>JAGTTD010000002.1:29848742-31075020 GCA_018398585.1 Simmondsia chinensis | reverse complement strand
AGTTTTCATATCCGAGTCTACGTAACATAGGTGTAGTCGGTTCATATCCAACTTCAAAAGTCTCTTGGTATTTTATAGAGGGGGGGGAGTCATTTTTTCATAAATAAATTCCTATTGACTAGTAATTCTTTTATGTATCTTTGTCAGTGCTGCAGTTTCCTGACATGTCCCGTTTCTAAAGTGGTAAATTAGGTTCAGCTGCCTCGTATTGATAAAATAATTAAATTAGGAGCCTTTAGAGTTGGTGTAGCATTAGGCTACCTACTCTCCAAGCAAGGTGTAGTGTTAGGCTACCTACTTTCCGAGCGAGTGGTCTTGGTTTGAAGCTCACCTTCTCATGCTTACTGTTGTAAATAAAAGGCAAAATAAATTACGGTCGTGGTAGAATTGCTGAATTTTTTTTATTTTATATATATTTTTTTAACACAATTGCTGAATGTTGCAACAAGTCATCTGTGGCAAAATAATTGTCTCTTTTTCAAAATCATTTAAAAATTAAGAAATCTTGTAAGACAATGTTATTCAAATGTACTGTTCATTCTGACTGCACCCCCGTATATGCACCTGTAAATATGAAAAATATGGGTCCTGTTTGTGATATGTTTAAAAGTCTTTTTGCAGTAAGTGATAATTTTAGCAGAATATTTCTCTCTTTTGAAAGTTGATAGCCAAATTAGAATTGTTTCGAACCGACGGAGATGACATTTATATTTCGAAAAGCTCAAGTAAATTCAATCAAAATAAAAGGTGTTTTAACTTTTTTGAATTTATTTTACTTTAGGATAGAGGGTATAACTTTCCAACATGTATTTTTAATGGCTATACTAATATTTATTTCTTTTGTTTTCCTTTTTTCCAAGTTTGGGAACTGGAGTTGGAGGATACCTGCTTCAGTAAGGTTTGAAAGCCTGGAGCCCGAGGAAACTAAGTTAAGAGAGATGCTCTCAATCTATGGCCGTCTGTAATTGCAATCGTGAAGTTTGATCATTGTCTATTGACGGTAGATTTGTGAGTTGAATCCTTAAGAAGGAGCCGTTTTTCAATGTACAAGGCCCCCGTAGAAGCCAGGTCTGAGGGGATGGCCAAAATGCTTTCATAATATATATTTGCAAATAGGGTCACATTTTCTATTATGTTCTCATGGCTAAGCATTGATGTGATTTATCTTATTAATTAAGTTAATCCTATTGAATTTGATTGTCTTGTAATATGAATTGTTCAATTTGTTCAAAAATTGTAATTCCGAAGAACTTAAATTATCTCTTTCTTTTTTTTTTTTTTTGGCTTATAATAGTATTTAATTGCTTAAAACCTCAAACTTCCAAATAATAAACGAGCTCTAGTCGTGCAAAATGTTTATGAAGCTTGATTTCTGATGGAAAAATCATTAGATTCTTTTTATTTAGATACCTGATATTTAAATATTTACCACTTAGGTATTATGATTCTCAATATATATAGTGAGGTATTCTGATATTTGAATTTTTATTACTTATGTATTTTATGTTGAAATTTGATGAACATTTACAAAAATTAGACAAATTCTGTACAAAAGATGCTAATGTAATGTATCATTACAATAATATATATAAGTCGTGCTAATATTTTTAAAAAAAATTTAACAAATTATGATAAAAAATTTATTGAATTTGGATGTAAAATATATGTATATTGTGGAAATCATGGGTCATAGTGGCATTTTTTGGTAAAAATATATTAAGTTCTAATGAATATACTTATATATTATTGGAATTATGTTTAGCTTCAACAATTTTCCACAAAAATCTATCTCATTTTGGAAGGAGGGTATTTGATTGATAAAATTTTAAGACTTATAAATACTTAAGTGTTAAAATATTTAAATGTCTATGTGATAAATAATCAAATTTTTGAGTATGTAAGCTGTAATTTCCATATTTTATGTTATGTGGTCTTCGTATTGACTGTATCATAGCTGCATTGATGGAGAGCGGAATTCATTAGAGCATACCATTTGTTGAATGAGAGTGAGACTCACCGAGTTGGGGTCGTTGGGTACAATAGTAGAAATAGATCAATGGCGGTTTGCTGTCTATATCGATTGATTGAAAACTAGGGTTTACTGTATTGATTAAAAATTCATTTAAGTGTAAATTATACTTTAGTACTATGAGGTTTAGTAAATTAATTTTTCTAGTCCACAAATTTCGTACTTTAATAGTTGAGATTGCACAAAATAATATTTTAGGCCAACTACGGGTGATTCTTTGAACGATACTTGTAAAAAAGACCATTGAAACACCGAGTTCTATTATAGTAACATAAAAATAAAAAAAAAGAAAAAGAACATATGCAATTGCCAAGCGACGTTCTCATCACCATCAGTCATCCTACCTCACCTGGGTGTCCTTGTTCATTGGTTATTGGTTGAAGTTAATGGGCGCACTTGCCACAACCTTCGTCGTTGTTCTTATATCTTTGAGGTTGCTGCTAGGTGGACTAAGATTTTGGAACCATGATCTCATAAGACACCGCTATTTCTTATCTCGAGGTGAGGAAGGAGTTTTTTACCCAACTGACATAGTTTTAAAAATTTTTTTACCAAAATGGCACCCTTGCAAAAATATTTACCAAAATGACACCATTTACTGTAGCGTACTGTCACGGGCCGCCTTTGGCGGACACTGTCCCTGGTGCTCAATAAGCAGACATATGCCATATGGGGTTTCCTTAGCTTGTCCGATACTAATACGCATTGATTGTGTTTAGGTATGTCCGTGGTATGCCATGTATTTCATCTCTTGAAGGTGCATATTGCTGCTTATTGACCATAGGGGATAGGCTGGCCTGGCCCTAGCCTCAGGGGCCCGGGCCCCGCACAGGTGATCTGCGCTCATCCCTTCACAAGTGGTATCAAAGCGAGGCTCATGATACGCGAGCAAGCAGCTGTGGTAAGACTGAGCTTTGTCTGTGATGGTGGACACTCCTTGGGAACGGGAGTTGCTCGTGTCCTAGGTGAATCGAGCGGGTTTGTCTGTGGGTATGGACACTCCTTGTGTGGGAGGGGCACTCTAACGAGGAACTTTCCGAGTGAAGTTGAGTGGCTCTCGGTTTCGGTTGTGGCGGAAGGCGTACCGTGTTGGGTGCCGGTCAGGCA
This sequence comes from Simmondsia chinensis, assembly GCA_018398585.1. NCBI lineage: Eukaryota > Viridiplantae > Streptophyta > Magnoliopsida > Caryophyllales > Simmondsiaceae > Simmondsia > Simmondsia chinensis. The sequence goes on along the minus strand of JAGTTD010000002.1, from coordinate 31,071,884 downwards.
TGCTGGCCGTATGGCTAGCTTGCTGCATGGAGATTGGATCGATCCTTGGGACGCCGTGCAAAGTTCACAAGGTGAAGAGTCAACAAGCATAGTGAAGCAAGACTTGTATGTGGTGCACTATGGTGCATAGAGCTAGCAGGTTGCTTTTTGGGCATGCTGCTTATCGTCGGGCGAGTGTCAATGGCATGTTCGAGGTGTCACGCTGGAGGGCATGATGATGTGGTCATCTTGTGACCAATCAGGCTGCTAGAGATGCAGGGATGCGACGATCGGCAGGCACCCGTAACGAGGACGTTTGCGGAATTAGGTGGGGGAGAGTGTCACAAGCCGCCTTTGGCAGACACTGTCCTTGGTGCTCAATAAGCAGACGTATGCCATATGAGGTCTCTTTATCTTGTCCGATACTAATGAGCATTGATTGTGTTCAGGTATGTCCTTGCCATATGCCATGCATTTCGTTTCTTGAAGGTGCATATTGCTACTTGTTGACCATAGGGGGTAGGCTGGCCCGACCCCAGCCTCAGGGGCCTGGGTGCCGCACCGGTGATCTGCGCTCATCCCGTGATAGTACGCCCATTGTATGAACAATGTGCGCCGTTTGTAACGGTGTATGGCAGGGTTGTGTACCGTGCGCTGTTTATAACGGCGTACAGTATACAGGCACCACTTCCCCATGAACCCTACCCCCGAGATTCCTGTGAACCCTTCCCCTACCCCCTACCCCTTGATCCTTACCCCTGAGATTCCCGTGAACCCTTCCCCTACCCCCTACCCCCTACCCCCCTGCCACACCCCAAATTCCCCATCCCCATTCTCATCCCCATCCCCATCCTCTACCCCTTCCCCTTCCCCTTCCTCACCACCCCTCAACCTCTTCTCCTCTATAAATACTCCCTATTTCTTCTATATATTTTATAACACTCATTTACTTAAACACATTTTTTAACCTCTTATCCTCTCAAATAAGACTTTCAATCTTCCTTTCATTTTTATAGCTATGTAAGTCGTTATTATCGTCATTTTTCAATTTTAGTTTTGTTTTTATATTGTAATATCATATTATTTTATAGGAATTTATTATTATAGAAATTTTATTAGGTTAGTTTAGTCATATTAAAATCTGATTTACGAATTTTAAATATTTAAATTCTATGTTTTGAACATTTTTGAGATGTAAATTTATTTTTTATATATATTACAATTATTTTAAAGTGATTGAAATTTGTAAGATATTAAAAATTGTTAGAAAAACTATTATGTTATATATTTATAAGATTTATTTTATTAAGTTAGTTTAGTAATATTGATATTCTAATTTTGATATATATAATAGTATATTATAAAATATATTTGTTAATATAATATTGAATAATATGATACTAGAAAAATCATTGGTTATATAGTTTTATGTTATATCTTAATGTGTTTACGATTTTGATAGCTTATATAATTTTTCAGTGTTGCACTTTAATATAACACCATTAATATTCATTTATTTTTGATTATATGATATTTAGAAAGCTATATTTTGAAATGCAAACTTATCTTTTAAATGTTTATAATAATTTTACATATTTAAAATATTTATTTGACATATTATAATTATTAAACTTTGACTTAAGAATTCTTTAAATATTTAAAGTGATTTGAATTTGTAAGATATAAAGAATTTTTAGAAAAAAACTATTATGTTATATGTTTATAAGATATATTTTAATATACTCGTGCTTTTGGTAGCTTGTGGTATTTCATTAGTGTTGCACCTAAAGTGTTAGAAATTGGTATTACAAAAAAAGTGTTAGAAATTTTTATTTCAAATATGTACTTATGTTATGATCTTGTTGCTGTTATGCTAGTTAAGTCTGAATGTATTAGCCCTAGTTAAGTGCTGCGTTTCATTAACTGAATTGTAATATTTGAATTGGCTTGTTGTTGGCGCCAAGGGTCTTAGTTGTGAGTTAAGTAGGCTATAAGGTCAAGTGTTGGTCAATTGTGGCGGCTAAGGCCTAGCTAGTTGATTTCGGTTTTACCTATGTGCAATGTATCTTGATCTAGGATTAGTAGTTTGCTCAAGTGTAATGTTGATTCATTCAATAAAAATTACAATAATCTCTTTGAGATATTTTCTCTCTATCTCATCTAACTTTCTCTAATCTCTCATCTCTTTCACTTCTCTTCTCATCTTGAATCTCTCACTATCCTATCCTTCCACAAGGTTGAGCTCAAGTAGATGTTGAAGCTTAACATTTGGTATCAGAGCCAGGTTGGCTATTAATTGCTTGTTTATTGATTGAATCGAGCTGGCAAAGCATAAGAAACAGAATTAAACAATGTCTAGTGGTGTAACAACTCGATCAGGAGCAGAAGCTGGAAATCCAGCTACTTTTGTTGATCCTAATGTCTCTTATGCTGCGGCAGTTGGTGCCACTGCAGCATGAGATGTTCAGTTCATTACGAATGATCAGTTGAAATTAGAGATGAATGAAATGTTCGATCGATTTAAGCAAATGCAGCAGGAGAACGATCAACAGAGGGATGAAATGTTCGATTGATTTAAGCAAATGCAGCAGAAGAATGATCAAAAGAGGGATGAACGAATGCTTCAGCTGATGAGGAAAGTTTAGCTGGAGAGCAATCAGAGGATTGAAGGTCGAATATCTCAGCAATTGTAACAATTGGAAGAAAGGTTTACTGGTCTACAAGATCAGGTCAATAGACAAGGTGTTTCGTCCGGAGTTGGAATCTTGTTTCCTGCAAGTCAACATATGCAACCTCCTAATGTGGTTCAATCTCAAATTCCTAATGTTGTTGCTGAAGCTCAAAATAGACCTCAAGTGGCTAATGTGACTGATAGTCCCCAAATTCTTCCTTAGGTAGCTGATGTTAGACCTCAAGATCGAATTCCAGAGGATGAAGTAACTGCCAGATCTTATGATCATCCACTTGATCAAGTGCAATCTCGATCTTCCAGTATGAATCTTGGACAGAATGATCGCCCTCCTGATCATCCAGAACACCTTAGATCTGCCAATATGAATAATGAACAGTTGGATCACCCACCTAATCCGAGGCATCAGTAGCAATCAGGAAGTAATGATGCTTCATCCAATAATAAAAGCAGTGGATTTAGGTAGCCAAGAATACATATTGAACCTTTTGATGGCAAGTAGCCACAGTCTTGGATTAGAAGATATGATAGCTATTTTCACTTTTATAAAATTTTAGATGAGCAAAAGGTGGAATTGGCTGCCATGTATCTTCAAGGAGATCACGAAGTGTGGCTTTATAGCGTATTGAAGACTAATCCTACTCTTTCTTGGGCAAAGTTTGTGAAAGAACTTTGTAAGAGATATGGTGATGAAGACTCAAGTGACATTGTTGATAATTTCAACAAAGTGATTCAAGTAACATTTGTGAAGGAGTACATGACAAGGTTTGAGAACCTTAGAGTGAGCATGATAGCTGCATATCCTCAGGCCACTGAAGCATATTATGTCTCGAGTTTCATTAGTGGCTTAAAGACTAAAATCAAGAACCTTGTGAAGGCAATTGGTCCTAAAACACTGTCCAAAACTTATGCTAAAGCTAAGCTCTTTGAGGCCACAGTTCTTGCTTCTACTGATGGACCAAGGTACAAGGGAGGAAGCTCCAAGCAGCAGAAGGGATTTGATAGGCCCAAGGTTACTCTTTCTATTGAGAAGAAAGCTCAAAGGCTTTGTTATAAATGCAATCAGCCTTATCTGTTTGGCCACAAATGCAATCCTAAATTTCTCATGACAGTTGAAGGAGTCAGTGTTGATGAGCAATCTAGCAGTGATGAATATGAGATTGAAGAGGATAATTTGGGCCAGGAATCACAAGATGAGCTGATTGAAGATGCAGTTGAGATCTCCATGAAAGCATTGACAGGGAATGGAACCCACAATACTATAAGGATCAAAGGAAAAAGTAGGCAAGAGATCAATCATTATCTTGATTGATAGCGGCAGCACTCATAGCTTTATTAATCCGAAGGTGGCGAAGAAAGTAGGACATGAAGTTATCAAGACTCATCCCGCAGTGACTGTTGCTGATGGGAATTCAATCCTAACTCAAAATAAGTGTCAAGGGTTTTAGTGGTCTATGCAAGATCACAAATTTGTTTATGACTTTAGAATCTTGTCCATGGGAGGATGCGACATGGTTTTAGGTGTAGATTGGATGAGAACCTTCAATCCTGTGATTTTTGATTTTGCTAAGCTGACAATATCATTTGAGGTACAAGGATCCAAGGTGATTCTACAAGGTCTTGCTAATCAAGCTCAGTTGCAAGTGATTAAAGGCAAGAAGCTGAAAAGTGGATTCAAGAAGAATGCATATTAGTGGGTAGGACAATTGTTTACGATATCTCCTATGGAGATGGGGGACAATCCTCAAGACATGCTTTGTGAGTTAGAGCCACAGCCCCTTTGCTTCTCCCGTCATACTTGTCAAGAAGAAGGACGGCACGATAAGGATGTGTATAGATTACAGGCACCTTAACTCATTGACGGTGAAGGAAGTTCCCAATTCCTATCATAGATTATTTGTTGGATGAGCTACATGGAGCTCATATCCTTTCCAAGCTTCATATGAGGCAAGGATATCACCAAATCAGAGTATTGGAGCAAGATGTGTACAAGACTGCTTTTAGAACACATCATGGGCATTTTGAGTTTGTGGTTATGCCCTTTGGCTTAACCAATGCTCCATCAATGTTTCAAGCAGTAATGCATAATGTCTTTGAGCAGTTCTTGAGGAGATTTGTATTGGTATTCTTCAATGACTTCCTGATTTACAGTTCTTCATTGGAAGATCATTTGGTACATCTAAGGGAAGTGTTCTTTATCATGTGCAATCACAAGTTATATGCAAAATTGGTTAAGTGTTCCTTTGCACAGACCTAATTTGAATATTTGGGCAATGTTATCTCTCATGGAGGAGTCTCTATTGATCCTTCTAAAGGCCAAGCAATGAAGGAGTGGCCTGTGCCGGAGACCTTGAAATAGTTGAGAGGATTTTCGGGCTTGACTGGCTATTACCAAAAGTTTGTTGCTGGTTCTGGAGCCATAGCCAAACCTCTAATTGATCTATTGAAGAAAGATGCATTGAAGTGGTTAGATAGAGCTTAAGAAGCATTTGAAGCTTTCAAATCTGCAATGTGTAAGGCACAAGTTTTAGCAACGCAAGATTTTGCTGTGGGATTCATCCTAGAGATAGATGCTTGTGGAAATGGTATTGGCCCTGTTTTGTTTCAAAAGGGGAAGCCAATAGCCTACCTCAGCCAAGCTTTGAGTCCTAAGTATCAAACACTGTCCATCTATGAGAAGGAATATTTAGCAATCTTGCTTGCTGTTGATAAGTGGAGGCATTATTTGGATGGGCATCACTTTACAATCAAGATTGATCACCAAAGTTTGAAACATCTTCTTGAACAAAAAATTGTCACAAGGATCTAGAAGAAGGGGTTAATGAAGATGTTGGTGCTTGATTATGACATTGAGTACAAGAAAGGGAAAGAAAATGTGGTATCTAATGCATTATCTCACAGGTTGGAAGATTATGAGCAAGGATTCTGTGAAGCAGTGTCTATTATACTTCTAGCTTGGGTTGAAGAGGTGTATAAGTCCTATGAGGATGATTCTTTTGGAGAAGAGTGCATAACAACTTTTAGTGTGAGTAGAACAAGCAGTACTGCCACTGATGCAGAGGTGTCTGTTGTGAAGGGAGTTATTCGATTGAAGGGCAAGTTGTACATTGGCTCTTCCACTGATTTGAGACAACAAATCATTAGTGCCTCTCATGATTCAGCTTGGGGAAGACATTCAGGAGTTGAAGGCACCTATCAAAGGCTTAAGGCCTATTTTAGCTGGACAGGAATGAAGAGAGCAGTGGATGATTTTGTGCAGGCTTGCGAGGCTTGTCAGCAAACCAAGGTAGGTGGCCATAGATATCAAGGTCTTCTCCAACCTTTTCCAGTCCCTAAAGGAGTTTGGTAAAATATTAGCATGAACTTTGTTGAGGGTTTGCCCAAATCAGAGGGAACGAGGTTATTTGAGTTGTGGTTGATCGGTTCACCAAATTCAGTCACTTCACTAATTTGGCAAGACCTGTGACAACTAAGAAATTAGCAAAGAGCTTCTTGGACAACATCTACAAGCTTCATGTCTTGCCACAATCTATTGTATCAGATCGAGACAGGATCTCCACCAGTCACTTCTGGAAGGAGTTGTTCAACCTTTTGGGAACGACATTGGCTCTTAGTTCATCATACCATCCTCAAACCAATGGACAAACAGAAAGAGTCAATTAGTGCCTTGAGCAATACCTTAGGAGCATGGTGTTGAGCATCGAAAAGTGTGGGGCAAGTGGTTATCCCTTGCAGAGCATTGGTACAATACACATGCTCATACTTCTATTGGAACTACTCCATTCAAAGCTTTTTATGGATATGATACTCTAACACCATCGTTGTTGCAAAGGATTGTGTCATCAGTTCCTGAATTTATTGATCTGGTATAGCAGAGGAGACAATTGATGCAGATGTTGAAAGACAATCTTCATCAAGCGCAAGCTAGAATGAAGTTGTACGCAGACAGAAAACGTGTGGACAGAAATTTTGAAGTTGGGGACATGGTTTGTTTGAAATTGCAACCTTACAGACAAGCAACCATGGCTGTGAGGAAGAATGTGAAGTTGTGTGCAAGGTTCTTTAGGCCTTATGAGATCCTTGAGAAGATTGGCAAAGTAGCCTACAAGCTTGACTTACATCCTAATCTTACATTCATCTTGTTTTTCTTGTTTACTTTCTTAAGAAACAGGTGAAAAAGGGGTGTGGAAGTTCACTTCATCCTCCGGACATTGGCTCAAAGGGAGCCTTACTTTTGCAACCTGCTACTGTGCTTAATTCATGAGAGGTAAAGGTTGATGACAGAACAATTCAGGAGGTTTTGGTGCAATGGACCAGTTTGGACGAGAAGAATGCAACTTGGGAAGAGCTTCAATTCTTGAAGAGCCAATTCCCTGGCTTCCATTCTTGAGTGCAAGAACGTTTTCAAGAGGAAGGGAATGTTATGATCTTGCTGCTTTTATGCCAGTTAAGTCTGGATATATTAGCTCTAGTTAAGTGCTGCGTTTCATTAACTGAATTGTAATGTTTGAATTGGCTTGTTATTGGCGCCATGGGTCTTAGTTGTTAGTTAAGTCGGTTGTAAGGTCAAGTGTTGGTTAATTGTGGCAGCTAAGGCCTAGCTAACTGATTTCGGTTTTACCTACGTGCAATGTATTTTGATCTAGTATTAGTAGTTTGCTCAAGTTAATGTTGATTCATTCAATAAAAATTACAATCATCTCTTTGAGACATATTCTCTCTATCTTGTCTAACTTTCTCTAATCTCTCATCTCTTTAACTTCTCTTCTCATTTTGATTCTCTCACTATCCTATCCTTCCACAAGGTTGAGCTCGAGTAGATCTTGAAGCTTAACAACTTATAATTTAAATATTTATTAGTGACTCCCCGTGCATTGTACGGCCAATATTCATATTTTAAATGATTCTAAGTCTTATGTTATTATTTTTCAGATGAAGTTAGTGTATGTATACCGTGAATTGATTTATATTATTTATAAATTTCTAAGTTATGCACAACCATTAATATAATTATAAATTTAATAATTTAATGTTTTTATACATAAGTAGCACTTTTTCATGTTTTAGTTATGTTTTTACGTTTCTAATATCAGATTATCATTTTAAATGTAGAATTGAATTTTTTGATTTTATTTTGCTATTAAAATCTTTTCTTAGTTTTATGCTTGTGTATAACTTTTTTATAATGTTGTTTTCATTTTTTTTTCATTATCATTTTCAAACTCATCGTGAGAATATATAACAAAACACTTCTCCTTTCCCATCGTGAAAGGAAAATACATGAATAAAATGTTTTAAATATTATAGGTCCTAATATTATTTTCTAATATAGCTATATATCATATAATTTTATTTATCAAGCTATATGTGTAATCTTTGAAACTAATATGAGTCCTCGCGTCAAAATATATATGTATATATATATAATAAGAGCATATTTTTTATTTTATTTTACAATAATATAAAATTAGAGGCATAAGGAATTAGGATATTAGGAAAATAAGAGATTTTAAAATATAGAAGCGACAATAACTGCTTTGAGTTAAAGATTAGATAAAAGATATCGCTATATTTGATTTTGATTTCTTGGTCAAAAGAATAAACATATATAAAGTGATGAAATTAATGTGAATTTATAATTTCGTGGAATTGGAAGTCGTAGAAAGCAATTTTAAGTAATAGTTATCAACCAATTATATGTAACAATACCAAAACCTTAATTAAGGGATGGATGTAATTATATTTATCATACTATATGTATAATTGTGTAAATTAATAGGAGTATGATATTTTTATTTTATTTAAATAAATCTAAAATTAGAGGCATTAGGAATCTGAAATAGAATTTTATACATATTATAAGAATTGTATGTTTACCTGAGCTTTAGCATCATTAATGGCGAACTGTATGAAACTACCAGGTCCATAAGCAAGCCGCACCATCTCCTTCTCACCATTGTGCTGCAAAAGAATGAAACCCATGATTTTTGAAACTTTTTCAGGGTTAATGCTTTGTATTCTAGGGTACATAGCACTAGCTATATCATCAGAACCTATAGCTGTGAGCTTTTAGATAGAGAAAAATGAGGGATTTTGAAGAGAGAGAAAGATAGGGGGAGAGAGAAGGGAAGAAGAAAAGAATTTATATATTTATAATACTTTTACATATTTATATTTTTAACATGTTACAAAGTTACGAATTTGTTAAATATTTAAATTCTAATTTTTAAGTGTTTTTAGAGTCAATGCTTCGTATTACATATACATACATATATGTATATAGGAATATTATAAATATGGGTAATTAAGGCAATAATGAATTATTTTATCATAATTGATTCATATAATTATATTACTAAAATTATTTATTTTACTTTTAGGTAATCAACCTATAAATTATGGGTGTAACGTAGTCATATTGTTGTGTCATTATGATACAAATATGGTGCAAACTATTGATGGTGTTGATTACATGGGTGAAAGATAGTTTGTACTCAGGGTACAGTCAGGAATTTCTCTTCCGGAGTTGAAGGGAATAATGCATGAAGCCACTGGCTGGGATAGTAACACAATTGATATTGTGATTATATGGAGAATTTTGTAATCCCAGACTCCTATGCAATATACACATGTTGAGATCATTTGTGCAGTGACATTCAGGTCTATGTTTGAAATGGCTTTCAAAAATAGGGCGACATACATAGAATTGTATGTAAATGCTGTGAATGTTGTGGGAAGACCTCAACATCCTGTATCGCATAGCATGAGGCCTGTCTAGAGGTCCCGTTGTGGACATTTCATTGGTAGTTAGAATGGTTGCGAATGAGAACATAACTATGTTCGATGGGGCTTATGCCAACAATGATTCCGAGGCATCTGGTGAAGATGCAGATGTGGGCATTGATGAGGAGGAAATTGAACTAGATGATGATGCTGGGCCTTTAGTTGCCCAAGCTCCTATTCCTGAGTTCTAAGATGTTTCTTGGGCAGACCGGGCAATATGTTCTGACTGGGAGGAAGGTAGAAGAATGGGGTCAACAAGATCTATCTTAGAGGAGGGACAAGTATTCCAAACGAAGGACAAATTAGCCAATGCAGTTAGCTTGTGGCACATTAAGAACGAGCTGGAATATGCTGTGCACAGGACGAAGCCTCATTACCTAGCCCTAAGGTGTGTACAGGCACCACAATGCGAGTGGTATCTGAGTGGGGCGCTCAAACAAAGGCTAGGGGCGTTTGAGATTTCGGTTTTAGGGAGCCACATACATGTTCTACCATTGTATTGGTAGAAGACCACTGTACCCTGACCTCAAATCTTGTTGCGACTATGGTGTAACCTATTGTGTCTGCTGATGTTAAAATAAATAATGCAGCAGTCCAACAAAAACATGGCTACACCATTTCGTATCGGAAGGCATGGAAAGCAAAGCAGGAAGTGACTGACCGGTTGTTTGGCTCTCATGAGGATGCATTTCCAATGCTACCTAAGCTACTCATTGCATTGCAACAGTCAAATCCAGGCACTTTTGTCGACTGGCAGTATAAAAGCCAAGTGGGAGATGAAGCACTATTTCGCGGAGTTTTTTTGGGCATTTGAAGCATCCATTGAGGGATTCAAGTATTGTCGTCCATTGATCAGTATTGATGGCACCTATTTGTATGGGAAATACATGAGGAAGCTGCTGGTTGCTGTCGCATTTGACGTTAACAATGGTCTATACCCATTGTATTTTGCTCTGGTGGATGAGAAGAATGCATGGAGTTGGGGTTGGTTCTCATTATGTCTACGGACCTATGTGACAAGCGAGTGCCTGCCAATGTGTATTATATCTGATTGACATGCTAGAATCAAGAGTGGGATGTCATTCATTTGGCCTGAGCCTGAAGGGCAGCATCAGTACTGCACTCGCCACCTAGTGATTAACTTCAACAACATATTCAAAAATCCCGGATTGAAGAAGAGGTTGAGTGAGATGGCGAGAGACCCTTCTAGGAGGAAGTTCAATTCTTTGTATTATCATTTCATCCACGTCAATGATGAGGTTAGAGAGTGGATTGAACGAGAGTCTAAAGAATATTAGGCACTTTCATACGATAGTGGTTATTGCTATGGTGACATGAACACTAATATATCAGAAGTGTTCAACAGTGTTTTGAAAGGGGGATGAGCCCTCCTAATAATTTCCCTTGTGGAAATGGCTTTTTATCGATGCAACAAATATTTCGTCAATTGCAGGGATGTAGCTGGGGCGTATTTTTCACAGAATGTCTTTGCTCAAACGGAACGTGCCACCATGAAATCAAGGACACATATAGTGACGCTGTTTGATCGAAAACACCATGGAGTTCCAGGTAACAACTCCGAGCTGTTAGACTGAATTAGGATATAGAGGGGAGATTCGCCATACAGTAATGCTGAATGAATGGAGTTGCACTTGTGGTACATGAAAACTGTTTTATCATCCGTGTTTACATGTGATGGCATGTTGTACCGCATCTTGGCTTGAGTACGGGTAGTATGTTGATCCATTGTTAAGCCTTGGCATATACGCAGGTGTGTATGCTCCATTGTTTCACCCCCTTCCCGATCAGTCTCTATGAACAGAGTACACTGGTCCTATAGTAGTTGCAGACCACACTAGGTGGAGACATGGTCGAGGACGGCCACGATCAACCCAGATACATAACGAAATGGACGTCAGGGAGGGTTTATCCAAGAATAAATGTAGCATATATAGTCAGAGAGGGCACAATAAAAAATCTATGCTATTAGATAGCAGTAATTTTGTAATTAGGTTCATAGCTTCATTTCATTCATGTTTTATTGTAACATACTGTAATACGTAGTATTATCAACTGTAATTATATAATAATACATGTAATTTTTTTTTTTGTGTTGTGATCGATTCGAATGTTATAATATTTGTAATTTTATTTTTAGCCCATGGATATTGGTTACTATTTTTAATTTTTCTAAAGAGATGCTAAGAACATGAGGAGTACATACTTCGACTTCGAATGCTCGGTACGATGAGCAGAATCCTAGTCCAAATGATAGATCGGTGTTGCTTTTCAGGAGCAGCATTGGTTGGAGGATGTCTGGAATGGAGCGGTATGTTAATAATCAATGTTTAGCTGTAAAATATTATGTTTTAAAAATTCAAATAGTTGAGTGATATATTTGATGTCTTTGTGTTACAGGTCGACAACGAGATCAGGGTGAGGCAACACCACCTGTCATGCCTTCACGAATTAGTACGACCTTACGTCGTATAGGCTTGTTTTATTGGAGTGACCCAAGCAGGTCACATCCAAATTAATAACCCTTTTATTGGTGCTTTGTTATATAGGTGGAGGCAAGAGGCCCATACATTCCACCTACGTGTTGCTGAGACGACGCCAACATTGCAGGATGTTGCCATCTTACTACGTCTACGAATAGACGGTCGGGCATTAACTGGTGCCTCCAGTGACAATTGGAGGAACCTCTATTATAATTTATTGGGTGCAGCCCCCCAGAACAAGCATTAAACGCAGCATGGTAAGAAGTTGATGGTTGAAGGGATTTTGTGCACAAGACCCCCCAGCGCACGCTGATGAGCAAGTGTTGTTGCAACATGCCAGACGCTACATCCTTGATTTGTTCAGCTGCGTGTTGTTCCCCAACAGCACTTGTAGTTGGACATCACTGATCTACCTTCCTTTTCCTGAAACAATGGAGGGGTGTAGTGAGTACAGCTGGGGGTTAGCAATGCTAGCCAACTTGTACAGAAAAATGTGCCAATGTTGCATGAGGGGCCACGAGCAAATTGGTGGATGTGTTTTACTACTCCTGGTATGGACTTCCAATGATATTCATGTTTAATTTTTAATGTGTTAAATCCTTGACTTCTATGTGCCATCACATGTGTACTTGTGCTCGTGGGAGTATTTACACATCGGTCAACCATTTATATCCGCCCCCCATCCAATTCAAGCTATAGCCAATGATCCGTTGCCACTTTTGGGATCTCAGTAAGAGAAAATATTTTCTATGTCTTGATTTAATGTATATGTAATATTATAAATGTATGGAGATTTTATTCACTTCGTATTTGATCAGCTAGATTGCTGCCTTGATACTCCGTGAGAATCTAAGGCAATGTCAGTCCTTCTACAGGGACCATCTTGATGTCCAAGAACTTTATCATATATATACATGAAAATAGACATATTTCTTTGTCGTTAATATTTAATGTCATGACTAAGTTATTTTATCTGTGCTTAGGTTGATTGGACGCCTTACAGGCAATCCCGGTTAAACTCCTTGCCCGCGATTTGTGTCGAGGGTTGTCATATCTGGTGATACGAGGGACCAATGATATGCTTTGGCATTGTAGAGCTAATAGAGTGTTGGGTCAGTTTGGATTGACGCAGCACATCCTAGATCATATTGACACTCTCGAATCCTTGCACAATATATCTCGCTCGGGCAGGTCTGACGTAAACTGGATCTCTATCATTCGAACTGGATCGCGGTGTGGAACCCACAAATGATCGTATTGCCAACGTGCATCATCCTCCTATATCGCCCATAGAGTACATGCAATGGTACTCCTCTATCACTAGGCGTTTCATAGTACGCCATGAAGTGCATGTTCCGTGATGCCCCGGCTTCGGTATGAGCCTAGTGGCAACCAAATTCAATGAGCAGTAAGTACTTTGAAACCATTTGTCTCGTTACTTATTCCACATTATGTTTCATTAACATTTAAAAGTACTATGTGCTAGGTTAATCTTCTTAAAAAACATGCTAGAAGGGCAGCTCATGTGCTAGTAACACTGTTGGCCACACTGTAAAGTCTATCTCCACATAATGGCTTATTAGTTGTAGTAGCGTAATAGATGCTATCGGTGAGGGACTTAATCAGATTATGCAAGAAGAAGGTATTGACTACCGTTCTTAACATGCTGCGGAAGGAAGTAGACATGAACTTCCTCCACGAAACAGTTTTTCGGTTCACACGGAGTTCCCACTCTCACGACATTGTGGTGAACATAGTCGTAGATCCACGTTAAGTTTTGTACCATAATTTACATTACTTATTTTTATGTATTTTTCACATTACAATGTATTTTTTTTTCTTCATTACCCTGTTAAAAATTAGCTCCACTCTTTACTTCTCCCTCCCATCTTTTTGAATCTCTTACCTCCTCTACTTCATTACTGTCCTCCTATCAAGCCCTTCTCAACCGCTTCTGTATGTAACAACTACATGAGTCAAGCCTTACACCAAATAACATTTTTGCATATTATGATATCTGAACAATAAAAACTAACATACATGGTGCAGCATCCATGCGCGTCCATGAAGATGTGCAGACCATGAAGTCCAATATTCTTCTATTGAAGGGAAACGTAGTACGTTAGTCTACACGGATTTTGTTCAATACATGCTGAGTTTACCTTCAATGGAAGAATATTGGACTTCGTGTTCCGCATATCTTTGAGGACGGTAATGGGTGTTGCACCATGTATGTTAGTTTTTATTGTTCAGATACCATAATATGCAAAACTGTTATTTGGTGTAGGTGTTAGGAATAGTGTCCTAAAATCCGGATTTATTATGTTAATCTTATTTTATTCAAGAATAAAATTGAAGTTCTAGTTGTTTCCTTGTTAAGTTTGCGTAAGCGAGCATTTATACTGTATGTGATTTTTTTTTTGGAAACATCTATGAGATAGGTGTAGTCCTCAAACTAAAATTTACATGTTTGTTCTAAGTAGTTTATGAGATTAACCATAGATAGACTTTGAACAAATGATATGGATTGTTGTTTGAAAGACTCGTAGTCGAAGACAAGTTTGGACCACTTGTATGCTGAGACTATAACGTAACACTTTAGATGACTTGTCTTGATTATATGGATGGTGATCCAAAAGTGTTATGTTAGTGTCACAATCCTAAGATTCATGACTTGAGCCTGGATGGAACTCGGTTGATATTAGATAGATTTTTGGAGAGTTGGATGAGAAAAGAAGGTGAGTTAGCGTTAAGATGAGAAAAGAAAGTGAAAGTTTAGATGAGAAGAGATAGAAATTCAAGATGAGAAAATAGTGAGATTTCATTGATAATATTTTAGTTGGATTGAATGATCAATACATTGCTTCTACTCCTATTTATAAGGATTGCCCAAACATAGAAAATAAATAAGAGAAGGGCCTAGAACTACCCAACCCCACCAATCGTGCCCATTTAATGACCGGCCCAAGCTTGCAAGGCAAGTAAGTGTCTAGATTCATTTTGGCACATGTGCACTTGTTACTCCCAAGGGACACGTCCCCTTGTTTCACCGTGCCTCTAAGCACTTCCCGAGGGTTGTCCTCTTACAATGTATTCTAGGTAATTATCTTATGTAAATACTACTAATTAGCTACATTACATGCGAGGACCTATTCTAGAGGCTTCTAGAACGTTCTAGAATATTCCGGGTAAAATTTTATATTATAGAAAATATAATAAAATACTAATATGCGTCTTAATGTGTTTCTTAGGACAAGGTCACGGTCAAGGATCGTGACAAACCCTTCCCCTTGAAAGCATTTTTGTCCTCAAGGATGTGTTGTGATTGCAACCTCTAGCCTTCGGTTCCTCTATTCCCTATCCCCCAGGTCATAGGGATAATTCTTGTCCTCAAGGTCCATTTGCCAAGTTGAGCTTGGTGGGTTGGTCTTCTTATTCTAACCCCCATTTTTGGAAAATGTCCCCTTACCCTTCTCTTCTTGGTCTTCCTGCTGGGGTCCTTTTGGTTTGTTGCTCCTTGTGGCCCATTGAGCTGCGCTGGGGCCTTTGGTGAAGCACGGGCCCTGGTACTTCGCAATCTACCATGCTGCCTTGGTGCGGTTGGTCTCTTCCTCTTGGCATGGGTGGTTAGTTCCTGGTACGGTCCATCACGCTTGCGCTGTGCAAGTTGCTTTCTCTGTTTGGGCTGCGTGGACCCTTCTTTGCATGGCTCAGGATGCTTTTGCTGCACAACCCTTCCCTCCGGCCTTGGCACATGCGTTTCCCCCACATTGGGTGACCCAACCAGTTTGTCTTCATCATGAGACAAATCTTCAAGAAATGGCTTGTCTGGTGTAGTAAGGACATCACAATGCCTTCTTGAGGTGCCATTGTTACCTTTGTCCCCGGTCCTGATTTATGCGATTCCTCCCCCATGGGTGGCTCCACAAAGGTTGGCTTGACAATGGTTCGCTTAACAAGGTTTGGCTCAACCGACTTCTCCACAACCCCACACCCGTGCTTCCTTTCTTGGTTGTCGAAGTATTGGGTTATGGACTTGGTCAATGATTCAATTGTAGCTTGCACCTTCATCATGGAAGTTAAGCATTCTTTGTGGGACTTGTCTATCTTTTCCTTTGTCAATGGAGACATTGTTGTAGCGGAACTCCTTTTTTTCCCCCTTCGGATCAACTCAGCTATGGTAGCAGCGGAATTTTTTTTTGATAGAACGAGCCCCTTGATCGCAAGATAGCTCTGATACCATTTTGTCACAATCCTAAGATTCATGACTTGAGCCCGGATGGAACTCGGTTGATATTGGATAGGTTTTTGAGAGTTGGATGAGAAAAGAAGGTAAATTAGAGTTAAGATCAGAAAAAAAAGAGGAAGTTTAGATGCGAAAAGATAGAAATTCAAGATGAGAAAATAGAGCGATTTTATTTATAATATTTTAGTTGGATTGGATGATCAATACGTAGCTTCTACTCCTACTTATAAGGATTGCCCAAACATAGAAAATAAACAAGAGAAGAGCCTAAAACTACCCAACCCGCCCAACGTTGCCCATTTAATGACCGGCCCAAGCTTGCAAGGCAAGAAAGTGTCTAGATTCATTTTGGCACATGTGCACTTGTTACTCCCAAGGGACACATCCCATTGTTTCATTGTGCCCCTAAGCACTTCCCAAGGGTTGTCCTCTTACAATATATTTTAGGTAATTATCTTATGTAAATACTACTAATTAGCGACATTACATGTGAGGAAACATTCTAGAAGCTTTCAGAGCGTTCTAGAATATTCCGGATAAAACTATAAACTATAGAAAATATAATAAAATACTAATATGCGCCTTAGTGTATTGCTTAGGACAAGGTCACGGTCAAGGATCGTGACAGTTAGTGTGTTTAATAAAATTAAGACACTAAGTTGGGCCATGTGAGTTACTTGATTCTAGACCATTATCGGAGATAAGTGATTCATGTTGTACAGTTTGAACGACGACTCTAAATCCTGAGAGTATTCTGGACTTAGGCATGGATCGTTAATTACTTTGGTGTACTATAAGTAAGGTCTAAACGCATGACTGAATTCCCACGTACACTAGGTAGCGATGTGAAGAGTGACAAGGATCTGGTATTCAATAGCAAATCTATAGTCTCTTATGAGATACAGAAGTCCCCTTAGTTGATTCGCAAGTATTTGAATAGTTCGGAAACTTTGGCCAAAATATTCCAAATGTTTGACATTTAGAATTTGTACTATGAATATGTTTAAGTATAAATAGATTATTCAGTGAAGGGCTAGTTGGTAACTAATAGAGAAGTTGTGAGAAGGATATTGGTAGTAGTTATACTCATTCTTCGTCATGGACATCTAGTAGAAGGGTTGTTGTAATCAATACAATCTATTAGGGAAATATTGGATAAATGGTTTAAGTCTAGAGTGCAATGAGATTTATTTAGTGGAATTAAGCCTCATTAAATGGTAATTAAATTATTTCATGAGATGATTAATTTAACCCATTTGGAGCTAGATTTAAATTGTCTCTGAGGTTCCTACGCAAGCCTCTATATTTGTTGCCTTTAGAAAAATATTAAAGAATTCATGAGATGAATTATTTATCCATGAGATGGGTAAATTAATTTTGCCAAACATTATTTATGAGATGAATAAAAATTTAAAATTATAAAATAAAATAATTTAAAAAAATTAAAATTCATGCGATAAATTTTTACATATGGGAAAACAAAAAAATCGCAGAATTCTCAAAACAGAGGTCAATCAATGTGCTCACGGATCGCATGCTGGAATGGCCTGGGAAGGATCCGCACCTAAGGTCATGGACCAATCACCGTGTGCCACGTGGCATGCGGTGATAGGGCAAGGATGGCATGTACTATGCATGATGCGCGGTGTTTTGTTGCCTTTTTAGAGTTAAACGCTACGTTTTGTATTTGAACTCTGAGTCCCACATTGAAAAATTGAGACTTTTTGCTCCGGTACACTCCTCTAAATAGAGGTACCTATTCCAGAGGTTTAGCATTCAATTAAACCAAAATTTTTTAAGGTTTCTGAAATTGTTTTAGAGACCTAATTGGAGAGAAAATTTTCCTTTAAAATTTTTCTTTCCTAGTCTAATATTTTTTGGAGCCCACCCTCCGGGCAGCTCTATGTCATTGCATAGAAGATTGCGGGGTCTCGATTTTGATATTCTTCTAGAGATTATTATTCTTTCTAGTATTCTATATTGGAGCAATTCTAGGTACATAATCTTTCCCTCACTTTTAGTTTTTGCTTTTCTATTTATTTATGGAAGTAGCTATTACGTTTGTTTAAGATTATGTATTGTAATGAATCTATTAGAGTAAAAGACTTGTAGATCTAAATTAAGAATTTAGATATGCAGATTTAAATTATGAATTTTAAATCAACCCTATGTTTAGAATTATGAATTCTAAACCCCTTCTGCTGCTTAAACTTCATAAAATTAGGAAGAATTTTTGAAATTCGTCCCAACAACTGGTATTAGAGTAAATGAATTTATATAGATAACCCTATTCCCGGGAGCTCTCGCACGTGAGGTGTCACGAAACGTGACTCTCCGACTTGGGGCTTAGGTAGAGAGAAGAGTTTGTTACTCTAAGTGCTCTGATATGTGCCTTTTATTGTGACCATAGTTGAGAACTGTGAACCCAATAGTCGGCATTAGAGTTATATTTTCCCAACAATTGGTATCAAAGACAGTCTCTGATTATATTCATAATATATATATATATAAATAGGTATAATAAGATTGAAATAAAGAGATCTGTGATTTAATAAAATAGAGATTTTATTAAGAAGAAAAATTTCTTTAAAGTAGTGATTTACATTGTTTAAATTATTAAAGAATAAATAATTAATTAAATTGTTTCTTTTACTATAATGATTCAAATTGTTTAAATCGGAAAAAAGAATTAATGTTTAACTAAGTTATTTAAAGCAATGACTTAAATTGTTTAATTCGTTAAAAGAGTTAATAGTTAAAGAGGTTGTTTAAAATAACAGTTTAAATTGTTTAAATCGTTAAAGAATTAATCGTTGATTCGAATCTAACAACCTACAATTTTTGGATTACGTAGTATGTATAATGAGATTATGATTATTTTGTCAAGATTTGTGAAATCGGATAAAATTAATCTAATAAGATTAGATTTAATTATTTATTTTAAATTAAGTTATTTTAATTTATTAAAATTTTTTTTGATGATGTCAGCACGTCAGAACCCAAATTTTTTTTTTAAAAATTTAATTTTTTATTTATTTATGGGACATGTAGATGTTAATACTAATGTACATTATAATTATCAATTAATTGTTTCATTAATTAATTTCTTTTAGAATGAGATTCTAAATTAGATTATGAGATAATCTAAGTTGTGAATTTGTGTTGTTTTAAATAAAAATTACTTTAAATTATTTTAGAATAAGGTTTTAAAAAGACTATGAGATAGTCTAAGCTTTTTTAAATTTTAGAACGTGATTTTAAAAGTAGACTATGTGATAGTCTAAGTTCTATGTTGTCACCATTTTTTAAATGAAATTAATTTTTTATTAATTAATTTAGTTTTAGAATTAGATTTTAAAAATAGATTATGAAATAATCTAAATTATAGCACTATTTTAAGTAAAAATTAACTTCTATTAATTTGTTTAGTTTTAGAATGTGATTCTAAAAGGTAGATTATGTGATAATTTAATTTTTTTGGGTATTGTTTTTATACAAATAAAGAAAAGGTTATGAGATAATCTATAGTGCCGTTTTAAAGGTAAAATTAATTAACAATTTTATTGATCACGATTTAGTATGAGATTCTAAAATTAGATTATAAGATAATTGATGTTATAAAACGATAATGTTTTAAATTAATTAATTAATTAATTAATTATTTTTAATTTTGGAATGAGATTCTAAATGAGGTTATGAGATCATCTAGGTTGTAAATCGCAAGTTAATTAAAAACCACTAGTTTTAAAAATCAAGTGGGAGTAAGGTTTAAATTGTCATAACCTCATGGTCTCCATTACCGGTCTAGTAGTATAGTAGATGGATAGACCTCCTTGGGGTTGATGTCGGTTTGCAGATTACAGGTTTTGAGGAAGAACCGAAGTGCAAAAAAGCGATGTGACCGCGCTGCCGTGGAGTATTTCGTGTATTTGTAAGGAGGTTTAGGTAATGGTTTACACTTAACTAGTAGGACGCATTAGCCTCCTCGAGGAGCTCTTTTGTGTTTTGTTAGAGACTAAGGTAAAGTAGTGAGTTAATCATGTTTAGTAAGAGTTATAAGAAAATATGTTAATTGATAATAGTTCTCACCCGAACTAGCTTCGTGCGACCCCGATGCCGGGGAGTAAGGAGTGGTGTGTTTGGGTCATCGTTGTATGCATGATAGTATAGTTTGGTGGATGTCTGATATATTGTGTATGCTAAATTGAAAGAATAGATATCACGGCATTATACATGACTCTTGTTAGGCAGTTATACGAATTTTTGCATTTACAGTATTTTGAAATGGATACGACTGGTGAACTTCACTTGATTACTAATGCATAATGAACTCATTGGACCAAATTACTTTGCCTAAAAGAACCAAGTTGGACTTAATTATTAATCACAAGGGACCTATTGGAAAGAAAGGAAAGGGCAAGGTGGCTATAGTAGCAATGAAGTCTATAAAGAAGTTGGCAAAAGGAAAGTGTTTCTTTTGCGGAAAGACTGGCCACTGGATGTGTTAGGAACAGTGTCCTGAAATCCAAATTTATTCTGGATATATTATTTTAATTAATAAATAAAATTGAAGTTCTAGTCGTTTCCTAGTTAAATTTGCGTATATGAGCATTTATACTGCATGTGATTTTCTTTTGGGAGACATCCATGAGATGGGTGTAGTCTTTAAACTACAATTTACATGTTTGTTCCAAGTGGTTTATGAGATTAAGCCATAAATAGACTTGGAACAAGTGGTATGGATTGTTGTTTGAAAGACTCGTAGTCGAAGACAAGTTTGGACCACTTGTATGTGAAGACTATAACGTGACACTTTAGATGACTTGTCTTGGTCATGTGGATGGAGATCCAAAAGTGTTAGGTTAGTGTGTTGAATAAGATTGACACACTGAGTTGGACCAGGTGGGTTACTTATTTCTAGATTACTATCGGAGATGAGTGATTCACGTTGTATTGTTTGAACGATGACTCTAAATCCTGAGGGTATTCTGGACTTGTGCATGGAGCGTTAGTTACTTTGGTGTACTATAAGTAAGGTCTAAATGAATGACTAAAATCCCACGTACATTGGGTAGCAGTGTGAAGTGTGACAATGATCAGGTATTTAATAGGGAATCTACAGTCTCTTATGAGATACAGATGTCCCCTTAGTTGATTCGCAAATATTTGAATAGTTCGGAATCTTTGGCCAAAGTGTTCTAAGTGTTTGACATTTGGAATTTATGCTGTAAATATGTTCAAGTATAAATGAATTATTCAGTGAAGGGCGAGTCGGTAACTCATGAAGAAGCTGTAAGGAGGTTAATGGTAGTAGTTATATTTATCCACTATCATGGACATCTGGTGGAGGGGTTGTTGTCATCAATACAGTCTATTAGGGAGATATCGAATAAATAATTTAAGTATGGAGTTCAGTTAGATTTATTTAGTGGAATTAAGTCTCATTAAATGGTAATTAAATTAATATATGAGGTGGTTTAACTTAACCCATTTGGAGCTAGTTTTAAATTGTCCCTGAGGTCCATGCGCAAGCCTCTGTATTTATTGCTATTAGAAAAATATTAAAGAATTCATGAGATGAATTATTTATCCATAAGATGGCTAAATTAATTTGGCCGAACATTATACATGAGATGAATAAAAGTTAAAAATTATAAAGTAAAATAATTTTGAAAATTAAAGTTTATAAGATGAATTTTTACATGTGGGAAACAAAGCAAAAACAAAAAAAGGACGAAAATCGCGCACAACTAGCAATCCGTGTTCTTCGAATCTGACACACGCTGGGTCGTGGCCTGGCGATCCACGTGCACGGGAGCGGACTAATTAGACGCTACCACGTGTCACGCGTTTTGAATTAAAATAACAGGCACGTTTTGGGTCAATGAAACGCGGCGTTTTGATTGTTTATTTAAACGATACGCTGCATTTTGTATTAAAACTGCGATTATTTTGTACGCATCCCACATCAAATTTTCGTTATTTTTTTGCTCCGGTATATTCCTGTAAATAAAGGAGCTTATTTCGAGGTTTGGCATTGGAGTTGAAATATTTATTTAGGGTTTCTGAAATTGTTTCGGATATCTAATTAGAGAGAAAAAATTTCCGTTGAAAATTTTCTTTCCTCAGTTTAATATTCTTCGGAGCCCACCCTCCGAGCAGTTCGAGATCATTACGTAGAAGGTCTCGGGGTCTCGATTTTGAAGAATATTATTTTCTTTCTGTTTTTTCTTTTTTTGGAGCTATTCCAGGTATGTTTTTCTTTCCTTATTCTTCTAGTTTCGCTTTTTTATTTATTTACAGTATTCGTTATTATGTCTATTTAAGTTTATGTATTGTAATGAATGTATTATAGTAAAAGGCCTGTAGAACTAAATTAAGAATTTAGGTCTGATGATTTAAATTATGAATTTAAGTCAGTAGATTTAAATTAGGAATTTTAAATCATCCCTAGGTTTGGAGTTATGAATTCTAAACCTATTCCGCTGCTTAAACTTTAGGGAGAATTTTGAAATTCATCCCAACAACCGGTATTAGGGCAAAAGGTTTATAGAGATAAACTTATTCCCGAGAACTCTCTCACGTTAGGTGTCACAAAGCGTGACTCTCCGACCGGGGGCTTAGGTAGAGAGACGAGTATCCTACTCTCTGTGCTCTAATAGGTGCCTATTGTTATGACCATAGTTGAGAATTGTGAACCCAATAGTAGGCATTAGAGTTTATTTTTCAACAAATTTTTTATGTTTTTCCCAACAGGATGAAAAATTGTACTAAGTACTTAGCTTGTCTTCTTAGAAAGACTAAAAAGCCATCTGGTGAAGATAATTGATATCTAGCTTAGTTCTGCCATGCACAATTGGGAGTCCACCATGTTTCTGGTGTGTGGACTCAGGTTTAACTGACCATGTCTGTAATTTGTTATAGGGGCTCAGGCTAACTAAAAGGTTGCATGATGGGGAGCTATACTTGATGGTCAGGGACAGTACAAGAGTAGTGGTCTTAACTGTCGGAGATGTTAGCTTAGTCTTTAGTGTTCGAGTTTTTGATTTTAAAAGATTGATTATTTGTAGCTATTTTGCACAAAAATTTGATTTCTGTAACTCGTTTTATGAATAATTGTTATTCAGTTGATTTTGATTACGAACCTTTTAATACAACAAATAAATTTGGAAAATATACTTTCATCAATGATCTATTCATGTTGTTTATTGATCAAAACTCTCATATTTATTTAAAGGAATCTATCACAAGCTCACTTGTTCGATCTCCTAAAGGAAAACACCTTGAAAGGGATATTGCCTATATATGGCACCAACATTTAGGTCACACTAATTCGAACAGGATCCAAAGGCTAGTAAAAGATGGACTGATAGAGGCTTTGGACTTAAGGTCATTGCCAGCCTGCGAATCCTACATGGAAAGATAGATGACCAAGTTTGTCTTTAAGAGTAAAGGAAATGGGGTTGGTGATTTGCTTGAGCTGGTTCACATAGATGCATTTGGACCAATACATGTTCAGGAAATATGTGGGAATGAGAACTTAATCACATTGGTGATGATTACTCAAGACATGGACATGTTTACCTAATGAGACATAAGTCAAAGCCTAATGGGACATAAGTCAAACATTTTAAAAAAATTCAAAGAGTAGAAAGTTAAAGTTTAAAAGCTATTAGGTAAACAAGTTAAGTCACTTCGGTCAGATCGAGGTGGTGAATATTTTTGGGCGAATTTCTGGATTTTCTAACTTAAAACGAGATAAGATCTTAGCTTTCTGCTCTCGGTATACTGCAGTAGAATGGTGTTGCAAACAAAAGGAATAAAGACAGTCTTTTCTATAGTTTTTAATTAAAAAGGTTTTTGTAAATACAATGCAAAATACTTAGAAAAGGATTTTGCAAGTAAACTACAAAAACAAAAATAAATTAGTATTATAACAATTAAAAGAAAATGACACTAATTCTGAAAATTCAAGACATAGTGAATGCATTAGATGCACATACTTATTGGAACAAAAATTTAACAGGTGCACGAGAGCTTAGGTGTGGTGGGAGGATTGTCAAGACGCCTAGCAGGTTCATAGCGAGAACTTTTATTGGTTGATCGTGGTATTGAATCTGATCCTTTTAGTCACAATGAAGTAATTAAGTCTTGTAGTTTTAGGCAGTTGGTTGAACGAACCTTGTGTGTACAAACAACATTAAGAGAAAGTAGTGACTTTCTTGGTATTGTATGTCAACAATATACTACTTACTTAGAATGATGTGGGGGTGTCATTAGCCGTAAAGACTTGGTTGTCATGAGAGCTCAATACAAAAGACATAGGAGAAGCCAACTCTACTCTTAGGATTAAGCTTCTGTGAGGTCGTAAACGTAGGATGTCGGGTCTTCCTCTAGCCACTTATATTTGCAAAATGTTGTCAAGGTATTGCATGGAGGACTTTAAGAAAGGTTTTTAACCTTTCCGGCATGGAGTCCCTTTTTCTCTTTAGAGCAATGCTCTATGGCACCTCAAGAGGAGGAACAGTTGAGGAATATTCCATATACTTTGGCAGTGGGGTCCTCATGTATGCCATGCTGTGTACAAGACCATATATTTGCTATGCTATGGTATAGTAAGCAGGTATCAGTCTAACTTGAGTCCGATGCACTAGGTGGCAATGACGTGTTTTTTCTAGTACTTAAGAAGGATTAGAGATTATATGTTGATCTTTCAAAGTGACGAGCTGATTCCAGTTGGATATATTGATTTAAGACTTCTAGTCAAATATATATGCTAGACGTTCGACGTCCGGGCATGGCTTTACCCTTGGAGTAGGAGCCATTGGTGGGAGGAATGTCAAGCAGTATTGTATTACTGACTTCACCATAGAGGCTAAATACGTTGTAGCTTCAAAAGTTGCATAGAGGGCATGTTGGTTCAGATAGAATAATTGGCATAGTAGACTTTTGGTTCATACACAAAGGAGATGGGTATAAAGCTTGTCATAAATTAGATTTAGGACAAGTGGGAGATTGCCAGGAATAGTGTCCTAAAATCCAGATTCATTATGTTAATATTATTTTATTTAAGAATAAAATTGAAGTTCTAGTTGTTTCCTTGTTAAATTTGTGTAAGCGAGCATTTACACTGCATGTAATTTTCTTTTTGGAAACATCCATGAGATGGGTCTAGTCCTCAAACTACAATTTACATGTTTGTTATAAGTGCTTTATGAGATTAACCCACATATAGACTTGGAACAAATGATATGGATTGTTGTTTGAAAGACTCGTAGTTGAAGACAAGTTTGGACCACTTGTATGCTAAAAGTATAACATGAAACTTTAGATAACTTGTTTTGGTCATGTGGATGGTGATCCAAAAGTGTTATGTTAGTGTGTTGAATAAGATTGACATACTGAGTTGGACCATGTGAGTTGCTTGTTTCTAGACTACTATCAGAAATGAGTGATTCATGTTGTACTGTTTGAATGACGATTCTAAATCCTAAGAATATTATGGACTTGGGCATGGAGTGTTAGTTACTTTGGTGTACTATAAGTAAGGTCTAAATGCATGACTGAATGGCCACGTACAATGGATAGCAGCGTGAAATGTGACAAGGATTAAGTATTCGATAAGGAATCTACAGTCTCTTATGAGATCCAGATGTCTCCTTAGTTGATTCGCAAGTATTTGAATAGTTTGAAAACTTTGGCCAAAGTATTCCAAATGTTTGACATTTGGAATTTATACTATGAACATGTTCAAGTATAAATGGATTATGCAATGAAGGGCAAGTCGGTAACTAATAAAGAAGCCGTGAGGAGGATAATGGTAGTAGTTATACTTATTCTTCGTCATGGAAATCTAGTGGAGGGGTTGTTGTCATCAATACAGTTTATTAGGAAAATATCGAATAAATGGTTTAAGTTTGAGGTGCAGTGAGATTTATTTAGTGGAATTAAATCTTATTAAATGGTAATTAAATTATTTCATGAGATGATTAATTTAACCCATTTGGGGCTAGATTTAAATTGTCCCTGAGACCCCTACGCAAGCCTCCGTATATATTACCATTGGAAAAATATTAAAAAATTCATGAGATAAATTATTTATCCATAAGATGGGTAAATTAATTTTGCCAAACATTATTCTTGAGATGAATAAAAATTAAAAATTATAAAATAAAATAATTTTAAAAATTAAAATTCATGAGATGAATTTTTACATGTAGAAACAGAGCCAAAAAAAAAAAAAAAAATCTTAGAATTCTCAAAACAGGGGTCGATCCGTGTGCTCACGGATCGCGAGCTGGAGTGCCCTGGGAAGGATCAGCGCCTAAGGGCACGGACCAATCACCATGTTCCACGTGGCACGCGGTGATAGGGCAAGGACGGCATGTACAGTGCACGATACGTGGCGTTTTGTTGCTTTTTAGAGTTAAACGCTGCATTTTGTATTTGAACTTTGAGTCCCACGTCGAAAAATTGAGACTTTTCGCTCCGATACACTCCTATAAGTAGAGGTGCCTATTCCAGAGGTTTGACATTCAATTAAAGCAAATTTTTTTAGGGTTTCTGAAATTGTTTTAGAGACCTAATTGGAGAGAAAATTTTCCTTTAAAATTTTTCTTTCCTCGTTTAATATTTTTCAGAGTGCATCTTCCGGTCAACTCAAGGTCATTGCGTAGAAAATTACGGGGTCTCGATTTTGGTGTTCTTCTAAAGATTATTATTCTTTCTAGTATTCTATATTGGAGCAATTCTAGGTACTTTTTTTTTCCTTCACTTTTAGTTTTCGCTTTTCTATTTATTTATAGTATTTATTATTATGTATGTTTAAGTTTATGTATTGTTATGAATATATTAGAGTAAAAGGCCTGTAGATCTAAATTAAGAATTTAGATATATAGATTTAAATTATGAATTTAAATATGTAGATTTAAAATTAGAAATTTTAAATCAACCCTATATTTAGAGTTCTGAATTCTAAACCCCTTCCCGCTATGTAAACTTTATAAAATTAGGGAGAATTTTTAAAATTCGTCCCAATAACTGGCATTAGGGCAAAGAGATTTATAGAGATAACCTTATTCCCGGGAGCTCTCGCACGTGAGATGTCACGAAGCGTCACTATCCAACCGGGGGCTTAGGTAGGGAAAATAGTCTCCTACTCTAAGTGCTCTAATAGGTGCCTTTTGTTGTGATTATAGTTGAGAAGTGTAAACCCAACCGTCGGCATTGACTCTTGTAGTTGTTACATAAAGAGGAGGGTGAGAATGAATGGGTTTATAGGAGGACAGTGATGAAAAAGTGAAGGTAAGAGATTCAAAAAGATGGGAGGGAGAAGTAAAGTGGGAGTTCATAGGACGAGGATGAAGATTAGAAGGAATAGGTCGTACGGAATATTTTAGTTGTAATGGCGTGTAAGTTTGTACTGAATGGCTTGCAACGATGAAAGTACATTAAATGATGTGACTTCGCTAAATTTTTTTTTTCTAATATGCCACTTTGCTAAATTTTTTCGAATCTGTATAATTTTGTCAATTGTGTCGAGGGGAATCGAGTGTGGCAAGGGGGGTTAGGGCTGACGTAGGTTCCCGGGGGGGTAGGGGTCAGGGGAAATTTGTGCCTGTGTACCGTACGCCGTTACAAATGGCGTATGTTGTGCATAAAATGGGCGTACGCTGTTTCAAATGGCGTACATTGAACAAGCTACAGTAAATGGTACAATTTTGGTAAATTTTTTTAAAACTGTGCTAGTTGGGTAAAAAACTCCGCCGGTTGGGTAAAAAACTCCTTCCTCACCTCGAAATAAGAAATAGCGGTGGAATAGGACATGATCTTATGAGATTATGGTACCAAAATCTTAGTCCACCTAGCAGCAACCTCAAAGATATAAGAACGACAACGAAGGTGGTGGAAAGTGCGCCCATTAACTTCAACCAATAACCAATGAACAAGGACACCAAGGTGAGGTAGGATGACTGATGGTGATGGGAAGGTTGCTTGGCAATTGCATATGCCCCTTTTTTTTTTTATAATTACTATAACAGGACTCGGTGTTTCAATGGTCTTTTTTACAAGTATCGTTGAAAGCATCACCCGTAGTTGGCCTCAAATATTATTTTGTGAAATCTCAACTATTAAAGTATGAAATTTGTGTACTAGAAAAATTTATTTACTAAACCTCATAATACTAAAGTGTAATTTACACTCAAATAAATTTTCAATTAGTACAGTAAACCTTGATTTTCAATCAATCAATATAAGATATGCTATGTTGTATGTTGGAATTTGGACTAAAAAATTATTTTATCCTGAATGGTGGACTAAATAAACAACAATACTTCTAATTTGCCCTTTATTTAATTATTGTATTCTTTTTTTTCCCTGCAATGCCGATGCTTGTTGATGGAGTTATTACTACTGGTTATACACATAAGCTGCCTCATGCGTTCATTAGTTGGGAATAGTAGTTGAGCGATTAGGTTGTTGTCAAGGTCGTCGGAGGAGTTAGTTGTGGGTTTGTTGATCCAATTGTTATAAGGATTGTGCTATGCTTAGTGAGCAAATTGATAGTTCAAGTAGGTCCATCAATTGGTATTGAATCTCATCTCTAATGGCAGAAGGCATGTGTGGTTAAACCGAAGCTTGCAAAATCAATTAATAAGTTGATCAACAAGTGCATAAATTGAGAATCGAAGAGAAGTTTCCACGATAGGAAGAGTGACAAAATGGCTAGATTATTGCCATGATGTCTTTGTCACATTGAAAGAAGAAGTTCAAAATATACTCGATTAGATTCGTACGTTTCTTGCTAACAACAAATGCTATATTCAAGCATATCAGTCTCCTTCGCATTCAGATGACTTGAATATGCCATTATTTTCAACTACTCTATGCCCAACTTTGAGTTCTGCTCCAGCAATACATGCCACTCTAATGTTACCTGTGGCAAACATTGGTAGGTCACCCTCATTGGAACCAATTGGTTTTATAACAACAAAGTATACCAATATGTGTCTCCAGTACAATAACAACCACAACAACAACCAACTTGATTGGCTATTAGGATGCACTTGACTGCTACTAGGCTGGATCTCATGTTCACTGCAAGCATGCAATCGAGATTTATGTAACAACCAACTCAACTTCATTTAAGTACTGCTAAGAGAGTATTGCGATATGTCAAAGGCACAATTGACTTTGGCATAACATTCAAGTTTGGAAGTTCATATTGGATTGGCTATTCCGATAATGATTGGGCTAGTTCTATTGTTGGTATGAAAAGTACACACGTTTTCTCATTTAGAAGTGGCACATTTTGTTGCCTTTCTCATAAGCAAAAAGCGGTGGCGCAACCTACTGTAGAAGCTAAATATATTGCAACCTATATGGGTGTAAATTAAGTGATATGGTTGCATAAAATTCTAGCGAACGTTGGAGATATTCAATGACAACCTGCCAAGATATTTTATGATAACAAATTAGCAATTGCTATAGCTAAAAATCCAGTTCAACATAAGAAGACTAAGCATATTAAAGTAAAATTCTATTTTGTTTGTGCAGCTGAAAGTTCAGGCCAAGTGAATCTTGCCTATTGCAAGAGTGAAGAACAACTTGCAGATATACTGACTAAAGCGCTTCTCATCACAAGATTCGAAATACATGCACAACAAGTTAGGCATGCAGAGAAATTGCTTCATGTAAGAATGCTGAATATGAAGCAATTTACTAGTTATAATTGATATTTATTCACCACTCATATTTCAATGATTAAAATTAACTTATTTTGGAATGCTATGTTATGAATAAATCCTAAGATAATAAATAACTTGCTTAACTTAGTTCATGTACCTTAAATATGTAATCAATTCTCATAAGAATGGGTGAAAAACATCAAATAATATTTGTTTTCCTTTTCCACCTCTCAGTTATCTCATTTTTTTCATATATTTCCAACATTTCAAATTCAGATTGCTATATTTAACTAGTTTTTCAACCATCATCCATTTCTTTACTTTACTATAAGAGGTTGTAATTAGTTTAACTAGAACCACTCATATTTTGATCAAAGCTAACCTATAACTACTTCTCATAGGATGTTAGAAAAATGACACCAAAGAAAGAGAATCATATTAGTTAAAGCAATTGAGAATTTTATAGGGGGAGCTATCTAACTTGTTTATATCTTTGAGGTGTTAAAATTTATATATTCTTCCATTATATATACTTGGCAAGATTAGCCATTTTTGTGTTTACAATCTTTCCCTTTCGTATTATATCCTTGGGTTTGAGTTACATTCAACGTTAGTATTAAAGATCTTCTCGAAATCTTTACTATCGGTATCAGAGCCTGCTTAATTGTAATTTAATCTAATTCCATCAATGATGTTTCCAACAAATTTTGACATCAAGAAATTCGATGGGCAAATTAGCTTCAGCATTTGGTGAGTGAAAATGCAAGCTTTCTTAACACAAACTGGATAAAGAAATCCCTTTTTGGAAAATCAAATACGATGAGTTCCATGACAAAGGAGCAATGGAAAGAATTAGATAATAAAGCCCTGGCGGCTATCCACTTATGTCTTTCGACAGAAGTTTTGCAAGAAATGTCACATGAAAACTTTGCTGCAGATTTAAGGAAGAAATTAGAGACTTTAGACATGGCAAAAAAGTCTCGAAAACAAGCTACACTTAAAGGATCGTTTATTCACCCTTTGCATGGTGGAAGGCACGTCCATCCAATCTCATCTTGTAGAGTCTAACTCTATTATTATAGCCTTACAAAGTCTTGATGTCAAAATTGAAGAAGAATGAGGATGTTTTATTAGTTGTCCCTTTGCCTGCGTCATTTAGATACTTTAAGATAATCATGCTTTGTCGCAATAGTCAAACATTGTCATTTGACTACGTTAAATCAAATTTTTTACCAAAGGAGAAGTTTGATTCTGAATCACCATCGGAAGCTAAAGGTGAAGGTTTGTTTGCTAGAGGCCGATCTTTTGACAAGGGTAATAGCTCCAACCAAACAAAGTCCAGGTCAAAGTCGAGAAAAAATCAAAATGATGTCCCCATTGCAAGAACAAGGGGCATGATATTTCTGACTTCTACAAATTAAAGAACAAGCAGAAAGAAGAATAAGGTAGTCATAGTAGAACCGAAATTTCCACTGAAGCAAGTATTCTTAATAACGGTGAAGTATTACTCGTTATCAATAGTGGAATTAGATCAACGACAGAATGGATTCTTGACTCTTGTTGCTCTAACCATGTCTCTGTCCTTAAAAGAATTGGTTATGTACTGATGAAGCCATGGATTGTGGAGTTGTCCTTACGGGTGATGGTATACCCTATAAGGCAATTGGTAAGGGTACTATCCAAATCAAGATGCTCTATGGCATTATCAGACCTCTCACTAAAGTCTATCACATTCCAAACTTGAAAAGAAATCTTATTTATTTAGGCACTATTGAATCTGATGGGTGCAAATACACTACTGAAGGCGGAGTTTTAAAAATCATTAAAGCTGCTTTTGTTTTGATGAAAGCTACAAGATCAGATAGCTTATATGTTCTACAAGGGAATACTGTTATAGGTTCAATAGCCATCTCCACATCATCCTTATCAGAATTTGATATCACTAAATTATGGCATATGAGATTGGGCCATATGACTAAAAAAGGTATGATTATCTTGTGGAAGAGGGGCCTACTTTTTGGCCAAAGTACCTCGAAGTTGCACTTTATTGTGTCTTTGGAATGAAGAAGCGAGTCAACTTTAGTACTGCAATTCACAGAACTATAGATACTTTTTAGCTTATGTTCATTCTGATTTATGGAGTCCCTCTCGTGTTCCATCTAAAGGAGATGCTTGTTATATGCTCACATTTGTTGATGATTATTCAAGGAAAACATGAGTTTATTTTGTAAAACATAAGAATGATGTGTTCCTTAATTTCAAGTAGTGGAAATCCATCATTGAAAACAAAAAGGTTTGAAGACTAAGAACAGATAATGGTCTAGAATTTTGTGGAAGTGATTTCAATTAGTTTTGAAAGAATGAAGGCATTATCAGACACCAAACAGTAGTTGAGATGGCTCAAGAAAATAGAGTTATCGAAAGCATGAACAAAATTATTTTAGACTGTTGGGATGCCTCAATAAAATGGCGTTGATGAAGGCATGAATAAAACAATTTTAAAG
Organism: Simmondsia chinensis; assembly: GCA_018398585.1. NCBI lineage: Eukaryota > Viridiplantae > Streptophyta > Magnoliopsida > Caryophyllales > Simmondsiaceae > Simmondsia > Simmondsia chinensis. The sequence goes on along the minus strand of JAGTTD010000002.1, from coordinate 31,039,494 downwards.
AGAACCCAGTGAATGCTTTCTGATGTCGATTTGTCTAAAGATTTTTGGGCTGGAGCAACGTTTACTGCATGTTATCTTATCAGTTGTTCACCACTCTTATCTCTCATTTTTAAGACACCCGAGGAAGTTTGATCTTGTGGTCCGACTGATTATTCTAATATAAGAGTTTTATACACCCAGCTTACGCACATGTGAATGAAGAAAAATTACAATCTAAAGCAATAAAATGCATTATTCTAGGTTATTCACTTAAGTTAAAGGATATAGATTATGGTGCCTAGACCTTGAATTACCCAAATTTATTATTAGTCGTGATGTAACCTATGTTGAGTCCTTTATGCTTCACTTAAAAGAGCATTATGTGCCCACTAGTTTAGAAGAAATGGAGAAAGCGAACAATAAGGTGGAGTTTCGTTGAAACACCTCGGATAATAAAACACATGATTCCTCTTCCACTTCACAGTCATGCCGCCAACTGAGGTGCGTCCTCCTGAAGCGACCTCTCAGGAAGTGGAGTACTCCATCGCTCTAAAGAGGACAAGGAGAGGAATTAAACATCCCATTAGATATGTTAGTGAAGTAGACATAGTTGCATATGCGTTATTAGTGGCACGGGAACCTAATGAAGGTGGTGAACCATCCACATATTCCAAAGATATTTCTTATGCCGACTCTTCAAAATGGATAATCGCATTGCACGAAGAACTTGAATTGCTTCATAAAAATGACACTTAGGAACTTGTGAAAAGGCCACCAAACAGGCAAATAATTGGTTGCAAATGGATACGTAAGAGAAAGGAAGTTGTCTCCGGTATGATGAAGCAAGATATAACGTGCAGCTTGTAGCTAAAGGCTACATAGAAAACAAGAGTGTCGATTTTAAAGAAGGGTTCTCACCAATGATTAGACATTCATCCATCCGCGTGCTTCTTGTGTTATTCACTTTAGACTTGGAACTTGAACAGCTTGAAGTTGAGACTGCATTTTTTCATAGCGACCTTGAAGAAGAAATTTGCTTCCAGCAGCCTGAGGGATTTTCAGTTCCTGGAAAGGAAGATCAGGTTTGCTAGTTGAAGAAGTCTTTATATGGCTTAAAGCAATCTTTTAGATAATGGACATCTGCACATACAAGCTTAAATTAGTTAGTTTTTGTACCTATAAATATGTAATCAATTCTCATAAGAATTTGTGTATATTTGTAAAACAATGGATGTCTATAAAAAAAAGGCTATTGAATCTGTACGAGTAGCCCCTTGTGGAATGTACAAGCTACCTGATCTTGTAGCTTTCACCAAGACATGAGTACCTTAGTGATTCTTAAAACTCCTCCTTCAACAGTGTATTTGCACCCACGAGATTTAAGAATGCCTAAAAAATAAGATTTCTTTGTAAGTTTCGAATCCGACAAACTTCAATTAGAGTTCTGATAACACCATAATGCATCTTGATTTGAATAGTACCCTTACGAATTGCTTTATAGGTTTATCATTGCCCATAAAGATAAATTCGCAATCTATAGCTTCATAAGTGGGGAAACAATCCTTGTTAGGACGCACACATGGTTAAAGCAGCTCAAGTCGAGAATCCATTCTGGCTTTCATCTAATTCCACTATAGGAAACAAGTAATACATCACCTTATATTCATTTTCAGCAATACTTGCTTCAACAGGATTTTCAATCTTACCGTGACTACCTTGTTCTTCCTTCTGCTTGTTCTTTAATTTATAGCTGTCAGCAAAAGAATTTCCCTTTTTTTGGCTTTGACCTAGACTTATTCAGTTGGAGCTACTATCCTTGTCAAAAGATTTGACTCTTGCAAACAAACCTTTAACTTAGGCTTTCGATAGTGATTCAGAGTCAAACTTCTCCCATAACAAATTTGATTTGACATCATCAAATGACAATGTTTGATTATTGCTATAAAGCATGATTTCTTTAAAGTGTTTGAATGACGCAGGTAAAGAGCAAACTAATTAAAAAACCTTATTTCTTTTTCAATTTTGACGTTAAGTCTTTCTAAGTCTATAAGAATAGGGTTAAACTCTGCAAGATGAGATTGGATGGATGTGCCTTCCACCATACGAAGGGTGAATAAATGCTATTTTAAGTGTAGATTGTTTGCAAGACTTTTTATCATGCGTAGAAACTCTAATTTCTTCCAAAAATTTGCAGCAGATTTTTCATGTAAACTTCTCGTGAAACTTCAATCGGAAGACATAAGTGGATAGCCGTAAGAGCTTTATCACCTAATTCTTTGTTCCTTTGTCATGGACCTCGCCGTGTTTGATTTTCCAGAAAGGGGTTTCTTTGCCTTCTCTGTTAAGACATCTTGCATTTTCACTCACCAACTGCTAAAGCTAATTTTCCTATCGAATTTCTCGATGTCAAACTTTGTTGGAGATGTCATTAATGGAATTAGATTAGATTACAATTGTGCAGGCTGTGATACCAATTGAAAAGCTTTCAAAAAGGTCTTTAATATTGATGTTGAGAGTAACCCAAACCAAGGATATAATACAAAAGGGAAAGATTGTAAACATAGAAATGGAGAATCATGCCAACTATAGATAAAGTAAGAATATATAAAGATTAACACCTCAAACATATAAAGAAGTCAGAAAGCTCCTCTACAAAATTCTCAATTTAATGTGATTCTAAAAATAAACTAAGAAAAATGATACAACATTTAACTGAGGGGGAAGATGAAAATGTTTTAACTAATGTGATTCTCCTTATCTGATGTCATTTTTTAACATCCTATAAGAAATATTTATAGGTTAGTTTTGACCAAAATATGAATGATTATAGCTGAATGCTAACTACAACTTCTTATAATGAAGTAAAGAAATGGATGGTAGTTGAAAAACTAGTTACATATAGCAATTTGAATTTGAGAAGTCAGAAATACAAGAAACAAATGAGATAATTGAGAGGTGGAAAGGAAAAACAAATAATATTTGATGTTTTTCACTTCTTCTTATGAGAATTGATTACATATTTAAGGTACAAGAACGAAGTAATTTAAGCAAGTTATTTATTACCTTAGGACTTATTCATAATGTAACATTCCAAAAAATGTTATCTAATGCATTGAAATATGAGTGGTAAATAAATATTAATTAACTATAACTAGTAAATTGCTTCATATCCAACATTCCTCGTTGAAGCAATTTCTCAACACAATGCGCAGGTATTTGAATCTTGTGATGGGAAGTGCTTTAGTTAGTATATGTACAATTCTTCACTCTTGCAGTAGGCAAGATTAACTCGGCCTGAACTTTCAGCTGCATGAACAAAATAGAATTTCACTTTAGTATGTTTAGTCTTCGTATGTTAAACCAGATTTTTAGCCATAGCAAGTGCTGATTTGCCATCACAAAATATCCTGGTAGGTTGTTGTTGAACCTCTCCATTTTTCGCTAGAATTTAAGCAACCATATTGCTTGATTTACAGCCACATAGGTTGCAATATATTTACCTTTTGCAGATGGTTGTGCCACTGTTTCTTGCTTCTGAGAAAGCCTACAAAATACACCACATATAGATGAGAAGTTGCATCTTGAAGTAGTTTCCATATCATGAATAGATTCAGCCCAATCATTATCGGAATAGCCAATCAAATATGAACTTCCGAACTCGAATGCCATGCCAAAGTCAAAGTCAATTGTGCCTTCGACATGTCATAATACTTGCTTAGTGGCGCTTAAATGAAGTTGCGTTGGTTGTTGCATAAATCTCAATAGCGTGCTTGCAGCAAACATGAGATTTGTCCTAGTAGCAGTCAAGTATACATGGCTACCTATTATGCTTCTATAATATTTCTCATTAGTTGATCCAAATCCATCCTCCTTAGTGAATTTTTAATTTAAGACCAATGGAGTAGGTATTAGTTTGCAATCTTCATCTTTAATTTTTTTAGCATAACACTGGCATATTTTTTTGAACTCAAGATTATTCCATCTCTAATTTGATCGATATTCATACCAAGAAAATATCTCATTAATCCAAGATTAGTCATTTAAAATTCTTTCTTCATATTTTCCTTGAAAGTAGCAATGCTGTAAGGATTGTTACCAGTCATAATCAAACCATATATGCATAATGAGAGAATGATGATATTTGGTCCTTGGATCTTGATGTACAAAGTATGTTCTCTTGGACTTTTTTGGAATCCTTGTTTGGTAAAGTGGGCATCAATACGACTATACTAAACTCTTGGAGCTTTTTTAGACCATATAAAGCCTTTCTTGACTTAAATGCCTTATCTTCAGTCCTTTTCTATCAAAACCTATGGGTTGTTTGATATATCTCATCTTAAAGAATACAATTGAGAAAGGTTGACTTCAAATCTAGTTGATAGATTCCAACCCTTCCTAGCTGCCGATGCTAAGATCATTGAATAGCGTCTTGTCTTGAAACAGGAGTAAACGTTTCATTATAATCAATTCCAAATTGTTGAGAATCCTTTGGCAACCAATCAGGCTTTATACTTTTGTATTAATGCATCGAGATTCACTATGTTTTGAATATCCATTTGACACTGATCAAATTTTTATGTGTTGGTTTGTTAACCAATATCTATGTTTCGTTCTTCTCTATCATTTGAATTTTGTCCTTCATAGAATTTAAATTTTGTACCACAACCAGCACAAGTGGAGAGGATGTGAAGATTGGACCGAAAAGCAAACCGAAAAAAGGTGCTTCAGGTATTTAGGCTCGATGGTGCAATAGGACAGTGCAGTAGAAGAAGATGTAAACAATCGCAATAAAGTGGGATGTTATAAGTGGAAAATGGGCTCAGCAATACTATGCAATAAAAAGTTCCCTCTCAAGCTGAAGAGAAAATACTTTAAGACCATAGTGAGACTGGCTATGTGTTACGGTGCCAAATGTTGGCCACTTAAACGGTGCCACACAAAGAAGATGAAGATGGTGGAGATGAGGATGTTGCGGTGGATTTGTGGTCATACTAGGAAGGACTGGATTAGGAATAATGTTATAAGAGCCAAACTACACATGGCCCTAATCGAGGATAAGCAGAGGGAGTAGCGTTTGCAATGGTTTGGGAATGTTAGAAAGGGACCGGCCACTGTATCTGTTAGGAGATGCGAACAACATGCGAACAAATCCATATTAAGGAAGGGAGGCGAGGTAGAGGCAAGCCAAAGAAGAGCTAGATGGGGACGATTAGACACAATCTAACCCACCTGAACCTAAATGAGGAGATGGCCTTAGATAGAGAGGTGTGGCAAGCTAGAATAGGGGTAGCAGACATAATTAATTAGGATAGGGGAGTACAATGGAGTGAGCCCATGACGTCCTCAGCCTTCATACTGTGGTTTCTTAGGGCCCGTTGCCGGCGTGACCTATTGTTGCTATACTGTTGCTTGGTGCTTAGTGCTTTGCTTTGTGATTTGATGATTAATGCTTTATTGTAGCTTTATTGCTTCGTTTATTGTTTTATCATTCGTTTATTGTTTATTGCTTTTTTTATTATTTATTGTTTTATTGTTTATTGCATTATTTTTCGTTTGCTTCTTACTTCTTGCTTTTTAGAGTTGGGCGCACTCGCAAACAACCTCTCTTTAGGGTAACACTCTGAAGGTGTTAGGTTCGTACATCTCAACCCCCAACCCCATTTCTGTGGGAGCCCTTGTGACACTGGGATGATTGTCGTTGTTGCTAAAAGCCGTCATTCTTCATGCTTGACAACTTCTTCAAAACCACAGCGCTCAAAAGTTGTTAGTGACAATATTCACATTCCTCCAAGTCAAAAACTTCATCTAGATATCGAGGACAAACATCATATAAATCAGAAAGCTTCCTTGTCTTTTTTATATGATGATTATTAAGAGAATCATCTAAAGTACTTTGTCTTTGAGACAATGATAGAGAGTCCTGAGATGATAGTGTGTGCGTATGAGCAGGAGATCCACCATGAAGAGTAGTTTCATTTGAATTTGATGATGCTTCTTTAGGCTCTAGATCTAACATTGGAGAATCTACTTAAGGTGTTTGGCTTAGCTCTGTTGGATGAGAATAATTGACATGTAATGGAATCAAAATACATTCTCTTGTGACTACATGTTTCTCCCTATCATGAGATGATTCTTCCTCAAAGTCCCTAGTTATAATTAACTTTTCTGTTTGTAAATTGAACACCTAATATCCTTTAGATTGGGTGCTATAACAGAGGAAAATTCCTTTTTTCTATTTTATAATCTAATTTGTGTCGCTTTTCAATTGGAACATGTGTATATCATAAACAACCAAAATACCTTTATGGTTTGTGTGTTAACCATGCTTCTAAAGGTGACATGCTAGCAACAACTTTAGGTGATACACCTATTCAACAGATAAATAACTGTATTTACTGCTTTATCCCAAATTTTGTTTGGCATGTTATCTTTCAACATTGATCTAGCCATCTCCATTACTATCTTGTTCTTCCTTCTTCCTCTTGGAAGCACCATTCTGTTCAGGTGTGTAAGTTACTATAAGCTGATGATGAATACCTACAACATAACAGAACTTGTTGAATTGTGTAGAAATATACTCGATGCCTCTATCACTTCTGTGTTTTTTTCAAACAACACCCACATTCCTTTCCTACTAGTTGCTTAAATTTCCCAAAAGTTCCAAAAAACTTATGATCTTTACTTCATGAAGTATTACCCATGTCATTCTGGAATAATCATTAATGAATAAAATGAAATATTGATTTTTATCCAAGGATGGAGTCCTCATGGGTCGACAAATATCAGTGTGTGCTAGTTGAAGCTTTTCAAAAGATCTCCGTGTAGGTTCAAAAGGAAATACCTGTTGGTGCATCTTTCCACATTTGACCGTTGGCACAAATTCCATTGTTTTCATTTATAATGAGAAGATCCTTCACTATTCTGTGTTGGGCAATGAATTTTGGATTTTGGAAGTTATTATGCCCAACTATTTTGTGCCAAATTCAACTACTAGTATGAATTGTTCTTTCAATGAGTTGTGAATATCGTTGTGCCGTTTAATAGGAAAGCTCTTGTTTTGCATCTTAATATTCGCTATTAGCATGTGTTGAAGATCAAATCTTTACAAGTGTTGCCTTCAAAATGCAATTTGTATCATTTGAGACACACTTAGTAAATTTTGATCTATGTCAGGCACATACAAGACATCTTGGATTTGTTTAGAACCTATTTTGGTTTGATTGGCAACTATGGCCTTACCTCCTGACTCGACCATAGCTCCATTTCCCATTACAATTGGAATTTTAAATGAGGGATCCAATTTCACGAAGATTTGTTGATTTTTTGTCATGTGGTTGGTGCAACCACTGTCAATAAGCCATACTTCTTCACTTCGTGTTATTGCTGCAAGACAAGCATAAAATAGTTGGTCTGCACCATCAACCGATTTAGACACATCTGCCTGTTGATTTTTTTAATTTGTAATTTTGGTCAGTATGGCTGAATGTACCACGATAGGTGCACTTTGACTTTCCTTTGTGTCCACAATCTTTCTCCAAATGATTTATATTTCTACAGATGCCACACGGAGTGTGATGTAGACATGCCTTTATGCTTGGCAAATGGAGCTGGGCGAGATGACCAAGTTGGCAAGAAGGCGGGATGTGCATAGGAAGGGTGAACGAGCAAGAGTTTTATGTTAGTGTATATTAGTAAATTTTATTAATTATTTTTTCATTTTTCTCTTTAACTTTTTGTCCTTTTTATATGTCAAATGACTCCTCTATTTAAGGAAGAGGAAATATAAAATTCTTATTCATTCAATTTTTTGTTATAGATTTATACTTGTTTAGGGGTTTCTCTTGTTCTTGGGCTGTGAGAACCAAGATTAAACTTTTCTCCTTTATTTCTTAATTGTTTCAATAATAATAGTTTAAAGGAAGGCCGTTGAACCTTCCGTTTCCTTAATTTTTTTTATATGCGCTGCATCAGAGGGTACTTTATATTCTTTTCCCCTTCCTTGGAACTACCTACTTGTGACCTTTGGCCTCGTCTTCCTGAATGGTTTCTATCATATTGGGGTGATGAAGGTCAATTTTCATGCTTTGATGGAAAAGCGACTTTTGCTGTTGCTTTACTCTTCCAAGAGATTATTTGCTCAAAGGGTTCTAAATATCCCACTACTTCCCCAATAGACATTTGAGACAGATTTTTAGACTCAATGACTATTACACATGCATCAATTTTTTTAGTTAAACTAATCAAAATTCTTTCAATTATTCTTTACTCAGTTATATTTTCACCATAGGTCTGAATTGGTTCACCGCCTCTATTAACTGTGAAGAGTAATCCTTAACTTTTTGTCCATCTTTTATTCTGAGAGTTTTAAGATCTTTGTAAAGAAATTGAAGTTTGATACATTTGACTTTAGCGGTCCCTTGGAATTCATAATCCTTTGGCAAATGGAGTCAGCAACGGCACTATGAAGGTGAGTCATTGCATCTGCATCCTTTTTATGCCATACCATGATTGGAATAGATTCCATATTATTGGAATTAGTGTCCTGGAGAATTCAATTATTTTATTTAAATATTAAATAAATAAAATTATTTTATTTTATTTATTGTCTGAATTTATTTTACAAGTCAAAATATATGTGTTATTATTTTTTTCTAAAACGTTCCATGAGATGGACGTAGTCCAGGATGACACGTCATGTTTGGTTTAAGTGGTCAATAAGATTAAGCCACAGATAGACTTAGATCAAACTAGTTATATGTTGTCAAAGTATGTTCGTAGTCGGTAATAAGTTTGGACAATTTGTCTAATAAGACTATAATATGATGCTTTTGATAACTTGTCTTGGTCATGTGAATAGGGATCCAAGAGTATTATGTTGGTGTTGTCAATAAGATCAAAACACTGGGCATGACCATATGAATTATTTGTTTCTTAACTATTATTATAAATAATTAATTATGTAAGATGATAACTTCAAATCCAGGAAATAGTCTGAACTTACGCATCGATTATTCGTAGCTTTGATGTGCTAAGAGGATTAGTCACAAGCATTGACTTAAATCTTATGTGCATTGGGTAACTACGTGAAAGTGTAGGGAGAACATGTATTTTACATGGGATTTGTAGTCTCTTACGAGATAAAGATATCTCCTTAATATATTCGCAAATATACAAATGGATTCTAGAATCTTTGATCAAAGTATTCCATATGTTTGATATTTGGAATTAATGTTTCATGTATTATTGAATTGTTTGAGAAGGGCGAGTCGGTAACTATGGTGAAAGATGTGAAAAAAATAATGATAGTAGTTAAAGTTGTTTTGCTCTTAGATAGCTAACAGAGGGATTGATTGTCACAATAAAAGTTATTTGAAAAATTTTTAGGTAAATATATTTAATTCTAGCATGCAATAAGACTTATTTAGTTGAATTAAGCTTTACTAAATAGTATTCAGTTGTTATCATGAATTAATAATTAGATTTGACCCATTTGAAACTAGAGTTAGATTGCCCCTGAGATCTCTTCACATGCTTCAACTTAAGCATCACTTGAAAATATTTGAAAACAAATTAATGAGATAAATTATTTATTTATGAGATAAATAATTTTTATACTTAGAAAATATTCATGAGATGAATATATAATATGATAAATATAGTATTTTTAAAATAATTAAAAAATTAATAAAATAAAAGCGGAGAAAAAACAAGGGGAGGTATAGTGCGCGCGCATCAAATTAAAAAAAAAAACAAAGAAAAAGGAAGCCTTGTTGACGTAAGCCGGAGGGCCTTATACCGTGACATATGCGTTCGTTCGATGACTGATTTTTCTTATTTAAACATGTATTTTATCCTATAGAATTATGGATTAAGTTTTGGAACTTATTTTTCTCCCACAACAAAAACCCTAAAATTGTTTTGGGGGGTTTTTGAAATTATTGTTTAGCATAATTTTTTCAAAAATTAATTTTTTGGAAAAAATTGAACAAAAATTTTATTAAATAAATATTTTTGGGAGCCCATACTTCTAGTACTAGAAGAGGTCATTGCGAGGAAGACTTTGAGATGTTAAGAAACCTTCTTGTAATTTTAGGTATTTAAGTTAGGATTCGTGCTTTAGGTATGTCCAATTAAATATTAAATTTATTTTTTCTTTATTTAGTTTATTCTACATTCTTTATTTATACTTGTTTTATTCGATATTTTCGATTGTTATATTATAAATTTATTAGAGTAAGATCTTGATCTAAATAAATAGTTTAATTAGATCGGAACTTTAGATTTAAAATTATGAATTTTAAATTGGTTTTTTGATGTGCCCGCCCTAGCCGATTTAGGAAATATCTTTGAAATATGTTCCCAACACATACATTGGCTGCCGTCACATTGTGGTTTAGCCACGTCTGCGGACACAATGGAGGTCACATGGGACTTTGTATTGATTCCTCTACTGGGATGCTTTTCTCGACTACTTCCCGCAAATCATGAGCTCTCAATGGAGTCGTCATCTCAGTTTTCCAATGGTCATAATTTTCTCCATTAAATATGGGAATATATGATGAAGTTGAATTTATGATGGAATTTGTGGATGGCATAGAGGTCTCTGTTAAGGGGAACAAATTGTTAGGCTTGGTGAAGATCCATATATGTTAAAACCACTTGATTCTTTGATGCTCTAATACCAGATGTTGAGAATATAAAAATAATAAATGTGATAGTTGAGAGGAGGAAAGGAAAAACAAATATTACCCAATATTTTTTTTACCCGTTCTTATGAGAATTGATTACATATTTAATAGAACCACTTGAGTCTGTGTGGCTTCAATACTAGGAAATATAAGAATAATAAATGAGATAATTGAGAGAAGGAAAGGAAAAATAGATATTATTCAATGTTTTCTACCCATTCGTATGAGAATTGATTACATATTTATAGGTACAAGAACTATCTAATTTACGCAAGCTATTTATTACGTTAAGACTTATGCGTAACATAAATTTCAAAATAGTTATCCAATCTAAATAATTGAAGTACAAGTGATGAATAAATCGTTCATTCTATCAAAGAGAAATACCGACATCCCCCAAAATCCTCCATTAACTAAATCCTACATTCTCATTAAGCAATGGTTCACCTTCCTCATTGTCACGCATAACCCCTCAAGCTGCCACGCCAAATGTGAAGAGGAAGTCAAACACTAATAGGAAAATTAAGTGCATCAGCTAATAACAACCCAAAAAGTGAATAAATCCTGTTAAAGTGTCAAAATTAGTTGCAAAAAAAATTCTTTTTTGAGAAACAATTGAATAAATACAATAACAATATAAGAAATATAACATAAAAATCAAAGAAATACCACAATCATCATGTTACAATAGTGGAAAAACTACTCCGCTCACACCCACAACTTTATATGCCACAAAACGTAGGATCGGAAGGAAAAAAAAGGAGCACAAAAAAGGTGGGTGTTAAAAACTGCAACAACACATTTATTATTGAACAATTTTAGAAGGTAACATCTCTTTGCCTTGGGTAATGGATAGTGAAGTCGATTCGTTTGGATCTCAGGATCAGGCGCTGCTACAGGATTGGGTAATGGATAGTGAAGTCGATTCGTTTGGATCTCAGGATCAGGTGCTGCTACAGGATAACCAAGGTACAGGAGATGTGAGTGACATTGAGTTGGTGTCCTTCGGACCTAAATTTCCACCGGATTTTGAGCCTACTATTTTAGAAATCCACCCGTATGATGATAGAAATTCCTTGAAAAAGACTCTGAGGAAGTGTATAAAATAGCCTTGCAAGGGTGGGGAGAGAAGAAGAAAATGGAAACTCAGGCATCATGACCAAAACATTGGCCTCACTAAAAGAGGCCGTAGCGCCCTAAAACGCATGAAAAAAAACAAGCTCAGCGAGTGCTTCAAGAGTTTTTTAAAGACATGTTACCCGGTAACAGTGCGAGGAGGCTACCTAAGCCTGCAAATATTGGAATAAGAAGAAGAGGTGAAAGGAAGGAAGGAAAAAAGGACAAAAAAGGGCAACAGTGTTGAAGATGCCAGCAGGATCCTTGCTTCGGAGCTCCCACTGAAGATGGGGAAAAGACTAGGTCTGAACTTTGATGGTTTTGGTCCACATTCGCTGAGTGCCTTGCTTCAAGAGACTTAGCAAGTCGTTTGTCCCATTCTCCTGTCTTTTGGTCGGTCATATTTTTGTTATCTTGCTTAGTTGTGTATGAGAGTCATATTTTGTCTGTTTTTACTGGTCTTCCTATCTTTTTTGGTTTCTTTTTGGTCCCCGCTCTTTTACGAGTTGACTTAGGGCTTGCTTGGTCGAGTTGCCTATTTTATACCTCGATTCTGTCGCTAATTATCAAACAAAAAAAAAAAAAAAATCCACCTCTGTACTACTTTAGCCTCATCTTCCTCTTACATGTTTATGACTAGCAAAGATAGGCACCATAGTTCATAAGTTGTACTAACAAAATAAATGGACAATTGTTTTGGGGGTTTTTGGTTGGGTACGACGAGGGAAACTAGGCTCAAGTTCCTTGTCCTGTGCTCGATGAGTTATCTCATATTTATAGGGGGTGGGAAGTATGGTCGGTGCTTGAGATGGACACTATTGGATGGGAAGGGTGGTGCTGACAAAGGAGCGGTATGGGTAGAGGGGCGGTATAGATGAAGGGACGGTACAGGCGAAGGGGCGGTTGTGTCTTGATGTTACTTCTACCGTCTTCTGATATGGACTATTTTTATATTTATCAATTAGCCCGCCACTTTGGGGCAAAAGTGCCTTTGGTCTCAAAGTGTTTAGCTATAAATACTTCTCATGGGCATGTCATTTTCTTCACCGAATCATTAACTCTTGTTTTTCTTATATCCAAATTTTTTAATGGTGGATGTTACTCGTGAAATCATGACTTGGCTTCCAGCCAAGTCACTTTTAAGATGTTCTTGTGCGTCTTCTAAGTTTAATGGTTTACTTTCAGATTATGAATTTATTGAAAAACAATCTTTTAACACTCTCTATTGTTGTGCAGATGGGTTTTTCTTGCAATTCGAAAGTGATTTCTCTCATGATAACCTAGAGGTGTTTTCATCTTTGGGGAACTTTTCTCCTGTTATGCCACCTGAAGTACTTGAGGTGTTAACTGATAACATTCATGTGACTGGCGTTCAGGGTGGTTTGGTGTTATGCCGAGACTACAATCTTTCTCAGTTGTTTGTTTGTAATCCTGCTCTAGGTGTACGCCAGTTAGTGGTGTTACCTGAGGGTATTTCAGCGGGTTACCTAGACCTCTCCTCTAAACTTAGTTTTTGGATGTTTCGATATCGCTTCGCATTTTGGGTTTTACCTTTTTTTTCCTATAGTGATGGATCTGAGCCATCCCTACTGTGGCCCATGGCGTAATGAATATCAAGTGTACTTGTTGGAAGGGAATGGAATTTTTGGGGGGACTCTTGATGTGGGTCCCTCAAATATTTTATTTATAGATCATGTTTGTTTAAATGGGGAACTTTTCTTTTTGTCTGATTGGGTTCACTACTTAGAGGGTACGTACAACCGTCCCTATTTAGTTCATTTCGATACTAGGACCAGGCTTTCATGTAGAATGGTCTTTCCAGACGCGGTTTGTGATGATTTGACCTCTTGTCGGGAGGCTAAGATCTCAAAGTTGTGGGATGCATTAACAGAATTGCCTATTTTGTGTTCAATCACTCTCCGAAGTCCTGTGTTTACAATTTAGGCTTTATCTAAAGTGGAGGATCCTTCCTCTTGTGTGAGACAGTATCGATTGTACATCCGACTGCCTTGGTCCGGTGGTAGATGCGACTCTGTCATTACAAGCTTCACGGTATCCCGAGAGTACTTGGCATTTACCGCCCAAATTCAGGTGTTTTGGTATGCTCTTCATGGTGACCTTCGCGGTCGTACATCTTTTTCAGGGCACTACGGGGGGTGAATTCCAAACTCAGCGATTTTAAAATTCTAGATCAATGTTTCACTGTGGAGATGATCCTTTGGTGCCTCATGCTGCTTTTGGGTCGATTTTTATAGTTTTAATGATTTTTTTGTGTATTATTATCTTCGGGATGTAAACGCTTTTGTGGGTTTTTACTATGATTGTATGTAATTAACAGCCCCGCTTTGTAGACTAACTTTTTGTAAGGCTACGCTTTATGTTGTTCGTTTGTGTATTTAATGTCAAACAAGTTTGCGTAATCATGTGCTCTTATTCTATTCTAGCCGTAGAATGAACCATGGTTTCTAACCCCCACTGTGGAAGGGGGTGTAAATAACCACGAATTCTCATGTAAGGCGTGGGTTTACCGTGCCCGAATACTTCATTCTCCCATTTCATTTGGAGCAAAACAACTGCCAGCCCCCCAGTGCTAGAGGGGACACAAATAACCGCAGGCTCTCATGTTAGGTGAAAGTTTACCGCGCCCGAGTACTTTGTGCTCCCATTTCAATTGGAGCAAAACCAATTGCCAGTGCCCGGTATTAGATGGGAATACAAATAACCGGGGGCCCTCACGTTAGGTGAAAGTTTACTGCACCCGAGTACTTCGTGCTCCCATTTCATTTAGAACAAAAACAAACGCCAGCCCCCGATTTTAGAGGAAACATAAATAACTGCAGGCTCTCATGTTAGGTGAAAGTTTGCCGCGCCCGAGTACTTCATGCTCCCATTTCATTTGGAGCAAAAAAAACCGCCAGCCTGTGGTGTTAGATGGGGACACAAATAACTGCGGGCTCTCACGTTAGGTGAAAGTTTACCATGCCCGAGTACTTCGTGCTCCCATTTCATTTGGAGCAAAAACAACCAGCCCCCTGTGTTGGATGGAGACACAAATGACCGCGGGCTCTCATGTTAGGTGAAAGTTTACCGCACCCGGGTAATTCGTGCTTCCATTTCATTTGGAGTGAAAATAACCGCCAGCCCCTGGTGTTAGATGGGGACACAAATAATCGCGAGCTCTCACGTTAGGTGAAAGTTTACCGTGCTTGAGTACTTCGTGCTCCCATTTTGTTTGGAGCAAAAACAACCGCCAGCCCCCGTTGTTAGATAGGGATATAAATAACCGCGGGCTCTCACATTAGGTGAAAGTTTACCGCGCCTGAGTACTTTGTGCTCCCATTTCATTTGGAACAAAAACAACCACCAGCCCCCGGTGTCAAAGGGGTCATAAATAATTGCGGGCTCTCACATTAGGTGAATGTTTACCGTGCTTGAGTACTTCGTGCTCTCATTTCATTTGGAGCAAAAACAACCACCAACCCTCGATGTTAGTTGGGGACACAAATAACCGCGGGCTCTCATGTTAGGTGAAAGTTTACCACGCTCGAGTAATTCGTGACCCCTTTCATTTGGAGCAAAAACAACCGCTAGCCCTCGGTGTTAGACGGGGTCACAAATAATCGCGGGCTATCATGTCAAATGAAGGTTTGCCTCGCCCAAGTACTTCGTGCTCCCATTTTAATTGGAGCAAAAACAACCGCCAGGCCCCAGCATCCAGGGTTGCGTTAATTGAAATCACAAATTACGATGTCGAGTGCCACGTGCAGCTCTCCCCTTACTCCATCTGCCCTTCCTTTTTCCCAAGCCTTTAAGACCCTTGGCTGTTTGCGAAAAGCCCTGAACTAGTTCTTCCCTTTTTCTTTAGCTCGATTCTCCTCTCTCTCACAGATTTCTTCACTTGCTCTTCTTTTCTCCTCGTTTCTGACTTGATTTTAAGGTAATCACTTTTTTTTTAATGTATTTTTGGGTTAAACAAGGTTTGATTTTACTTTGTTTGGGTTTCCTTTTCTTCCTTTTTAGACCCAACTTGCTTCGTTAGGGCTTCCATGGAGGAGCCAAGGTTTTCATGGAGGATCCTAACAAAGATGCCTAGCTTGTAGAGTTATTTATGGAATATTTGGCCAATTATCCTCTTCTTTGCCCTGAGAAGGTGGGGTGCTTCCTAACGAGACAGTTTCTCCCTCTATTTTTGGCCTAGTTTAGAAAGTGCCTCCTCGGTGTTAGAGATGAACGCCCTCGTCTCGCTGAAAGGGGACTTTGCTGATCTGTCTAGTGTTTGTCAAGGTAAGACTCCCTTTCTAACCTTCTTCTTCGTTTCTTTTTTCTTTTTGTTATAGAGAAATGGCTCCAAAATGTGCACATAAGGGTGGTGGACATCAAGGTCGAACCAGACAGGCATCCTCATAAGAGGGAATGGCGATGGAGCTGTTATCTCGGTTGGCTCCTCCCACTTTAAGGTCCCCTAACGAAATAGCTGTATGCACTCATTTTCCTGAGGCAACTTTAGCTCTTCCTTTGGGGTCACTTGTGCCCTCGTTGGCCACAATGGAGGGGGTAAAACGATTTCGTTGGAAATATTATTTTCCAAATGATTATGAAATCATGGGCACGGGGGAGAATGACAACATATTGTACCCTTGTTCTCCTGGATTCTTTTCTGTTACCATAGATTCTTTAAAGGCCAGTTTGCGATTTCCTTTACCGGGCATTCTTGAGTGGCTCCTTAGGCAATATTCTCTATGCCCTAGTCAGATTAGCCCCAACAGTCTTCGGAACATTCATGGTTATTTGCTTACTTGTTTTGTTGCGGGGCTAACTCCTTCCACACGTAGTTTTGATTATCTTTTTTGGGCTAAGTAGCTCTCAGGGGGGGGGGGGGGGGGGGGGGGGGGGGGGGGGGAGGAGTTACCTTTGAGGGCAAGCCAGGGATCAAGTTTGTGGAGCTTAACCCTTCCAAACTAAATTTCTGGCAAAATAAGTTTATTTAGGTGAGGCCCCACAGCCTCTTAATATTCCCATTTCTTGGACTACACTGAACAAGTGTAGTATCCCTTCAAAAGACAAGCTATCTTCTCTTGACAAAGAGGTGGTTCAGTATTTCGAAAGGGATTTGGATTCACGGTACCTGGTCACCAAGGAGGTGTTGTCACAGGAGAAAGTATTGGTTAAGGCGGGCTGTGTGCCCACCCAATTAGCGGTGAGTGGTTTCTCCAAAGATGAAGGAAGTTTTCTTTACTTTGAACTTATTTCATTAATCTCTATCTTGGCCATTTTCTCTTTTCTTCCCCGGAACAAGAGGCTGAGTGGACATTGCAGGGCTTACCGAGACCTACCGCGAGGAGTCAAGGCAAAAAGAGAAGAGGGGTGAAGCTGTGGGTAGGAAGACCATAGCAAAAGGGAAGCGGGCCATAACCGGGAGTGGGGATGAGCCTCCTAAAAAGGTCATGTGGTCTAAGAAGGTTGCCAGCAAAGCCCGGGTTGCTGGTGATAGTTCTGTGGTATTTGCTTCTCTGAAACATGTTTCGGAGGTACCTATTGTTTAGGCCTCTCCTACTACGGAGAGGATACCACCAGCCCATAGTGAACAAAGAATGGGTGTTTCCATGTGACAGCCGAAGGGGGCTATTTTGCAAGTCGTGCCCCTACCGGGGGAAGTGTTGGTAGCCGAGACTTTGGTTGAGGAGAGGTCAGAAGCTACACATGAGGCCCCAACTCCTTTATCTGAAACAACTGTGGAGGAACTGGCCCCAGCCCCTGCTATAGTACCGGGTGTGCCGTTAAAGACGTAACTGCCCAATGAAGAGGTGGAGGCTCCTTCTAAGGGACCGAGACAAGAGGGAACACTTCTACCCTTGCTGGTGGTTTCTTCAGAGGGAACCCCATCTCCTATAGAGGTGTTACCGCCTGTCCGGGACTCTTTGCGAAGTGAACTCTTCTTGGGGGTCCCGGTATTGACGCAGGGACCATCTTCTGAAGGAGATGTAGGTAGGTTCCATATTGACTTGTCAACCTCTGAAGACCCCTTCGGTCTTTCTTCTGAGCCGTTGCCCCTTCCTTTGCAAAGCTGGGTGTCCGCGGTGGGTGAAACTCCTTCGGGCAAAGCTCCCTAATTTAGAGGTTCGGGCTCCTATTCTCCTTGTGAAGGCGTTAATGCTGTTCTACCCGCTAGCTTGGCCACTCTCCCTTCAGAAGACCCTCAGATGGTTATTGGGAAAATGGTTGTCACTTATGCTTTGAAGGTACAGTTCTTATTAGTTACATGAATTTATTGTTATCTCAAATTTATATGTCCATGTTGTGATTGCAGATTAGCTCCTGGTCCACCGCCATGGCCTTGGGTTGGTTTTGTGAATGGGAGGCGACTATGCAGGAGCCAAAGAGAGCAGAACCGTGCTTTGTTTGACCAAAGAAAAGGAAGCAATGGTAGCCGAAGCGAGGTTAGCAAAGGAGGAGAAGGAAAAGATGGCGGCAGAGGCAAGGTTAATAAACGAAGAGAAGGAAAGGGCGGCGGTAGAGGCCCACAGATTGCTTGTGGAGAATAAAAGGCTAAAGGAAGACATGTTGGCCAGCCAGGCATGGTCTGATGAGCTCCGTCTTGAGGTAGAGCTTCACCAAACTGAAACATCTAGGACCATGGAGGACATTGCAGAGGTCATTTCGCACTTTAAAACAAGCAGTGAATTCCATGATCTGATGAGCTCTTCTTACGGGCAAGGCTTTACCTCGGGTCTTTTAGGGTTCGCTTGCCTCCTAATTCATCCTATTTTTGACCTTAGCCGTGAACTCTACCAAGAGGTGAGCCTGGAGGATCTGGGGCATCTGGGAGTGGTCCATCTTAGCAGCCCGCTAGTATTTTTTTATATTAAAAGACTATAGACGTGTAAGTCCCTTCTTTTTGTATGAGCATTTTATGCTCTTATGGGTCTCCTGACACCATTTTGTTTTATCATGTAAAGGATATATCATTGAATACACATACAGACTTTTTCCTTTCTTTTTTTTTTTTTTTTTTTTTTCTTTTTGATGTTTGTTTTCCTTTCTCTTTTGTTTTGCTCGTTGCACAAGTCATGCGGTCATGCTTATAACAAAACGCATATGACTTTTATTACAAACCAAACATTCACTTAAATGTTTAATAAGCTATTGTCCAACATGACTTGCTTACCTTGCCCTAATATCATACAAGCATACTTTAGCATTTCATTCTTATTTACATCCCTAAGGTGTGGTTTGCTATACGTAGTACCTTTTAAGGTTCTTTGTGTTCCAAGCTTGTGGTATTGTAGCATCGTTAACCCATTCCAACTTAAAACTCCCATTTCCAAGTTTTTTGGCTACCGGGTAGGGTCCTTCCCAGTTTGCCGTGACCTTACCAGCTCCTATGCCTTGCTGGGTGACACTTGTTCGGCGAAGGACAAGATCTCCTATTTCTACACTCCTCGAATTCACGTGTTGGTTGTAATATTGGGATATACGTTGTTTTTGAGCTGCTATGTGAAGAAGAGCGTCTTCTTGGACCTCATCAATTAAATCTAAGGAGTGCCTTCCTTGGTTTTTATTCTCAGGGTTATGGTAATATTGTACGCAGCAGCTAGGCTCTCCTACTTCCATCGAGATTACAGCTTCAGCGCCATAGGTCAACATAAACGGAGTTTCCCTCGTGGCTACCTGGTAAATAGCATGGTGGGCCCATAGGACGCTAGGTAGTTCCTCTGCCCACCTTCCTTTGGCATCATCTAATCTTTGCCGGAGCCTGCTAAGTATTTGCTTGTTTTCCGCTTCTGCATGTCCATTGCTTTGAGAGTAAGCCACAGATATAAAGTGAAGAGCAATGTTAACAATACTTGCGGAATCGTGGTGAGTCAAATTGCGTCCCATTGTCAGTTACAATGGCTTGAGGAATTCCAAAATGAGTGATAATATTTTTCTATAAAAAGTGACAAGTGGTGTTATTTGTGATTTTGGCCACCGCTTCAGCCTCCACCCATTTGCTGAAATAGTCCATTGCTACCATCAGAAATTTTCTTTGCCCGTTGGCTAATGGGAACAGCCCCAAGATGTCCATTCCCCGTTGATCAAAGGGTATTGGATCCACAATGGGGTGTAACAGTACTGCTGGGGCATGGATGAGCAGTGCGGACCTTTGGCATTTGTCACATTTTTGCACAAGGGTGTTTGCGTCTTTTTTCATGGTGGGCTAGAAGTATCCCGCCCTTAACACCATTCCTGGTAACGTCCGTCTTCCAATATGAACCACAAATACCTTCGTGAATTTCCTTTCACACATAATTTCCTTCTTCTAAGGTCAAACATTTCAACAACGGATGCATGAAGGACTTCTTGTAGAGTTGTTGGTCAATTATTACGAAATGAACTGCTTGCCTTTGTAGCCTCTGTGCCTCGTTTTTATGTGTAGATTCTTTTCCTTGAATAATAAAGTCTAAGATTGGACGCATCCAGCCGTCCTCATGCTGTACCTGCATTACTTTTGTGGGTGCGTGCCTATTTAAAAATTTGAAGTTAGCCTCTTGCACTTGTATATGCACTTTTTGCTGTTCTACCGCACGCTTGGTGTGGTCTAGGCGGCTTAATTCATCCGCACGCCGGTTGTCTTCTCGAGATATTCCTTGTATACTAAAACCTTCTAACTCAGAGATCTTTGTTTTGACTAGCTCAAGGTACTGAGCTAAGTGAGGCTCTTGATCCCCACATTTCTGGTAACCTGATTTACTATCAATTCGAAATCACTCTAGATCTCCACACATTTAGCTCCAGCGGACTTGGCAAAATCAAAGTCCTAGCAATAGTGCTTCGTACTCGGTTTCGTGGTTAATGGCCTTAAAATTCAGCCTTACCGCCTACTCTGCGCATTTCCCTTCTAGGTTTACCAGCACTATCCCTGTACCGCGGCCCTCTTAATTTATAGATCGGTCCACAAATACCTTCCAAGTGGGCTTTTCTTCATGGAACACGACTGACACAGGTGTTTCGGAGCTGAAATCACATTCTACCAAGAAGTCCGCTGAGGCTTGGGCTTTGATAGCTCTCCGAGGTTGATAATGTATATCGTGCTCTGAGAGTTCCACTGCCCATCCCAACATCCTTCCTGAAAAATCCAACTTTGAAAGCAACTTTCTGAATGGGAGGTTAGTGATGAGCATGGTTATGGTATGAGATTGGAAATAAGGTCTCAATTTTTGCGCTGCGATAACTAAGGCTAGAGCGGTTTTCTCAAATGTAGGGTACCTTTTTTCTAGATTCTTGAGAGTCTGACTCATGAAATATACCGGAAGTTGCTGCCCTTGGTAGTCAGCTACCGGCACTGTACTTGTAGTGTTCTCGGAAACAGCCAAGTAAATACTTGGACTTTCGCTTGGTTTAGGTGAGGTAATGATAAGAAGATGTGCCAAGTGTTGTTTTAACTGATCAAAGGCGTGTGCACATTCTTCATTCCAGCAAAATGACTACTTCTTCCATAATATTTTGAAGAATGGTAAAGCTCTTTCAGCCGAACGGCTGAAGAACCGATTAAGGGAGGCCATACAACCGGCTAATTTTTGGACATCCTTTGGGGAACGAGGAGACCCCATTTCAAGGATAGCTTGTACTTTCTTAGAAATTTGTCATCCGGTATAACAAACGAGCATTTTTCTATGTTCAGCTTCATGCGGTATTTTCGAAGTGCTTCTAAGGCTTCCCTTAGATTAGAAAGGTGCTCGAGTTTTTATCTTGACTTAAATATCATGTCATCCACATACACCTCCATGTTGAGCCCAATCTGAGGAGCAAAGACTTTGTTGACCAACCGTTGATAGGTGGCCCGGGCGTTCTTAAGTCCAAAAGGCATTACCTTATAACAATATGTGCTTCTTGCCATTATGAAAGCCGTTTTTTCTTCATCATGCAGATGCATCTGAATCCGATGGTATCCTGAAAATGCATCCATAAAACTGAATAACTCGCATTTTGCTATTGAGTCCACCAGTTTTTGGACAGGCTTCGTTAAGGTCTGTAAAATCCATACACATTCTTCGGCTTTCATTTGGCTTGTTTACTAACACTGTGTTAGTAAGCCATTTAGGGTATAATACCCCCCGTATGAATCTTGCCCGGGTCAACCTTTGCACCTCGGTCTTAATAGCTTCGTTACATTTTGTACAAAAGCCATGCCTTCATTGCTTAATGGGTGCTTTGTTTTTCGTATATTGAGTTGATGAGTGATTATTTTGGATGGTATTCCTGGCATCTCTTTTGTGGCAAATGTAAAAACGTCATGGTATTGTCTTAAAAGCTTACCAATCTCTTCTCTTAGGTGTTGGGGAAGTGATGTACCAAGGTAAGTGTAACATTCCAGCTCTAATTCATATTTTTCAAGAAGTGATGAGATAGGAGGTTGGTTTGAAGATAAACCTGGGTCAACTGACTTAGCGGCCATCATTGCTAAGCGGGGAAAGGTATGATAATGTTTAGAGATCAAGCCTTTGCTTCCCCGAACCGTCATTATGTTCCCGGTGTCCGCCTCAAATTTCATAGCCAAGTGATACGTGGAGACCATAGCTTTTAGGTCGTTCAAGGAAGGTCTTCCTAGATTTATGTTATCGGCGGAGGGAGCGCTTATAACCAAGAATTCAATGTTCATCACATGTTGCTCTTCATCGCTGTGAAAAACTGTGGTCAGTGTTATCTTACCTCGTAGTGTGACGGGAGTTCCCATGAATCCCACAACAAGACACTGTGCTAGGGTCAGAGCAGTGATTGGCATTCCCATCCTAGTGCAGCATTCCAGGGAGAGTGTATCTATAGAGCTACCTTGATCAACCAGTATCCTCTGCACGATATGTTGGCAAATAATAGTGGTAATAACAAGAGGATCTTCTTGACCTGTGTCAAACCCTTGGGCATCTTCTTCAATGAAGCTTATGCACCCTGGCTTTTTGTGCGCAATGTTCGACCCTTCATTCTCTCCTTCTGTTTTCCTCTGGTACAGGAAGAGGGGATATTCTCCTGTGACGGTATTGACTACTTTTGGCACCAAACTCTCAGAATTTTTGCTGTTGTTCTCAATATTCTTAGCCTTCCCTGAAGCTTCGCATATTCTTCCATTGAGTTGTGCACTTGGCTTCTTTTGAACGGTATTCCAAGGTGCAGCATTCTGCCTTGTTATGAGTAGGAGTCTGATGGTAGGAACACCATTTTGCTTTGTCATCTTGAGGCGGCATAGCACCAGAACCTGCAGGTGGTTCTGTTGTTTTTACTTTTAAAAGTGCCCAAGGAATCTGTTGCTGATTTTGAGGTCTAAAGGCAGGCACAGGCCTCCTAGCCGGGCGGGCATTGTTTTGCGGTGGCCTAGAATTGTCTTTTGGTTCTAGGAGCGCCTTTGCTTAGACCCTTTTAGGTCTCAGAGTGTCCTCAGCCGAGATGTATTTATTAGCCTTCTGCCACAGTTCATCAATTGTTGAAGGTGGCCCTTTTGCAAGTGCGAATTTGAAGCTGGAATTTTGCAACCCATTGATAAAAGAAGCAATAGCCATTTCATTCAATAGGTTTGCAACATCAATCATGGCACATGTAAATCGTTGTCCATAACTTCTTAGGGATTCTAATTCATGCTGTTGCAATTTGAGAAGATGCGCAGCCGTCTTTCTTCTCCTTTTATTTCTAACAAAATGGTGAGTAAACCGTCCTGAGAGTTCAGAAAAGCTGTCCACTGATGAGTTTGGGAGAGATGCGAACCAATTCTGTGCTAGTCCCTTCAAAGTGGCTAGAAAACACTTACACCATACGTCCTTTACCACATCTTGTAAATACATTCGAGCCATAAACCCGGCTAAATGATCCTTTAAATCTTGAGTACCGTCAAATAGATCGATATTTGGGATCTTTACCTTTCTCGCCACAGCTGAGAGGATCCGGGATGTGAATGGTGAGTGAGTTCCGGATACAGAGTAACCCGCAGCTGGTCTGGGAGTTCTTCTATTACTCCTCCTGGTGTGATTTTGATACGTACTTGCTGTAGGCCCGGTGATCCCGTTAGGACTCCGAGCTTGGGTGTGTTGTGACATCCCCCTTGTAGCAGTGAACCGACTTGGCTCCGGGATGTACTTTGTATCATTATTAGGCGGTTGTGAAATAAGTTGGTGTATTTGCTGTTGAAGCTGATCGAATTGATCTTGAGTTACATAATTTGGGTAGTGGTTCCCTCTGTCAGGGTTGGTGGATTGACTAGTATTTGATATGGGAAAAACTTTAATGCCCTTCCCAAAGACAGCGCTAATTGTTTCGGGGTTTTTTGGTTAGGTTTGAAGAGGGGGAACTAGGCTCAAGTTCCTTGCCCTTTTCTCTATGATTTATCTCATATCTATAGGGGGTGGGAAGTATGGCCTTTGCTTGAGATGGACACTATTGGATGAGAAGGGTGGTGCTGACAGAGGGGCGGTATGGGCGAAGGGGCGGTAGTGTCTTGATGTTACTTCTACTTCCTTCTGGTATGGACTATTTTTATATTTATCAACCATAAAATCCTAATTTTGGTAGGAAAGGTAAGCGACACTTAATAAGAAATTTTTGGAATAGATAGCAAAATTGGAAAGTTTGGAGTATACGGAAGAGGATGACGAAAAAGGGGGAAAAAAGGAAGGCAAAGAGAGAAAAATAAGGAAAGAGAAAGCAGAAGCGGGCGAAAATTGAAAAGAAAGGAGAAAAGACAAATACATAAAAAACCGTATGAGAATTGGCTCATATAATTGCATTTTAAATTACAAGTTGATTGTTACAATGCTGAATACATAATAACATTATGCACGGGAAAAAAAAAGTCAAATATACATAAAAATAAATACATGTATATACATATATGGGAAAAAATGGAAATAACATTTTGCTTTCAAATTTTGTTGTGCATATATAACAGAGAAAAAAATATATTACATGTATGCAAAAAAAAAAAAAAAAGAACAGATAACATATGCATATATGAAAAACATTTGGTATATATTCATAAACGGGAAAAGATAAACTTTATTTGAACATATATGTATGTATACATATATAAAATTTATTTGAACGTATATGTATGTATACATATATGTTAAAATTCGTTATCCTGAGATTTTGAAATGTTTTTTAAATACCTGAACTTGGACAACTTTTTTTTTTTTAGACTTCCATATAGTTTTGTTAAAATTTTATTAGTTTATGTTGATATGACACTTTATGCGCTTTGGAATCGAAGGGATTATGGATTAGTAGATCTAAGACTGAGTACTTGGAATTCAAATTCGGCCATTCCACCGCGACTAGTACAGAGAATGTCAAGATAGAATCGGAGACTGTACCGAGTAAGGAGAGTTTCAGATACTTGGGTTCCATGATACAGCAGAACAGTGAAGTTGACGAGGATGTCAACAACAGAATTAACGTAGGTTGGCAGAAGTGGAGGATGGCCTCCGGTGTGCTTTGTGATAGAAAGTTCCCGCCAAAGCTAAAGGGAAAATACTACAGGACGGTAGTGAGACCGGCAATGTTGTATGGGGCAGAGTGTCGCCTAATGAAACAACATCAAACACAGAGGACAGAGGTGGCAGAGATGAGGATGCTGCGCTAGATGTGTGGTCACACAAGGAAGAATGGGATCAGGAACGTTGTAATTAGAGCTAAATTAGGTGTAGCCTCGATCGAAGATAAATTGAGAGAGCATCGCTGAAATAGTTTGGACATATTAGTAAGAGACCGACCACTGCTCCAGTCAGGAGGTGTGAACAGCTACATACTACGCTAGGCAGAAGAAGGAGGGGCAGGCCAAAGAGGAGTTGGCGAGAGACAATCCGACACGACCTAACCCACCTAAACCTAAGGGAGGAGATGGCCTTAGATAGAGCACGATGGAGGGCTAGCATAGGGGTAGCGGATGTGGTAGCATAGAGTAGTGCGGCGAGTGACTGGTAGTTTGAGATTCCTAGGCAGTTTTAATCCCAGGTAGTGTACTTATCTATTGTTTAGTTGCTTCCCTATTATTCGTCTATTATTGGCCATGTACTATTTGCTTTACTATGTGCCTTGTAGTTGTCTTCTGTGGAGTATATTTTATACGACTAGTTTAATGGGGTGTCCTAAGCTGATACTTTGTGGCTTCCATGGTTTCCAGGATACCATGTTCTCATTACGACTCGATCTTCGGGATGGGGGTCCTCGGAAACAACCTCTCTTCCACCCGAAAGGGGAAGGCTGCGTACATTCACCCTCCCCCCCAGACCTTGCTTCTTGTGGGAGCCCTTGTGGCACTGGGACTGTTATCGTCGTTGTTGTTTTTGATATGACACTTAAAATACCTTAAAATTGTTATGTTATTTCCATTAAATTAATTTTAGTATTATCAATATTAAAAATATTAAAAACAATGTTAACATTTAAAAAAATATTTTTTAACATCTAAATATTTATATATTTTTTTGAAGATATTTCAACTATGTAAAAAGTATTTAAAAATTCAATAATTATTTATATCCTTAAAAGATATTAAATATTGACAGATATTTAAATACTTAAGAAAATATTTTAAATATTTAAAAATAATCTAAATATTTAAAGATACTTTAAATGTTTGAAAAATATTTTAGAACTTTTTAAAAAAGATAAGAAAATCCCTTCCCTCAACAACAACATCAACCTACCCCCAATGACATCATCATTATCCTCGACCTCCGACGAGAATCAATGTCACTGCTGTAGATCTCTCTAGCCTTATATTACTTTTTTTTAGATGTCTAATAAACAGATACTTAAGAAACCTTGAAAAGTTCTTATATCATTGGTGGAGATTGCACAAAAATAGAAAAGAAATACACACTTTCAAATTGAAGTCATTGACATGGAAAATGATTTATCTTTACATATATTATAGACAAGGTGTCCCCCATCAAAAACCTCCAAAATCATGCCTTTTCAATTCCCTAATAATGAGAAAAAACATGAACAATAAACTATTAATCTTCGACTAAATGCAAGAACTACGAATTTCACCCAATAAGTTATTCATTTTCAATATGTAAATCAAATTGTTGAAAATTATTATTATTATTATTATTAAAATTGAAATCACAATTAAGGAGTATAATAAAAAATTGGAATGATAAGAAAACTAAAAGCCAAGCATTAGAAACAAGAAGAGAGGGGGGGGGGGGGGGGGGGGGGGGGGGGGGGGGGGGGGGGGAATTAATGTCCATTTTTAATTCCAAAAAATAAAAAAAAGCTCAAAATTAGGATTTAGTAATGCAAGGCGCTGCATCAACGGAATCGCCGCCGCACCCCGGTTCGTGTCGTACAACTTTTACTCCCATCCGTCGGAGGGACCTTCATTAGCAGCAATTTTCAACTCCACGTCCGTTAATCTCCACCACTGCGCCTCCTCTCTTACCACCATCCCAACTCCACGTCCTCTCTCCCCAATTCCATATCCAAAACCAATTTTCAAATGCCAATAGCTAGGGAGATGGTGTCCATCTTTGTTGATTGTATACCAGAAAGGACGACAAATTCATGGCTTAAGGCAATTTTTCGAGATTTCAAGACATTCTATGACACTTTTGTTCCTGTGAAGAAAAAGTTAAGGTCTAGATGTTCTTATGGCTTTGTTCAATTTCATGATTCGAGTGAAGCTGCATGGGCAATTATATTCATGAATGGAAGATGGGTGGTGTGTGTTAAGCTAAGAGATCAATGAGCTAACCCATGCAGATGACCAACTTCTTCATCTTACTAGAATCAACCTTAATCAAGGGTTTTTCAGCAGTCCAGAGACAATGGAGGTAATCATGATCAGGGGAATACTCCAACTAGTCGGGTAGGGGATGCCGTGAATACGAAATTGTGGTGTCTAATGTCAATAAGAGTGTGGAGAGCTAGCTCAATCTATGGATTGATGAGGTTTGTCTGGACGATATCCTCACATTTATCACAGAGAACAACGTCTATGGATTGACCCCTAGAGGGTTAAGCAACACCACTTTTATCCTGGTCTGCACTCTAATGTCACTCTGGAATCTTACCTCGGCCCGCACAAAGAGACCCTACTTTGAAAATTCAAAGAAGTGTATAAATACTCCAGCGAGATCCTTGGCTCCCTTAATAGAAGGGTGTGGATTGAGATTTATGGACTGCATATCCAATGTTGGTCAAAGGACTGCTTTACTGACATTGCGAAAATATGGGGAAACTTCGTCAGGGTGGATTCGAGGACGTCTGCCATGAGATATGTTGACGTTGCCAAAACCATAATTGACACCTGCTCTACAACATGCATTCACCAGATGATTCAAATTCAGTTTAATGGAGGATCCCGTTTAGTTCTGGCCAAAGAGGAAAATTTAGTTTTGATTCTAGACTACTTGGCAAGAGTTGTTGCCTTCGCAGTCTCGACTAGATTGGCAAGGGAACGGGCACCTTTTCCACCAATGTCACAAACAAGACAATTACTGCACCACACTGGCACGGCATTCCCCACGAGTTCAACCTCTTCTCGAGCAGGTGACGAATGTCTTGGATGACTGTGAGGATTCTGAAACTCGTCCTTCTAGGTATCCATTCATATTGATGGCTAGTACTGAGGGAGTTGGTCCTTGGGATGTTCGGGCCTGCATGCCCCACTGCCCCCTTATTTCCCCCAGCCTGCTACTCAAATACCACTTCGGGATGTTCGAGAAAATCAACATCGCTCTCTTCTTCTGCCATGGGTTGAGAATGATAATGCCGAAACAGTACAGCGTCATGCTCAGACGTCACCGCATGAGAATGAAGGTTGGGACACCATTAGTGATAATGACTCTACAACCTCTGGTCCTGAATTCCCACCAGGCTTCACACCCCTTGAATTGCTCAAACACCAATATACAAAGGACAGTATACCTGAGAACTATCATGTGCCGGTGCCGCTTATGGAGGGGACTAGTACAACTCGAAGGAAGAAGGAAAAGATGCAGAAGTCAAAAAGGGGTAGGCGAGTTCTCAAATTCCAGATGAAAGAGAAGGAGAAGCAGGAGCTACAAGATTTCTTGAAGGACATGTCACCCGGGAGAAGGGCATAGAGACCGGTTAAGGCCCATGGCAAAAAGAAAGAGAGGAATATAGCGAATTGGGGTCACAACGTTATTGATGCCGGTAAAATCGAGGAGGCTGGCCGAGTAATAGAAATAGGAAAAAGACTAGGTGTGAATTTTGATGGTTTCGACCTGCCTATGGTGAGTGCTTTGATCCATAGAAGGTTGTGATGGTCCGATACTGATCACTAGGTGCCTAGCAGAGTGACTCCAGTTGAGATTGATCTGATCTAGGGCAGTGGCTTTGATTCACCTTCCCAGAGTCCCGTGCTTCAATATTTTCAGTGCGTCGTTTGTTCTAGTTTCCTGCTATCTGGTTGATCACGTTTTTTGATGTCTTAAGGAGTCGTGTTTATGGCTCGTGTTTTGCCTGTTTTGGATTACCTTCATGGTTTTTTGTTGTCATTTGTGTCCCCCGTTCTTTAACGGGTGGATTCGGGTCTCGCTTAGTTGAGTGGCCTGCTTTGTACCGCGACCTTGTTGCTAATTATCGAGAAAAAAAAGTAATGCAACCTTCAGGACAAAAGTCCGTCACAATTCTGATTAATTTACCTTTTATATTGATCACCTTAGCAAATGCGTGAACAATCCAATGAAAAGATTATTGTAAAGAATTTGAATACAATATGGAATTGTTATAATGCATAATATACTTTTAATTAAGATTATTTTAACATTTTTTTTTTAATCTCCAACAATCACAATAAATGAAGTAAAATTAATTAAAATATAAAACACCGCCCATGCATCTCCTGGGGAAAAACTGAAGCCTCTACCCAACACCCAATCCGTTTATTGCGCAAGATTGTCTGCCACCATCGGAGGGTCGAAGCCATCAAAGTTCAAGCCCATCCGTTCTCCTATCTCTATTACCTGCTCCGCTTTCTTTGCTCCTATTCGCCTCTGGTTTTTCTTCTGCTAGAGCCCCTGTGTGTGTGTTTGTTCTATGTGCATTGTCCCCGTTTCTTGTCTCGTCCTGTTCTCGGTGCATGTTGTGTCGTGTTTTGTGGGGAGCTTTTTTTTTTCTGTTTTCTTGTTTTGTGCCTTTTGTTTCTGGTCCCCGTGCTGTTGCAGTCGGACTCAGGGCTCGCCTAGGGAGTGGCCTGCTTGTGTTCACAATTTTGTCCCAAATTACCCAAAAAAATGGGGAAAAACTAGTATTAATCAACTATGACTAGTAAATTGCTTCAGTTTCAACAACGTAATATTCCAAAATGACTTATTTAATTTTAATCATTGAAATATAAGTGGTGACTAAATATTAATTAACTATAACTAGTAGATTGCTTCATCTTCAACATTTCTCCTTGCAGCAATTTTTCTGCACGCCCAACTTGTTGCGCAAGTACTCGAATCTTGTGTGGGAAGCGCTTTAGTTGATATATCTGCAAGTTGTTCTTCACTCTTATAGTACATATGATTCACTTAGCCTGAACTTTCAGCTTCACAGACAAGATGGAATTTCACTTTAATATGCTTAGTCTTCTTATGTTGAATTGAGTTTTTAGCAATAGCAATTTATGATTTACTATCGCAAAATATCTTTGTAGGTTGTCATTGAATCCATGTTGGAATTTGTGGATGCCATAATGATAGGTCTTTGTTATGGGGAAATATTGTTAGGCTTGATGCAGAATTGGTATATATTAAAACCACTTGATCCGTTGTGGCTCAAATAGCAGATGTTAGAAATATAAGAAAAATAAATGAGATAATTGAGAGGAGGAAAGGGAAAGCAAATATTATTATTTGATAGCACAATCTTATGAGAATTGATTACATATTTATAGGTATAAGAACTAACTAATTTAAGCAAGCTATTTATTACTTTAACAGTAGTCCCTTGTGGAACATATAAAGACTATTTATTAAATATTATTATTTGATAACACATTCTTCAACCGGCACATAACCATAAAATGGAATTCTATATAAAAATGGCTATTGTAGGATATTTGTAGAACAATTAAACTCAAATATTTGATGTAGGAGCAAAAGAGGAATGAAGATTCTATTGTAGATTCATCCGTAAAAATTGCAATATATATACTAATCCTAAAATCCAAAAGACTAATTCTAGAAAAGTAATAAAAAAAAAAAAACTTAACGCATACCAAGAGGAAAAAAAAACCCCGCGTACTAGGAGCTCCTAGTGAATTGGTCTAATTAATGACTTGGTATTAATTAGCTTTACTAAACACATAATTACACCTAATGACTAAATAAAATGTAACAAGATACAGTAATACAAATATTACATAAAATACATCTCAACACTTCCCCTCAAATTGGAGCATGTAAACTAACAATGCCCAACTTGCTAAGAAGTAAACAAAAGGATGGGAATCCAAGAGCTTTAGTGAAGATGTCTGCCAGCTAACCATTATTAGAATAGAAGAAGTCATTATTTTCTTAGCACGAAAACATTCTGGTTTGAAGCGACAGTAGATTTCTTTATGCTTACACTCGTGAATAGATGCAATATGAAGAGATTATCACAAACAATAAAGTTGGCTAATTGACATGAACCATTAAATCCTAAAGTATATGATGCAACCAAACTAGTTCACTGTTTACAATGGCCATTCTATAGTATTCTGCCTTAGTTGAAGAACTAAAGGCAACTGGCTATTTCTTGGAATGCCATGAAAGAGGCGATTGTCGAAGTAAAACAGTAAAACCTAAGGTAGACTGGTGCTTTGGGGGATGACCTGACCAATCAGCGTGATAGTAGCCTCGTAAATTCATATCACAATCAGAATGAAGTAAAGAACCCTGACCTGGAGAACCCTTCATGTATCTTAAAACTCGATTCAAAGCGTCAAGATGTGGCTCACGAGGATCATGCATGAATTGACTTACAACATGTACTGAATAACTAATGTTAGGACGTGTTATGAATAAATACAATAATTAACGCACCGGCCTCCTATAATGACATGGATCCTTAACTGGTTCTCCCATCTTGTCAGCTAAATATTGATTTTGAATTATTGGGGTAGAAGCAGGTTTGGCCCCCAAGTAAGCTAACGTCACTTAAAATATCTAACACATATTTTCATCAATTTAACATAAACTCGGTAGATGAACGAGCCACTACGATACCGAGAAATCCTAGATCTTTGATCCTAAATTCACAATGAAGTTGACTTTATAGACTCTAGATTATTCCCTGTAACCAAGATGTCATCAACATGAATCAAAACTTCCATGAAACAGAACCCATGAGAATATTTAAAAAGTGAATAATTGGATTTGGATTGCATGAAACCCATTTTAACCAGAGTAATAGTGAATTTTTGGTTCCAATTTCGTGAAGCTTGTTTAACTCCATAGAGAGACTTTCTAAGTCAACAAACGTGACTTGGGTGACATAGCCCAAAACCTAAATGAATTTTCATATAAAATTCTTCATCTAAATCCCCATGATGAAACGCATTGTTTACATCTAATTTGTGCACAATCCAATCTTGAGTAGCCCCAACTACTAAAACGCATTAAATGGTAACCAATTTAGCAACTGGAGCAAATGTATCATGAAAGTCAACACCTTCAATCGAACTGTATCCTTTTGCCACCAACCTTTCTTTATACCAATCTATGGTCTCGTCTAACTTGTACTTCACTCTATAGACCCATTTCGAATCTATAGCTTTCTTCCTAGAAGGGAGATACTCTAAAGTCCAAGTTTGATTTTGCTTTAAGGCCTCAATTTCTTTCTTCACGAAATCTCTTCAATGCTTAAATTGTACAGCTTGAGAGAATAATTTCTGCTCATCACAAGATGCAATGGCCCCCAAAAGGCCATATGTGAATAGAAAATCGTGCATTATAAACAAAATTTGATAAAGGAAATGCTGTACTTGAGTTGGCTAATGGAGAGGTAGTATGAGTATGGGCTATAGATTATGGCATATCACACATGTAATCCTGATACAGGGTCGACATGGACCGAACATGGGTTCCTCTCCCTAATGTAGGTTCTGTCATATCAGCCGAACCGTCCGCCAATGGTGGATTGGATATAACAGCATCGACAGGCGGGTTGTCCACCAAGCTAGTAGCTATTGGATCTCTATCATCGCCATTTGTGGTCGGTTCTGTGATAAAACCCAATTGTTTGTCATAACAATAGGTCTCAATACTCGTATATCCATTGAATCAGTTGCAGTTCTTAAGAATTCAATAAAATGATCAACTGTTCTATCTTCATTATCCCCCATGTTTCAATCATCAAGAAAAGGAAATTTATGCCCATAAAACCAATCTCTAGAAACAAATATTCGTGGTTCATCAAGACTATACACTTTGTATCCCTTTTGCCCAAGGGAGTATCCAATAAAAACACACTTGTGAGCTTGGCTACTCATTTGGTCTCCATCTCAATTTTTATTGTAAGCATAACAAAAACTACAAAAAACATGTAAGTGAGTAAGAATAGGTATATTCCCAAACATAATATTGAAAGGACTTTTATTTTGCAAAACAGTCATAAGAGTGATATTTATCAGGTATGCGGCTGTTAAAACACATTTTCTCAAAAATTGAACGGGAAGACCACAGTGAAAACGTAAAGATTGGCCCACTTCTAAAAGATGCCAATGTTTTCTTTCTTTCCAACAACACCATTTTGTTGCGGTGTACTGGTAAGAGAAGTTTGAAAATCAATACTATGTTCTATATAATAGTTCAATAAAGGACCTGTTTACACCCCAAACTTGAGGGAGTTGGGACAACACTGTTTTGAGACTAAAAGAACTTGTCTACCATGTGGGGCTATTCTTGAGGGGTGTCTGACCTTTAATTATTAAGATAACGGCACTTAGAGCCCAATTGTCTAATGAGTTCAATCTCTTACGAGATAACAACCTCTCAAGATGGTTGATGGGGTAACAAAGGCTCGAGCTTAGGGGACTTACCAGAAGGCTTCAAGAAAGTTGGTTCTAAAGATCGAGGAAATTGCTTGAAGTGCATATTAAGAAGCTTGGGCCTTGAGTATATCCAGAAAAATGTGGAGCATCTAGAAGAGTCTCCGGTGAAATACACGAACATGGGGCTTCTAGGAACGGGCTTGAGCACACGTTCTCAAGGCACGATCAACGCCCATTCAGTGGACCAAAGAAGAGTTGAGGTAGACGTGAAGCAGATATGCCAAAATTGTAGGATGTGGCTGTTATTTCCTTTTTCTATAAATAAGAGACACTATTGTCATTGTAAAGTGTCCAGCACCACCATGTAAAACTTCTTTCAATTTTCTTCAGAATACACCTGTGCTTTTTACCTAGGAGTAGCGTAACTTAGCCTAGTCTAGCGTAGAGTATCATAGTGTGGCATAGCTTGTCCTTGCTTTACTTTAGAGCAATACAAAAATTTGGGTTTTAGGTATGAACTCTTTGTATCAATCTGTTTCCAACAATCAACAAGTTTAGATTTGAGGCATTGGTTTAAGGCTTTGACGGCCAAATCTTGACCTTGATTGGCGTTGGTCTTGACACTGATGTCACTTATTGATAAGTTAGGTGAATTTAAGTTTGAGACATCATTGAAGGTTTTTGATAACCAAAGCTTGACCTTGGTTTGCGTTGGTCCTAATTCAGGGACCCAAATATGGTTCGCTCTATCTAAATCTTGTTAAACTCTAAATCATTTGAGTTACTATAAGTCAAGGGGGCCAGCTTTAAAACCTGATTAACTCGAGCTTATATGTGGACTACTGAGCTCTTGAGTTTTTCTCCATCCTGGTTCCTATCTTATAAGTGTACGATGTAAGGTTTCTGTGGGCTTGGCTCTGTCATCGCAACAAACACTTGAGTAAGGCCCGTATCCCTTTATATTTATGTTGAAATATTAAACCCCAAAAAACTTCATAAAAAAATATAACTACACTCAGATGAACTTAGGTTTGCATTATTGTTTAAGAGCTTTGATAGCCAAGGCTTAACCTTGATTGCGTTGATCCTCATCCAGTAACCTGAATACGGCTTGCTCCATCTTAATCTTGTCAAACTCTAACTCAATCGAGTTATTACAAGTCAAGGGCGCCAGGCCTAAAAATCTAATTGACTCGGGCTTGTAAGTAGGCTGCTAAGTTCTTGACTTTATCTCCACCCTAATTCCTAGCTTTAAGTGTACGAGGAAAGCTGTCTGTGGGATTTGCTCCGTCACCCTAAATGCATGCCTTGATCTTAAGGGACCTTAACACCAATGTCCAGGTCATGCCCACTCCGAAGACTGGTGGGCAAGGTCAGACAAACCCTCCCCATGCATGAGAGGCCATTTCGAGGCCTAATCAGAGCCTTGGAGTAGGTGTTCAAAGAAAAGATCCTAGCATTAGGGATAAATGTCCTCCTCATAGGCCTCTCACCACGTATGAGACTAGGGGACAATCCAATTTTCTACGCCTTCAAGATTATATTTTGGGGATTGATCAAGTTAGGATGGCCTAATAGCTAACCAACCAGTTGGCGACATTTACTAGATATGATACATTCTTGTGTATGCAGGACAACATCCATTCCCCTTTTCGATTGTCATAAGAGCTAAGGGATATCTTGCTGATCCCCCTTCGAGATGCTCAACCCCTTGGGAGGCAATAGCAGGTGCATAACCAAGCACTAAACCTAGCCTTCCAAGGCCAATTGGTCGCCCTCATTGAGCAAATGTATGGGCCAGACCTTAAAAGGGTCAATAGACCCCTTTATAGTAAGCTGTATCCTGACTTTATAGACAGGGATTACCTGTTCCCTTGAGGTAGATCCATGAATTTACTCTCTTCGCAGGACAGGGGAACTTTTCTACTCTAAGGCATCTAGCAAGGTTTAACTGCTAATATAGAGGCGGCTGACAACCCTTATTTGATACTTAGATTGTTCCCTATTTCTCTAATAGGGATTTCCTTCTAATGTTACATAAGTTCATCACCTAATTCCATCTATATTTGGGATGACTTGGCTAGACAATTTCAAGGCCAGTTCCCTATGATGGAACTGGGGACTTCTATGTCAAACCTGGCTCGAATAAGACAAAAGCCAGAGGAGTCTATAGAAGACTACATTAATGTATTCAAGAGGGACAGGTTAAAGTGTACAATGGCTCTCCTTGAAGTTGAATATTCCAAGCTGGCCTTAAATAGCTTTTATATTGAATTCAAAAAGAAATTTGAGGGATCGAATGTTACCACTCTTCTACAATTAGTAGAGTGTACAGCCAAGTACAAAGCTATCTTGAAAGAAGAAAGCCTCAAGAAAAATAGCATGTGTGGAACCTATACGCACAAGCTGATTGATGAGGAGGAAATACCTCCTTAAGAAATTAAGGTTGTTGAATACGTTAAAGGACCTCCTATAATATGTAATCCTTTAGTAAAAAAAGGATATCAAGGCTAGGAAGTCGAATCAGTCCCAAGACTTGAGAAAGTACTCATTCAACCTCTTAAGAGCCGACATTATATTTGATTGGCTTGAGGCAAATAACAAACTCAAGGTTAGAGGGAAACACGGGAAACATAATTCCAATTCATTGAAAGGGAAGGTGTATTGTAAGTGGCATGACTCTTTCACCCACTCAACTAATAACTGCAACATCTTTAGAAACCTGGTCCAGGATAAGAATGCTCCTAGTAACCCCATGGGTTGTAACAAGAAAGCATTGGTCTTAAACGACATCCAAAAGGAAAGGGTCACAAACTACCTATTTAATAGGATGGTTATTGATGGGATGTTGAGATTCTCATACCCTGGTCGTGCTTTCGAGGAAGAGATATGTCGTTCGCATATCACGGAACTTTCTAGTTTTCACGAACCTTCAAATTAATCTTTGTATTGAAATCACTTGTTTCATTATCAATGGCTGAAGAACTAGCTATGAAGATTGATTGCACTTCTGGAAAAGCTTCAAGTTTGTCAGACCAACAGAGGTTACCTCGAGATTTGGGGAGAGACCCTTACGAAGTCTGTCGTGAGTGTTGTGGGAAGATACAGGGAGCAATGATAAAACTCAGGCTCCTCCTAGATTACATCTTGACCCATGGATCCTATCATGGAAATTAAGATGCCATTAGAGAAATATTTTCTCTATGAGCAACTGAGGATCCCTCTCCAAAGGCTCGGTTAATTATGAGAACTACACATCTAAAAAGAAATATGAAGTACCACATAATTGAAGTGGATACCACTTAAATACCATGGTGACCAGGTTAACAGCCTTCAAGGGTTCGTTTTAGTAACATGGGGAGGAAGAACCAGCTTGAGTAAGAGAATGCTGGCTCTTCTAAACTCACTTAAACTCAGAAGAGAAAGCTGCTTCGCAAGAAGGAAGTAATGAGAAGAGCTCAACTTAACCTTTGGATGGCCAAGTATCCTACTAAGGAGGATTTAGTCCCTGAAGACAAGAATGTCGGTTGTCCAAAACCTCTAGTTGTCGAAGATCTAAAAGGAAAGGCAAAAACCGTATCCACGAAGGCTAAGAACAAGCCACGTAAGAAGCTCGAGAGACAAGCCCGTCTCTCGTCTTTAGAAGGAAAGGAGTCTTAGTTGGAGCAACTTGCCAAAGAATCATGGGCTCGTAAGATATCCGATGAGGAAGAGGATTATAGTCCCCTTAGCATTAATTTAGTGGAACCTCTTGACCATGGTCAACCAGACTGGTCTGATATTTTAAGAATGACATCCATGAGAAAGACTACCCCAAGCTAATGGAGGAGTCTAAGGCAACGAAGGTTGAATGCAAAGATTAGCCTCAAGACAAGGACATACAAATTGGCAGAAGCCCTGAGAAGGAGAAGGATTAGGGGCTCCACGTCCAATTTTGATCACTCTCTAAACAAGCCTATGTTAGAACTACAATTCTCCTCCCTTTGGAGTTCATGGCAACTAAGGTGCAAGCTAGCGTCGAAAGAGATGTAGTAGCAGCAAATGAAGATCCCTAGGTGGACCTCGTAGCTGAAGTAGTAGTACTTGAAGGTGTTATTGATCCTATATCTTTCAAAATTAAGTCTCTGACCACTAAGTCAACCGATGACCTACCTAACATAATACAGATTATGTTTGATGGGCCTATTACAACCAACAAACACATTAAGCCTCTATGCATCAAAGCCAAGTTTGATTGCATTTTGGTGAATAGGATCTTAGTAGATAATGGCGCGGCCATCAAAATTCTACCTTCATACATGTTGGGGTTATTGGTAAATTTCGAGATAACTTAATACCTTCTAATGTGTCGATTTGTGGCTTCTTTGGGGCCACCATCAAGTCTGAAGGGCTCATCCCAATTGAGTTAACTATAGGCACTCTAAGTAAGCTGACAACTTTTTTTGTAGCGGATACCACCTCAAGTTACAACACGATTCTTTGGAGGGACTGGTTGCATGCCAACTATTGTATCCCGTCTTCCCTTCACCAGCTATTGATCTTATGAAACGATGACAAATATGAGGTTGTAATAGAAGATGACAAGGCATTTATAGCTTGCTCCGAATTTGTTAAGGCATAGTTCTATGATGACAGTGGGATCACTAACAGTAAGAAGGACCACTCCTAAAGATGCCCAATGGGAAGACATGATAGCCGTCCTTAAGAGCCCACTCATTGAAGCTGAGATTGATCAGTCTGATGTTGAGTTAGATGGCTTGGACTTTTGGGGATGTATGAGAACCCTTTTAGAAAAGGGGGACCTTCAAGGGGCATGGAATGCCTTATGGGGGGAGCCAAGTCTTCTCAATAAAGGCCCAAAGGGGCGTCTCCT
The DNA here is from genome assembly GCA_018398585.1 of Simmondsia chinensis. NCBI lineage: Eukaryota > Viridiplantae > Streptophyta > Magnoliopsida > Caryophyllales > Simmondsiaceae > Simmondsia > Simmondsia chinensis. The sequence goes on along the minus strand of JAGTTD010000002.1, from coordinate 31,000,877 downwards.
TAGCCATTGCAAAGCTGGTGGCTTGGCATGCTTAGGATTGACTTTGGGCTGAATAGCCATTTACCTCCAAAATTGGCTTTGAAGTGCAAAAGCTGGAAGAGAAGGACTTTGAGTGGTCTGACTTGAGAGCAGCACCAACCAAGATGGGGGGCTTAAGATCTCAAAGTCAAGATCCTCTCTTCGAAATTAACTTGGGTTTAGTAGAAAGCCTAAGACCCACATATATGAGCGCTCTGCTCTCTGAAGAATAGAGGAAGCAGTACATAACCTTGCTCCTTAAATTCAAGGATTGCTTTGCCTTGGATCATCATGAGATGCATGGCCTAGAAAGGAAGGTGATGGAGCATAGGCTACCCATTAATCTAGCTCGAGGCCCATCATTTAGGCCCAGAGAAAGATGTCCCAAGAAGTCATAGACTTGGTTAAAGAGGAAATAGAGACTCTTGAAAGCCAAATTCATTAGGACAGCAGGTATGTAGAGTGGTTGGCTAATATTGTTCATGGAATTAAGAAGAACGGCAAAATCATATTCTATATTGACTTCAAGGATCTGAATGTAGCCACTTTGAAGGATGAATATCCTATGCCTATTGCCAAAATTCTTATTTATTCAGCCTCGAGGCATGAGGTGTTATCTAATATGGATGGCTACTGTGGATATTACCAAATTATGATAGTATCGGAGGATACCCACAAGACGGCATTTGGGTGTCTAGGGTCAATAGGTACCTTCGAATGGGTGGCCAAGCCATTTAGCTTAAAGAACACTGGTGCCACCTATCAAAGAGCCATGAAAATGATTTTTCATGTCCTTATTAGCAAAACCATGGAAGTCTATATAGATGACATCGTGGTCAAATAAAAAAACCCAAGTTGAGCACTTGGAAGATTTAAGAAATGGTCCTTACGAATGAGAACTGTAACCTCAAAATGAACCTATTGGCCCTAAAGGCCATTTACATAGTAATTTTGATGATAAAAAAGCATTTAGTGAATCGTTGTATTTAATAGTTCTAACCTTGTTGAAAGTGACTCTAGGAAGGCAAAAGAAAAATCAAGAATGACCACATTGATACCAAGCTTTCTAAGACAATGGATCAAGAGGAAAGTGATCAACGTTGAAGAGAAGATTAATCCAAAAATTAAGAGAATGAGATCCGAGTCCAGGCACATTTAGTCATTTCTTTTTATTTTTTAGGGCTAAGAATCAAATGTCGATTAAGTCAAAATCTCAATATCGATTTGTAATGCTCTAACAAAAATATTTTTAAAATATTTTGAAATTTGATTTTCAAATCTTATTGGAAAAACACTCAATTCAAATTCGAGCCAAATAAATTTTTTAATAGCAATATTTTATAAATTGGCATTATTGGAAGCATGCCCAAAATAACAAAATCAAGATAATTTTATTAGGTGATATCTTCGTTTGATTAGAAAATTATTCATTCAAAAAGTAAATAAAAAATGATAACCAAAACAAGCTAACTGTCAAAAATGTTTAAAAACCACTCAGGTATGTTGAGTGTCGACGCACAAGAAAAATGAGTTGACACACAGACATACAATACCAAGAGTAGGTTGCAATGTGTGAAGCAGGATATTGTGTGTCGACACACAAGCCTGCGATTGGTACAAATGGCTACTTTTTAATTTGATTTCTTTCCTAATTCTTTCTACAAACCCCAACATCTCTTAATGCTTTTCCTAGCCTGTAAATAGGGCTTAATTCCTTGGCTAAAGCCATTTAGTTCTCTCTAAGCATTCTTGATCAAAAGTTCTCGCGCTCTTATTGTGCTTTAATGTTTTAATTTCGTGTTTTTCTTAAAGTTTTCTTGAGCATCACTAGTTCTCTTTTTTATTGAGTATTTGAGCTTAATTGGCATATCCTTAGCTTTGGCTAAGCTTGATTAATTTTCAAATCACCTTTTCAAGTGTGGGAGTTTCATTGATTAAATTTATTTTTTTTATAAAGGTTGGATCCTAAGCCTATCGTTGTAAAAGAATCAAATGTAAATGTTTGGTCTTAAGCCTATGTACAAAAAGACCAGTTGCAAAAGGTTTGATCCTAAGCCTAAATCTGAAATAGATCATCAATTAGTGAAAGGCTTAAGTGACAATGAGTAGTTGTGGACCAGCTTCCGGGTTACAAGTGAAGCACTATAAAAATCCCTGTGCATTCTTTTTTTTTTTTTTTCCCCTTCCCTTTACTTTTTGTATTGCACATTTATTGATTATATGACAATCTAATTTTTGGTTCTTAAAGTTTAATTTTTCACTTTATTGCAAAAGAACCTAATTGAACCCCTCCCAATTGCTCTTTGGGCTTTCAATTGGTATCGGAGCTAATACTCTTGTTTTATTTGGTTTAACAACCTTAGAGTGGTCCTTATGGCAAACTTTGCACCTATTTTGGCCGAGGGTCAATTGACCAATAAGCATCCACTTTTTTACAGTAAAAATTTCTGTTATTGGAAACTTAGGATGAGACTTTTCATTACATCTATTGATTTTGACTTGTAGCTGATCCCTAAAAATGGTGATTTTATTCCTTCAACAAATGAAGGAAATGTAGTTGTTGATACACAAATAAAATGAGCTTGGCCATTATGACAAGATAAAGCTTGAAAAAAATATATGGCTCACTTTCAATTATTATGTACTATTCCTCCCTATGTGTTTAATTATGTTAAAGGTTGCAAAACCGTAAAGGAGACTTGGGACAAACTTGAAGCCATATTTCAAAAAGAAAGTCCGATGAAGAATCCCTTGATACAATTGAAGAGGAATAAGTGAATCCGTATCTCATGGCCATTGAATCTGAAGAAGAACAACTTCAAGAAGACGAGATAAATGATTTATCTTACAATGAGATCATGGCTAGTTTTTATAAGTTACATGGTGCATTCAAAAATTTGAGAACCAATTTTTTTTTTTTTTTTTGAAAAACAAGGAGCTAGAAAAGGGGTTTAAAAAAACAGTACTTAAGCTTGAAAATGAATTTTAAAAACAAAAATAGAGTCATTAAATGATCGAATTGAAACATTAATTAATAAAAAACAATCCTTGGAAGAAAAGCTCCTTTTAAATGAAAACGAAAATGAAGAATCCAATGAAGATAACTTATTGCTGAAAGAAACTAAGTCTTTGAAAGAACAAGTGGAATAACTCTCAAAGGGCAAGAAACAATTGAAAAAAAAATACTCTCTTCTCAAAGATCTACTTACAATAAAGAGAAAATCTGATATAATGAAAATGTTCGAAAGAAAATTTTGAATATACTTTTTGTCAAAACCTCCTCTCCACCAACTTGTTCCATAAGATGTCACTATTTATGGTGATCACGGGCATATCATGCATCAATGTCTATTTAGAAAGAATTTGATAAAAACCAAGATGGGTTAGATTCCAAAAGGATCTCGACCACCTAATTTAAGACTAAGAATGAAGGACCCAAGAAAAATTGGATACCAGATTTCTTTAAATTGTGTAGGTATGCTTGGAGATTGAGAACAAAAATCGAAAGTGGTCCTTGGATAATGGTTTCACAAGTCATATAACTGGAGATAAATCCAAGTCTACCTCCATCAAACCAAGGAAAGGATATCTCACTTTTGAAAACAAGAAAGGAAAATTCTTTGTATTGGTATTGTTGCCCCTTACTCTTCTCCTTGCATAAATGATGGTTTATCTGTTGATGGTCTTATGCATAATCTTCTAAACATTAGTCAACTGCATGATGAAGGTTATAGTATGAATTTTTAAGTCATCTAAATGTATAGTGGCACATGCTTAGATGAATGAAGTACTAATGATCGATTAGATGTGATAGTATCTATAGGATTGATTTCGGATGTATGAATTTTGTGAAATGTTCTAGTGCCTTAAATGAAAATTGTCCTCGGATTTGGCATAGAAGATTTGGACATGTTAGTACAACCTTAATTTCAAAACCTTCAAAAAAGTCATCTTGTTAGACAAATACCAAAGCTTAAATTTGAAAAAGATGATATTTGTGATGCATGTCAATATAAATATCTTCATTCAAACCCAAGAAGGTAGCTGTACCTCAAGGCATCTTGAGCTCCTGCACATAGACTTGTTTGATCGTACTAGACATTTGAGCCTTGGTAGAAAACTATATAGACATGTAATTTTTGATGATTACTCCCATTTTAGTTACAGCTCATTCCTTCTCATAAGAGTGAAGCATTTGTTAAATCTGAAAAGTTCTACAAACAAGTGCAAAATGAAAAAGATTTGAAAATCATTTTAATTAGAAGTGATTATGAAAGGAAATTCGAAAATGGCAATTTTGATAGAAAAATGATTATTTTGGAATCGATTACAATTTTTTTGACTCCTAGAACTCCTTAACAAAACAGAGAGATTGAAAGGAAAAATAGAGCTCTTGAACAAATGTAAATAATCATGCTTTGTCAAAACAATTTGTCAAAATCTTTTTAGGTTGGAGCCGTTAACACCGCTTGCCACGTTCTAAATCAACCTTTGATAAGGCCTACCCATGGACTTTACACAGAAAGAAAACCAAACATTACGTATTTTAAACTATTTTGGTGTAAATGCTTCATCCACAAACATGGTAAAACAAATCCTGGTAAATTTGATCCAAGAGTGGATGAAGGTGTATTTATTAGATATTTTCTTACTAGCAAAGCATATAGAGTTTATAATGAAAAGACAAGGCTAATAGAAAAGTCTATACATGAAGTATTTGATGAAACTAACAACTTGTCCACTAGAATTCCTTGCCATGATGATGATGATCAAACCAACAAACATCATACCACATCCGAGGAGCAAGAAAAGGCTCAACTGGAAGCTCCAATGGATGAATTAAAAGGAAATGTCAAGAATGTAGAATCCGGAAAGGAAGAAGCACCATGTGTTCAAAAATTCTTAAAGGATAACAAGTTAAATCATCCCTCCCAAGGCATAAGAACAAGACATGCCTTGATCGAGTATTGCTATCTAGCCAAATTCATCTCTCTTGAAGAACCCAAGAACATAGAAGATGCTCTCAATGATGCAAATTGGATCATGGTAATGAAAGAAGAGCTCAATCAATTCAAGATAAATGAAGTGTGGGAACTTGTAGATAACCTAATGATCATGAAGTCATCATTACCAAGTGGGTCTATCGCAACAAAAAAAAATGAAGAAGGTGATGTGGTTAGACACAAGACAAGGTTAGTAGCTAAAGACTATAACAAAGATGAAGGTAAAGGCTATGAATAGACTTTTGCACTCATTGCTAGATTAGAAGCTATTAGATTCCTATTTACCTCTACTTCGTTTAAAAATTTTAAAAATTTTCAAATGGATGTGAAAAGTGTATTTTGAAATGATTTTATTGAAGAAGAAGTTTATGTTAAAAAACCACATGATTTTGAGGATGAGAAATTTAATAATCATGTTCTTGAACTCAAAAACGCTCTTTGTGGATTGAAAAAGATCTGATGCATAGGGCAATAGAGGGCGCGGGAATGTTCAATGGCCTTTCTTTTGTATTTTTATTAACACTACTAGTAAAATAACAAAGAGGGGTAGATAGCTTGCATTCCATCAACCCGATAAGTCAAGAATCTCTATAAAACAATAAAAATTTTCTCAATTCAAAGTCTAAGTCTAAACCTAAGAGCTAGCCTCCTTTTATAGAAGAGGGATTACATTTGAAATTCAAATTTAAAAATCTAAATAAGTCAAGAGATAAATCTAAATAAAGGGATAAATCTAAAAAGGAAGGAAATAACTATTGAATCAAAACCGCCTGCTAATCAAGTTCGTGAATGTCGCATCAGAACAACAGCCTTGTTCCGTGTTGAACCCATTATGGCGCCTACCCAGTCTATCACCAACACTTGGTAACGCCAAGAATGGTTCTCCTTCTCTATTTCCTACATTCATCTTCCTCTCCTGAACCGCCAATGCCACCATTCTTCAGAACTTCATGCTAGGAGTCCCTCCAACATGGCTCCTGTCTCCCTTTGGGCTTGTCTCGCCTGGGCCCTGGCCATGGTAATGTTGACCCGATTGTATTGACCCGCCTTTGATGGGTTACCAGCTGCATCATTCTCTCCGGCTTGGAGAGAATTTGCCCTCAAATTCTGAGCGGGGTCTTCATGATTAGTCGTGTGGGGTGTAGCTTCCCCGTAAACCTCTTTGAGCTATTAGCTGCCAAGTTCCTCTCAGTGCTTCGTTCCACTCCTTTCGGTCTACCCTGGCTTGGTATAAACGCCATCAATTTCCCTGGATGAGGAAGAACTCGTCCTTGAGTGACCAATTCAATAGTTGGAACCGTCTATGCCTCAACGCTTATATTCTTGAGCTTCTCAATGCCGCCAACATGTAGGCCACCTGATGCACTGTCCTTAGTCAACAATTGAGTCCCCCTCGGTAGCTCTTTGCCTAATTTTAGACCGTCCTACTGAGAGCACTTTTGTACTGCCAACCTAGCCCTTGGTCCTATTGTACCTTCTTCTTCTCGGTGTGTGCCTCCTACTGCCAGGGTTACGGCCTTATCTTTACAAACATCTTTGACCAGCAATGTATTGATTGATGACTTCACATCTTGTCTCTTTACCGACAGTGGTGCTAAGCCCTTCTTCTAAAGCAAAACGATCTTGGGGTTTCCAAATAAGAAACTGTAGTTGTTTCTTCTTCCGTCATGATTGGCACCTCGGTCAAACTACCACGATCTGCCCAGCAGTAGGTGACAGGCGTCCATAGCTAGCAAATCACACCATACATTGTCTTCGTACTTACCTGCAATCGGAAAGTGAACTATACATCGCTTTGAGACAATCACCTTATTCTTCTCCTTAATCCAAGATAAATTACACGATTGAGGATGGTCTTCTGTCCTTAAGCCAAGTTTCTGCACAACCTCTTCGGAAATGACATTCTCGCAGCTACCCGAGTTAATCACCACACGGCAAATTCTTCTGCCAATAGTGCATGTGGCTTGAAAGATGTTGCTTCGAAGCCAGTCATCACTGTGTTCTTCTCTTAGCGTCAAGAAGGTGCGCCTTATCACAAGCAAACAACCTTCATCCCCAGATAGGTTCTCCTCATGTATTAGCGTCAACTCTGCACCCACAGCTTCTATAACGGTTTCGCCATCTTCCTCTTGTGCTCCTTCAATGAGCAGGTTCTTCCCCAATCTGTCCCCTTTATGGCACTCAGCAGCTCGGTGCCCCACCTCCCCGCACTTAAAGCAACGGATGCGGGAACTACTTGCCAAGTTTGTTTCATTGGTGACAGTGATTGGTTTTGCTAGAAGATCTGGGTTGGGTGGTGGTTGAACTTGGTGACGTCTGGTCTCAGTACCGGTCATGGTACCACCAACACTGCGGCGTCTTTGGTACTTCTCTAACATCAAGGCCCTCTGACTTGCTTCCGCTATGATAAAGATGTCAAACATGTTTAGGATATCTTGGATTGACTCCCTTAGCCCCTCGATATACTTGTTAACTATTTTCTCTTGAGATTCCACCGAATTGTTTCTAGCGATTAAGGCGTAGAAGTCAACAGTATATTCCTCTATAGTCCTTGAGCCTTGCCGCAAACTCTGAAGCCTTTGGTACGAGATCTTGGTATGGTTATGAGGCAAGAAGGCGCCTCGTAGATGCTTGTTTAATTTCTCCAAAGTCTTGATCCTAGACTTCCCTTGGCGAAGCCGTGAGTGTTTCGTTTGATGCCATGAGGATGCAGCTCTCCCCCGGATATGCGTTGCCACTAGTGATGCCTGCTTGTGCACCGGGACCCTCTTGAACTCAAGGATTTCTTCCACAGACGCCAACCAGTCCCACACCTCATCTGGGTTCCTCCCTCCACCAAACTCAAATATGTCCACCCAAAGTCGTAACTCCCACCTCCGATCATCCCGCTTTTCAATGTAGCCAGTAATGACATTCCTCCACCTAGGTCGATGATCTAGCATCTCCTCATCCAAGAATGGATCTTGAACCCATTCCTCCATTTCTTCATGGATAGCGCCCGGTGCCAATGGGTGTTGGGATAGGGATCCCAGTGTAAGGTCGGGATTTACCCTGAGTCGAATCAAGCATCGCTCGATTAGCTGGAATTTCTCTTCCAGAGCCTCGAATCTCCTCTCTTGTTGTTGATGTCGGTCAAGATCAGTAGCGTCCTCGGTGGCGGTGTTTCTTTGACGTCTTGGGGCCATCGTAGGAAGCGTTCTATGCTCAGATACCAAATGATGCAGCGCATGATAGGGCAATAAGGGGTACAGGAAAGTTCAACGGCCTTCCCTTTGCATTTTTATTAACACTGGTAATAAAATAACAAAAAGCGGTAGATAGCTTGTATTCCCTCAATGCGAGAAGTCAAGAATCTCCACAAAACAATAACAATTTTCTCAATTAAAAGTCTAAGTCTAAACCTAAGAGCTGGCCTCCTTTTATAGAAGAGGGATTACATTTGAAGTTCAAATTCAAAAATCTAACTAAGAGATAAATCTAAATAAAGTGATAAATCTAAAAAGGAAAGAAATAACTATTGAATCAAAACTGCCTGCTAATCAAGTCTGTGAATCTCGCATCAGAATAACAGCCTTGTTCCACATTGAACCTGTTGTCGCGCCTACCCAGTCTCTCGCTAACCCCTGGTAATGCCAATAATGGTTCTCCTTCTCTGCTTCCTACATTCCTCTTCCCCTCCTGAGCCTCCAATGCCACCACTCTTCAGAACTTCATGCTAGGAGTCCCTCTAACATGGCTCCCATCTCCCTTTGGGCTTGTCCCGTTTGGGCCCCGGTCATGGTGATGTTGACCCGATTGTATTTACCCGCCTTTAATGGGTTATCGACTGCATCATTGGAGCTTGGTATGATAGATTTAGTTCACTTTTGATGCAAAATGGATTTTTAAGGTTGACACCACACTCTTTATCGTACACTTAAGAAATAATATTCTCATTGAGCAAATATATGTTGATGATATAGTGTTTGGTGCTACCAACCCATCTATTTGTGAAGAATTTGCAAATCTTAGGGAATTTGAAATGTGTATGATAGAAGAGCTCAACTATTTCTTTGAATTACAAATCAAGCAAAGCAAGGAAGTAATTTCCATCAACCAAGCTAAGTACATCGAGGAAATGTTTAAGAAGTTCGGCATGCCCAAAGGATTGTAGCTCCAATGATCTCAACACCCAAGTTAGACATGGATCAAAAAGGTAAAAAGGTGGCTCAAAAGCTATATAGAGGTGTGATTGGATTCTTTCTTTCCTTTATTGCTAGTAGACCCGATATCTTCTTTAATGTGTACTTATGTGCTTAGTTTCAAGCATGTCCAAAAAGAATTGCATTTATGTGCCGTGAAAATAATTTGTTTTCAATACCCTGTTGGTACTTAGGCTTGTTCTATTCCGATTGTGATTTCCTAGATCTAGTTTAATACAGTGATGTGGATTTTACCTGTTACAAAATGGACTAAAAATCGAATTGTGCAACTTGTTTATTTATTTGTCATGCTTTATTGTCATGGTTTTAAAAGAAAATTGTTGCCTTATCCACCGTTGAGGCTGAATAAATTGTTAGTGGAAGTCATGGTGCTCAAATATCATGGTTAATGCATGTATTAGATGATTATTGCATTCGTATAGATCATGCTCCCATTATGTGTGATAATACTAGTACAATATGCTTAACCATCCTCCGACTCAACATTCTAAAACCAATCATATAGAGATAGACATCATTTCATTCATAATTATGTGCTTAAAAGAGATGTCGTTATAGAATTTGGCCTAACCAAACGACCATAAGCCTCTATGTTGATCTATTTGGTGACATTGGAAGGCTTGGTCAAATATGATTACTTGATCATCATTACTTGTGTGCATTAAGTTTACATGCATGGTGATATTGAAGATGAATCTTAAAGATTCAAAGTGATGATGCTCAATTATCCACATATTCGTATCCAATCCAATGGATATTAGTGCTTGGTAACCTTTTTCAAGGGAAATGTTAAAATTAGACTTTGATCTCTATTTTGAACAAAATCACTCTAATGGTTATTTAAGTTGAATTTACTCTCACATTCTTTGTTCATAATTTCTTTGTATCGTTCAAAGTTGTAAATGTGCTATAAAAATTGCAGAACTTCAAGCAATTTTAAAACTCTAGCTTTGTGTGAAATTATTCATGTTCATGTCATTGAGGCATACGAAAATATTAGTGATATAAGAGGTGAAAATCATCCTTTGACATATCAAGCTATATTTGCAAATACTACTTTTACATGTTGCCTTTTAATGTATAGGTCTCTCCATTTCAATTATTGTCCATTGATAGGGGGAGAAAATGCTAATGTAATTCTCCTCACTCATTGCTTTTTTTGTTGATGTCAAAGGGGGAGAAAGATTGGTGTTGTTTATGTTGTCCAAATCATCCCTTGCCAAAATACTTATTATATATTATGAATGAGATAGAAATATCAGAATCGGTGATTTGAATTGGTTTATTCTCTTTTCGTAGGTGACAAAGGGGGAGAGAAGTCGGTGTTTAATTGGTTCATATGGTAAAAATGATAGTGATGTAAGCTATTGAATGTTTAAGTCCTAAAATGCATCAACATAAGGGTAAACAATTAGGTTTGAATTTCAACCACGTTATGTAGTTGGTGTTTATTTGGTTTGTTTAAAGATTAATGTTGATGTTAAGATGTTGAATATATAATTCCTAAAATGTATCGACTTAGGGGGAGCAATTGAGTTTAACTTCAATCATGATATGGATTGCTCCATGACTTCATCAAAAATGGGTATGTGTATGTTTTCATAAGTGAATGCTTCTATGGTGAATTCAATACTTCAAGTTTCATATCTTTAAGAGTTTGCCATCATCAAAAGGGGGAGATTGTTGGCCCTAAGGCCATTTACATTGTAATTTTGGAAGTAACAATGATTTAGAGAGTCATTGTATTTAATTGTTCTAAACTTGTTGAAAGTGATTCATAAGAAGGCAACAGAAAAATCAAGAATAACCATATTGATACAAAGCTTTCTACAATGATGGATCAAAAGGAAAATGACTAAAGCTGAAGAGAAGATTGATCCAAATCAAGAGAACTCTATCCAAGTCCAGGTGCTTCAATTCATTTCTTTTTATTTTTTAGGATTTAGGATCGAAGTGTATCAATTTAGTCAAAATCTCAATATCAATTTGTAATGCTCTAATGAAAAAGTTTTTAAAATATTTTGAAATTTGATGTCAAAATCTTATTTGAATAACACTCAATTCAAATCTGAACCAATTAAATTTTTTAATAAGAATATTTTATAAATTGGCATTATCGGAAGCCTGCCCAAAATAACGAAATCAAGAAAATTCCATTAGGGTGATATTTTAGGTTGATTAGAAAATTATTCATTGCAAAAATAAGTAAAAAATGCTAACCAAATTAAGTTAGCGATTCGAAATTTTTAAAAACCACCCTGGCATGTTGAGTGTTGATACACAAGAAGGATGTGACGACACACAGACATACAGTAGCCAAAGTAGGCTGCTGTTTATCGACACACAAGCCTGCAATTGGTTCAAACGGCTACTTTTTATTTTGCTTTCTTTCCTAATTCTTTCTACAAATCCAATGTCTCTTAAAGCTTTTCCTAGACTATAAATTGGGCTCAATTCCTTTGGTTAAAACAATCCAATTCTTTCCATGCATTCTTCATAACAAAATTCTTGTGCTCTTATTGTGCTTTAACATTTTAATTTCGTGCTTTTCTTGAAGTTTTGTCGAGCATCACTAGTTTTATTTTTTTATCAAGTACTTGAGCTTAATTGGTATATCCTTAGTTTTGGCTAAACTTGATTAATTTTCATATCACTCCTTCAAGAGTGAGAGTTTCATTGATTAAATTTATTTTTCTTTTAAAGGTTGGATCTTGAGCCTACCATTATAAAAGGATCAATTGTAAAAGGTTGGTCTTGAGCCTACATACAAAAACACCAGATGTAAAAGATTGGATCTTGAGCCTATGTTTTAAAAAGATCATCAAGCTTAGTGAAAGGCTCAAGTGACAAATAGTAGTCACTTTGGGGGTGGACTAGTTTCTTGGTTGGAAGAATCACTATAAAAATGATTATGCATTCTTTTCTTCTTCCCATTAATTTTTATATTTTGCATTTGTTTTTTATCGTACAATTTAATTTTTGGTTCTTAAATTTTAATTTTTCACTTTATTGCAAAAGAACCTAACTTACCGCCCTCGTCATAGGTTGCTCTTTGGTCCAGTTTGAGACAGAAAATTCCTGGGCTTTTTAGTACACCAAAGGGGGATTGAGGTTGAGATAAATAAGGTTAAGGCCTTTCAAGAAGCTAAAACGTCCTCGAGCAAAAAGGAACATCAATGTTTCTTGGGGCAGGTTAAGATCCTAAGACATTTCATTTCAAATGTTGCAGGAAAGACTAAATTCTTTTCACTATTGCTACGACTTAAGTTTGAAAAAGACTTTAAGTGGGAGAAGCCATAACAAGAAGCCTTTGAGACCATAAGAGACTATTTGATCAGGCCACCAGCATTGATTCCAACTGAGCAAGGGAAGCCATTTAAGATTTACGTCCCTGTTCTATTGAGTCAATAGGTTGTTTGCTTGAACGAGACAATGAGCAAGTGTTTGAACAAGCTATGTTTTACCTAAGCTGTTGCCTAAAGATATTCATCTATTGAGAAATTAAGTCTATCATTATGCTATGCATTTGTAAAGCTAAGACACTACTTGCTTACAATCACTATTTATGTGGTTGCTCGAAAATATGCTCTCAAGTATATGTTAGATAGACCTTTTATGAGAGGAAGACTAAACAAGTGGAGTATTACTATGCTCTGGTTTGAATTAATTTGTGTCACAAAAGTCAATAAATGGCCAAGCCTTGGCAGACTTTTCGATTGGCCATCCTAACATTCAAACTAATCTATATAAGTAAGGAGAACTCTTTGAGGTAGAAATTGTCAAGGACCAAATCATGCACTGGAGTGGGGGTTGTTATTGAATCTCCTTCTACAATTAGCACCGAGCTTGCTATTACCCTCGTGGATAAGTGCTCCAATAATGGGACTGAGCATGAGGCATTTGATCATTGGCCTTGATACTCTCCTGGAGATGCAACTCCGTATTGTAATTATAAGAGGGGACTCACAGTTGGTGATTTGCCAAGTCAAGGGAGAGTTCCAATGCCTAAGTGACACCTAGAACTAGTACATTAAAACAATGTAAGAGCTATTGAGTAAGTTTGACGGGGTTGAATTCAAGTTCAAACCTCGAGAACAGAATAAGGCCGGCAATGACCTAGCCTAGCTATCCTTTGGGTATGAATTGCCAAGCACATGGTGTGAAGAATCCACGGTCATCAACACCAAGGTTGTAGACCCTGATCTAGAGATCACTAAGTCCTTTAGCATTGAGAGCAAAGTATTTGCAAGTGAACACTTTGACTGCTTTAAGGCACACCAGTCTTCCATAAGTCAAGATGAAGATTAGAGGAAATCCTTAGTGGAATACTTCAAAAACCCTCGTGATTTCATCAAAGACAGGAAGATGAAAATGAAAGCTCACATGTATCATCTTGATGATGAGTCTGGAAAACTATATAAAAAGGATGCTAGTGGTGTGCTTCTCAAGTGCTTGGACATAGATGAAGCTATGCTAGTAATGGTTGGGGCATACGATGGAATGAGTGGATTCCATTTAGCCGGAAACAAGATGCATTGGCTATTATTGGCTATCAACAATAGATGGTTGTATCAAGATGCCCAGGAGTGTAGAGCATGCCAAAGATATTAGCATGTACCTAGCGTTCTTGTATCTAAGATGCATGCTGTAGTTAAGCCAAGGCCCTTTCGTGGATGGGGAATGGATATCATAGGGAAAATTAATCCCCTTTCTAGCAAGCAGCATTCATACATCCTTGTGGCCATAGATTACTTTACAAAGTGGGGTGAGGCCAAGCCATATCGGAACATCAATCAGCAAGGCTTAATTGATTTCATCAAGGAATATATCCTATGTAGGTTTGGGATCCCAGAGACCATAACTGTGGACTAAAATGTGTTTGAGGTTAAGGAGTTCACTAAGAGTTTCAATATTGAAATCTTGAACTCAACTCCTTTTTATGCCCAAGCAAGTGGCCAAGCAAAGTAAACTAATAAGATTATAAAGGCTAATATTGAGAAAATGATTGAAGATAATACTAGAAAGTGACATGAGGTGCTACTTGATGCTCTATGGGCTTATAGAATGTCCAAACGCGATGCTATTGGAACAACTCCCTTCCATTTAATGTATGGCAATAACACTGCACTTCTAATGGAAGTAACGATTCAGTCCATTAGGCTGGCTCATCAACAAAAGTTCTCTGACTTGAATATGAGTAAGCTAAGATGGACAAAATAACCAACTTAAATCAAGATAGGCTTGATGCTCTTCACAAGCTGGAAAAGCAAAAGAAAAGAGTGGCCAAAGCCTATAACAAGAAGGTCAAACCATGGTCCTTTCACTTAGGGGACTTGGTCTAGAAAGTGGTATTACCCATTCGCTAGAAAGACTGTGTCTTTGGAAAATGATCCGCAAATTGGGAGTGTCCATTCAAATCCATAGAAATGTTTGGGAGTAACAGCTACTTGCTTCAAGATCTGGATGGAAGGACCAATCTTAGGGCCATTAATAGAATGTTCTTAAAGAAATATGTGACTTCAATTTGGGATTTTAACCCCAAAAAAATTCTTAAGTTTAGATTTCCTACAAAGGTTCTAGTACTTTGCCCATTATGTCAATTTAGTCCTTTTACGTTTAATTGTGTCAATTTAGTCCTTGAACAATTCAAAATGTGTCAATTTAGTCATTTGGTAAAATTTAAGTTAAGTTAATATCATAATTTTGAACGATAAAATTATGTTAGATGCAAGTAACTTATTATAAATTCATATGTTTACTCAATTTAACACAATTCATGACTGAACTATTAAAAATTTTATTAAAAACTTAACATAAAATTTTTCTCTAAGGACCAAGGTACAAATTTTGAATCATAAAGAGACTAAATTGACTTAATTAAAAATACAAGGACTAAATTGACGCAATGGACAAAGTACATGGACTTTTAGCATAAACAACTCTAGATTTAATTACGATAGATGATACAAACATATGAGCAAGTATTAAAAACCATTCAGTGTTTTAAAAAAAATTGTTTGTCTAGTTTGATGTTGAAAATATTTATTTTGGCTAGTACAATACCCTTTTTTTTTCTACTTTTGTAAGTATAATGTTAAAACATTCACATAGAGATAGTTTAGTATTTTATTAATTAATTTTTCTATATTAAAATTGGCTTAATTTTTCTCCCTTATGAGACATCAAGTAGGATTCACACTTCAAACACAATGCTAAAAAATTTAGGTATTTCCTAATTTGATGTCAAAAATGTTAATTAATATTTGTACAATGTCTTTCTTTTTTGACTTAGCAAGTACGGTACTAAAGAATTTATATATGCCTAATCTAGTGTTTTTTTTATTATTCTTCGATTTTTCATTATATTAAATCCCAAAATTTTCAATTTGTTCCCTAAATTGGATCAACTCTTTTATGTTGTTATACCCAGTTCAAGGGGAAACATCTAGAGAGAAATTTCTCTTTAAAATTATTTTGTTCCATACTCAATTTCTTTTGGACAAATTATTAAAAGAGACGCTGAATTTCTTTAGACAGTACAAGTGACCCTTGCATTTTCAATTTAGCGCAAGACATTTCTAAATTTTGTAATTAAACACAACTCATTCTAACAGTTTTAATTTAATACAACATTACCCCATAAACTGTGCAATTACAAATAGCTCAACCCCACACTTGTTCACCACAATTCATATAAGTAGAAGAGACCAATAGTCACTATTGTTATGTTTAGATAAAGTTAGTTCGTTTTAGAGTTGTTTGTTAGAACTAATTAGTTACAACTAATAGCAAAGTAGTTGGTATTAGTAAAGTTATTATAAACAGTAGGATAATGATCATTTCAATAATAACAGAAATCAATCAATTCTCTCAATCTTCTTCTAAACTATCTTCTATTCTTCTTCTCCATTTTTATTTAATCTTCTTGTCCTTATATATTATTTTCTCTAAATTTAGATATAATCTAAATAGATTGTATTAACAATACACCCTGAACTTTACAATTAGCACAACTCATCTGCAAAACTTTGTAACTAAATAAAAGTCAATCTCCAAAATTTCAAATTTAGTTTCATAATTTATAATATTAATTACTACTCATTCCATATACTTTCAATTTTAAAAATAGCCTCTTGAATTATTTAACCCAAATTACTCAAAGAATTTAATTTAAATATAACATTATCTTTTTATCTAAATCGTTTTCAGAACTACTTCCTAAAATATTCTTTTTAAAATCAGATAATAAGGAATTTAGTGTGTTCAATTTAAGGGCCAAATTGGTGTATACCGTGTTTGACTTGAATGAAGTTGTTTAGTGAGGTATTTGATGGAATTTGTAAAGGATGGGTTACATTTAATAGGTTAAATTATTGCGAGACTCCCAAATCTTTGTTATTAAACATAAGAAACCCCTTAAGCTTTCTATTTGACAAACACCTTCTAAACTTTACAGTGAAATGCAACTCCACATTTATAATTTTACTTTATGTAAAATAGCTCTCAAAACTTTGTAATTAGACATAATTTACTCCTTGAACCTTTCAATTACACGTTACTCATTCTTGCACAATCAATATTAAAATATAATCCACTAAACTATGTTGTTAACCTTAAATCACCTCCAAATATCAAGTTTAACGCCTAAATAAAACATAATTAGCTCATTGTTATCTAATTTGCTAAAAAATTAGTAACCTTGGAAATTAAAATATTAAATATAACCAATTGCTTACTAGTTCAATCATAATAACCCATTAAATGACTTCACTAAACTCGAACATATATGTCTAGTTTAATGTCTATATTAAACACAATTAACTCCTGATTATTATATTTAAAAAAGACTAGTTTAGAAATTTATTTTTGAAAAATAATAGGTAAAACAAGATATTTTGTTTTTGAACTAAAAAGAGATAAAATTATATTTAACTTACACATTGAATTTGATTTGTATGAGTAATAATTTGGGTTTAGTAAGATAGTATTAAGGGCTAATTTTCTAAAATTCAACATATATGGGGTGAGTTATATTTAATATTATAATTTAGGAATAAATTAAATATTCAGGGGTTGAGTCTCTAATATGGTTTTAATGTGTATGTAAACGTGTACTCCCAAGCATACAAAAAAATTGTAGCTATGGTGGGTATATGGGTGTCATATCCATATGGAATCGGTATAAAGTTAGATTCAGTAACTATTGAGGGATTAAAACTCAGTTTCGATTCGAAAAATGAGTTTAACGAAATTAAAAGAATTAACGGTAAATCAAAGATCTCCATCTATGAAAGTTAGTTTAGGGTATTTGTTTTAGGTTGGCCTAGCTTGGATTCCTTCATTATATTCATAATAATATTGACTTTAAAAGTTTAGGCTACAAGCTTTAGACCTATATTAATATTAAATTAGAGTTTAGGGTTATGAACTAGTCTAATGGCATAATTTATTTTATCACTCTAGGTGTAGCATGGATTATCTCAATAGTACTAACAAATTCTTTTATCACACCTAATTTAATGTTTAGCTTATATCAATAGTTAAGTTAGGCTTAGGGTAATGAACTAATCTAATGGCATAACCTATCTAATCACTCTAGGTGTAGCATGCATTATCTCAACAGCACTAAGAAATTCCTACATACACACAATTTAGAATTAATTCGTATAAAGATTGTGGTCAGGGTTCGGTGCACCCTCAACTCTGACCACTCATGAAGAACTTGTTATACTACAATATGGGTCATAAGCACAAGACAACACGCGAATAAATTGATAAATCAATCATGGCTACAAGCATATAAAAGGAAAACCAATCTAAAATATCGAATTCCCTATAGGGGTGCGAAAGTAATATAACAAAAGTCATTATTTCAAATAAAACATAAATTCGGGATCCAGAGAGCTACCCATTCTTCATCCTTAAACTATGAGTTTACTCCTCCATGGGAGTTCTATATGTCACAAATTCAAAAGAAAAAGGGAAGAGAAAACTGATGGATTGATGAACACTCTTGATCAGTGTTGACTTGTCTCTTGCTTCAATTCCCCGTACTCCGACCACTTGCACTTCAACATTCGTGAGAATCTGGTCTCTTTGGTAGCTCACGGAAGGAGGAGAAGTGAATTGAGAAAAAAAAATGCACTAGAAAACAGTTCTTTCCCCTATATATACATGCGGCATGCCTCGGGGTGGCCAATTAATGGGTGGCTTACAGAGTGCAACCCTGTGTTTGGCCAATCGATCGGTAGAGCAGCGATCAATCGGCTACTCATAAAGAGTTAAGTTGGCCGTGATTTGTGCAGGTCGATGGATCGGTCAAGTTGATCGATAGATCGGTTAGGTTACAAGCTTATATTACATGACTCAAAGGCCGAATTTTGATCCGATGGCCCTTTTTTCCTGCATATGGTTGGGTTCTCAATATAGTCTTCCAATTTGTCCATTTGAGCTCCTTTTTCATGTCATACAAAGCCTGAACATGAATAAATTACACCATACTACATGTAGTAGCCAAAAAAAAGTGTACGAATGCATTACAAAACATATAAAAAACGAGACATATCACATTCCCAAACCCAAATCTTGCTTGTCTTAGAGCAAGACTCATTTAAAACTAGCTAAAAATAGGAAGTATTCAATCTGGCCTTTGGTTGCATGAATTAGTTGCGAACATTATTTTTTTAACGTATTTGTGGGAGAACTCAAGAATGAAGTTATATAATGATACTATTGCATAGTTTCTAGCTAGGATCTTCGCCATTTAAGTCTTACTACTAGCAAGTGAGCTTAAAACTTTCTCCCTCTATCTTATTCAATACCTTCCTCACGAAGAAGATTTGTGGAAATATATAAAGGAATAAGTATCCCTAACCAGGAACCCCTAAACAGAACGGAGATCTTGCTTCTTTTTTTCTCCCACTTTTCGTCTCTCATGTTTTTTTTAAAGTACTTATGGTTAGGTGTGTCTCCCTAAAACCCACGTAACAAGTTTTTGATCGGTGGCTATCTATCCAGCTGGTTCAAGGCATCGAATCAGGAGCACGCCTCAGACCTAATGACTCGAATTAAAGGAATTCACAACCTATGCCGTTACTAGCACATACCTTAGCAAAATATAACACTCATACTAGGTGTTGGTGCTTGTCAAGGCGACTAATAAAGCTAGCTCTTCTTAAGCTTTCCTTGTGTCATATTTAGTTAGCTTTCAAACAGTAGCTCCCAATCAAGTTGGTTCAGGATACCAGGTGTCAAAACACCCCTATGAGTCTCATTGCTTGAGACACAAAGGCTACAAGTACCAACTAGTCATGGATACTTACCTAATTAAGGCATTGGTACCCTTTATTTATTTATTTATTTTTTAATTTCAGAACTAATAGAGAAAGAAATTGACTGGTTATTTCTCATTACTAAGAGTAAGGTCCTAAGGTTCCAATTCCTAAAATTATTCCTACTAAAATGATTTAGTATGTGCGATTTGTAAAAAGATTGAGAGTGAATGAACTAGTTTCTAAAACTAGTTTGAAGATAAGAATAGTGAATAAAATAGCAAAATCCATGAATAACTGCGTTACATAAAATTTAAAATTCTTGGCATTGCTCAAATTTGAACTCAATACAATTAACAAAAAAATCTACTAATTTAGATTAAATCATGCTAAAAAGACAAGAAAAAGTTCAAACCACGCACACTATTCCCAAACCTAAACCTTGAATTATCTTCAATGCAATGAATATAGAAATAAATGAAGGCAAATGAAGGAATGGCACAACCTGAGTAGTTGAGTACACTGATCGAATAAAGTTGACCAGACTTGGTGTGGCAAAGGACATCCCAAAAGGGTACATGAAGAGACAAGGCTACATAATAAGACAAATCAAGACAAACTGACCACGTGAACTAGTTAGAAGCGTTAGGAAATATTAAAAAACACAAGTAGTTAGTACATCCGCGAAACAGAGTACTCCAAGGTAGGGGTAACAAAGAGTCCTGAAAAATAAAGGGAGGTCAATCTAAAATCCAAACCAAATTCAGAAAAGAAAAAGACTGCGTTGCCTCCAAGAGCACTGAGTTTAAAGTTTTCAGCAGGATGCAACGTAGGGGTATCTGTCATCCAAAATCTGAGGCAACTTCCTCAAAGTTAAACATGTAAAGCTCATGAGGACAGTCTCCTAAACCAACATCGTTCTTAGTCCTGTGGTCATTCGAGGTGAGAGCTCGACCAACATTTGGGTCTCGATTTTCTATCCTATCATGCTTAGGTGATGATTTATCAATTAATGCAAAGTTATCAACACAAACACGGACATTACTCCAGTCAGCACTTCTCATAGAATCGGGTGCACCCAACTCTACCAAAGGCTCAATATCATCAACCCTATACTACTCTAACTCATCCTTAGTCTCAGGGTGCCGAGCAATATTTAAGACATTTAATTTTTCCTCGAGGTTTCCAAAAGAAACCTCTAACACTCCCATCCTATAATGAATCATAGCGTCGACTGTTACTAAGAACGATCGACCTAGAATGATAGATGTGTTGTTCTTTCACCTCGGGATATGGTCCATATCAAAAATAATGAAATTAACTGGGAAGACAAACTTGTCAACTTTCACAAGTACTTCTTCCAACACCACGCAAGGTATGCACTTTTACCTATTAGCCAACTAAAATGTGACATTGCTTGGCTTTAGTTCTCTTATACTTGATTCCTTAAAAAATGAGTATGGGATGAGGTTTAAAGTTGCTCATAAATTTAAGAAGGCTTGATTGATGTAGCTCTCCTCAAAGATGCATGGGATCTTGAAGTACCTGAGATCTCTTAACTTGAGCAGGGCATTTAACGCTAGAATACTACTCACTTTTCAATGAGTCAAACTTTCTTTGGAGTGTACGAATGTTTGCGCTTCTTCTTGACGCAGAGGTCCTTAAAAAAACTTAGTATGCATAGGATCATATTGAATGACGTCAATCAAGGGCAAGTTGATCTTGATATTCTTAAACAAGTATATGAGCTCAGCTCTCTTCTAGTCGTCCATCATGTTTGGGTTAGCTAATGCCAAAGGGAAGGGTGTGATAGATCCTTATGGTCTTTGTTATGATTCCTCTCCATCAGCAGTGGGAGAGGGGATTTGTGCTCTTCTTCTCAAGCTCGATCTCGACACCCCTAAGGTTCTCCTCTCCTGAAATAGAAACAAACTTAGCTGGCTTATGAGTGAGCAATCTAGTAACCTCCTCTCCTCTCTTCTATTTAGTGCTTCGGCCAACTGCCCTATCTAGTTCTCTAATTTAGCAGTAGACTGAGAGTCAGATAGAACATGGTGTATAGTATCCTCCATAAATAAGAACATACACTCATAAAACTATGAAGAATATCCAGGAGGTGGGGGGGGAGGGTTAGCATGCTAAACAGGGGGTTTCGATTGAGAATTATACCTTTGCACTCCCGAAAGGAAGAGAGGGTGTGTTTTACTTGTGAAGCCAAGATTTTGTTGCCTCATGGGTAGGTTTTGATGGTTATTTTGTCTCCACAAGATGTTCGGGGTGGTTGCACCATCCTAGATTATAGGCGTTCGAATACAGGTCATTGTTCTTTTAAAAGGGCTACACCACACAAGTTTGTTCCAATAAAAAATTGAGAAATTATGAGGCATAAAGCCAGTCAAATACAGAATGGTCAAAGCTACAACAGATGTCGCAGGCATTAGAGCCATTCAATGACTCGGCGACATTGATTGCACGCAAGTTTTTAGGATTGGCCTGGGATACCGTGATCTGATTAATTTTACTACTAAGTGTTTCTAGCTTAAGTTCCATGCCATCATTTTGTGCCACCTTATGGACACCTCAAGTGCTCCCCTGACCATTCTAGCAGAGGAAGCTTGGTCAAAGAAGTGCTCACTAAGACATTTGAAAAGAGTCCATGCTTCATTCTTATCCTATTGGTTGAATGTTCCCCTGCATGAAGCATTCACCATTTGCTTGTTGGATGGAATGGGACCGTCATAAAACGTTTGCACTAGAGCCCACTTGGAAGACCCATGGTGGGGATAACTCCATCTTGGAATCTGTCTCAACTATCACGGAATTGATCTTAGTCTTTTTGCTCAAAGTTGTTTATAGCACGCCTAATAGCCATATGTCTGGCCTTAGGATAAAATTTTACTAAGAACCTCTGTTGGAGGTCCCCCCAAAAATTGCCCTTTTCTGTTGGAATAGTTGAAAGTCTTCTTCTTTAGGGGATTTTCTTTTTTTACTTATCAACATAGGTGGAGATGGATTTTAAATTCCAAGGTCCAATTTTTAGTTAGAATAGAATGCCATGATTTCACCCATCAATTAAAATTGAAACCATTATCTAGCTACGCCTTTTAACAAAAATGGGGAAAGACGTAACCTAATTGCATTGTGCGAGACACCCGAATAATGACATGTCTCATAAATTTTGAGAAAGGCATCAAGGTGCTCCCACAAGCTCTCAATTGGCTTCCCATGGGGTGTGGGAAGCATATTGATGATATCGGGCTTAATTTCGAAGTTTGTATTACCCACTTCGATAATGCAACTCTGACTGGAGCAGTGAACGTTCGTGAAGTAAAGATATCCCAAATCATACATGGCGCAATGAAAGGTAGTAGTGGGCTAGCTTGTTTAGCCATGAAATGAATTGAACTTGAACTTGCTTTGTATAAACTTAAGGTCGACAACATCGAAACAATTTCCGGATCATTAGGAATCAATTCAGTATTAAGCTACCGTTTACCTTACAAGTACTATAAAACAAGCTAAATTAACTCGTCACAGGCCTAAAGCTAAACGAACAAGACAAAAATAAATGAAAACAAAAAGAAAACACAAACACATTAATCACTAAATTTAACTTTTCCTATCAATTCCCTAGCAACAGCACAAAAAATTTGATATGTTTTAATAACAAAACAATACATACCCAGTGCCTCAAGGGCTCCCGCCTACGCAGGGTCTGGTGGGGGGGGGGGGGGGGATGTACGCGGCCTTTCCCCTTCAGGGTGTTAACCTGAAGAGAGGCTGTTTCCCAGTGCCCCTAAGCTGAGGGTGAGGACTTCCCTAGAGGTCACCCATCCTGGTACTACTCTCGCCCAAGCACGCTTAACTTCGGAGTTCCAATGGGATCCGGTGACGGCGTGTTGATGCCCTCTTTGGTAAAAATTTGATATGTTTTAATGTGTATGTAAAATCATGTACTCACAAGCTTACAAGCAAGTCATAGCTATGGTGAGCATACGGGTGTCGTATCCACCGGGAATCGGCATAAAGTTAGATTGGGTGATGGGTTTTTAATGAAATTGATAGAGTTAACGGTAAATCAATGATGTCAATTGATCAAAGCTTCATCATGGTGTGCATTTAGCTTAGTGTAACTCGAATCCCTTCATTATACTTCATCAAAATAAGGACTCTAAAGGTTCAGGATACGAGCTCTAAACCTAAATTAACAATTAATTAGGGTTTAGGGTAATGAACTAGTTTAAGAGCATAACCATATCACTCTTGGCGTAGCATGGATTGTCTCAATAACACTATTAAATTCCTTTATCACACCTAATTTTATATTTAACCTAGATTAATACTTAAGTTAGGGCTTAGGATAATGAACTAGTCTAAGAAAAAAACCCATCTAATCATTTTAGGTGTAGCATGTATTATATTATTAACACTAAAAATTTCTTTGTCACTCCTAATTTTGTATTAATTTGTATAAAAATTGTGTTAAGGGTTAGGTACAACTTCAGCCCTGACCGCTTATGAAGAATCTGTTATACTTCAGTCTAGGCTGCAAGCATAAGATAATACACGAATAAATTGATAAATCAAATCATGGATACAAGCACGTAAAAGGAAAACCAATATGAAATATAGAATACCTCACAAAGGTGCAAAAGCAGTATAACAAAAGTCATTATTGTAGATAAAATAAAAATTCGGGAACTGAAAGGCCATCCATCCTTTATCCCTAAGCTACAAGTCTACTCCTCCATAGGATTTTTTATACATCACAAATTCAAACGAAAACGGCAAGAGAGAACTCATGGATTGATGAACCCCCTTGACTGATGTTGACTTGACTCTAGCTTCTATTTTCTCATACTCCGACCACTTGCACTTTGGTCTTCATGAGAATTGGGTCTCTCTTGGTGGTTCAAGGAAGGAGAAGAAATGAACGGTGAACAAAAGACAAAAAAAGTCCCTCTCTCTTATATATAAGGGCATGCCGCACGTCGGTTAATCGATCAGTGGAGCGGCCCATCCTAAGTAGAACCTTGTGCTCGGCCGAACGATCAACCATTAATAGAGAGCAACTCTAAGTTTGGCTTATCGTTCAACCGAGCTGTAGCTCACAGAGTGCTAATTTGGCCATGATTTGTGTGGTCTATCGATTAGTCAAGTTGACCGATTGATTAGCTAGGATTATCAGCCAACAATGCATGAATCAAAGGCCAATTTTTAATATGATGGGTCTTTTTTTTACACGTGGTTGGTTTTTTGGACATAATCTTTAAACTTGTCAATTTGAGCCTCTTTGCATCACTTTTCAAGTCACCTTTGCTCCAGCTTGTGAAAAGTCTAAATACACTTAAATTACGCTACACCACATATGTACTAGTCAAAAATATTGTAGGAATGTATTATAAAGCATATAAAAAGCCAAACATATCAGTTACGCTAGTAGCAAAGTTTAAGAAGCGATTTGTGTCTCATCACAAAGTTCAGGGGGTGTATTATGTAAATTTAGAAGTATGGGGAATGAGTTGTGTTTAATTAAAAAGTTTAAGAAGTGTGTTGTGCTAACCTAAAAGTGTAGTGGGTGGCTTATGCTTTCTAAGAAAGTTTAGGGGGTCTTACCATTGTTGCCCTATTTAATATCAAAATTAATAGAGCAGCCAGCTTTTTAGAAAATTAGATAATGAGTGAATTATGGTTTATTTAAGCATTAAATGTTGGGCATAATTTGATATAATAATGTAGTTTCTCGATATATTTCTCGGTGAGTGGTGCGTAATTGGAAAATTTAGGGAGTGAGTTGTGCCTAATTTCAAAGATTCGGGGTTATTTTACAAAAATAAAGATAAATACGGTGAGTTATATTTAATTGTAAAGTTTAAGAGGTCTATTAGTTTAATTGAGAGTTAAGGAGGTCTATTGTTTTAACAATATGAGTTTTTGGCTGCTCTGTGATCAAAGCCATTGTATTAACTCATTGTACTAATATTTTGTAACCAATCCCTCCCTTTTATTCTTTTTATCTATAAAGTATAAATTTGATATAATGTGATCATATCTCCTCGTGAAATTAGATAAATTAAATTAATATCTGTAGAAGAAAACACAATAGAATTATGTTATCTCCCGAACTATTATAGAATCATTTATGTCTTCAGAAGAGACTAAAAACAATTATGTTGTCTTCTAAAGAGACCACCATACAGTTATTGTTGTCTCTTAAAGTGACCACTATAGAATTATTTTTGCCTCATGAACAGACTGTTATACAATTATTTAGGGAACAATATAGAAGCACCCTCTGAACTTTCTTACTAAACACAAGACACTATACCAACACTCTCAATTTATACAACATAACCCTTGAACTTTGTAATTAAATGCAACGCATCCTAATTTGTCCCATTTTATATATTTAATGTCCCATTCCCATGATATTCAACAGGTATTACATGTGCATTATGGCATGAAAAATGCGTATTTAGACTTGGAACACATTAGAGCAAGAGCAACTTAAAAAGTGGTGAAGAACGAGCAAAAAAGGGCAAATTCAAAGACTATGCTGACAAACCCAACCATGTGTGAAAAAAAAAAGGATCCATCAGGCCAAGATTCAACTTTTTAATCATGTATTTGAGGGCTTTAGTGATACTGATTGATCGGCTAAGAATGGTCAAACAAGGGCCCCACTGTCGTTGGCCGATCCGTTGGCCATACCTGCTGGCGCCTTCAAGGGTGCACCACAGGTATAAATAAAAGGTGGAGGGTGTTTTTCTTCACTTTTACTCTTCTTTCTCATCTCCAGTCTCCCCGAGCTGCCCTAAGAGATTGAATTCTCATGAAGCCTAAAGCGTAAGTGGTTGGAGTATCGGGAGATCAAGGCTGGAGTCAAGTCAACATCAATCAAGGGAGTCTTCAGTCCATGACTTCTCTTTCTTTTTTTCTTTTTGAATTTATGATTCTTGAAACTCTTATGGAGGAGTCGACCCATAGTTTTCAGGGTGAAGGACAGTTAGTCGTTAAGATCCCGAATTCGTATTTTGTTTGCAACAATGAACATGGTTACACTATTTTCCGCACCATGTAAAGAATTTTATATTTGAGATTTGATTTTCCTTTATGTGCTTGTAGCCATCACTTGGACAACATTGCATTTGCGTGTTATATTATGATTGTAGCCTAAACTATAGTTAACAAGTTTTCATGAGTTGTCAAAGTTAATGTTGCACCCAATCTTGAGAATAATCTTTTGTAAAAGTTGAAGGTAAATTGGGTGTAACAAAGGAATTAAGTAGTGCTAGTGAGATAACCGATGAAATATCTAGAGTGATTAGATGGTTTATGTCCATAGGCTTGTTGACTGCCATATACCCTAATTAAGTATTAGTCTAGATTTAGATCTTGTAACCTAAATTATTAAAGTCATTGTCGTGATGAAATATAATGAAAGGATCCAAGTTAGGCTAACCTGAATTCATTCCCTGGCCTTGATCAATTGACAACTCAGTTTTTTGTTTGTATCTAGTCTTTTATTCGAGATTCATTTGCTCAACCATAAAACCAATTTTAACCCCTCATTAATCATCGGAATGAATTTTATACCGATTACCTATGGATACAACACCGATATACCCCCACAGTTACAACTTGCTTGTACGCTTGCGAGTTAACACACATTAAAACCACACATTAAGTTTTTGGTTCCATATATTAGGAATCGGTAGTCAACACACTTTAAAACCATAGTAAGTGTTTGGTGCCGTTGATGAGGAATTGGTAGACAAAGTTTAATTAAATGATTAACAATTTTTTGTTTTCTTTTTGTTTTTCATTTATTCTTGTTACTACTTATATAGCTTCTGGCTCGTGATTTGGGTTGATTTAGCTGGCTTTAAAGTGCACATATGGTAGATGATACTCATTTCTTTTTACCTGAAAATTGAGTTAACATTATGTCATGAGCACGGAGTGCCCATGACCTAACAAGGGTGTGCATGGGGGAGCACTTGCAACAACGTCATGACAAGGCCAAGGTCCGTGCCCCAGGGCCGTGCCAGTGCAGCGTCAAGACCATGCCGAACAAGTGTCAAGACAGTGCTAGGACCATGTCAAGAATCGGGCCTAGTATGCACCAGATCAGTGTCAATACAGTGTCATGGGCCGTGCCAGACCGTGCCCAGTGCCTCGCCAAAGCAGTGTCATGACAGTGTCAGGGACCGAACCAGGCAGTGCCCAGATTCCAGGTCTGCTCTCCCAGCGTCCATCCTAGCTCCGTGTCACAGGCGATCCACACGCCTCATCTAGCCGTTGGGCTGTCCAGCTGTACTAGCCGTTGGGGATTTGATTCTTTTCAAGATTATATTCTAAGAATTACTTGATGGATTTTGATATTTTAGATATTATTAGATATTTTCAATATCTTTAGATATTATTTGATATTTTTAATATTTGATGTATGATCTATAAACAGTGCAATTGTAATTCATTTTAAAACATCCATCATCAATGAAATTCATGAAATATTCTTTACTCTCTCAACTCTCTCTCTCTCAATCTCTCATCTTATTCTAATTCTCTCATCTTACTCTAAATTCTAACTCTTTTCTCATCTAAACTCTCTTGCTTATTCTTCATACTAAACCTCCGCTGTCATTACGTGCCTAAGTTGGTGAACTTTAGCCTTCACAATCCTGAGATTGTGATAAATTGGTATCAGAGCTGCGTTTCGAGCATGTAGGACAACAACAAGGGGTCGGTGCTGCCATAGCTAAGCTGAACCGAAGCTTCATAAAAAAAAAAAAAAAAAATTGTATGTTCAATCTCTTCAAGCTTCCAACAAGGCTACACTCTTGGTTAAGGTTACGAATCTTCTGTATTCCATCACCAAGGATGTCCTCAACCAAGTCTTCTCTCCCTATGGTGTCATTGAGGAAATTGTAATCAACTTAACATCTTCTTTAGAGGTGGAAGCACAAGTAACGTACACTTCAAGGGAGGATGCTAAAAGTGCACGCAAGGGGCTACATGGAAGAAATGTCTACGACTATTACTGTGCATTAGACATTAAATTCTTCACGCCACTTAAAGAAAGCACAACTGAGGAGATCCACAATGAGCTCATTTATAACTATAAGGATGTGACAAAAGAGATGACAACAACCATCAATTCCTTGAACGAGATGTTAAAGCAATATATGGGCAACCAAGGAATAGACCCGGAGAAAGACGATCCTGACTTGGTCCCTCTAGAAGCCAAGGCTGAGGAAGAACCGGTTGACCCAACCATCCTTGACAAACCACAAGAAATAAGGGAAGGTGATGTCCTTGCTACACCAGATAAGCCATTCTTTCAAGAATTGTCCTTGGATATTGGGGACAAACCGGAGGAGCCCCCCATTGTTGAGGAATCGCATGAGCCATCAATGGGGGAAACAAAGGTGCCCATGGAGCTTCAAGCATCCCTTGGTGACACCTTGACTCGTGGGCTATAGCAATCAGGTAGCCGTGAGCAAGGCACACGAGAGGAGGCTACGCAACACCAAGATGGGCCGTATAAGAAGCTACCTGCTCGAGCCGAGAGGAAGATATGGATAGTGTAGCAGTAGCAGGAACCAGTGCAGCAGCAGCGTGGTAAGCTGCAAGGCAACCGGGTGTGCAGGATTGTCATGAATCTAGCCCTGCTGGTGTCAACCCAGGCCACAAAATGGGACATCGGACTGAACAGGGAGAAGAAGAGAAAAGCTCACGCAGGGAGACAAATTCCTAGAATGGGGATTGGCACAAGAAGCCCACCGGGCCCACGACACCCATCTAGACAAACAATCCTTGAGGACAAGGATTATCCCTTCGACCTAGGAATAGAGGGTAAGTACAAGGGTGTCAAAAGGGTAGGCAAAGGATGGGAACATAAGTACCAGGGTGTCAAAAAGGGTAGGCAAAGGACGGGAACCAAAAGCTGGAGATAGCACCAACATACCAACCTTGAGGACAAGGATGACTTCAAGGGGAAGGGAATGTCATGCGCAGGGAGTGCCCATGACCTATAAAGGGTGCGCATGGGGGAGCACTTACGACAACGTCATGACAAGGCCAAGGTCCGTGCCCCAGGACCGTGCCAGTGCAGTGTCAAGACCATGCCGAATAAGTGTCAAGACGATGTCAGGACCATATCAAGGACCGGGCCCAGTATGCACAAGATCAGTGTCAAGACAGTGCCATGGGCCGTGCCAGACCGTGCCCAGTGCCACGCCAAAGCAATGTCACGATAGTGTCAGGGACCGACCCAAGCAGCGCCCAGATTCCAAGCCTGCGCTCCCAGCGTCCATCCCAGCTCCGCGTCATAGGCTATCCGCACGTCCCAGCTAGTCGTTGGGCTGTCCAACTGTACTAGCCGTTGGGGATTTGATTCTTTTCAAGATTATATTCTAAGATTTACTTGATATATTTTAGATATTATTAGATATCTTCAATATCATTAGATATTATTTGATATTTTTAATATTTGATATATGATCTATAAATAGTGCAATTGTAATTCATTTTAAAACATCCATCGTCAATGAAATTCATGAAATATTCTTTACTCTCTTAACTCTTCTCTCTCAATCTCTCATCTTACTCTAAATTATAACTCTTTTCTCATCTAAACTCTCTTTCTTATTCTTCATACTAAACCTCCACTGTCATTACGGGCCTAAGTTGGTGAACTTTGGCCATCACAATCTTGAGATTGTGACACATTATCTACCTTGAAGAGGTAGATAGCAGGTTTAAGTTCAACTCGAGTCATGGCTAACGAAGCTAATCCACAGCTGGGGCCCATCTTTAAACATATAATTAAGGATCATTTTGTTCCCAAATCTTATGTTGTGTTAGGGTTACCCAATGTGGGTAATGCAAACATTGAAACAAAGCCAAGGATCATCGACATGCTTCCCACGTTCTATGAAAAACCAAACGGGAGCTAATACGAGAACCTTGATGCTTTTCTTGGAATTTGTGAAACCTATCATTATCAAGGTGTCTCGAACAACTCTATTATGTTACATCCTTCTCTATTCTCGCTTTAAGACGTAGGAAAACTGCTAATTCAGTCCTGGCTAGAGAATTCGGGAAGGTGGTACTCATCAGGGTGCAGTTGGAGTCTTGGCTATCAATGCAAAAGGTATCCAAGGTCTCATAGATATTAGTGTAGCACGGAAAAATGCTGAGATGGTGGTCAAGGGGTGAACAAAAATGCAAATGGAAGCAAATAGCCATTGACGTTATTTGTAGATAATTTCCTATGGTGTATGGATCATACTTCATTGTATCAACTCTTTAGATGCTATGGCAAGGTAGTGGATACCTATGTTTCATCGAAGCGGTGCAGGAATAAAGAACTATTATTCGGGTTTGTCAGATTTCCAAAAAGGGAGGAGGCGCAACGTGCCATCTAAGAGGTGAATGGCAAGGAAATTAGGGGGAAAATACTACATGTCAAGAAGTGAGAAGGATCAAGTCGGCAATGCAACGAGAACAGGGAACATGGGAACTTGGGGTGGTGAAAGAAATAGCAGGTGGAGGCAAAGGGGGGAGTAGGCCGTCTGTGAGACAGAAGGCCCCTAATGGGGAAGGGCTTGGCACAAGACAAGCTCTATTGAATGCGGTTTTAGGAAGAGTAGTGAATGAGAACTTGGAGTGACTTAACTGTAGCTTAAGCTGTAAGTCATGTAAACGATTCTTATAGAGGATATAAAAGAGCTACTCCAGTTGACAGGGGAACCTAATGTTGAAGTCAAGGATATGGGGCATTACAAAGTGTTGCCCGTATTCCAGAACTCGAAGCTGATGGATGATGCTATTAAAGTATGGAGAGAATGGTTTCATTCTTTGTGTGAGATAGCAGAACCATGGTCAGAGAATGAATACTGTCAAACTTATCAAACCTGGATTTCCATTCATGGAATACCACCTCAAGGCTGGAGCAAAGAGAATATTACAACTATTAGGGAATGCTAGGGCAATGTGATGATCATTAAAATGAGACCTAAGTGGGGAGAATCTTTTAAGTTGCTTGGGTGCTAACTGATACAACCCAAATGGAGAGAATTGAAGATAAAATTCATTTTGGCATTGGATAAATGGGTTTTTCAACACAGTGAATAAGGATTACGCTCCACATGAAATAGGGGTGTACGATGTGGTCTGGCAACCTAGGGGTGGAGAGAGTTTTAATAAGGGTGTTCGGATGATGAAGATAAGTGAGATGAACATGGTGGATTAGCTACTTAGGACGTTGAATTCGGGAGAGAGGGGGGGGGGGGGGGGGGGTTCTCACTTAGCATTATGGAGGAAACTAGCACCATAAGACATTAATGGACCAAGGCACAATTGTAAGATGGGGAGGGCGATGGGTTGTACAAGGAAAGCTTTGGGGTTGATGTGGCAGAGGACAAGGAGAGACAGTGGATGGGTTTAAGGAGATTTTTGTGTTTTGCTGACTTGAGGATTGATATGTGTGCGAAAGAGGACCTTGCTACTTTGGGCCCTAATCTACTAACCCATTTAATTTTTTTGGCCAAAATAATCCCATTAACTTCTTCATTCTACCAACCTAAGCCCTCCTGTTTTGGAATATGCTAACCCATCTTCCCCTTCTACTTCTCTCTCCTCTAACCCTTATTCACATTGCCCATCCTGATCTCCTTCCTAACTCTAAAACCGAATTACCCCCCTCTCTACTTCCTAGCTCAGGCCCAACTTGAAGATCGCGTCGTATCCTAAGTGCACCTCGTACCTCAACTAATCCTCAACCAAGTGACCTTAGAAGAACAAGAAGAGTTGGGATATACAAAAAGGGTTGGGTTTGTGCTATGTTGGCCTTGAAAATTACATCCACGATTTTATATCAGTTGTGAAGGTGCTTCGGATACGTAACAAGGAGGAAGAAGTGATCAAGGAAGAGAAGATAGGATTGAGCTACTGATCAGGTAAATAGCTCTTGAAATGAAAATTTGTGCGTGGAATATTTGAGGCTGGGTAATGTAGAGAAGAAATCGACTGCTAGAAATTTGGTGGGCATATTTGGTCCGTTTGTTTTGGGTCATTTTGAAACAGAGCATGTTGTTTTTTATCAACGTTCGATATCAAAATGTTGGGTTAACTCTGCTTGTAAATGGTCGGGGGTGCCCACAACAGGGAATGTTGCAGATTTTGGTGTGAACTATGTTATGAACTGCGAGAGATGGATTTTTCTAGTAGGCACCATGGCAGATGATAACTTCAATTTTGCAAATGCTTCGTATATTGTCCATCAACTAGGGTGGATAGACAAAACCTCTGGTGAAAATTATGGAATCTAAAACAATTCACTCCTTCCCCATTCTTGATACTAGGGGACTTCAATGAAATCTCAGAAATAGGTGATAGGAGGGGTAATCGTTTCTTTATTCAAGGGATGAGAGATTTTAGAGGCTTTGTTTATCTGTTTGGAGTGATTGACATTCCTCTATCTGGAAGAAAGTTTACTTGGGCCCGTGGTCACTCAATGAGTAGGATTCACCAGTTGGTGGAAAAGGACTGGATAAGCAAATACCCTCACCTAAAATTGTATGGTGCTAAGAAGGCCATTTTTAATCATTGCCAATTAATTCTAGACCTTGATGAGATACTTTAGGGCCCAAAACATTTCTGATGCGTTAATTGTTGGTTCTCTCTTCCAAAGTGCAATAGAGTTGTGATCAATGAATGGCACACACATGAAGGCTTATCTTAGGATAAAAAGCTCAAGAAACCTCTAAGACAATGGAATAGAGAGGTTTTTGGGCACATTGATGAAAGGATTGAAAAGCTAGAGGAGGGACTTTACAAGATCAAATCCAAGGCTGAGACTGCAACACTAACCAAAGAGGAGACTTTTAGAAGGCTCACTGTAACCACACAATAATGGACTTGGTACCGTAGAAAGAGAGATATTGGTTACAATTTTCAAGAAGCAAGGTGATCAAGGATATGGACGGTAACACTTAGTATTTGCAGACTTTGGCCTCGATCAAGACAAGACGCAAATCTATATGCCACGTAAGGATCCAGAGCTGAACATACACCAAACCAAGACTCATGAAGTGAGCAGTGGCCAACCACTTCAAGCTTTTATATTGTGAAATGAAGAAGGCCAAGTATTGGGAGTTTACATATGCCCATTATTAACAGTGAAGAGGCGGAAAGGTTGCAGCAAATTCTAACACCAAAAGACATTAGAGATACAGTCTGATCATGGGAAGCAAGTAAGGCCCTTGGATACAATGGATTTAAATTTAAATTTATTTTTAAAAAAAAACATATGGGGAACAATTGGTGATGACCTGGTGAATTTTGTTCTCCAATATTTCGTTATTGGTAAACTTCAGGCATGCTTGAATATCACTTGTGTCTCCTTAATTCCTAAAGTGGAGGGAGGTAATTGAGATCGAGGATTTCAGGCCAATAGTATGGTGGGTTTTGTCTAAAAAGTCATTTCCAAGGTTTTGAGTATAAGACTTGCGACATTTTATGCCAGGGTTGGTTGGTGAAAGTCAAACTGCCTTAGTGGCAGGGAGACAAATGAGGTGGTGTATTGTGTTAAATTGGGTGTTATCCTTAAACCAAATTTTAATAAGGCCTATGATATGGTTAACTGTGGTTTTGTTATTATTGTGATGAAGTTGATGGATTTTAGGATAAATGGTGCTCTTGGATTTCGGAACGTATAATAACTCCAACAATGTCGATACTTGTCAATGGTGGTTTAATATGGAATGAGGCTTGTGTCAAGCAGACCGGCTTTCACCTTTTCTATTCGTCTTAGTTGTAGAGGTTCTTAACCAATTACTTGTGAGGGCTGTTTGGCTATGGGAGATTAAAGGGGCTAGAGACTAGTCAGCAAAAGGTTATTTATCTCATCTTCAGTTTGCTGATGATACTCTCATTTTTTGCTTGGCAGATTTGGAGGTAATCATGGGTATAAAAGATCTTTTAAATTGTTTTGAAGCATTGTTTGGTCTCCAAATAAATTTCCACAAATCAGCAATCATTTGCAATTAGATATCGGATGAATGAGCAACCTCAACTACGGCGTCTCTTGGGGGTTCGGTTGCCAAGACACCTACCAAATACCTTGGCATCCCATTAGGAGCAAACCCGAAACTCGAAGCTACTTGGAAGCCCATTATTGAACGCATGGAAAGAAAGCTCACAAGATGGAAATCAAAGACTCTTTCAAAAGCAAGGCATCTCACATTGATCAAATCAGTTCTTAACAGTCTCCTAACTTACTACCTATCAATTTTCAGTATGCCTATGAAGGTGGCAAAAAGGATCATGCAATTACAAAGATAATTTTTCTAGGGTAATCCGATTGGAAGTAATGGCCTATCATATATAGAGTGGGATCTTACTCAAAAGTCGAGGCATCTTGGCGGACTAGATGTGGGGACCTAGTAGTGAAGAATGTAGCTCTACTATTTAAGTGGTGGTGGCGATTCTCTAAGGAAGGCATAACTTTGTGGAAGAAAGGAATTTGCTCAATACATGGCGGTAGAGAATATGACATTACAATCCCTGCAACAGTGAACTCGAGATCAAGGAGTACATGGGTCCATGTTACTGAGGTAAACCGAATCGATGATGCTATGCAAGAGGTAGTGGGAGCCAACCATACAATTAGACTGGGAGATGGGTCAAGGATCAAGTTTTAGAAAGATATATAAATCGGGATGTAAGCCGAAAGTCATGATTCTCGGCCCTATATAGGGTCTCCTTGCAAAAGAATAATCTTGTTTGTTAAATGGGTTGTTAGGACGGTGTTGAGTGGAGATGGATGTTGAACTAGAGAAGACGTTCTTTTAGTAGAGAGGAAGCTTCGGTCAATGAGTGTCATGCGGTACTACAATCAGTCCAACCAATTAAAGATGTCTCTGATGCTGCCCACTAAAACCTTGAGCCATATGGTAGGTATTCGGTCAACTGATTCACGAGAGTGGTATGAAGTCGAGTTTTAAAATTCTACCACCATTGACCATTTTGTTTTTGGGGTTTGGAAAGGATTCACTCCACCTAAAGTGGAGTTGCTTATGTAAATGGCCTTATTGAGTAAGATGAATGCAAAGGAACAATTGTGGAGACTATATATCATTGGTGACATGGATATATGGTGCCCGTTATATGGACTTCAGGAAGAGAGCATGCATCACTTGTTCATGGGTTGTAAGGTGAGTTGGGCCACATGGTGTAGACGTCTGGACTAATGGGGCATTTTTTGGGTATGTTAGAAATCCTTTAAGGAAATGTATGAGCAATGGCTAACTTGTTATGTGCGAGGTAAATTTCAAAAGAATGTATGGATCATGTTATTCTCTATTGTTGTTTGGATACTTTGGATGACAAGGAACAAGGTAATGCTTGAGAGTGACCAATGGTGTGATGATGAGGCCTTTTGCTATATCACGATGAAGGTCAGCTTCTGGGTCAAAGCATGATATGAAGGGCTACCCTACTCTCCAGATGACATTACAAGAAATTTGAACTGCATAAAAGAATGGTCTGGTAGATGCTAATGTGGTGTGGTACTGTATGAAGAACATCATGAGCTTTGGTGAAAGCCCTCGCTAGTTTTTTGGTTCATTTTTGTTTTGATATGTATGCAAATGGGGTGCATTGGTGGTATTTCATTTTTTCTTCTGTTTATATTGAACCAGCTTTTGTATCATTGTTTTTCTAGGCCTCATCTTTTCGAGTGTGCCTGCTTTTGTATTGTGCTTTTGGGTTATTTAACTAAGAAAAATGCGTCATGCAGGGGAGTATTCAACTAATGGGATGAGAATGAGGAGTAAACCCTTTTTGAGCTTAATTGTTAGCATTCCCTTGACCAAGCCTCCTCTTCTAATCTGGTTGGGGGAAGAACATGTCTTGCGTACGAGGTGGCACCAGGGCATGATAGACTGTTCATGCTAAACCTACTAATATGCACTCGATTAATGCAGCCAAGTCATCAACTGTTTCTAAACCCTGTGGCGCCTGTTATAGTGCTAACCATTCTATTTTTGACTACCCATTACCTCATAGTTCCCTGAATGTGTGTCGAATTAGGTGTGTGGAGGGCAAGTCTATTCAAAGACGAACAACATGTATTCAAATACATACAACCCAAGATGAAGCAAGCTTCTAAACTTCTTATTCAGATAGAATGACAATCAGAACCAACCCACATGACAACTAAGCACCTGGTTTTCTAGATAACACACACCCTCATAGTTTTCATGGAGGGGTAAGGTGTAACACTCAACCCAATCCCTCCAATCCCCCCCCCCCCCCTCTCCCCTCAGCGCGGGGGCGGGGGGGGGGGGGGGGGGGGGGGTATCCATTTCTTTGTTTGAGGAGTGTACGTTTAGCTTTTTGGAAGACACTACATGACTGAGTCAAAGATCCCAAATAGGGCAGTTGGCCCAAACCCTGAATTGGAGAGAGGAAGGAAGGTTGTCCTCCTAACCATTCACAAACCCGAAAGCGGTTAACTAGTTCTATCCCTAGCTTGCTCACTCATGAGTAGGTTAAGGTTGTGCCATTATTAGAAGAGGAAAATCTTAGGGATGTTGAAATTGAGGTTGAGAAGGAGGACGTGGCCCCACCTACCACTACTAATGGAGAGGGATCACGATGAAAATCTTATGTACCCGTCATGCCTTTCCCTTCAGCTTTAGTTAGTCCAAGGGAGAAGGATGAACCGAGGACAGCTGCTCATTGAACTATTCAAGAATGTAAAGACCAACTAAACATTAATCAATGCTATTAAACAAGTTCAGATATATGCTAAGTTCCTCAAGGACCTCTATGTTAAGAAGAAGAGTGCACAGGCGCATACGCTTAAGAAGGTTTGACTCACCGGGAAGGTGATAAGTATTTTGGCTTTCGACACCCCGCTCAAGTTTAGAGATCCCGTGGCCTTCATGTTTTCATGTATCATGGGGGAGAGATACACCAATTGAGCACTTTTACACCAAGGAGTTTGTATAAATCTCATCCTATAGTCAATTTATCAGAGGTTGGGTATGGGAGACCTAATGCCAATTAGTGGCACACTTCAATTGGCTGATAGGTCAGAGCGTGTACCTCAAGGGGTGTTGGAGGATGTTCTTATCAAGGTTGAAAAGTTTTTTTTCCCATTTAACTTTATTGTTTTAGATTGGGACACAATTCTTTGGTGGAAGAATCATACTCCTATAATTTCGTGGCTGATCGTCTTCAGCAACAGCCGATGCCATGATTCATTGTAAGATGGGAGTACTAGAAGTAGCTTTAGGTATTCTTAAGGGAAAACTAAATGTGTCGAATGCTGCTCAACACCAAGGACGATTTAAAGTTCTATAAGGTGGAAAATATTGACCCTTTGCTATAATCGATTGTGCTCAATTTTATTAAAAATGCTAACTTGAGTAATGCCCTTGTGGATGTTGATGACTGTGTGTTAGTTAATGATTCATCATCTTTGCATCATAGGATATAGATTTGGGATTCCAATGTTGTCTAGGTTCTAACTCTGAATGACCACTAAGTCAAGTACGATGTTGGCTTAGGCGATCGTCCCTATGACTTTGGAGAAGTCTACCTCGAGGACTTCGGTCCTCCTTTAGTTCTACGCTATGTCCGGCTGGAGAAATTTAACTTAGCGCTCCTCAGTGGCAACCCGATCTATTTTAGTTTAATAGTTCTGTTTGATTTTCATATTAGCCTCCCCTTGATTTTCAGGACTACTTTGGCCTGACCTTGAATTACTTTTGTTTCTCTAATGTACTAAGTGCCTGTATCTTTCGTGTTTTCAAATGCTATGAACCATTTGCTTGGTGATTTTTTCTTTGTCTGTTTCATTTTGTTGTTCTATTTCTTCTATTGTCATTTTAGATGACCTTAGCTTCACTAAGCATATCGGAGTTTGTTTGATCATCATATCTTACTACTTAGTTCATCTCTTTCCTTCCCTTGCCTTTATTTACTTTCATGTACTTTGCAGTGATCACAATGCAAGGTTTGGATTGGGGGTGACTGAGCAGTTTGCTTTTTTTTTTTTGGTTACATTCTTTTTTTTCTTCATGGCACAATTTATTTTAAATAATCCAATTCTTTTCATGGTTAGCCATGAACCTATGTGAGTCATATGGAGTTCAAATTTAAAAGAATGAAAAACCTTATTTAAATGCAGTTATTCCTGGATTCTACTATTAAACTCACTATTTTTTTTCTTCTAACTAGTCTGAGCGTTTACTTTGTTCACTATCAATCTTTTGATAGAACCCACATAATAAGTTGTATTAATAGAAATAATTCTAGGAATTGATGCAAGCACTTTACTCTTAATAATGTTAAAATCATCAGTCTATTTCTTTCTTTAAATGTGTTGCTATATATATATACTACTGCTTGTAATAATTAGATAAGTACCAGTGACTGGTGGGTTCTTGTAGCCTTTGTGTCTTAAGCAAGTAGACTCGTATGGGTGTTTCGACACCTCTCGAGCCAATTGGACGGGAAGCCACCATCTGAAAGCTCACTACATGAGCTACAGAGAAAGCTTAAGAACAACAAACTTTATAAGTCACCCTGGTAAGTGCTAATGGCTTGTGAGTGTTATTGTATTTTAAGGTTTGTGTTAGTAATGGGTTAGGTTGTGAATTTCTTTGACTCGTGTTATTAAGTTCGAGGAGTGCTCTTCACTTAATGCCTTAATCCAATTGTATTAAGAGTCACCTACTGAAACTCGTTACATAGATCGTACAGAGAAAAACTCAACCACACTTTTGAAATTAAAGAAAAAAAGAAGAATGACAAAAAAAAAAAAAAGGACGTAGAAATTGATATCCTTTAGTAAAAAGAAGAAAAGAAAAAAAACTGGGGATTTCTATTTGGTTTGGGGGTAATTTATTAGTCATTTATTCCTTTATTTATTCATTCTATTCTTCTTAGACGTTAAATGGTTAGAGTAATATAAGGAGGAGAAAGTTGTAAACCCACTTCTTAGTAGAAAGATTTAAATGGTGAAATCTCTAGTTAGAACTAGTAAGCCAATAGCAATTTGTGGGAATTCCCTTTCTTAATTTATTTCTCAAATGTGCTCATAAATATTTTTCGCAATCAATTCATACAACCACATGGTTAATTGAATCTTTTCTACCTTCAACTAGCTCGAAATGAATCTTGCTTGAGGATAAGCAATGTTTGGGCTTGAGGATGTTGTAGTGTCTCATTCTATATGTTTATACAATGATGTTTTTCAGCTATTACTTGTTCATTATAGTATGACAAATGTGTATTTAGGCTAGGTATGTGCTCAAGCAAGCACACCTTGGAAAGCGGTGAAGAACAGGTAAAAGTAGACAAGTTTGAAGATTACGTTGAAAAACCCAATTCCGTAAGGTAAAAAGGGATCCATTGGAACAATATTCAGCTTTTCAATCATGTATTTTAGGCCTCTAGTGATGGTCAATTGATAGATTAAAGCTCACTATAGTTGGCCACTTGATCGGTCATACCTGTGGGCGCCTGCTAAGGCACACCATGGATAAAAATTGGAGGGGGTATTTTTTTTTTTTTTTCATTTTTTGCTCTTTTTTTTGCATTTGTTTCCTTCCTGGAGGCACTTCGAGAGATCAAATTCTCAAGACGGTTGAAACGCAAATGGTTGGAGTACCAAGGGACCAAAGCTAGGTCAAGTAAACATCGTTCAAGGGAGTCTACCATCCATGAGTTTTCTTTTCACTTTTCTTTATGAGCTTATGATTTGTGAAACTCCTATAGTGGAGTAGATTCATAATTTAGGGAGAAGGAAGGTTAGTTGTCTGGATCACATATTTGTATTTTGCTTTATAATGAATGTGGTGCCACTATTTTTTGCACCCCTGTGGGGAGTTTTATATTGAAATTGGGTTTTTTCTTTATGTGCTTGTAGCCATGATTTAAGTATTAAGTATTAATCATTAAAGTAATTGCTATGAAGGAATATAACAATGAGACCTGAGTTAGGCTAACCTGAATTCATTCTCTAAACCATCCTTAATAAATTGATGACCCTTGTTTGCTGTTTAATTCTGTTCTTTTTGTTAAATATTCATTCACTCAACCATAACACCAATTTTAACAGCTCATTAATCGCCAAAACCAAGTTTATACCGATTATATGTTGACAAGAGACCCATATACCTATCACAACCATGACCTACTCGTACGCTTGTGAATGCACAATTTTTAACACATTTTAAAAACACATCACATCCCCAACACTGTTAGTTTCAGAAATAGCTCATAAACTTTGTTATTACACACAACATACCGCTTGAACTTTACAATTAAACACAATATAACCATACATTTTTAATTTCATAAAATAGCTTCATAAACTTTGTTATTGCACATAACTCACCCACTAAACTTTGTTACTAAACACAATTCATCCCTAAAAATTAATTACTTCTTAATTTCAATGTGTATACTTGATTTGAGTTCAATATATTTGATTTGAGTTTAATAACAAAATTTGTGGATTGCTGCCCTTTTTGTATTAGATGAGAAAAAGTGGGCTATGACTAATTTTAGTACTATATTTGATGTACAGATGATTTGGGTTTAACAACATAATTTTAAAAGTTATTTTTAAAAATTGAATTTGCACAGGGTCAGTTGTATAATGTCAAGCTTTCAGAAGTAACCCCATACACAAAATTAGATAATAATTAGTGAATTATAATTAATTAACTTAAATGCTAAATTATGTTACTAGTTTTCAAACTTTGATACTGGAAACAACTCACCCTACACATAAATTCAAAAAAGTAACCCCTAAAATTTTAAATTAAACCCAAGTCATATCTGAATATTGAACTTAGCATTTAAATTAAACATAACTTATTTTTTCGTATCTAATACCATATAAAACCACACTTAAGTTTTATTATTAAACTCAAATTAAGTATAAGAGGTAAGTTATCTTTAATAACAAAGTTTAGGGAATGACTTGAGTGCAATAACATAGGTCATGGGGTTAGTTTTTGAAATTAAAAGTGTGTGGTGAGCATTAATGTGTTTTTGTATTGATTAATAAAGCAATAGTACATAATGGCCTTTACTCATGCAAAGTAAGAGAAAATATTACATATAATGCCCCTAGGGTTGATTTGACCCTAGAGTTAAAAATGGAATAGCAAACCATAGTCTATTACATATACTTTATTATAGGGAATATGTTAGAGTTTAATTGCAACATATGGAATGTTGTTTTATGAAATTCAAAGTACATACAGGAGGTGCATTGTGATTAATTGTAAAATTTAGGGGCAAGTTGTGCAAAATTAAATGTTTAGGAGGTTTCTTGTGTTTAATAGGAAATTTTAAGGTGTGTTTTGTATTTTTTTTTACAATTATTTATGTCTTTTAAATATGGAGAAAAATGCCCTTTTGGTCACGCATGGCCAACTTAGTCATAATACTCAAATTTTAGATGATTTAATAACTCAACTCTCAAAAAATATCCCATTTAATCACTCAAGTCAATTAAAATGGACAAGTTGGTTACTCAACTCAAATTTTGCAGGATATGGTCACTCAGCTCCTAATAAAAATATCATTTAGTCACTCAAGTGGTTTATAATAGATAAATTAGTCACCCAAATCATATTTTGAAAGATTTAATAACCAACCACTAATCAAAATCCTTTAGGAAACAAGTAATTTCAATTATTTAAGTTAATCACCGAAGTTAAATTTTGGAGAACTCTATCACCCAACTTTAAAACAATTGTTTTTTGCCAAACGGCAAGTGAGACATTACATTCAACCAGAAATCAAAGAGAACAATTACAAAGAATTTCAACCAAAAGCTACACCCTTAAGCTCGACCACCCAACTCTACCGAGCCATACAAAGAAACACAAAACGATTCCAAACTAGGGCCACAATATTACTACCTCCTATTCACTCCTGTACTTATCATTAAACAACCTGTAATTACCCTTATTTCATATGCTATAAACCAAAGCCAACACTATTCGACGAATCCGACTAATCCATCTTCTTCTATTCTTGACACAGAAACCATACCAATCCGCAAGACTCCTAAAATCAAAAATAAATGGAATGCGAAACAGCCAGCAATAGTCTTCTACATAGACCTTGAAAACGGGCATTCAAAGAAAATATGATGGCCTGTCTCCGATTCAAATTTGCAAAGCACACACAACTTTAAAACAATTCATTTGATCACTTATGCGATTTTAATTGATAAATTCATTGCTTAAATACAAAAATAACAAATTTAATCCCTTATATATAATTCTTAAATGATAAAATTTTTACCTTAGTGTAATATAAAATACCTTCAATTTGACCACTAAAATTTACAGGGACATAATAAATTTACAGATATATGAGTTTTTCATTTGAAAAAGGGAGGTTCTTTTTGTTTTATGAAACGGGCTTGGAAACAAAACTTAAAATAGGCTTATGGCAACGGTTTTAAAACTGTTGCCAAATCAAACTTTACGCAATGGTTTTGCAACGGTTTCAAAACTGTTGCACAAGGGTATCTATGGTAACGATTTTTGTGATGAAAATATAACCGTAGCACATAGTTATCTAACGCAATAATTTGCTTCAACGGTTTTCAAAATAATACTTATTGCAACCATTTAGAACCATGCTTATTCTTATGGGTGCCAACGTCAAATTTTGTAAATATACTACAAAAACAGTTATTAATAGTAACAAATTGGAAAGAAATATGCTGCAATTGATTTACCAATAGCAATAAAATTTTTTTCTGTTGCAAATTCAAAATATCATACATATGCTGCTTTTATAGCAAAAAGACCAGTTTGCATGTAGCATTACCAACAATATATCTTGTGTCTTGGTTATGGTATTTTTTTTTAAAAAAAATTTACATATCTCATGAGATAGCAAACGAATTTTCAACGCCCTCCAATGTTATGTATAAAAAAAATTTTAAAAAAATTTATCAATTTATCAAAGACATATAGATAATTCAAATGTATTAATCTTTTTTTCTCCTCTAAACACATTACAAAAATTTAATATTGTTGAAAATTTTAAATTCTATGCCAATTTATAAAATTTGGCTAAAAAAATTCCCGCCAAAGCCCTAAAATTTGGATAAAGAAATTTTTTTAATAAATTATTACAAATTTTGGGTAAGATTTTATGCCCTAACTTCTCTCCCTCATCTCTATCTTTTCTCTTTCTCCTTCTCATCTTTGTTCATCTCTATTCGTCTCTTTTGTCCGCTCTTTCTCTCTCTCATCTCGGCTGCTTCGCTCATGTGTGGTGCAAGTCTGGATAATTTTGCGCTGATAGGTATGGAGTTAATCGTCCTATGAAGTTATGAAATTATAATCATTATTTGATGCCAGTGCAAGTCTCATCTTCAGGTCTTTGCTCCTCATCTCATCTTCGCTCACATCTGGTGCTGCTTCAGGTACAAAATAGGGTTATTTTGTTACAAAATGGGATTAATCTAGACTAGATAATTTTGTATTTATCATCTTCTGGTCGTTCTCCTCTGTCATAGAAATTAAGGTTATAATTTCGTCGTTTTCATCTTTTTATCTTCTGGTCATTCTCATGTTACATAAATTAGGGCTAATTTGTTGTAAAATAGGTTTAATCTGTTCTAGATAATTTCATAGTTCACATATGTTATAGTTTAATATTCTTATCATTAATGCTAATTTTGTGTTCTTATCATTTATCTTTGTTCAAACATTGTTGTAGTGCAATTTTTGTTCCTTTGTTACAAAAGGAGTTCGATAATTTAGGATTACAGTAATGAGTTTTTCGTTGTGAACTTTATATGATTTCTTTGGATAGTTCTTATAAAATAGGAGTTTTAATGGTTTTCCACATATGTTGGTGGTAAATTTCAAAAAAAGACTTGGATTACAATGTTCTTTGTCATAGTTTGGGTCAATTGGATTACAAGTGCAAGAGGTCTATCTGTAAGATGTTCTATTCTCTAAGCAGGTCTTCTAGTCGTCTGTCTTCATTCTTCCAAAGCTGATGATCAAAAAGATTGAGTCGACTCTTGCGGCCTTCCTTCGGAAAGGCACTTCGTTAGGCACGGGCGGGGCCAAGGTTTCTTGGGAGCGCCTCTGTTATCCCCACAAGGAGGGTGGACACAGGATTTCGGCACTTGTTTGAGTGGAATCAGGCTTCTCTCATGAAGCACATCTAGATCCTACTCACTGATCGTGACTCTCTCTGGCCTCGGTGGATTCATGGCAACCAACTTTAGGGAAAGTCCTTCTGGGATATTCAGCCTAAAGGATCGATTCCATTGTCAAGGAGGATAATTCTGGGTGTTCGATCGCTCTCTGCAGGAGCTTTCCGGCATATCATTGGTGCCGGTTGTGATACTGGCTGCA
This sequence comes from Simmondsia chinensis, assembly GCA_018398585.1. NCBI lineage: Eukaryota > Viridiplantae > Streptophyta > Magnoliopsida > Caryophyllales > Simmondsiaceae > Simmondsia > Simmondsia chinensis. Next base: position 30,955,950 of record JAGTTD010000002.1, on the reverse strand, counting down.
GTGCGGAATTAGAGGGGCGGTTCTCTTTCCGCCTCCTACATTTCACTGGTCACCGCTTAGGCTCTTATGTCTCAGATACTATCGAGGGTGATCAGTGGCGTTTCCCACAGGATGTTGTTAAGTTGTTACCTATTTGGGATTCTATTGATTTCAGGCCCCAACCTGGGGCAGCAGAAAGTGCGAGATGGATGGGAGACCCATTTGGGGTTTTCTCCACCAGGTCAGCTTGGGAGATGATTCGTAGTTGGAGGGAGGATGACTCCATCCATCATCTCCTTTGGTTTCAGCTGCACATACCGAGGCATTCCTTCATTTTGTGGCTTGCTTCCTGTGAGCGGCTATGGACTTTTGACTGGCTTTTGAGGCACCGACTGCAGGATGTATGAGCTACATGTGTGCTGTGTGGGTTAGATAGCAAGTCGTACGACCATCTCTTCTTCGCCTACAGCTACTCAGCTACTATTTGGTCCAGGGTGTCTTCACGCACCTCTTTCGACTGGCCCGCACTAGCCCTAGTGTGAGTTGGTTTAGTGGGCCGCTACCAAGCTCCGTGGACATAGAGTGGATGGGATCCTTGCCCACCTTTGTCTCTCTGTGACTGTTTACATCCTCTGGTATGAGCGTAACCTGAGGATTCAGCGCTCCCAATCCGGGCCTTCAGCAGTAGTCACTGAGGAGATCACAGGATTGGTTCGTAGCCGTCTCATTGTTGCTCCTACACTTCGGGGTGCTCATCGTCACTCGCAGCTTCTGCAAGAGTGGGGGATCGAGCACTAGCTTAGTTCTGGCTCATGTTTGTTTTTTCGGGTCATGTTGACCGTTGATACTTCTTGTTTTGTTTCTTTCTTTGATTGATTCATTGATGTAGGCCTTTTGGCCATGGCTTGAGGTGTGTTCCCTGTAGATTTGTACATATATTTTTAATCATATATGGTATATATCACTAATTTACCAAAAAAGGGTCTATCTATAAGGTGTGACTTTTATTGTGCCTAGGTGGGTGGTTTGGTGCATTAGTCTATGAGATAAGGGAAAGGGTGAGTGTTGGTTTGTGAGATACTCAAATTTAAAGGGAAAAATCATTGAACCAACACATGTATGTAACAAAAAATATAAGTTTATCGAGCTACTAATTGGACCTCATATTGGACTTCACTGTTTTTCTTTTAAGTTGGTATGGAAGAGACAGAGGTATTTGCTACTAGTGGGATTCAATCTAGGTGGCATTTTTGACCCCTAGTTATCATCTCAACTAGACCAAGCCTAGTTTGGTAATTGGACTTGACTTATATTGTACGGTATGACCTTTTTTTTTAGACGGTTAAGTGTGGATTCCAATTGTTCACCTGGACCAAACAACTAAATTGTAGTAGCATAAAACTATGAAGTGGTACCACAAACATGATAGTAAATTCTTGGAGGAAATGCTCACTCATAAAAGTCTTCAATTATTGGACAACCATAAAAGGTTGAATGATTCCACGAGGCAAGCTATTCAAGTTTACCTTGTTTGATTCCTACATTGATCAACAACATTTTAGCATTTTTCTATCTCATGAGAATACCTGTGATTTTATAATTCTATTATGCTTTAAATTGTTTTTTAACAGGTTATCGCCATTGCAATTACAGCATTGTTAGCGTAAACCACCCGACAGGAACATAATCTGGGAATATTGTCAATTTAACTTGCATTTGACCCAACTCATTTCACTTGCCATAATGTCTGTTAGAATTTATTCTATTTTATTTGTATTTATGACTAAAAAGTAAAATTTATAATTATATTTTATGTTTAGTTTTTGTATGATGCTTCAATTCAATTCAGTTTCCTGCACTTGTCGAATTTCCAATATAACTATCATTTAAAGCGTAAGGGCCGGATATAACCCCAAACAACTGATTGGTGCTCCTATATTTTACATGGTGCATACATTTATCATTGAAAATTTAATTTTTTATTAAGTTATGTTATGGCTTGGTGGATAATCATGTTAGTTGAATTAGGTTTTAGGTCGGACTTGAGTCAGTGCATTGTGATTGTCAAACAATAAATTGCTACTTATAAGAAGTGAACTTGGTTCACCACAACATTGTACCATAGTGCTTGCCACTCAACATGCAATGCCTCTTAAGGCTACTCTTCGTTGAAGCTTAGTTTTTTATGAGTTTGAGTTTAAATGCTAAGCTGCTCAATTACCCTATGTTTGTACTCAGTGATGTAAGGAAGACTTAATTAAAATAAATGAAATACAGTATGATTATAGGCAGATCAAAGTGGAGCAATATACAAATAGAGGAATCAAATTAAGTATTAATTCTTTCTGGACCTCAGGCATAGAATCACATATACCATAAATTATGCTAAATTTTATAGCCCGGTTAAAATAAGATCTACAATGCTAGTGAATCATTTAATTCCTTACAAAATAAATGCTTTTCAAAGCTGTTTTACTGTATGACATCTACAAAGTAAAGGTTAATTAATTTCTTAAGGTTTTAGCAAGCAGACTGATTTCATCAAATGGTTTGAATTTTCAAAACAAGACCGCTTTCACTGTAATTCTACTCAATAACAACATCTAGAATACGACAAGAGTTTAACCTTTACTATTTCCCAATGTTTATGCTATCAAGAGCAAACTAAATGAAATTCTGGCTAGCCAATTTAAAGGCGGAACGTGTCCTTTACTAAATATTGCTTAACTTTGTGCTCATGATTTAATGTTTTGTTATGGCAGGTTGAAGAAGATGATGTTGAAGAAGATGTTGAAGATGTTATTATTATTATTATTATTATTATTATTATTATTATTATTATTATTATTATTATTATTATTATTATTCTTATTATTATTATTATTATTATTATTATTAATCTTATTATTATTATTACTATTATTATTATTATTGCACGTAGTAAACAGCAAAACTATTAGGTGTTGCATACTTTTGTCAGTTACAGTTGAGCGTATGAGGCTATTTTGTACTTTGATCAATTGTTGTGTTAAACTAATGGGGCTTTTATACTAGACTTGATGGATGGTTGTAATTTTGTTGACAGTCGGTAATTTTGTTGTCAATAGATGAAATTTGATTATGGTGGATATTTCTTGTTTGGAAAATTAAGTTTGCCATCTTTATTAATTGAAATAGGCGTACTAGACCAAGAATTTTATTGCAATAAAGGATTATAAATGTATATATAACTATTGTTATAGGTGAATAAATTGTTGCAATAGGTATCCCATATCATTGGCTTGTTTGCTGAAAAACAACTGCCATATGAAGTATTGAATATGATACCTGTTGCCATTAAGAAAAATTGATTTAATAGATATTTTGAACTGTCGTGTTTTATGGAAAGATGATTGATTTGTGGTTTATCTGCAGGCATTCAACAACTTTAGGTTGGAGGTCCCCGGAAATAGTCTCCTTTCCAACTGGAAGGGGTAAGGCTGCGTACATCACGCCCCCCAGACCCTGCGTTCAGCGGGAGCTGCAAGGCACTGGAACTGTTGTTGTTGTTGTTGTGTTTTATGGAAAAAAAGCGTTGATATAGAATATTACTTACAAAAACTGTTGTCATAGGGGAAAAACCTACTGTAAAAGATATCCAAAGCTGTTGTAGTTTATAAAATAACCATTGCGATAAACAAAACTAAATACAACAATTGTTGCCATTATGGAAAAAATAGTTGTTTATTCTTATTTTTTATTTAATTTTTGTATTTATTTTATGACAAAATTGATTATGTATCTTTTAACTTTTACCCAATGTTAAAAACAAAACAAGGGCTAATTTGGTTCCAAAATAAAAGATAAATGACTGTTTTGGGAAAGATAATGATGGATAAATTTTAATAAAGTTACAAAATTAGAGACTAATAAAATAAATAATTTTAAAATATGATTAAATTTGTTTTTTTTAAAAAACTAGAGCAGTGAATTTAATCAATTTTAAAGAACTTAGGTTACCAAATGAGATGTTTTATTCGGATTTGGGTGATCGAATATCCAAATTATGACCAACTTGTATATTTTAAATGTCTTGAGTGACCAAAAGCTTTGATACGAGTAGGATAACTAAATTTTCTAAAACTTGAATTTAATGACTAAATTGGTCATTTTTTGTCACTTTAGTGATCAAAGGGGGACTTTTGTGTTTAAAGATGCTACTCTATGTATATGCTTGTTTTCTAAAGAGACAAATATGTGATTATCTTTGATAAATAAAATATGTGATTATATTCATCCTATGAAGATATATATATATATATATATATATATATATATATATATATATATATATATATATATATATATATATATATATATATATATATATATATATATATATATATATTTATGAGAGCATGAGAGGGGGGCGAATCCTGACCCTCCAATATAATAGACGGCTAAGATTTATTGGACATTAAAAAAATAATTTAAGGCCAAGATTTGTTGAGTATTGAAAAAAATAATTTCTCTCCCTTGCTTCTTTCTTTCTGCCCCATGAAAGGGTATGGACTGTAAGTGTTTTTTTTTTTTTTTTATGTTCAACAAATCTTGGCCGTCCATTACAATGGAGGACCATAATTCGCCCCTTTCACTCTCTCACCCTCTCATAAGGACGCCGCCCTATATATATATATAGACCTTTAAATGTGAGTTATTTAGTAAAGTGTCCTATTTTGAAAGAAAAATTTAGAAAAGTATTCCAAAAATATTTAGTAGAATGACCTAGTGTGTCAGTAAAAGTGTATAGACGCCGTTTGAATTGGCGCCGCTAACAAGTTGGCGCCATTTAAACCATTGCCTATTATAAAATTTAACGACGCCTCCGAGTGTAAATTCAGGGAAGAATGGCGCCTCCCGTAATTTTACCAGCAAGTGCCATTTTGTATGGCGCCTACTACATGTGACTCCTGCCATACTCCTTCCCCTTCCCAAGCACCCGCGACTTCCCCTTTCCAAGCAACCGTGACTTCACTCCACTTACCACATGTGTGACTTTCCTCTCTTCCCACGATCACTTTATAAGTAAGCCCCCCATTTCACAGTTTTCTCACATTTTACACATTCATACATTCAAATTTATATACTGATATTATATACTTTTATTCATCTCTTTTCTTCCTTTCATTTTCACTCACAAGTAAGTTAGTATTATAATTTTTTTAATTCTATTTCTTTTTATATATTTTAACATAACGTTATTTTGTGTCACCTGCTTATTATGTTGATTTTGTTAGATTAGTTTTATTCATGTAACAAATTTAATATATAAAATATCGTATTATATTATAAAGCAAGTTAGTTAATATAAAGAAATTATTATTAAACAAATTCTTATGTTATATTTTTGAGTGATATCCATTAGTTTTTAATTTTTCAATGTCATACTTTAATGTAATAACCTTAATATATGTTAATTTTTGTTGAAGATTCATTTAACAAATTAATTTTTTAAGTATAAAAATTATCTTTTAAATATTTTGCGTATTTAAAATATTTTTAGATATATTAAAAGTAATTTCGAAGGAAAATTTGAATTTTGTATATATGTAAAATTCATTTTACAATTATTTTAGTTATTTAAAATTATGGTTAATATATATTAAAATTATTTTAAAGCAAAATTTGAATTTCTAAACTTTTAAAATTTGAATTTATAATTAATTAGTCCATAGGTTTTAGTTATATTTAATGATTGTTTGTTATTCTAGGGTTAGGTAATCAAACTAGAAATTATGAAATGCACTATAGTGACATTGTTGTGTCATTATGATGAAAATGTGATGCAAAATGTTGATGGTGTCGATTACACAGATGGAAGATAGTTTATACTTAAAGCACGAACTGGAATTTCACTTGCGGAGTTGAAGAGGATGATGCATGAAACTACTGGGAGGGATAGTAACAAAGCTGAAATAGTGATTATATGGAGAATGTTGGTATCTCAAAATCCTAAGCGCTATGCACCTGTTGGATCAATTGTCCAGTTACTTTGAGGTCTATGTTTGAAGTGGCCTTAGAAAGTAGGGCAACGTACATAGAATTATATGTAAATGTTATTGATGTTGTAGGCAGATCTCAACATCATATACACATTTTCAATTTGAAGCCTCTGTCCTGTCTTGAAGCCTTGACATTGACGTTTCATTGATAGTTGGAGTCATTGCAAATGAGAACAAAGATATGTTTGACGGGGCTTAGGCCAACAATGATTCCAACACATTTGATGACGACGCAGATGCGAGTATTAACGCTTGTGAGGCTGTACCAAATAATATTGATGGGTCTACAATTGCCCGAGCCCCTGTTCCTGAGTTTTTAGTTGGGCAGCCCAGGCAATATGTTCTACTAGGAGGTAAGTGGAAGATAGAAAACCATGGGAACTGGCTTGAGCAGCGGCTATTGCTCCAAACAAAGCATGAGCTAGTCAATGCAGTAAGCTTGTGGCACATCAAGAACAAATTGCAATATATTGTGTACAAGTCAACACCTCAATTTGTAGACCTAAAGTGTGTACAAGCAGCATAATGTATGTCATATATGCGTGGGGCATTAAAATACAGGACAGGGTTGTTTGAGATATCAGTTTTCAAGGTTCCACAAACATGTTCTATCACTATATTGGCGGAAGACCAACGACTCCTATCCTCAAAAGTTATAGCGAATATGGTGTTACCTATTGTTACTACTAATCTTAGTCTAAATGCTGAAGCAATCCAAGTAGTAGTGAAACAATAATACGAGTACACTGTTTTGTACTTCATGGCATAGAAAGCTAGGCAGTAAGTGCTTGAGCAGTTATTTGGCTCGCATGAGGAAGCATTTCCGATGCTACCTAAGCTACTCAATGCGTTGCAGTAGTCAAATCCAGCCACTGTCAGAGACTGGCAGTTTATGAGGCAAGTAGTCGGTGAAGCGCTGTTTTTTCTAGGCGTTTGGGGCATCCATAGAGGGTTCAAGTATTGTCGTCCCTTGATTAGTGTTGATGGTGATCATTTATATGGGAAATATATGGGAAAGTTTCTAGTTGCGGTCACATTTTATGCCAACACAACGGTTTATATCAATTGTGTTTTGCTTTAGTGAGCGAGGAGAGCCATTGTATGGACCTATGCAACATGTGAGAGCTTCCCAATGTGCATAATTTCGATTGACGTACTGGAATCAAGAATGGGATGTCAGTGATATAGCCTGAGCCTGTAGGGTACCATCGGTATTGCACTCGTCGCTTGGTTAGTAACTTCAACTACAAATTAAGCAATCCTACCCTAAAGAGAAGGTTGAGTTTGATGGCAAGGGAACCTTCCCGGAGGAAGTTCAATGCTTGGTGGGATCAATTTATCCACTTAACGATAAAGTGATCAAGTGGATTAAGAGAAAACTGAAAGAATGTTAGGCTCTTCCGTATGGTGATGGTTATTGTTATAGTAACATGACCATCAATTTATTTAAAGTGTTTAACAGTGTTCTAAAAGGCAGACGAACACTCCTAGTAACTGCCCTTGTGCAGCTAGCTTTGTTTTAGATGCAACGAATACTTTGTTAGTCACAAGAATCTTGCTCTGGAGTTCCTTTCACGGGGTGCTCCATGGCCACCTACTGACTTCACTAAATTAGAGCAAACAATAACAATAACAACTAAATTAGAACAAGTCACCATAAAATCAAGACACCATGCGGTCATGCTGTTTGATCGATACCATGTGCCTTCAGGTAACAACTCCTATGCGACAGATTGAAGCAGGCATAAGAGGGGCTATTCGCCATACTATAACATTGACTAAATCGAGTTGCACTTGTGGTACATGGCAATTTTTCCATCGTCCATGGTCACATGAGAGGGCATGTTGTGCAGCATTTAAGATCGACTATGGATAGTTTGTTGATTCGTTGTACAACCTTGACATAAACGCAAGCTCGTTCGCTCCATTGTTTCACCCATTTCCTGATCAATCTTTATGGATGGAGCACACTAGGCCTACGGTGATTACAAATCATACTAGGTGGGTTGAAATCACTTCGGTTACATAATGAAATGGATATTAAGGAGGGCTTGTCCAAGAATAAATATTGTATATGTGGTCAGAGAGGCCATAATAAAAAATCTTATCTTAGTAGACAACGTCAATCTTTACTGTGATTTTGTAATAGTATGTATTATTAGCAATTGTAAGAACACATGAATGTGGCGTGGGTATAATATGTATAATTTTATTTTTGTGCTGTCATCGATTGGACTATTATAATATATGTAATTTTAATTTTAGACCATAAATATTTGGTGATTATGTCCTTTTATAATCAAACTTGATACTATATTTAACATTATTAGAGAAATGGTAAGGTCACGAGGAGCACATAAATCTGGTGGTACTGGTTTTCCTGAACAGAATCTGATTCCGGACAACAATTCAATGCTGTGTCTTTAAGACCAACATTGGCCAAAGGATATTTGGTCTATGCGGTATGTTAACAATTTATATAATGTCGTAATATTTTATATTTTAATTATTTGAATAGTTGAGTGATATATTTGATGTCTTGTACTGCAGAGTGACGACGAGATCAGGGTGAGGGAGTATCATCCGTTACCCCATCACGATAGAGTACGACCTTATATCATTCAAACCTATTTTATTGGATTGACCTGGATAGGTCATATCAAAATTTATAAATGCTTGATTAGAGCTTTGTAGGAGATGCGGAGGCGAAAGACTCACACATTCCATCTACATGTTGGTGAAATGACGTCAACACTACAAGATGTACCCTTCTTTCAAGGTTTACCAATACACGGCATGGCAATCACTGGTGCCTCAAATTATGATTGGAGGCACATGTGCCAACATTTATTGGGTGCAGCTCCCCCTTCTGAGCTGTTAAAGGGTGGCATGGTAAATCAATGGTTGAAGGAATAATTTCAACACGGTCCCCAAATGATGCTGGGGAGCAAGTATTGTTGTTTTTATGCTAGAGGCTACATCCTCCATTTGATTGGCTCTGTTCTATTCACCAACAACATTGGTAATCAAACACCACTCATCTTCCTCCCATTGCTCATGACAATGCAGGAGTGTAGGTTATACAGCTGGGGGTCAGCAGTTCTAGCCAACTTTTCAGACAATTGTGTTGAGGTTGCATGCCTATCTGTTTATGCGCATTTCTGCCTTGCTTCTAGTTGCTTGCACCATTTATATGCTTGCAGGTTGCCCTTAGGTAGGCTCTCTCCCATAGATGTTTGGTTGCTTTCGCATTTTTGCTCTGACTTAGATGCTTCCATGCTTGTCATGCTCTCCATGCTCTCCGTGCTTTTTATACCATTTTGCTTTCCAGGATGAGGGTCCTCAGAAATAGTCTCTCATTAGGGTATCTCCCTGATAGGGTAAGGTTGTGTACGTCAGGCTTCTTGTTGTTGTTGTTTGTTGTGTCAAGGTTGCATGAAGGACGCCAAGTAACTTGGCGAATGTGTTTTATTGTTGCAATTTATCATTTGTAGCTATGGTCATGGGAGCACTTACACATCAGTTGACCAATTGTCACCGCCCACCGTTAACAAGTTGTGCTTAATGATCCGATGCCTCCATTGGGCACTCAGTTAGAGAAAATATTTCATAAATCTTACTTTAACGTATATGTAATATTATGTACGTATTATAATATAATTTACTACACATTTAATCAGATGATCTGCCACCTATACTTCCGCCAGAATCTAAGGTATTCTCAGTCCTTTTATAGGGACCAACTTGATATCCAAGAACCTCATCAGGTATATAAGTGAAAATAGACATATTTTTTGTCGTTTAATATTTAATATAATGGCCATGTTATTTTGTCTGTTAGCTGGGTTGATTGGACGCTATATTGGCAACCCTAGTTAGCCTCTTTGCCCAAGATTTGTTTCCAAGGTCGGCACATCTGGCAATATGTAGGGCCCCTGATATGCTTCGACATTGGCGAACTACGGTGTCCTAACAAAATGTTGCACTTGTTTGGACTGAGGCAGCATATCCCAGATCATGTCACACACTCGACTCTCTACATGATACGTCTCGTTGGGGCAGGTCCGATGAGAATTGGGATGTCTACCATGCCAATTGGATTGAGGCGTGCCATACAAAATTGTACAGCATCGCCTACGACGTAATCCTCCGGAATCACCAGGCAAGTACATGGAATGGTATCTATCTATCACACGGCATGAGGTGCATGTTCTGCAGTGGCAATTGTTTTCAACAAGTAGTATGCTCTTTGAAAATATTTGCTTTCTTACTTATTCAACACTACGTTTTATTGACTTATAAGTAATATGTGCTAGGTCGATCTTGTTGTGAATCAGACCAGAAGAGCAACCAGGGCGCTGAGTAACAGTGTTTGCCACACTGTATAGTCGGTCTCCACCAATTAGATTACAGGATGTAGTAGCGTATTAGATACTGCCGGCAAGGAACACCAATTTCGTCATATCTTACAACAAGAAGGTGTTGACTACTATTTATTTAATTGCGCAGAAGGAAGTCAACGTGAACGTCCTCTATGACACAGTTTTTTGATTCATCGGGAATTCATAGTCTCATCCAAAGATGATCGTGAACCCAGTCATAGATACAGGTCATGATTTGTACCATATTTTGCATTTTTTATTTATATTAATTATTTTTATATTTATGACAATTATTATAGAATATTTATCCCTGTACCATTTGGTAAAATTAAGGGAGGCTCAATGGCGCCTCCATAAATTTTACAATAGGCGTTGTTTTAAATGGCGCCTCTGTGGCTATACACTTTTACTAACACATCAAGTCGTTTTACTAAATATTTCTGAAGTAGATTACTTTTCTAAATTTTGTTTTTTAAAATAGGGTACTTTGCTAAATAACTCTTAAATGTAAGCATAATCATAGAATTCAAGGTTTTACTTTAAATGATGATGATAATGAAGATGATGTTGATGATGATGATGATAATCATGACGATGATAATGATTATATCGTTGATGATGATGATATAATGACTAGTGTACTCATTCATATGGATTCTCACATCAGTTCTTGGACTTAATACCAAGCACTACTATGATTCATGATAATAATGTCACCATACACGCAAAATATATTGACTAGATTATTTTGTGTATTAATTATACGACTTATAGATTATAAAATTATATTATGTTCTAAATCTTTTTCTTATATTTTGACATGTCCAATATTACAAGACTTGAATTCACCACCAACGACATTTTTTGTAGAACCGGTTCATACTGGATTCTTGATTCTAAAAGTTACCTTACTAACATGAACCTCAACATTACAATTAAAAATGAAACAAAGCATCCTACAAATTGCATATAAGATGATTTCCCTTCCACACCACCGATACAGGGAATGAAAGATTGAGTAATTGACAATCAATATCTTTTTATATTTTTTGGAACTATTTACAGGAGAGGTATGAATACCAAGATAGAGTAAGTCTTCCAAAAGCTCGTTATTTTTGGATTTACTTATGGCTCATGATTTCAAGTTAGACAGCCTGGCTAATTCCATTTTCGGGAGACCCCCTGTATAATTTAACCTGGTTCTTTTGAACCGATTAATATAGCCTTCTACAAACTCCCCTAGCTTTTGTCTCATTCGAGCAAGCTCTAACATAAAAGTCCCGAATTCAATTCTAGGGCATTGGGCCTAGAATTTTATGGCCATGTCATCCCAACTATATATGGAATTGGGTGGAAAACTTATGTACAGCTGAAAGGCAGGCCCTGTCAAAGAACTGGGAAACAATCTAAATTTCAGATAAGGGTCATCAACCGCCTCTCTATCTTGGCAGTTAAACCTTGCCCGATGCTCGAGAGCACATACGCTCCCCTCTTCCGAGAAGAGAGTGAATTTGGAGATTTTATATATTCGATAGAATGGGTAATTCCTACAGCTTATTATGAAGGGTCTACGGATCGTTCTAAGTCCTAGCCCATACATTTGTTCAATGAGGGTGGCCAATTGGTCTTGGAGGGGTAGGTTCATTACCCCCAAGGGGTTAAGCATCTTGAGGGGGATCCGTAGTATACTCTTAAGCTCCCATGACAATCGATGGCGAAACGGACGTTGTCCTGCATATACAAGATTGTATCCCCTTTGGTCAATGTGGCTAACTGGTTGGTTAGCCCCAACATAGGAGCCAACAGACCCTTCGGTATGGGGGGCATGCTTGAGGGTAAACCAATGTTAACTGGCTATTGGGCCATCCTAGCCTAATTAATCCGGAACGTTGAATCTTGAGAAAGTAGGAAATTAGATTGCTTCCAGTCTCAGACATGGTGGGAGGCCTAGGAGCAAGACATTGATCCCCAGTGATGGGAACTTGTCCCTATACACCTACTTTGAGGTTTTGATTTGGCCTCAAAATGGCCTTTCCTACAATAGGAGGCTATATGTGACCTTGCCTCTTAGTCTCAAGAGTAGGCATGGCCTAGACGTTGGCTTTTAAGGTCCCTTAAGATTAAGATATGCCCTTAAACAAAAGGCCCAGCAACTTCATAAGACACATCACTCCTATGGCTCGTATTCATGAGTATAACACCTGGATTGGCCAAAGCTGGATTCCCTATTCTCTCATGGGTAGTGCTAGTATCGTGATTCATTAGCATTCATAAGCTCGAAGGAACATCGCGAGGATACCCAGTGAGAACTGCGGCAAGAGGAATAGGCCTCAATTGCCTTATATCCTCTCTAACGACTTGGACTAAGCCGTTGTGAGTTTCAACTTGTCTTGTTAAGATAGGCTCGACTTCAACTATCATTTTCCTTGCCACGTCTCTGGCAATAAGGCTAGCAGTGGAAGATAAAGTTAAGTTCGTCTCAACTAGGACTCTATCAGTTTCTTTATGGAGTCATTCGTTCATTGAGGCCCCAACTTCATTGAAAATGGTTCTCAAGGTGGCTGCATTTTCACACTGAGTTGCTAAAGGATGCTCTGTTTCAGCATATTGTTTCCCTTGGACTTATTTCACAGCCATCGAGCCAAATATGCTAATCTTTTGGGATGTGTTCATCACCTTCACTTTCATTATCGCCACTGTGACTGTTTCATCCCTTCGGGACAAGAGGCCATGTTCTAAGAGGTGCTATAGTCGCCCATACCGATAAGATTCTTCATGCTCAGAGCACTAGCTCTTCTAGTTCTGACTATTGGTGAATGGTCTAAGACTATATCATGATAATCCATGATGGGACTAAAGACAGTAAGCCCTTTATAATGTCTCGCCCGGCAGTCACCAAAAGCTATGTTTGCTCCTTTTGTCTATTTAATGTGTGTGTGATCATTGTAAATATAAAATCAAACAAACATGCACAAATGTAACTCATAGCAACTTGGAGTGATCTAGATTACAAACTTCCCAGGTTTGACCTCAACAAATCACCTCTTAAAAGGGTTGATGCTTTTGGTGAATTTGACTTTTGGTTTGCAATTTTAATGTGGATCCTACACGTGCTCCAATTATGGAGATTTTTTAATTATATTTTGTTAGACTTTTGGGTTTAATATTCTGACATATATTTAAAGGGATATGGACAGGCTCAAGTGGCAGTTGGGGTGACAAAGCCAAGCCCACAAACACTTGTCCTCGAACACTTAAAAGCTAGGAATTGGGTTGGAAACAAACTCAAAAGCTCAGCGCTCCACTTACAAGTCTACTTTAATTAGGCTTTTAAGTTTGTCACCCTTGACTTATATTAACTCAAATGACTTAGAGATGGACAAGATTTAGGCGGAGCGAACCGTATTTGCATCACTTGATGAGGACCAATGCAATAAAGGTCAAGTCTTGGCCGTCAAAGCCTTAAACCAAAGCCTGGAATCCAACTTGTCAATTGTTAGGAAAAAATTAAAATAGGCAATCTGAAATTTCTATTGCCTTGAAGGAAAGCAAGTAAAAGCTTTGCAATGACACGCTAAATTATGCTAAGTTATGCTACTCTCAGGTAAAAAACACAAGTGTGCTATAAAAAAACCTTGAAGAAGTCTTGTATGGCGGTGCTGGATACTTTACAACTTAAAGACTATTTCTTATTTATAGAAAAATGAAATAACTATGGCATCCTTCTGGCATATCTACTCAGGGTCTACCTCAACTCCTTTTTGGCAATGCTAAATGGGTGTTGATCGTGTACCAAAAATGTGTGCTCGAGCCTATTTCTGGAAGCCCCATATCCATGTAATTCGCCAGAGACTCTTCTAGATGCCCCATGTTCGTATGGATATACTTAAGGCCCATGCTCCTTAATATACGCTCGAAGTAACTACGTCAAACTTCAGAACCACCTTTCTTGCAGCCTTCTGGGAAGGTCCCCTTGCTTGAGCCCTATCTAGCCCAGGAACCATCGGTGGAGGCTGTATTTTGTTGTTATGTGTGTGTGTATGTGTGTGTGTTTTTTTTTTTTTAGTGGTTAATGACTCAACAAAGTGCGGTATTTATAAAAGAAAAACTTGCATGTTAGGGAAAAAATCATGGCTTAGAAAATCAAACTCAATAAGAAACTTGTTAGATAATTGGGAGCTATAAGAGTTCGGCCTTAGTTATGGAAAGGACGGTTATGGGAAAAGCGGTTGTTGAAATAGTCAAGACGTATCCCTAGAGCTGAAGCTTGTAGCCTCGAGCTCAAACCCAGAGTAACGAACTTACCTTGAGCTAACAACTTCAAGGTTATCTAGAAGGGGACAACTCGGGCTCAATTATAAGACCTCAAGCACAGACTAAAAGCACGAACTTCCCTTAAGTTCATTCATGACAACTTAAATAAATACAATGCGTGAAGAAATAAAGACCACGACACGATGTGCTGACCAACTGGCCAGGCTCGGCCTGCCCAGGCGCCCTCTTGCATGTGTGTGGCCCACTATGTCCACTCTAGGCCCACAAGATTTTACCAAGACAAGGAGAAATGGCTATATAAACTAGGGTTCCTCATCTATTTTTCCTCTGTGGGATAGAAACAATTTACAAGTTGAACAAAACTAAAACATACTATCCCATATACTCCAACCAATAACATTAAAATTTTCACATGGAAAATTGAAATTAAAATTTCATACGGTGATTCTCTGAAAAATTTAAAAACTTTGGTGTGATTAAGTAAACAATTACTATTTTGATTATGGTTTTGTATGAAGAATCCTAAAATATTTTATACATTTAAAATAAAAATATACCAAACATCATTTAGCATGGAAGACTTCGGTTCCAAAAAATAAAAAATAAAAAATAAAAAATAAAAAATAAAAGAAAACCATAGAAGACTAGATTTGTTATTCTACATTATTTAATAACAGCTGCCATATTGTAAATATAAAAGTTGATTTTACATTAAAATATATTTTAAAATTATGCTTAATAATTGAAAAGAAGAAAATGAAATGAGTTACATATAGGCGTGTTCATTACCTGTTTACTGTACTATCCAACTTATCTATATGGCAACTGTTTAAGAAATTTGTTAAAATTCAATAATTGTTACCATCCATATAAGATCGGTTAACCTCAATTTCGAATATCGATTAGTTCAATTTGGTTACTTGGTTAGCCATTTACTAAAAATAAATTTAAGTATTTTTTTCACCTATCTATACCCTAAAATTTTGCTTCTTTTATACGCTCCCAAAAGGCTAAATAAGTAATATATATGATATCCGAGTACCAAATAGTGCATGAGAGTGGATATGATAATGAAACATCTTACATGAGTATAACCAAAAAAAGTGAAGAAAATGAGGTCTGGAGTGAGAAAGTGGAAAGCAGGATTTAGATTTAGATCGTTAATTGGATTTGATCACAGAAACTACACATGAGTGCTTATCCACTGGCCTAAAAATTATAGTGTACAACCATAATGCTCTCTTAAATATAGTAATCGGTTTATTTAATTTTCCAATTTAGTGAAACCCACGACCAATTACCCCAAATTAACCGGATATTTTACCAGTTCAATAATCGAACCGCTTTTTCCAACTCAGTAACAGATATTTTTGATACAGTTTTCTCGGTTTCGAGTTTTTATGAACACCCACAATTACATGTTGTGCCTAAATTCAAATGGAAATTTGGGTCCTAGATGGCACTAAAATATTACTAGTCGTTTCCTATGCGATGCACGGCCAACTCATATACTTTGAATAATTTAGTTTTATATATGACATTACTATTTTAGTCAATATTTTAGCCCATTGATTCACCAAATCGTATTAATTTTTTGATTTAATCTTTCTCCCAAATATAATAGTATTTTCTTAAAGTTGATAGAGTGCAGATAATTTTTATACGAAATGATTTATGTTCGAACCGTATCAATTTTATAGGAACTTGGCTTTTTCTAAAAATATTTTTGAGCATCCTAATTTTTTTTCTTTCATTTGTATTTTTTTATAATTTTATTTTATCTCTTTAAGATATATAGATTCAGTATAATTTTTATTGAAAAAATATATCATATTTTTTTTATTTTTTCCTTGTAATATGTACAGAATCTAAAAGTTGGTACTCATAGCCTAAAATTTGATGAATGAAGGACAACAAGTTTTGGTACAACTTCTTAATAAATATATGGAGATATAATTCATGCATACAACAACTTCTGAATGCTCAAAAATTGTAAGGTAGATAGTTTCTAGAGTTTAGGGAGGAAGGAACTCCTACTCAATATGTATCTAGTCGTTTCCCGCGTCATACACGGCCAGCTCATATACTTTTAATAGTTTAGTTTTACATTCAACATTACTATTTTAATCAATGCTGTAACCAATTGATTCACTAAATCGTATTAGAAAATAAGTGTAAATCTTGCCAAACTTTTGGATTATTAAGTAGTCAAATATTTTAGCCAATTGATTCACTAAATCATATAAATTTTTGATTTAATCTTTCTCTCAAATATAATAGTATTTGCCTATAGTTGATAGAGTACATATAATTTTTATATGAAAATGATTTATGTTTGACCCATATCAATTTTATAAGGAGTTCGTTTTCTCTAAAATTATTTTAGAGCATCTTAATTTTTTCTTTCATTTGTATTTTTTTAATTTTGTTCGATCTCTTGAAAATATATAGATTCAGTATAATTTTTATTGAAAGAATATATCAAAGTTTCATTTTTTCCCTTGTAATATGTACAAAATCTAAAAGTCAATACTCTTAGCCTAAAATTTGATGAATGAAGAACAACAAATTTTACTACGAGTTCTGGATAAATATACGGGGAGATAATTCATGCATACAACAACTTTTGAATGCTCAATAATTGTAAGGTTGATGGTTTCTAGTGTTTAGGAAGGAACTCCTACTCATTATGTACTATATAAGACAGATAATAGGCCACATAAACAACTATTTTTGATAACATAAATAAACGAATGTAATGAATAAAATAAATGTTGTAGATATTATAAAAGCTCACTTATATGTAGCATTTAAGGTGCATGCAAGTGGGTCCATGTCCATTTCTCTCCTCTTCCGTTGACAATATCTCGATAATTAGATTGATAGAGACAACTCTACGATATTGAATTATATGCACCTTTTAAGTCATATTTGTCTATGGTAATAATTAACAAACCTTCAAATGTTTAATAAAAGCATGAATTAGAGGGAGAAGGCAAAAGATGTTAAAAAAATAAACCTTTAAATATCCAATTAAAGGACGAATTAGGGAGACTAGGAAAAAGATGATGAAAGAAGCGAAATTCAAGTTCCTCCATGAGAATGTATCCTCCACAAGGGAGATTAAATTGAAAGCACATATTTTTTTTTTTTTTTTTTTTTTTTAGGGAAAGAGAAGGTGTGAGAGATTAGGATTGAGAGATTTAGAAATAAATTTTATATTTTTAATATAGAGAGAGTTAATATAGTAGTGGTGAATGTGGTGTTTTTTTTTTTAATATTAAAATTTAAAAGATGAAATCCTTGAATTGGAGAATTGTAGGTTTCCTTCAAAATGAGAAAAAGTCACAATTTTTTAATAACATATAAGATAAATATGATATCTGTATAAAGTAATTGTAACTTTAATTTATTTTAGCAATCATATGCTCTAGAGATTATGTAATTTTTTCTTGGAATTTTCTATTGATAAGCTATGTATGACATTGATTACATGAATGACAAATTACTCACCTCAATTATGCAGGAAAAAAACCATAAATAGCACAATAATTGGGGTCAATATGTAAATTACCAATCAAAGTCAATTGTATAAAACAAAAACATGGAATATAAACCAACGCCTGGAATCCAACTTGTCAATTGTTAGGACATATTAAAAGAGGAAATCCGAAATTTCTATTGCCTTGAAGGAAAGCAAGTCAAAGCTTTGCTATGACACGCTAGATTATGCTAAGTTATGCTACTCTTATGTAAAAACACAAGTGTGCTATGAAGAAAACTTGAAGAAATCTTGTATGGCGGTGCTGGACACTTTACAACTACAATACTATTTCTTATTTATAGAAAAACGAAATAACTATGGCATCCTTCTGGGATATCTACTCCGGGTCCACCTCAATTCCTTTTTGGCAATGCTAAATGGGTGTTGATCGTGTCCCAGAAATGTGTGCTCGAGCCTATTTCTAGAAGCCCCATATCCATGTAATTCGCAAGAGACTCTTCTAGATGCCCCATCTTCGTATGGATATACTTGAGGCCCATGCTCCTTAATATGCGCTGCAAGTAACTACCTCAAAGTTTAGAACCACCTTTCTTGCAGCCTTCTGGGAAGTTCCCCTTGCTCGAGCCCTATCTACCATAGGAACCATCTTCGAAGGCTACTATCTCATAAGGGACTTAAAATCATTAGGAAAATGGACTCGAAACGCCATTTTCTTAATACTTAAAGGCCAAATATCCCTCGAGGATAACCCCACATGACAGACACGTGTCTTTTAGTCTCAAAATGGCATCGTCCTAACTCCCATGTGTTTGGGGTGTAAATAGAAGAAGTATGTTTCTATCTATTTTAGTGTTGTGAGTCTTTTTTTTTTTTTTTTTTGGTTAAAGACTCAACAAAGTGCAGTATTTATAAAAGAAAAACTTGTATGTTAGGGAAAAGATCATGGCTTAGAAAATCAAGCTCAATAAGAAAACTGTTAGATAATGGGGAGCTGTAAGAGTCCGGCCTTGGCTATGGAAGGAACAGTTGTGGGAAAAGCGGGTATTGAAATAGTCAAAACGTATCCCTAGAGCTCAAGCTTGTAGCCTCAAGCTCAAACCCGGAGTAACGGACTTACCTTGAGCTAACAACTTCAAGGTTATCTAGAAGGGACAACTTGGGCTCAATTATAAGACCTCGAGCATAGACTAAAAGCATGAACTTCCCTTAAGTTCATTCACAACAACTTAAATAAATACGATGGCTGAAGAAATAAAGACCACGACATGATGTGCCGACCAACTGGCCAGGCTCGGCCCGCCAAGGCACCCTCTTGCCTGTGTGTGGCCCACTATGTCTACTCTAGGCCTACAAGATTTTACCATGGCCCACTATGTCCACTCTAGACCCACAAGATTTTACCAAGACAAGGAGAAAGGGCCATATAAATTAGGGTTCCTCATCTATTTTTCCTCTGTGGGATAGAAATAATTTACAAGTTGAACAAAACTAAAACATTCTATCCCATATACTCCAACAAATAATATTAAAATTTCTTTGTAACACAAAACCACATTCAAAATTGAAATTAAAATTTTATAAGGTGATTCTCTAAAAAATTTAAAAGCTTTGGTGATTGAGCAAACCATTACTATTTTGAATATGGTTTTGTATGAAGAATCCTAAAACGTTTTATACATTTACAATAAAAATAAACCAAACATCACTAGCATGGAAGACTTCGGTTCCAAAAAAAAAAAAAAACCATGGAAGACTAGATTTATTATTCTACGTTATTTAATAATTGCTGCCATATTGTAAATATAAAAGTTGATTTTACATTAAAATATATTTTAAAATTATGCTTAATAATTGAAAAGAAGAAAATGAAACGAGTTACATGCAGGCGTGTTCATTACCCGTTAACTGTACTATCAAACTTATCTATATGGTAACTGTTTAAGAAATTTGATAAAATTCAATAATTGTTACCATCCATATAAGATCGGTTAACCGCAATTTCGGTTATCGGTTAGTTCAATTTGGCTACTCGGTTAACCACTTACTCAAAATAAATTTATGTATTTTTCTGACCTATCTATACCCTAAATATTTGCTTCTTTTATGCGCTCCCAAAAAGGCTAAATAAGTAATATATATGATATCCAAGTACCAAATGGTGCATGAGAGTGGATATGATAATGAAACATCTTACATGAACATAACCAAAAAAAGTGAAGAAAATGAGGTCTGGAGTGAGAAAGTGGAAAGCAGGAATTAGATTTAGATCGTTAATTGGATTTGATCACACAAACTACGCAGGAGTGCTTATCCACTAGCGTAAAAATTATAGTGCACAACCATAATGCTCTCTTAAATATAGTAATCGGTTTATTCAATTAACCAATTTAGTGAAACCCACGACCCATTACCCCCAAATTAACTGGATTTTTTACTTGTTTGATAATCGAACTGCTTTTTCCAATTCAGTAACCAATATTTTTGGTACAGTTTTCTTGGTTTCGAGTTTTTATGAACACCCACAGTTACATGTTGTGTCTAAATTCAAATGGAAATTTGGGTCATAGATGACACTAAAATATTACTAGTCGTTTCCTGAGCGATGCACGGCCAACTCATATACTTTGAGTAGTTTAGTTTTATATACAGCAATACTATAGCCAATTGATTCACTAAATCATATAAATTTTTTGATTTAATCCTTCTCTCAAATATAATAGTATTCTCCTCAAGTTGATAGAGTACAGATAACTTTTATACGAAATGATTTATGTTTGACCCGTATCAGTTTTATAGGGAGTTGGTTTTTTCTAAAAATATTTTTAAGCATCCTAATTTTTTTTTCCTTTCATTTGTATTGTTTTTAATTTTATTCTATCTATTTAAGATATGTAGATTCAGTATAATTTTTATTAAAAGAATATATCGTATTTTTTATTTTTTCATTGTAGTATGTACAGAATCTTAAAGTTGGTACTCATAGCCTAAAATTTGATGAATGATGGACAACAAGTTTTGGTACAACTTCTTAATAAATATATGGAGAGATAATTCATGCATACAACAACTTCTGAATGCTCAAAAATTGTAAGGTAGATGGTTTCGAGTGTTCAGGGAGGAAGGAACTCCTACTCAATATGTATCTAGTCGTTTCCCATGCGATACACAACCAGCTCATATACTTTTAATAGTTTAGTTTTACATTCAACATTACTATTTTAATCAATGATGTAGCCAATTGTGTCACTAAATCATATTAGAAAATAAGTGTAAGTCCAGCCAAACTTTTGGACTATTAAGTAGTCAAATATATTAGCCAATTGATTTACTAAATCATATAAATTTTTTATTTAATTTTTGTCTCAAATATATTAGTATTTGCCTAAAGTTGATAGAGTACATACAATTTTTATATGAAAATGATTCATGTCTGACCCATATCCATTTTATATGGAGTTGGTATTTTCTAAAATTATTTTTGAGCATCTCAAATTTTTTTTTCATTTGTATTGTTTTAATTTTATTTTATCTCTTTAAAATATACAGATTCAGTATAATTTTATTTGAAAGAATATATCATATTTTCATTTTTTCCCTTGTAATATGTACAGAATCTAAACGCCAGTACTCTTAGCCTAAAATTTGATGAATGAAGGACAATAAATTTTACTACGACTTCTGGATAAATATATGCGGAGATAATTCATGCATACAACAACTTTTGAATGCTCAAGAATTGTAAGGTTGATGGTTTGTAGTGTTTAGGAAGGAACTCCCACTCATTATGTAATATATAAGATAGATAATAGGCTACATAAACAACTATTTTTGGTAATATAAATAAAGGAATGTAATGAATAAAATAAATACTATAGATATTATAAAAACTCACTTATATGTAGCATTTAAGGTGCATGCAAATGGGTCGATTTCTCTCCTCTTCCGTTGACAATATCTCCAAAATTAGCTTGATAGAGACAACTCTACGATATTGAATTATATGCACCTATGTGTCGATTGTAATGATTAACAAACGTTCAAATATTTAATAAAAGCATGAATTAGAGGGAGAAGGCAAAAGATGTTAAAAAAATAAACCTTTAAATATCTAATTAAAGGCTGAATTAGGGAGACAAGGAAAAAGATGATGAAAGAAGTGAAATTCAAGTTCCTCCATAAGAATGTATCCTCCACAAGGGAGATTAAATTGAAAGCACGCTTTTTCTTTTTTCTTTTTTTTAATGTGTAGGGAAAGAGAAGGTGTGAGAGATTAGGATTGAGAGATTTAGAAATAAATTTTATATTTTAAATATAGAGAGAGTTAAAATAGTAATGGTGAATGTGAAAGTTAAAATGGAAGTGGTGGATGTGGAAGTTAAAAAGAAAGTTTTTAGGTTTTCTTTTTTTAATATTAAAATTTAAAAGGTGAAATCTTTGAATTGGAGAATTGTAGGTTTGCTTCAAAATGAGAAAAAGTCACAATTCCTTAATATCATATAAGATAAATATAATATCTGTATAAAATAATTGTAACTTTAATTTATTTTAGCAATCATATGCTCTATAGATTATGTAATTTTTCCTTGGAATTTTCTATTGATAAGGTATGTATGACATTGATTACATGAATGATAAATTTTTCCTTGAAATTTTATATATATATATATATATATATATTGATTACATTTGATGGTTTGATCTTGGAAGTTTGATTGTGTCAAATTGGTTCTATTATTCGCAATTCTTAAAACTAACGAAGTGGAGTTTGGCTAAGTTAATTTAAGTGTAAATGAGTTTTAATTTTTAATTTTTAATATGAGTCAATTAAAGTAATAATATCATGTAATTTTTAATTTGTAAATGCATTTAGTTAATTAATGCAACAATTAATCTAAAAGTATCTATTCAATATATATATATATGTGTGTGTGTGTGTATAAATATATATATATGCAATTTTTAAATGTTTCTGTTGGGCTTAAAATCAATTTTAGCAATTATATGCTCTATAGATTATGTAACTTTTAAGTTTATCAAAGACGCCTTTCAAACTATTAGTCAGAATCAATTCAGCCCCAACTTCTAATTTCATCAAATGCATCATGCAAACTATTAGTTAAAATCAATTTGACCCCTAACTTTGAAAAATGTGAATATTGTAATAATATTATTATGATAATTCTTTAGATGTACTATATTAGAATTATGTCATAATAACATGGTAGTTTTACTCATTGTAATGAGAAATTAGTAAAAATATAGTTAGCGATTATTATATTTATGAATTAGCAATATAGTTTATATTTAGTATTATATCTAAAACTTTTCGGTCACTACATTTCAATTAAGGAATAACAAACTATTTTAGGCAATTAATAAGAGATAGTATATTATGCGCATTGGAAATATGTAGGGACGAATGATACCTGATATAATGCATTGTTTGAAATCAACATAGAGAAGTAGAGATTACCTGCAAGTCCTCTGCTATACTCTTATCAACTCTAGCCCCCAATTGTTTGCGTGTGTTTATGTGATATTTTGTCATTGTAATTCTGGAACGTGGACAAATTAGAAACTACCTAAGTAGTTTTTTAGGATGTGGGTTGTTGATTTTTTACCCATTTTATTATTTATAATAATAAAATTACCCAAGTAGTTTCCGTGAAGTGGCTGTGAACAGTTACTTCCTTTTTATTTTCATAATATAGTAATAAAATTATTGTAGGATGCTTGTAATTGAAGGATCAAGGGATCCTTGCTTTTTGAGAAGAGTAAGGAACCTTGGAATAAGATAACAGATAGATTAGTCCTACATTTTTAGTTTCTCTTTGTAAATTTTTGTTTTTTTTTTACAATGTTGCTTGCTAGATAGAAAATGGGTGTAGAAGCTACATATATATTAAAGAAATAATGTGTCATATTGACATTTTTCAAGCATAATAGTTATTGTATTATGATAAAAGTTACATATATATTGGTCGAATCATGTTCAAAGTGGAAAATTTCACTAAAAAAGTATCAAATTTTAGCAAAGAATACCTAATAAGTAAAATTCTTAACTTCTGGGTATTTGTATGATAAAGGTTTTGGCCCTATAGACATATGATCGCATACCTTACAATATAAGAAAACCTCAGTTACAAAAATACTAAAATCAGAAGGTACTTATGTGATAAATTTCCTTTATATGTTATATATTTAATTACATAAGCTATTTAGTATTACCAAATTTGAAAACATAGTCAACATATTTTTATAAACAACAATAATACTATATATATATATATAAAGGGCTTTCAAAACCCCTGTTAATTAGCCCACGTGCAAAAATATTGGATAGGACTGTGCAAAAAAATGGTCTAACTCGTAATTCACATTAGACCAAGCTATAAATTACGGTTTGATTTGGTTAATTTGGTTTATAGTTTGAAAAACTATTGTTTGGCTTAAGAATATTTGGTTATTAGAATTTACGGTTTAGGTTTGGTTTAAGACCAAACTTAAACCATAAACAATAAAAACTCTAAAGTAAAGAATCCAATGATTATTTACATAATCCAAATCATAAGAAGTTATGTTAATTGAAAACTTTTACTTGATAACCCGATAAAAATAATTAGGGTTACTTTTTGGATCGTGTCAACTTAAGCCTTATACTTTTAATTATGTCAGTTAGTCCGTTTAGAATTTATATTATGTCAATTTAGTCATTTGGTCAAATTTAACTTAAGGTAATTATGTAATTTTTAACAACAGAATCGTATTAGATGCAAGTAAAATTCACTTGTTGATTCAATTTAACCCAATATGTGATTGAAGCTCTAATATTTCATTAACAACTTAACAAGAATTGTAACAGACCAAATTTTTTTATTTTTTTTGGTAATTCAACTTCAATCAAGCAAAACAACAACACAACAAGAATTTAGAACCAAAAAACTAGAGGACTACTCCTATAGACCCAATGTTACGGCTCAATTTTTCCAAAAAACGCTGCTACTAAATTTAACAAACAAATTTTATGTTTTTTTTTCATAGTTTTTGTTTATGTAGTATATAGTATAAACATGTTTTGTATTATGAATTAGGAAGAGAAGTAAATTTTTCGTATTTTTGGATGTTTTTGTAGTTAATGATGATTTTAATATTAATCAAAATTTGTTCATATTAATGTCAATAACATTTTTTTTATTATAATGGTTAAAACTATAAACCGAACTGGATCGAACCACAATTACTGTTTGGTCCAGTTTGGTTTTTTGCAAAATTGTCAAGCCATATTTTTATGGTTTGTTCCAGTTTGATAACTATAAACCACTAAACCGGACCTTGTACACCCCTAATATTGGATGATCAAAACGTTGATGTTTATGTAAATTGATGAGAGTTGAGGAATTGGACGCTGCATTGTTTTGGGAGGAGGAGACTTGGCGTTCAACTATTAGATAGATTGGTACCATGTCACTGTAGTTTCATGAGAATCTTAAGTTTTCAAGATATTTTATGGGCGTGTGTGGTTCTGCTTGTTTTAACTTCTTTTAGCTTATCTATTTCAACGAGATTTGCATCTTTTTACGGTAAAGTGTTTGGATGTACATAGTAGAAATATCTTTTTTTACAAAATAAAGTGTTTGGATATAAGTTTTAAAAAATTTTGACCTATTATTATGAAAAAATGACTTAATAATATAAATTAATAAAAAAAGAAAGCAGGAAAGAATCATAATAATAGTTGGTTATGATAGTGGATAGTGGTGAGTGGAGAGACTAATGGGCATAAAAGGGATTGTGATAGGCATGGGTAGTAATAACAAGTGAAAATAGGTTATAGTGGTAAAGATTTAATGTTAATATAATCTTTTTAAAAAAATATTCTGAAATAAGCTGTTAAAAAGATCCACTTTTGTATCCTCTTTTACTTAGTTATAAAACAATTTTTTTACCTTTTCTATTTAAGCAGTTAAAAAGATGTAAACACATCTTTTTTGTAAACCAAACGCAAGCATTTCATTCAATTAGAACTTTTCACAGTTTTAAACTATTAAAAAATTGAATCAAACACAGCCTAAACAACATGGGGTTATAAAACTACCATAGAAAACTAGTTTAGTATTTGACCACATGTTTTTCAATATTCTTATAGAACTCAATTTTTCTATCGAATTATCAAAATATATTGACATAATTACTTTTATTATTAATATCTAAGATACATTAATAATTTTAACAATTCTTCAATTGAAAATATCGAAGTTAAACAACATATGTAAACAGTTAAACCTTTTCAGAATCTTACCACAGTACAAAAATTAAACCAAACACCAAAGTCAGAAATCGCACACATAAACTTGAATTCAATTGATAATGGACTAAAATCACGAAAGAACCAATGAAAATAGACTGAAATTCGACCGAAATTGGATAATCAAACCAAATCACAAAATTTCTTGTTCAGGAATGTCAGCGACGAGAAGGAGATGCTAGCGAAGACACATTTTTGTTCAAAAAGAAAACCTTAGGAAAACACTAAGAGTCATTTGTATGAAGACTTATAATTAGGCAAGCTAATTCCTAAATTGATAACATAATTTCCTACTAGAAAATAAAATCAAACACCAAAGTTGACCGAACCCTCTAATCACCACCTACAATTAACAACACATGGCACTTAAGCCTTATCACATAAGAAATGTCACACCCATAGAGTTTTGTGCTATAGAAATATCCCACATAACACAAGGACTATGTATTCGACAACCTGACAACCATAAGCCATTATTTCGACATCTTCTTGATAATGTTAACCTTAAAACCATGTCTCATGTGGAGGATGATTGAGATGGCCGGAACAACTGTATGCCCTTCAACATGTCTGACATGATAGTTGTTGATTATAGTGGAAGCAACTGCCTTCATTTGTGTGAAGGCCATGTCTTTCCCCAGGCAAGTCCTTGGCCCTGCGTTGAAGGCCAAAAACTTGTACGATGGCTCGTGTTTGGCCTTTCCACGCTCTGTTATCCACCTTTCAGGTTTGAATTTGTGGCAATCACTTCCCCAAATTGTTCTCATTCTCCCCATTGCATATAGATTGAATATAATTTGCATACTTGGATCAACATGGTGGCAACTAGGGAGGATATCGGGTTGAAGAGGGGACTTAGCCTCAAATACCACCGGAGGATACAATCTTAATGTCTCACATAACGCGCCGTGTAAATAAATTTGCTTTATACTCTCTTCATAAAACCCCTTCATGTTATCCTTTCCATGATTTATTGTCTCCATTTCCTTTGTAATTATAGCTTCAACTTTTGGGTTCTCTGAAAGTAGGTAGAAAAACCAAGACAAGGCGGTACTAGTTGTGTCTCGCCCTGCTATAAAGATACTTAATATTGTATCTCTCAAGAATTTTTGATTATCGTTATGACCATTATCCTTATTTTCATTCATGTACGATGTTAATAGATCAAAAACCTCCTCATTTTCTAGGCAAGTCCCAAACTCTTTTTTCTTCATCTCCCTTTGCTTCACACTAATGCATTCATAGATGAAATCATCTAGGATTTCCCAAGCCTTTCTATACTTCATTTCTTTTCCTATCCCTAGCCATCTTTGGAACTTCCACACCCATTTTGGCAGTGCATGTCGATAGAAAATCACCTCCTCCACATCATCCAAGGCCTTGGAGAAAGGGATACGAGGCATATCAATGGATAGAGACATAGGATCATGCCCAATAGTTAGTATGCAAATGACGTCAAAAGTGAATCTATCGAAAACATCTTGTAGATCAATGATTCGGGCTTGATCAGATGCGTGATCAAGGAAGGGGATGAGCGCTCCCTCGACCTTTTTCTTAATAGTTTTAACTAGGAAAGAGTGAAATCTCGGGTGATTGAAAAAAGAGTGCGCCATCCTTCGATGGTACATCCACAGGTCGGAGTCAACATTAAAGATCCCATTCCCGAGCACATCAAAGATCTCGTTGTACTTCGACCCTTTTGGGAAGTTGGCACAGTTCTTGCTCATGATGTAGTGCACATTGGCTGGATTAACAGTGATCAAAAGGTCCATGTTTGTGAACCAGGGTCCCTTGAATAGGTAAGTGCCATGATTCTCGTTCAGCACTTCAGTGCACCAGTCATGAATTCGATGAATGTTTTGAAGGAGGGGCAATAACATGCCTAGCAGCGGCCAGTTACGAGGACCGCAAGTACTATTTTTGCGTCCAAGTAACCAAGTGAAAAGGAAAAGTAAGAAGAAAAAGCATATTGCTAAGAAGAATAGAGAGTATGCCATGAAATATTGGTAATATATTTTGATGATAAGTTTGTAATTTGCCTAGTGTGATTATTGATTGTGCTTTATATAGAAGAGCTGAAGGAGATATTGGCTATTAATTGTGGACCCCACAAGTGTGGTGTCATGGCTCGTAGCCTCTCAATTAATTGGGAAAATTATTCATATTAAAAATATAAATGGCTATTAAATGCTTGCTGCAAAATGGAGAAATAAGTAATTTTTAACATGATATAATTATATTTTGTAGATTAAAAATACGATAATATTAGCTACATAATGAAAGGTTAACGTTATTGGGTGAGTAAAAATCTAATATCAGAACAACCTTACTAAAATTTGTAGAAGTTATTTATTACAAGTCATATTATTATTTTAACAATAAGATATTGTACCATGACAACTACAATACTCTAATAAAAAAGCGATTCCAAGCAAGGCATTGATGCCCTAGGGGCAAGGTTTTTTTTACATATTATGGGGTTATATATGCCAACAGTTCCCCCGGGGGGGGGGGGGCACTCTTCGTGTTCTTCCTTCCCCGCCGCCTGTTAACCTCCTTCGCCTGTTTAACCTCCGTTGTCCACCTCCCCCCACCGACCCCGTCCTGTTCATTACTCGATTCTGGTGCCCTTTCATCTTTGCCGAGCCCTTCGTCGCCCTCGAGACCCGTCTCCATCGTCTCACCACTTTTGAGTCGCTTCCAATTCTCCCCTACGAGCTCAACACCGCCGTCCAACAAGCTAAGACGCGAGTTGCGCTTCCCAAGCCTGCTTTGGGTCCTAGGTCGAGGTGCTGGGTCACTTGGCTTGGGCTTCGGGTGGTGGGGATGCTGGGTTGGGGAAGGTCCTCTAGTCTGATTAGCCGCCAAGTCTCCTCGTCCACAGCCTTCCCCCAATCTTCTTTACCGATGAGCCTCTTCGACCACCGCCGAATTCCTTCTTGGCAACCTAGGTCAACAAAGGTCCTCCAGTCTTTGACCATCGCAAAGATTTCGTTTCGCCACCGATTTGACCTTTCTCCACCTCCGAGCCCCCTTTTTCATTGCCGGTTTCCACCCTTTGCCGCCGAGTCCCTCATCGCCGTCGAGACCAGTAGCTACCGCAACACAGACCGTAGCCGGAGCTTGTTTCTTACCCGATGCTTTTACTTTTATATGTTTCGTTTTTATGTTGTTTTCACTTTTGCCCAGATCTAGACAAAATATCGCTGTGTCAGCACCTCTCCTATACCAGCATCAATTTTAATCTCAAGACTAGTCTAGTAGGGTCCAGTTGTGTGTTCATTGATGTGAACCACCTGATACACCTCTGTCCCTCTGGCAATGTAATTCCTCAAGAGGCCTCCTAGCTTCATCCGCCAATTTGGAGTTTCCTTCCCCTTTTCTGTGTTGTGAGCTTGGTACCCTCCTTGTCTGGTCCCCATGTCTGGGGCCTTGCTAGCAATGCGGGGGAGGGAGGAATCTCCCCTCCTATTTATCCACCCTTTTAAGGTTGTTGCTATTGGCTGGGAGGTGTGGTTGTGTATGTGCCTGCCTCGATTACAACTGGTGTCTTGCTTGTTCCGGGTCCTCTCCTATTTGAGTGATGTTGCCATGTTGTTTATAGTGGCTAATTTTTCCCGTTTTGTTTCTGGATTTTTATACCCATCTCTATGTATACGGGATGGTTTAGGTCTCACCTTGTCGAGATCCGGTATGTACTATGGCGTTGCTTATAATTATGAAAAAAAAAATGCCAACGGTCCATACTTTGTTCATTGTGTTGCTTTAATTATTTATTTTTAATTGTGTCACTATAGTCTATCTACAATTTATATTGTGTCAATTTACTCACATAGTCAAACTGAAGTTAAGTTAATGACGTAATTTTTAACAGTGCAATCACATAAGATGTAGGTACCCCACTACAAATTAACATATCGACTTAATTGAACACAACCCATGGTCAAAACCAAAAACTTAATATAAATTTCACTATAAAGTTCAAATTGACAAATTGTCACTAGTACAAGAATTAAATTGATATAATTAATCAAGGTCAAGGTTAAAGTTGAAATGAGACAAATGCTTTTAAAAGAGAGGTATGTTCAAATTCTCATTTATCTTCCTCTCTTCAGACTTACCAAAGAATAATACAATATTCAGATCTAAAATTGTTCAAATTGTCTTTTATTATTAACAAGGTCAATTTAACAAATTGTACTTTTTTGTATGTAGTTTAAATTTCCTAGTTTAAATGACTGTTGTTCCAACTGGCATAGGTTTAACCTCCCATCCAGTAGCACGGTGTCCTTACCCTATGTTAATATTAATACTACTTATTACAAAGTCCTTGTTTAGTTAACATAAAAATTACACTTCTATAGAAAGTTGCATTTGTTATAAATTTACTTGTTTTGATAACTCCTTAGGAAATAAGTACAAAGTGTTTGGTTGTTTAGATAACAAATATCTTAAAATTCTTGAAAATCATTTTTTCGGAAAAAAGTACCTTTTTTTCAACTAAAAAAAACCTAATTATCCGATAAAACTCGACCAATACAGCAACTCATTTTTTTTTTTCAAGTACAGTTTGATCAAGCGCACTCTCTAGATCCTTTATTCAGTACATGCACTGCTGGATTTCCAGCCTCATAGCCTTGTTTTATTGAATGAAAATGATTGCTGCTGTTATTGGTGGTCCAATTTAGAATTCAATCATGCAGGATGCCAAAAAAAAAAAAAAAAAAAAAAAATCATGCAGGGTTTGTAAATTTCTTATTGAAATTTAAAACATAAATTAATTAATATAGAGTATTATTAATTAAATATGCTTAATCATACATCAAATAATTTGGTTTGAAAAATATGTTATAACAAATATTTTAAATTAACTAGTTTTATGAAACAATTATACAAATAATCCTTAAAAACCCATAAATTTATAAATAAACCATAAAAATCCAATACACAATAGAAAGAGATTATATAATTTAAAAAAAAAAAAAAACTATTAAGCATCCACTAAAACTTAAAAAAGATTATACACATAATTTTTATATTTGATCATAATGAACCCATGAATCATCTTAAAATAATCATAACACACAAATCAAAGCTTCATAGATATATAAAAGTTAAAAGATCAATCGCACAAAGAGAGATAGAGCAACAACAACTAATAACGTGTAGAAAGAGATGACTGGAAAAGTAGTTGTAGAATTTTGTTGAACAAAGGAAAAGAAATGCATGAGCTGAAAATATTTTGTTAGGATTTAGAATCAAACTTGCAATCTCATAAACGTTCATATATAATCAATTATGCTAAATACAACATTGAATTTTTATTTCAATTAAAATATATATACACACACGCACATAAAGTTAGTATCTGCTAGCAACTCATAAATTTTCCAAAATAATACCCATACCCTAACTGATATTCAATTTCAAAAGGTTGCATGTACCCTAACCGAATTTTTCGGATCAATTACCCAAGTTTTCGGGTCGATTTGGATCTTTACACTTTTGGGTATTTTTTTACTTGTATCACTTACATAGCAATTAATAACATACCCATTTAGTATGCTTCAATAAAAATACTAAGCCATAGTCGAGAAAAACGACGCAAGTGTTTTAGGAATTTGCCTTTCTTTATTATTATTTCTTTGAAAAATTATCACTTAAGTATCCTCAGGTTTGAGTATTCATCACTTAGATACCCTGATATTTTAATATATACTATTAAGAAAACTTAAACAAATCTGATATGCTATGATACCAATTTGTTAGAGAAAACTTAATGCGGAAGCGTGGACCCTGATAACTTGATTCGATTCTAATAATATGATTCACACAAAACGAGAAATAAACATATATAGAGAAAGAAAGAACAAATACGAACACACAATATTTACGTGGAAACCCCTCTACAATTGAGAGGGGAGAAAACCACGGGCGGAGATGGAGATTCTTTATTAACTGAACGGAAGAATTACAACGACACTTCCCAGAACGAGATATATGGAAGAATTACAATCACTCCCTCTGAACTCTCGTAGCACTAAAAATCTTGGAGGAATTACGAAATCACCTCTTCTCTCTCAATGGCAGCACCTCACACTTTAAATGGATACATAATGACGTAAACCCTACGTCCCTTAAATAGAGCCGTGCCTGGGAGGGCCCGATCGATCAGAACGGGTCGATCAATCGGCTCTCTAATTTCCTAAAAACTCCCGAATCTTTCCTTAAATCACCTGATCGATTGGTGACCCTACGACAACCTCGTAAAATTAAAATAAGTAATTTGAGACATAACCTAACAAATCTCCACCTTGGCTCAAATTACATACATAAAAGAATTTCATCCACCTTCTCCACTAAACCCCCACACACGGGGTTATCTCAACGAAACACGAAACCTAACCGAGTCCCAGCGAAGCTTGAAATTCTTGCTAGGTAGAAACTGAGTGAACATATTTGAGAGGTTATCAGTAATGCCAATCTTCTTCTTCTATGAATTGGCTCTTGACACATTATCTGAAACAGCCATGTGCTGTTGAACTGTGTTACTAAACTGAACTCTCTCTGGCTTACTCACCTGACTTGAATCACAAACAACTGATGACATCTTCTGTGGAGACAATAACGAAGACTCACCAAACATGACACGTCTACTCGTCAAGAATAGTTTGAAGCAAAGACTTTTCTGTTTCAGATAAAGCCCTTGTTCACAAATCACTAGTCCTGTAGACTGACCACACAAAGAGCCCCTCACACTGAGCTCAGACAGACCCCTATCACCTGAATGATCCAATCTCAAATGTCCTAAATTTGTGATTTCTGGTTCTGTCAACAATAAGGATGATGAAGATACTGCAACAGATCTAACAACTGTGGAACCTACAAGCTCATACGGCGTACCTAACCTTCTGCCCTTCATAACTGTCAATGCACCCTTAACGACCCTCAAAACTCCACCTTCAGCTGTGTACCTGTACCCTTTAGACTCAAGAGTACCTAAAGAGATGAGATTCTTCTTCAAATCAGGAACATGACGAATATCGCCCAAAACCCTGATAGTGCCATCGAACATCCTAAAACGAATTGTTCCTATACCCAGAACTTTGCACGGATTATCATTACCCATCAAAGCAGCTCCACCTTGAACAGACTCGTACGTGGAAAACCAATCCCGGTTGGGACAGACATGATAGGAGCAACCCGAATCCAAAATCCAACTATCTTTCAAATTGGACTGAGGTTCAGACACAGACAATAGAAAATCTTCATTCTGACCATCAACAACACTAGCTGCTATGGATCTCTGGTCATACCTGTTATCTGCTTCTAATTTTCTTTTAAGCTTGTAACAGTCTTTCTTAATGTGCCCTTTCTTATGACAGTAGTTACAGGTTAGGTCTTGATACCTAGACTTAGATTTGCTTTCACTATGATCATACTCTGTTCCCCCCCCTCATAAATAAACCTCTACCTGAGTTATACACTGAATCACATAATTCTCTATCTACTCGTTCTTTACTCAGTAGGTTTCTCTTAACTTCATCAACAGATATGGTTTGTCTACTATTATAAATCATGCTTTCAACAAAACCCTTATATGAGGCAGAGAGAGAACATAACAACAACATTGCCTGATCTTCATCCTTAGGAACATCATCCAATTCTTTCAAATCTTGAATAATTGAATTAAATTCATTGACGTGATTCTTAAGTGACGTACCTTCTGACATACGAAACGTGAACAACCGGCGCTTAACTACAAGTTTGCTGGAGACAGACTTGAAACAGAACATATCCTGCAATTTCTCCCACAACTCCTTAGCGGTCTTCACTTCTAGAACTTCTGTCAAAACGTCATTGGTAAGACATATCTGAATTGCAGTGAGCGCCTTCTCATCTAACTCCTCCCATTGTGCTTCTGTAAGATTATCTGATTTCTTTTTTTTCACATCTAAAGCTTTCTTCAAGCCATTCTGAGTCAAGAGGCCCTTAATGCGAACCTGCCATAAAATGAAGCTCCCTTGACCACAAAACTTCTCAACTTCGGATCTAATTGCAGACGTCATATTATCAAATCGAAATAAATGGGGCTCTGATACCAAATATTAAAGTAACTTAAACAAATCTGATATGCTATGATATCAATTTGTTAGGGAAAACTTAATGCGGAAGTGTGGACCCTGATAACTTGATCCGATTCTAATAATATGACTCACACAAAACGAGAAGTAAACAAATATGGAGAAAGAAAGAACAAATCCGAACACACAATATTTACGTGGAAACCCCTCTACAATCGAGAGGGGAGAAAAACACAGGCGGAGATGGAGATTCTTTATTAACTGAGCGGAAGAATTACAACGACACTTCCCAGAATGAGATATATGGATGAATTACAATCACTCCCTCTGAACTCTCATAGCACTCAAAATCTTGGAGGAATTACGAAATCACCTCTTCTCTCTCAATGGCGGTGCCTCACACTTTAATTGGATACTTAGTGACGTAAACCCTACGTCCCTTCAATAGAGTCGTGCCTGGGAGGGCCCAATCGATCGGAACCCTGATCGATCGGAACGGGCAGATCGATCGGCTCTCTAATTTCCTAAAAACTCCTGAATCTTTCCTTAAATCACCCAATCAATCGGATTCCCTCCCGATCAATCGGTGACCCTACGGCAACCCCATAAAATTAAAACAAGTAATTTGAGACATAACCTAAGATATACAGTGGGGTATTCTTGGGTTTGAAAATTTTATCACATAGGTACCCTGTGTCGGAATTTGATGAATTTTTTTAAGAGTCTGATTAATTTTATATAAAAAAATGTTGATGTAATGCATAGATACAATAATACATGTAAGCTAATGTCAATATTTTCATTAAAAATTCAACGAATTGTGATAAAATATTCAATAAATGTTAATATAAACAGCCTAAAAGTTACCACAATTATGTGTTATTTCGCACTTTTTAGCAAATAATATCAAACTCTAATAAAGTGATACAATACAAATGTAAATCAACTGAAATCACAACTAATAGTAATATATTTGATAGATAGGACTCCAATATTGGAGATTTTACATAAGAGAAAGAGGGGAGAAGTAGAAGGAGGACATAGGGGGAGGGAGAGAATAGAGCATCAGCTCTTACATCACATTGGGCATACTTTCTACACTACCACTACTCTCTATTTATACAAGTAGGGGAGGGCGTGAGGTGGCAGCCGGAAACATTCTAGAAGGGGGATGATGTGGCACATCTTGTTGGTGCGTGGGTGGAAGCCGGTTTGTATCAATACCGCCCCCTTGAAAAGATCCTCATCCTCGAGGATCATAAGCAAGGTAGTCGCCTGAGCGGTGGGGGCTTAGTGGGATGGCGTCCTGTTGTGCGCCAAATCCCACTTTGGCTCGTAACATTTCATTTCCTTCCAAAGACCCTTGCCCCCAAAGGTCACCGACAATGAGCCAACTTTGGAAGGTTGAGGTTCCTCTTGGGTCGAATACTAACTTTTGGAACCTTGGCAGTATGGGATCCGCAAAGTCATCCGGGTGGCGTTCCTCCTCGCGGCTGAAGAGATGAAGGGCGAGAGGGAGCTGGGTGGAAATGGTGTCCACACCCTCAGACTTGGAAATTGGTTGGTGGGGCTCTTGAAGATCTGACTCGAGTGGCAGCCCTAAGCTGAATGTGGAGAATAGCGATTGAACCGAGGTGGGAGTCACGGAGATGGCGGGGAGTAAAGCGGTTGTAGAGACAATATGATGTCCATCAGTTACCGTCAGTGAATGGCTAATGGCGTCATCCAATAAGACGCCAAGAAGTCGGTATCTGGAATGGAGTTAGGGCCCTAATCTGAAGCCGGCGGTGAAGGAGAGGCGGTGGAGATGGCGGCATCCCTAGAGACGCCAAGAGTTGGGGTGATGGCGGCATTCGGGGTGGGGTCGGGGCCCGGGTCTGGGGCCGGCTGAGGCAGAGAGACGTTGTTATCCACAACGAGTGGGGCAAGTGTCTTCTCGGTTGTGTCGGATGTTGGCGGAAGCTGTTGGATAGAAGGGTTGGAGGGACGATCATTCCCAGGGCTTGACAACAGCGTGATTGGTGCGATATTGAGAGACTCCTTTGCAGCTAACTTTGCTAGATAGGCGAGATTACGCTCCTGCTGCTTGGCCAAGATTTTGGCGTCACGCACTGTTTGTGGCATGTATATGGTGACGCCTTCCGCTATCTCGTCCCTCAAACCGCCTATGAATAGTTTCATCACATCTCTTTCCATCAACCAACACTTGTCCACTAGGGACTCAAACCGGATCAAGTACTCGCCAACACTCTCTGTTTGGCGAAGCCTCATGAGCTCTATAATTGGGGTGAGCTGAGGGTTTCTGGTGAATTGAGCCGTCAAGGAGTCCATAGCTTGGGCGACCCTTTGTGAGCTGCACTTGATTGGTGGTAAGAAAATGGGGAAAATTGGTTAAGGCATTTTGTTGAACACCTTGTGTGCGGGTAGGGTGGGTGACTAGTTTTGATGGTTTGATAGCTCCCGGATGTGACAAATTGGAAAGTGGTGGTGAGTGGTTGGTTATGGGTCGTTTCTAGTGTTGCTGGGGTTGCGGTGAGGTTGGGTGACGATGGCCGAGGATGATGATGATTTCGGCTGCGGCGATGGTTGATAGTCGGTGATGATGGGTGATGATGGTGAAGCTGGTTGAGAGGTAGGTTGATGATGATGCCGATGGTGACGAGTGTAACGAACCTTGATGTTCGTTACGGCCAAAGTATGGAACTTAGGCCCATTTGAGTGACAATAGAGGTTTAGATGAGGGAAGAATGAGAAATAGAGTATGAGATGAGAAAGAAATAGAATTGAGATGAGATGAGAGAATAGAGAGTAAAGATGAGAAAGTAGAATATTTCATATATTTGATAATTGGATGATTACAAATGAATTACAAATGCCTATTTATAGAATTACAAGAAAATACTAGAATATCTAATAATATCTAGAATTATCAATTACAACAATTAAATCTAGAATAATATTAAAAGGAGAATCTTCCCAACGGCTAGTAAGGGAGGAGCGTCCCCCCAACGGCTAGTTGGACAAGGCTCAGGTGCAGCGCAGCACTGGAAGGGCGAGTTGGGGACGCGAGCCTGGGACGGCACTGGCATGGGCCTGGGTCGCGCACTGGCACGGCCTTGACAAGGCCTGGGACACGGAACTGGCAGCGCATTGGGCATTGTCTTGACAAGGCTGGGCACGCCACTGGCAGCGACTGAGACAATGTCTTGACATGGCTGGGGCACGGCACTGGCAGCGACCTGGGCACGGTCTTGGCACTGTCACGGACCAGGGAATATCGTGTCTGTGACATTACCGCCCCCTTAAGTTCATCCTTGTCCTCAAGGATGCGATGACGGTGCAACCTTTGGCTCCCGGATCTCTTTCGTTTGTTTGCCCCTTTGTCACCCTATTGTTGCCCATATCCTTTACCTCTACTCCTGGCTCGAACGGATGATCCTTGTCCTCAAGGATCGAAAGCCAAGATGGATGACTTGTGCCCTTGAAGATTTTGGTTCCGATCTCGGTTCTAGGGAAGCATTCCCATGACCGGCCCTTCTTCTTCTTGGTTTTCAGCCCGCTTCCCTTCTTTATGTGTAACCCACCACGTTGCCGCTGCGTCTCTTGCTGTTGCTAGACTGACCGTGCAACAGCACCACTTGGTGGCCTTAGATTTGGCATCGAAAGGTCAAGGAAGGGATCCTTGACAACGGCTTTGGTGCTCGTAACTTGTTCCTTGTCCTTAACTTGTGGAGGCTCATGGGTCAAGGCATCTTCAAAGGACTCATGCGTTTCCTTAACCAAGGGGGGCTCTTTCGGTTCATCTTCGATGTCAACGGGCAATTTTTGGGAGAATAATTTGTCCGACATATGAAGGACATCACCCATCCCCACTTCTTGCGGTTTGAAAAGGGCGGTTGGCTCAACCGGTTCTTACTTAGCCATGGCTTCTAAAGGAATCAAGTCAAGATCGTTTTTCTCGAGGTCTATTCCTTGGTTATGCATGTATTGCTTCAATTTTCCGTTCCAAGGAAACGAGGGTTGCTGTCATCACCTTCGTCACATCGTTATAGTTGATGAGTTCTTTGTGGATCATATCCATACCTTCTTTAAGAGGCGTCAAGAATTCAATGTCTAGTGCACAACAATGGTCATAGAAATTGCTTCTATGTAGCCCTTGACGTGCACTTTTAGCTTCCTCCCAAGAAGTATATTTTACATGTGCTTCAACTTTTATGGACGAAGTTGAAATGATAACAATTTCCTCAACAACACCATAGATAGAAAAGACTCGGTTGAGAACATCCTTTGTAATGGGAAAAAGAAGACCCGTTACCTTAACCAATAATGTGGCCATCTCACCAAAGTTCTTGAATCATTTGTTGATTATGCCCACTTGGTCGTAACTTCACTTCAATGCGGAATAGAACGTGGCCCTTGATCGCAACTGCTTTGATACCAACTGTAACGAACCTTGATGTTTGTTACGGCCAAAGTATGGAACTTAGGCCCATTTGAGTGACAATAAAGGTTTAGATGAGAGAAGAATGAGAAATAGAGTATGAGATGAGAAAGAAAAGTAGAATTAGATGAGATGAGAGAATAGAGAGTAAAGATGAGAAAGTAGAACATTTCATATATTTGATAATTGGATAATTACAAATGAATTACAAATGCCTATTTATAGAATTACAAGAAAATACTAGAATATCTAATAATATCTAGAATTATCAATTATAACAATTAAATCTAGAATAATATCAAAAGGAGAATCTTCCCAACGGCTAGTAAGGGAGGAGCGTCCCCCCAACGGCTAGTTGGACAAGGCTTAGGTGCGGCGCAGCACTGGAAGGGCGAGCTGGGGACGCGGGTCTGGGACAGCACTGGCACGGGCCTGGCTCGCGCACTAGCACGGCCTTGACAAGGCCTGGGATGCGGAGCTTGCAGCGCACTGGGCATTGTCTTGACAAGGCTGGGCATGCCACTGGCAGCGACTGAGACAATGTCTTGACATGGCTAGGGCACAACACTGGCAGCGACCCTGACAAGGCTGAGGCAGCGACCTGGGCACGGTCCTGGCACTGTCACGAACCAGGGAATATCGTGTCTGTGACAACGAGGAGGACGATGAACTCTGATCCAGTGAAGATGGTGGTGATGATCGGCTTCTGGTGACGCTCAAAAACAGAGGTGGGGTGCGGGCGATGTAGTTGCTACAATTGTGAGGTGAGGGTGCAGTTGATGATGATGATGAGGACGAGGAGGAGGAGGTTGACAGTGGATTGTTGGGGCTCTCTTTTTTTTTTTTGTGACAGTGAAGAGGTGAAGGAGATGATGGTGAGGGTGACGATGACGATGCTGACAGTGAGAGATTCCGGCGACGGCAGCGGTGGTGATGGGGACGATGAAGATGACGGTGAAGATGATGATAATGACGTTGTGATGATTCCGGCAGTGGTACGGTGGCCGAGGACCGACTCGCTCTGATACCAATTGACACAATACAAATGTAAATCAACTGAAATCACAACTAATAGTAATATATTTGATAGATAGGACTCCAATAATGGAGATTTTACATAAGAGAAAGAGGAGGGGGGGAGAATAGAGCATCAGCTCTTACATCACAATTGGCATACTCTCCACACTACCACTGCTCTCTATTTATACAAGTAGGGGAGGGGGTAAGGTGGCAGCCGAGAACATTCTAGAAGGGGGATGAGGTGGCACATCTTGTTGGTGCATGGGTGGAAGCCGGTTTGTATCATAAAGATTCTAATATATCGTTGAAACCGTGTTAAATTTTAGCATTTTCTAGTGAATATTTATCGAAGTTTTTATGGAAGGGTATTTAAATGATTAAATTTTAAAATTTTAGAGTACCAAAGTGACAAAATGTTTAAAACTTAATGTACCTCATTGTATCAATTCAAATGTCAGGATACCTAAGTGGTAAATGCTCAAACCTCAGGATACCTAAGTTGAAATTTCTTTTTTTTTTTTTTTTGGATGGATACATACATATTTAGAAGGGTAAATGACAATATTTGTACTTCGAGATTTGATGTAATAATTTTCTGATCTTCGAACATGATAAAATACTTTTTAAGTCTAAAAAATTGCATGTATTTAACAAAATTGTGCTGATGACGATGCGTATCGGTGTAAAACTTTTTAGGCCTCACTTGACTAAATATCTTCCTTGAATATTTTGACTTTAGGCCTCACTTGAAATAGACTATTCAGTCGATTCACCGTCAAATCTGACTCGACTTCAACAATCTCATGGTGGAGAAGATTGAATTTTATATCGTGGGAATGGAATTTCTTGAATAACAAATTTGGACTCTACTTAATTGTTTCGATAGTGCTTAAATTTTTCAATCCTCAAGAGAAACTAATTATGTTGCAAATATTTTGCAAAGTCGGTTCAGCACAAACTTTTTGTTTTCAA
The DNA here is from genome assembly GCA_018398585.1 of Simmondsia chinensis. Classification (NCBI taxonomy): domain Eukaryota; kingdom Viridiplantae; phylum Streptophyta; class Magnoliopsida; order Caryophyllales; family Simmondsiaceae; genus Simmondsia; species Simmondsia chinensis. The sequence goes on along the minus strand of JAGTTD010000002.1, from coordinate 30,914,946 downwards.
AAAATGATCCCTATGCTGGAACCCAAATATCTTCAATTGACTAACCTCGACAAAGTTAACATTTCATTTGAAAGTTCCAAATATGGTGCACAAAAGTTGTTCAACAATGAAAAAATATATATCATTTTGGCTAAAAATTTCTTATAGTAGTCGCTGCCAAAGTTTTTTGGGCTAAGATTATTTAACTCCAACGCTTGAACTTGAATATCTACTTATCTCCATTGTTCAGTTATTTTTGTGGGTTTTTTTTTCAACTCAACTTTCGTGTGTTATTGAGTTCCACTCTCAAAACTCATGTACTATATAACACATGATTTTTTAATACAATCCAAGTGACACTAATGAAAATTATTGATTCAAAAAGTTTAGACTATACATGTAGTTTTAAAAAAAATATAAACTTGTCATAGTCAAGTAAAAACTGATCAATTTTGAAGATGGTTTTATATAAAAAAAACCCCTACAGCCCTAGCATTGAAGGACATAGAAGTGCATGGTGTGCTCGATTCAATGAAGTCATTGGCTTCAATGGTGAAAGTGGCAACATCTGCACCAATGAGGATGCCTAGATTGCTCATGGGGAGAGTTGTCATGCCTCTTTGCTTCAAGTAGAGTTAGAAAAAGAAATTCAAGACCCTAATTTCTTGGGCTTTTAAGGGGAAAAGGAAGTTGAGTTAGAGGAGAATCTCCAACTGAGCAGGTTATATATGTGGGAAAATTCTTGATTATATGGACCTTGCTTTGAGTGATTCTTTCTTTCCTCCAAGTTTTGAGCCCTGGGTCACAGAAACTATAACCGAGTCTCCTGTGCATGAATCCCATCAAGATAGCAATAGAAAGTTTGCCCCTACTTCTTTCAATCTTGTCCAAAATGGTCTATAGCAAGTTCAATAATCTCGAGAGCAATGTTGAGGAGATGGAGAAGGTGTGGATAATTTTGAAACAAATCTCTATATCCCTCAATTGGAAGAATCAAATAAAGCATGTGGGAAAAAGTACATCCTAGGATCTCTAACAATCAACCACCTCAAAAGGGTAGGAGAGCTAAGAATCATAAGAAGAAAAAACTAGAAAAGAAAGCTTTCTAAGAATTTTTGAAAGACATGGAAATCAATTATAGTGGAGAAAGGAAGGCTCGCAAGAAGCCCAAGTAGAAAAAATCACAAAAAAAGGAGTGATACGGGTAGGGCCGAGAAGGAACCTGAAGACTTCACTAAGGATGACTTGTTGTATGCTAAAGAAACGTGGGAGACGGGTACAAAACTTGGACTGAGCTTTGATGGGATGACTCTTATTGGAATTGGTGTTCTGGAAAACTCAATTAGTTAGTTTTAATATTAGTAAAAATAATTATTTTATTTATTTATTGTCTTATTATGTTTTACTAGTCAAACATATATGTGATTGTTTTAGAAAAAGTTCCATGAGATGGACGTAGTCCAAGATGACATGTCGGGTTTAGTTTAAGTGATCAATGAGATTAAGTCACTGATAGACTTAAATCAAATATATGATTTATTGTCAAAGTGTATGTTAGTAGTTGGTGATGAGTTTGGACAACTTGTCTGATAAGACTATAATATGAAACTTTAGATGGCTTGTCTTGATCATATGGACAGAGGTTCAAAAGTACTATATTGGTATTGTCTATATGATTGGAGCACTGAGCAGGACCATTTTAATTATTTGTTCTTAATTGATATTAGAAATAATTAATTTTGTAAAATAAGAACTCTAAATCCCGGAAACAGTCTGAACTCATGCATGGATTGTTCGTTGCTTTGATGTGCTAAAAGGATTAGTCAAACAACGTTGACTTGAATGTTATGTGCATTGGATAACGGCATGAAGTGTCGCAGGAACAGTTGTTTTACATGGAATCTATAGTCTCTAATGAGATAAAGATGTCCCCTTAGTTGATTCGCAAGCATAAGAATAGATTCTAGAATCTTTAGCCAAATTATTTCATATGTGACATTTGGAATTAATATAGAAATTATTTCTGTATTATTAAATTGTTCAAGAAAAGCGAGTTGGGAACTATGGCGAGAGATGTAAGAAAAGTAACGACAGTACTTAAAGTTACTTTGTTTATGGATATCTAATAGAGGAGTAAAATGTCATAATAAAATTTGAAAATTTTTGAGTGAATATATTTAATTCTAGAGTATAATAAAACTTATTTAGTGTAAGTAGGTTTTATTAAATGGAAATCAATTGTTATAATGAGATGATAATTAGATTTGATCCATTTAGAGCTCAGGTTAGATTATTGCTGAGGTCTCTTCACAAGCATCAAGTTAAGTATCGGTTGAAAATATTTAGAATGAATTCACAAAATGAATTATTTATTTATAAGATAAATGAATTTTATGATAAACGAAAATCATGAGATGAATTATTTGTTCATGAGATAAATAAATTTATTTTTTGCCAGATTAAATTCATGAGATGAATTATTTATATATGAGATAAATAATTTTTTATGCTAAACAAATATTTATGAAATGAATATATAATAAAATAAATTACATTGTATTATAAACCAAAAAAATATCATGTTGTTTGCTCTATTTTATTTAAAGTTTGTGTGTCTGTGTAAATATAAAAACAAAACAAGCATGTAAAAGGGACTCACTGCAACTAGGGACTAAACCGAATTATGAGCAGCACGTCTTTGACCTCAGCCACTCACCTTGTTGGAGAAAAGAATTGTGATATGTTGGTGTATCTGACTTCGGTTATAATGTGAGTTTTTCTTACGCTTCAATTTAGAAAACTTTGTTAAATGTTTATATGGATATTTTTGTGCATTTTATGATAAATATTAAAAAGATATGGACTTGACTCAAGTGGCAACTACAGTGACGGAGAAGGGCTCACAGACACCTTTCCTCGTACACTTCAAAGTCAGGAACTAGGTTGGAGACAAACCCAAGAGCTCAGCAGTCCACTTACAAGCGTGAGTCAATCAAGTTTTGAAGCTTGAACCCCCTTGACTTGTAATAACTCGAATGAGTTTAGGTTTGACAAGATTAAGGTAGAGCAAACCGTACTCAGGTCATTGGGTTAGGACCCATGAAATCAAGGGACAAGCCTTGGCCGTCAAAGCCCTAATCAATGGCGCGAACCTAAGTTCACCTGACTTATCAAGCAGTGACAGTAATATTAAGACCAATGTAATCAAGGGACAAATATTAGCTGTCAAAGCCCTAAACTAAAGTCTCAAATCTTTACTTGTCAATTTGTGGGGACAGATTAAAACTGGAAAGTCATACCTAAAGCTCGAGAACTGTATTACTATGAAGGTAAGTACAACAGAGATCTACGTTATGGTACGCCTATCTAAGTTACGCTACTCCTAAGGAAAGAGCACAAGTTTGCTGTAAAAAAAAACTTGAAGAAGTTTTGTAATGGGTGTATGTACTACTTTTGACTGATGCAGTGTCCTTTATTTATAGAAAACAAAAAATAATGGATGCTCCTTCTTTCCTGGAAACTCAACCCACGTCTTGCCACTAAGCTTTGTTCTGTGCCTGGAAATCTTCAATAAACGTGCCCTGTATTCAATATTTGAGGGAAAACCTTGGTTCCCACATCCGAATTCTTGGCAAAAGTCCTTTCCAGAAGCCCTATGTCCTCATGGATTAAGCTTAATGCCCAAGTAACTGAAATTGCACTCCAAATAACTGCCTTAAGCTTGGGAACCACCTATCTCACGCCCTTTATGATAGCCCCTTTAGCTCAAGTTTACTTCACCCTTCAACCATCTCGAGCCTCGAGTGGCTAATCCCCTTGTCAAGGGTAATTACCTTCTTAGGATGCTGGGCTTGAGATATTGTTAGTACTTAAAGGCCTAACTTCCCTCGAGAAGACCCTCACGTGCTGACCATGTGGCACTTTTATTCAAGAACGGCGTTGTCCCAACTCTCTCGAAATTAGGGTGTAAACAAATTCCCCTCTTTTAGCCGTTGGTAAATTTGAATTTATAATAGGTAAAAGTTTGCCTGATTTGACCTTCAATGGCTATAGGGAGTTCGAGAGAACACAATATGTAGCTTACTTATTCTTCCCGCGTGTCTAAAAAACTATCAGTTAGGGCTTGACATTTCCACTTTCTTGCTCTGTTCTCTCCTCTTTGTTGTCCATCAAGCGCTTCTACAAATTCTTACCACTATTTTTGAATCACTGAATTCTTGACTCAATATGCTTTTCCTCTTGCACTTTCTTCTGATTAAACAATGGTATAAATCTCATTCGCCATTTCTGCTCCCCCTCCTCAGGCAGACAGTCCCATTGAGCAACACACAGGCTTTCTCCAATTTGACCCTTTTGATAATCTCTTATGTCTTTCAGAGCCCTACTGATCTTGATGTTATAAAAGGGGATCTTTCTTGGTTTCTAGAGGATGATTCTTCATTAAATCTACCACTCTGTGCCCTAGGGCCAATCTTTGACTCATCCCACAACGTTCTTGGTCTTAAGGGATTTGTTTCAAGATACTGGCGAGTCTCCTCTTCTTCGTGCAGTCTCTTTGGGTCATTCTTAGGGAGGAAGGCTCATTTGCAAGGACGTAACGCCCTTCAAAGGATGGACATTTCTGACCGAGCAATACCCTGAATGGGTAGGTGGACTCATAGTGACCTATGGTGAGAAATGGAAGCAACTACGCATCTATGAAGCCATTTGGCTCTCTACCATCACCCTCAGGTATGATTTTCCTATTATAACAGCACTAACTTATAGCTAGAATACCTGTTATAACACTTTTGTCCTCCTTGAGGGTTTCTTAGGAATTACTCTAGAGGACATAGTCGCCCTAATGGGTCTTTTCTCTAGGGTAGAAGAATTGCTTTTTGTTTCTTCAAAAGATGAATATTTTGCCTCTTCCTTTTCTGTCACAGACCTGCCTGGAGGCTATGAGTCCTTTGTTAAAAGGTTTGTAATAGAGGACCATGACTTTGGGCAAGGTTCCAAAGAGGAGGAGTTGAGCTTTTACTTTTCTTGGTTAAATAAGTTTTTCTTTGCAAATTCTTCCAACTCAGTCCTTAAGTTCCTTAGGACGATGGCCATCAACCTAGCTTTTAGTAATAGCCCTTTATCCGTGGGGCCATTGTTTTTGGCCAAGGAATATGGTTTCCTTAGAGACATCATAGCCAAAAACAATGATGTCTACATAGGTGGTACTTTGTTGTTCGTCTAACTTTAGGCCCAAGCCTATTTCACTGAGTTGTGCCCTAGAGGCCCTTACGCTACCACAGGTGAGTGGGTTTTTCGTTCTTGCGAGGAGTTTGCTCGTCGTAAGGTCCAACTACCTTTGGGCTAGACATTTGACCAATGCCTAAAGAAACTAATGTCCCCTCGAGACAAGCGAGGGACTTAATGGACTCCCTTAAAGAGAAGGAATCCTAGACCTAAATGTTTCATGAAACTCGACCTTCACAATGATTTCTTAGTGGACATCAACTCCCAAATCTAGCAAGCAATCTCATGGTCCCAGGACTTGTGTTTTTATCACTAGACTAACCTTGGCATAAAGACATGTAGGCTATTATTTGTCAGGAAATTTGGTATGGTCCAAGATGTGCCTTTCCCAAGCCTAAGGACTAAGAACCTTAGGTGGGGGCCAAGAGAACTTCTCTTCAACCAGCCCAGCTTCCAGAGCTTCATGCTCTAAACTAAGAAGTCGGGTCCCTTTATGGGTACCTTGTGGCTTGTAGGTAAATTCCATGTGCCACGCCATGTTTCTCAGCTTGTACCAAGCCCATTAATCCTCCTTGGAGGCCAGAGGCACCAAGCAATATTTTATGCCTTTGTCTGAGCTTGCAGGTCCCAGGTCAGGAAGAAGCCAGCGAGCAAGCCAGCCAGGATTAGGCTAACCTTGCAGAAGGCACGTTCTGGTGAGTAACCCCTTCTAAAGGACACTTCAGTTTTTTAAGATTTTGATCAAAAACTGATCTTTGTTCCTTTCTTTTACAACAGCTTTTCAGGAAACCCCAGGAGTGCTAGGACTAGGAGCTTCACTCAAATGCCGCTAGAGGAGTCCCCTCCAGGTACCTCTTCACCAACCTTCGAGGTTGGTGGCTCAAGAAAGAGGAGAAATGACGTTGCTTCTTCATTTGTCCCTACTACCCTAGAAGAAGAAGAAGAAGAGGAAGAAGAAGAAGAAGAAGAAGAAGAAGAGGAAGAAGAAGAAGAAGAAGAAGAGATACCCATCTCACAATTAGTGAGAAAAAGAAGAGCGAAATTCCCTGTACTAGAGGTACTGGCCTTTCTTCATTGGTGCTCTCATCTGTCTCTGTCAAGGTGGCTTCTTACATGACCTTTTATGGCCATAGGAAGAACTAACTCCATAAATCATGTAGATACTAGATTCTCCTTCTCGAGAAACTGCACCAAAGCCCCATCAGGACACTGAGTCATTAAGCTCGAGTACTGAAGAAGAAGGTGATGTGGCTGTCTCGGCCATGGAACCAATTGCAAGTCACCCCCTAAAGATTCTTCCTTCTCAGCACCTTAAGCCAGCGTCTTGTACAAGCTCCCTTTCTACTCATAGGAGGCCCAATCTCTACTGAAGAGATTGCTGAAGGTAAAGGCCTATCTAGTTTCTCGATTTTTGATGTTTCAAACCGTATTTGGTTCTAACACGCAAGCCTTGTTTTTAAGAAGTCCCTCTCGAGGAAGGTATATCAGTGGCTGGAGAGCCAGCACTAGTCCCAACAGTTGAGATACTTGTTGAAACTTCAAGGATGGATGTACCATTCGAAGCACCCCTGACAGCAACGCCAATAGAGACTTATTCCTTGCCTCCAACCAAGGACACTGAGCTAAAGGTTTTTTTCCTCTTAACCTTGGCTGGCTGTTCTCTAAAGTGAAAATTTTGCCTAACTCTTTTTTTGTTATCTTTTTGTAGGTTACTCCTCCCAGAACAATTCCTTCCTCCAGGATAGCGGAAATGTCTTCTCCTCTAGAGAAGTTTAGATCATGTGGCAGATTGGCTTTGCATCAATTAGACCAAAAATCTTCCAAACTCCAACAGTTGAGAGAACTCACGCATTTCCCAGTTGTATCCCAGGCTAAGAGGACCACTTTTCAGAGGGCCATTTCCAGGGTAAGGTCCCTGAAAGAAGACTCGAAAGTGCCTCCCTCTATTGCTAGGGAACTTGAGGTCCTCGAAGAGGTATTCCTGAAGGTGAACCATGATGTCCTAGCCCTTCTTCAGAGAAAATGGATTTGCCATGATTCCATTACAAACCTTGGACGTTCAATTAGCCTAGGTGGCTTGCAGCTGCTAATTGAAGAACTCCAACCAGCAAGAAAAATCTGGGACCATCAAGGTCAAGGGATCAAAAGTCTAGAAGACAAGATCCATCTTTTAGAGGAGAGGCTAAGCCACCTTGAGGAAGAACTGCTCTCGTTGAGACAACAACATACCTCCAAGGTTTAATGGTTAGAGGACTCGAAGAGGCCACTATGGAGGCTCAGAAGATCAGCCAAGCCATTCAAGAAGAAGCTCTTTCACTTGATCGTGAACTAAATAACACAACCAACCAACTGTTTTCGATAGAGGAATCCTTAGTGGAAATTAGGACTCAACTCTTTTGATATTTTAGTCATTGTAAAGACACTTTGGCAGTACAAGTTACTCAGTTGTAATTTTTTTTCTTTTATATGTAAACCATGTACTCTTGTCATAGCTAATGAAATGCGCATTTTGTTTAATACATCTCTCATATTGGTAGTTCTTTTCTTTTTATCTTCTTTTAAGGATCATAGAGTTGATCCTCCAAGCACTGATATTGAAACTGAGCCCATAGCTCTAAGACTCTATGCTCAAGGAATTTTTTGTTAGAATCCGAAATTGATGGCACATATTTCTTTAGGAACCAACCATTGATAGCTCTTGGGTGAGTTCTTCCATCTAAGTCTTGGAGCAAATAAGCGTTTCCTCCAAATACCTCTATGACTTAGAATGGCCCTTCCTAGTTTGGGGACCATTTTCCAAAGACTCGATCCTTCTAGCCAATGGGTAAAACCACTTTCCAGACGAGATCCCCTAAGTCAAAAGACCTAGGTTTGACCTTTTTTTTATATGCTTTGACAACCCTCCTCTTCTTTACAACTTATAAAGGGCATCAAGCCTTACTTAGTCTAGACTAGTAAGCTCATCCATCATGGACTACTCATATTCAAGTTCAGAAAATTTTCTTGATGAGCTAGTCTAATAGACTGAACTATTACCTCCATTGGGAGCACTGCATCATGGTCATGCGTTAAATGAAAAGGAGTTGTCCGAGACTCATGCCACTTCCTATGATTATCCTCTATCATCTTTTCAATGTTGGCCTTCATAATCTTGTTGGTTGACTTTGCCTAGCCATTAGCCTGAGCATAATAAGGTGTCGAGTTCAAGATTTTTATGTTGAAACTCCTGGTAAACTTTTTAACCTCAGCCCCGTTAAATACTCTAGGTTGGTCCACTGTAATGGTTTTCAAGATGCCAAACCTGCATAGGATGTGTTCTTTGATGAACTTAATCTTGTCCCGGTGATTGATATTATTACATGGTTTAGCTTTCACCCACTTTGTGAAGTAATTAGTAGCCACCAGAATATAAGAGTGATGTTTAATAGAACAAGGGTTAATTTCCCCTATGATGTCCATTGCACAACCCCTAAATGGTTATGGTTTGACAATAGCATGCATCTTAGCAATGGGGACTCTTGGAACATGTCCATCATCCCTTGGCATACTTTATGCAATCATCCATCATTGATGGCCAGTAGTTGCCATAACCCCTGATGAGCCAATGCATTTTGTTGCCAGCTAAATGGGATCCATAGATAGCCTCGTGGGCTACTATCATTACAAGCATTACTTCATTTAGGTCTAGGCACTTGAGAAGCACTCCACTAGTGTCCCTCTTGTATAACTCACCAGACTTACCATCCAGATGAAACCTATGAGCTTTCATTCTCATCTTTCTATCATTAATGTAATCTTGAGGATTCTTGAAGTAATCCACCAAAGGCTTTCTCCAATCCCTGTCTATGAAGTCAGGGTAAGGTCTGCTGTACAAGGGTTTATTGATCCTTGCAACACCCGGCCCATACATTTACTCAATGAGGGTGCCTAATTTGTCATTAAGGGATAGGTTAGGCACATGATTATGTCCCTACCATTACCCCCGAAGTGGGTGAGTATCTCGATGGGGATTTGTAGGATGCCCCTGAGCACCCATCACAATCGGGTGTGGAAACATTTTGTTCACCCCAAACCCTACGTGAATCCCCTTATCATACTGGCCATGCATTTGATTTGCCATAAAGTAGGTCCCAACAGGAGCTGGGTTACTTAGAATGCCTGAGAGCGCACCAATATTAGCAGGCGATTGGTTAATCCTTGCCTGATAAATCTCCAAGCCATGATCTTAAGGGAACGGGTTGTTAATTTTCCCCCCCTGTACCATGAGCATGAAGAGGTCTACAATGATAAATCTGGTTCCTGAAAGTGGGGACTTAACCTTGCACTTCTACTTCAAGTCCTTGAGTGGGCCTTGGGGCAACCTTTACTACTTGAGGAGGATATGAACAGTTATGCTCCCAATAGCCCCAAGGGGCACATTGTCACTTCTACAACTAGATTCCAAGTGCGCAACACCTGGGTTAGTTGTAGCTGGGTTCTCCATTCTTTTAGGGACCGTGTAGTCAACCTAAGCAACTGAGATTTAGGCCTAAGCTGCTTGATATACTCCCAAATGGATTGGACCAAGCCATTATGAGTCTCAGCTTGTCTAACTAAGATAGGTTCAACTTTAACCACCATCTACCTAGCCATGTCCTTAGCAATAAGGGTAGCAGTAGAAGACAAGGTCGAGTTTACTTCCACTAAGACTCTATCATTTCTCTATGAAGCCTTTCATTCATAGAGGTTTCAACGTCATATTTACGAACCCTCATGGCAGTAGAGTTTTCACGTTGAACCACTAGATTGTGCTCTGTTTCAGCATGTTTTCTCTCAAAGGCTTCCCTTATTGTTTTTTGGACTCTTTGGTCCACAATATCTAAGCGGCGCTTAAGCAGAGCCATAAAACTCTTACAAAAATGGCCTTCAAGCCTAATACATTCATCTTCTGGGAAGTCATCATCACCACCGCTTTCACTGCCGTGGCCGTGACTTGGTTCATCCCTTCAAGATACGGGACTTTGCTTAAGAGGAAGCTCTAGCGGGGATCCAATTGAGGCTAAGCCTTCTGATTCCTCATGCTCAAGGGCACTAGACCTCCAGGTCCTAACCATTGGTGAATGGCTATCAATTACGCTCCCTTAATCGACGATGAAATGAAGACAACGATGTCTCATTTCAAGCCTCCCATTGTGGTCACCAAAAAAGGCATGTTTGCTCAATTTTGTTTCAAGTGTGTGTGTGTGTGGTCGCTGTAGATATGAAAACACAACAAACGTAGAAAAGGGACTAATCGCGACTAGGGAGTGAGCCTAATTACGAACTGCACGTGTTTGATCTCAACCACTCACCATTTTTGGAGAATAGGGCTGTGATATGTTTGTGTATCTGACTTTGGTTATACCGTAAGTTCTGCTTGTGCTTCTATTAAGAAGACCTTGCTAAATGTTTTTATGGATCTTTTTGTGTATTATATGACAGAAAATTAAAAAGGATATGAACCTAACTCAAGTGGCAGTTACAGTGGCAGAGTAGGGTCCATAGACACTTTTTTTCTCATATACTTAAAAGTTAGAAACTAAGGTGGAGACAAACGCAAGAGTTCAATAGTCCACTTACAAGCCTGAGTTAACCACGTTTTGAAACCCTGACACCCTTGACTTATAATAACTCAAATGAGTTTAGGTTATACAAGATTAAGGTGGAGCAAACCGTATTCAGGTCATTAGGTTAAGACCAACGCAATCAAGAGACAAGCCTTGGCCATCAAAGCCTTAGTCAATGGTGCGAACCTAAGTTCACCTGACTTATCAAACAGTGACAGTAGTATTAAGACCAACGTAGTTAAGGGACAAGCATTGGTGGCCAAAGCCTTAAACTAATGCCTCAAATCTCAACTTGTTAATTTGTGGGAATAGACTGAAACTGGAAAGTCATATCTGAAGCTCGAGAACTGTATTACTATGAAGATAAGTACAGTAGAGATCTAATTTATGCTACGCCTAGCTAAGTTACACTACTTCTAAGGAAAGAGCACAAGTGTGCTATAAAAGCAAATTTGAAGAAGTTTTGTAATGAGTGTACGTACTACTTTGGACTGACATAGAGTCCTTTATTTATAGAAAACAATAAAAAACGGTTGCTCCTTCTTTCTTGGAAACTCCATCCACGTCTGGACACTAAGCCTTCTTCTGCACATGCAAATCTTTAATGAATGTGCCCTGAATTCAATATTGGAGGGAAATCCTTGGTACCAAATCCGAATTCTTACCGGAAGTCCCTTCCAGACTCCCTACATCCTCTTAGATTAAGCTTAATGCCCAAGTAATTGAAATTGCACTCCTAATAAGTTCCTTGAGCCTGGGAACCACCTGTCTTGCAGCCTTTCTGATAGCCCCTTGAGCTCGAGTTCACTTCACCCTTCAACCATCTGGAGCCTTTCGTGGTTGATCCCCTTGTCGAGGGTAATTACCCTCTCAGGATGTTGTGCTTAAGACACCGTTATCTTAGTACTTAAAGGCCCGACTTCCCTCAAGAAGACCCTCATGTTCCAACCACGTGGCACTTTATTCGAAAACAACATCATTGCAACTTCTTCGAAATTAGGGTGTAAACACATGCATGGATATATAAATGTACATACTTGTAAAATTAAAATATCTCTATGCATTTGAAGCTGACGAAAACTGCTCTTTTGTGTAAATATATACACGTGTTTTAGCGTTAGAATGAACAAAGGGTTTTTTGGTACTTTGTTTTCTCCACGATGAAAACCCTAAAAATTGTTTTTAGGGGTTTTCTAAATTTATTGTTTAGCATAATGTTGCTAAAAAATTGTTTTCAGAAAGATTGAAAGGAAAAGTTTCGCACTTTTCCTAGAACAAATATTTTTGGGAAAGAACAAGTTCTGAACTTTTCCTAGAATAAATATTTTTGGGAGCCCACACTTCCGATGTTAAAGGAGGTCATTCAAAAGAAAACCTTGAGGTGTCATGATATCTTCTTGTAAATTCAGGTTTTCAAGTCGGAGTTGGGGTTCACGCTCCATGTGTGTTTTAATAAAATATTTGATATTTAATTTGTTTTTCATTATTTCATTTATTCTACATATGATGTTTATACGTACTTTATATGATATATTTTTTTTGGCATATTATGAACCTATTAGTGTAAAATCGAGACCTAATAAATGGTTTAATTAGTCCCGGGGGGTTTAGACTTAAAGCATAGAATTTTAAATTAGTTTTATGCGCCGCCCGCTCTAGTAAATATTTTTGAAATATGTTCCTAACAACTCTATCATGGTGAAACAGTTTGCAAAGATAAACAAGAAGAATCGAAAGAATTTTTTGTAAAGAGGATCGAGAAATGTAAGTCGTCAATTAAGGTGAGTTGAAGGTACCTTACTAAATAAACCACTGTTGTCGTATTGTAGTCTGTATCGAGTGTTTTGGCCAATCTTGGCTTGGTCGTTTTGTTTGTTATTAGGGTAGGCCCTTTTGGGTGTGTTTTCTAGAGGTAGCTCTTTTCTATTGTCTTTTGGTGTTTAATTTTAGTGTATTTAGCATTAGGCTTGCCCTTGTCAAGATGTTTGCTTTGTTTTGGTGCCCTTGTTTGTGGGAGGCCTATTGCCTTGGGCTTGGTCCCTGCCTGTGCCATCGTGCTTTCTCAAGCTTGTGTTTAAATTATCAAAAAAAATAAAAAATCCCCCTTTTTCTTTTACTAATGATATATTGATGGAAGCTGATACCTCTATTATCATATAAGTATTAAGTGGAGAAATTCGAACTATTGGAAAATTTCTTATCTTACTTGGGATGCTAAGAGATATTTGAACACATGAGTACGATTTGAAATATTGTATATGTTAGAAAACCTCATAATAAAACCTCAAAGCTTCATAATACATCAAATTCCTAACAAATACACTATTCTTATTGTTCCACAACATTTCTCTCAGGAATTTTATCGAACATCTTGTACGCAATCTCTAAACTATTAAAATTACAACAACAACTTAAAATTGTATTCTAAGAAGAGACATCTCTCATGGAGATTTGATCGAATACGTAACAAGCCAATTTGGGGTCATTGCATTTGGAGTAAAATTCAATTAAGCAATTTGAAATGAAAGTTTCAAGATGTTAAAAATTGAAAATATTCAAGCATAACAATGAAAAATAGAACAATTAGAAACATTTTATAAAATGCTGGTATCGCGCCATGGTAAATGCCACTGTCTTAAAAGATGATTTCACCGCTGCTCTAGTGCACACAGTAGAACCGGCGGCTGTCCTCCAGGATTAACGGGATCCAACTCTTAACGTGCATTCGTTAATTGCCAGGTAGGAGTGCCTTGAACTTTGCCCAAATCAAAGGAGAGAGAGACCGAGAGAAGAGGAGAGAGAGACGGAGTATATAGTCATTTCATCGAATAGGTTAGGTGCATTATAAGTTAGATTATGACTAACATTGGAGTTAGAATACCAAATTACACGCCCTTCTCTACAACAAACCATCAAAATGGCGTTTCCATTACAGAGATGAGAATTATCGAAGAAAAAGGAGTGATGAATCCCTCACAGCCAAAAGTAATCACTACTAAGCGGAGCCACTGACGGCATCGATCTTCAATCTTCGATAGAAAAATGGTTGATTAATTTTCGAAGAGAGAGATTGATAGAAGGAGAAAGGATAGAGAGAGATCTATGTGGCTGGGAAGAATCGTAGGGAATTTTTTGAAAATGAAAATATATTTAAAGTGACGAAAATAATGAGTCCAGCTACCATAAATAGCTGAATTAATTCCTAGCAGCCATAAACAGCTAGTAATTATGATTTCTAATGGTAAAATAATGGACGTAATGAATTGCAACGGATATATTATTTATTATTTATATCAAAAAATTATTTTTCCATTATATTTAAAATTAGTTTGTATCATTTTTCCAACAATTCCACACAAAGGATACAAGCGGAAGAGATCAAAAAAGATTACATTGGGTAAGGAGTGTTCTGTTTTTCAGTGCTAATGTCTTGCGACTTGAATTGTCACCTATTATAACCCAAGTTTAGGACCAACATCCTGCAAGGTAACTTTCGTATTGAACCTCACAAGGGATTTTATAGTCTTCCACTCGGACGTATACCAAACTCCAGATCTTGGCTGCACCTGCGATTTGGCGAGTTTTATCGGCCATGCGCTCGTCCTGGATATTCATAGGTGCTCTAGAAGACAAGTCTTAAACCTTCATAGGGAGCGGCCACACTCCCACACCTACATAGGTGGATTCCATCAAGTGTGTGTTACCGCACACTACCAAACATATGGATATTGGTCCATTAAGAGCTAAAGCTTGACCTTACCCCTTGGTAACATACAGACAATGTCCATCAAGTGCAAGCCTTGCTTACACCACCAAACATATGGCTATGGACCCGTCTCCGCACTGCCACACCTTAGGGAGGAACAACATAAAATACAGTGCATTCGTTGAATGAAACTATGAATTTTCACATTGAACCTGTTAAAACCAGGTTGGATATATCATAGTTTATTCATGTATGGACTTTAGCCCCATCCCCCTCGATGTTTCCACAACTATTTTACGACATAGCATCTTTATCAATGGATCTATAAGGTTCTTTTCAGACTTTGCACAATTTAGTGATATCACTTTCTTTCAAGTAAATCGTTGATCTTAAGCTTAAGACGAATAGGTCTCCTCTTGCCAAACCCATCAAGTATGCAATGCCCACACCACCCGTTACGGACTATGGGTTAGGTTAAAGCATCAAACTCAACCATAAAAAATGGTTAGGTTAAAGCATCAAGCTCAACCATCATAAATGGCATTTCAACACTGTAATGGAATAAAGCACTACTTGAGAGTTAACCATTGCCAACATCAATCACGAGTTACTCTTACCCCCACATTGAGGTATCTGCATTGAGCTGTTAAACAACTGGCTTCATCGCCTGCCAACTTCAACAAGAGTAAGTATAATACAATAGTGGAGCAAATATCATATCAGTAAAATTGTCTCTCCACCTCAAGTACTCAAATAGTACACATATTGTATGTATATCGTATATACAGTTGGCATGAAAGACCGATACCGCAAATTTGTCAATTTTACATATCATTACAATTGTGAAATATTATCATCTTAAATCAAATGGATCACCACCAGTTTAGGTAACGAAAGACCATATACCCACTCTCATCGTACTTAGAGTACATGCATCATTACTGTTAAGGGTAGTCCATATATTACCAATGTTGCATCAAATTTTGGTGATATCAAGAGAAAGAGGTACAAAAGACCATAATTCACAAGCTGTCTTTTACAATTCAACTTAAGGCAACCCAAGCCTCTGTAAGGCTCTTGAGCCAAAGTGCTAGCATGATCAAGCTATTTACACTGACTTTGGACAATCGCCAAAATAATATTTCCACCCTAATCAATTTCTATAAGCTAGCTATAACTAGCAAACATCAGCAAAAACTTAATAATTAGAAAAGATTACGATCAGACAACATATCTCATAAGCTCTCGAGTGCTCTTACTACCCCCACAATGGAATGTCTCATACTACATTCCTAAGTTCCTCAATTTTTCTACTTGCCAACTCAATCTTTAAGGACAACTAAACAATGCAGGTTTGAGAGGGGTGTCAAAAAATATAGCTCATAATGAGCCTAAATACATTGTCATTATTAGAATATGTCTCATTGATATCAGACACCTAACACAACAAGGACTATATTACGACGTAAAACCCATTTACAGTGCTTCACTAGCATCTCAACAATTTAATTAGAGCTCTTAAATATTCACAATTTGGATCAATGTATGTAGACTAGATCTACCATTGGCATATTATATAATAGGACAAGTGTTGTGTTATTAATCAAAACATAATGCTATCAATCATCTTAGTGTATTTAGCTTGTGACGTGATGTCACATTTTTATCCTCATCAAGTGAACACAAGGATCATATAGTTTGTCATCCAAATGACCAACATGAGTATACAACATACGACAAGAATCCAAATAAGGTATCTAAACCCAAGCTAAACACCAATCCTATGATCAATCAAGGTTCTCATATAACCTACACCTTATCTTTTCCCAAAACCTAGAAAAAAAGGCATGAAACAGTGATCCTAAGGGCATAGAAGTCTACCAAAACAACAAAAGTCCACATATGACTCAAACATATCAATATTTTCCAACCCTTGGCCAAAGTTTAGCAAAATGGCTTAAAATGATAGTAAAATGCCCAAAAAACAGCAAGTATTACTCTAGTACTGCAAATCCAGCATATAAAAGTCCATAACAGCATGTACATCAACATCTTACAGCCCATAACAGCAAGAATAAACAAGTACAGTAAAAAAATTAAGTAGCTACCAGTCATAATATGCAGTATATACACAATATACAGCCTAAAACAATATAGACAGCACCAAATTCGGTATGAGCATCAACATTCGGCAGCAAACCAACATGTAGCAGCAACAACAGCTTGAGAACAGTTCATAAACAACATGTTTAATATCAATTCAAGCAATGAGTAACAACATATTCACAATGCTTCAATCATAGCCATGGGAAATAAATGGAACACATCAATATGGAGACTAATATACACAAATCACACATAGATTTTCACCTCACAAGTCTTATTAGCCCTTTACATTACTATTTCACTTAGGTCACTCAAACATATGTAAGAAAATCCAATTCTCACATACAATGTCTAAACTCGTGGTTAAAACACAAACATGCAATGTTCTACCAGCACAAATGATTCATGATTGTGCAACTAGATATGCTTAACCTAAGAGTTGTCAATTCTAGGTTCATGAATAAAATGCTGCTCTTCAATGTAGGGAATTTTTTTGGAAAAGATAATATATTTAAAGTGATGAACATAATGAGTCCAGCAGCCATAAACGGCTAGTAATTATGATTTGTAACAGTAAAATAACGAACATAATAAATTGCAACGTCTATATTAATCTTTAACAGTCATATTTTAGTGACATTAAACGGCTACGGATAAACGGCTATTATGGGTCTTGAAAAATTATTTTTTCATTATTTTTAAAATTAGCTTGCATCATTTTTTCCAAAAGTATATTTTTGGGAAGGTAAAAAAATGCTGATTATCACAAAATCGAGTCATGCAGTCTCAAAATAAGATGGTTGAAGTTATTATATTACAAATGATGTTTGCTCTTTCTTATTTGACTATTCATTGAAACATTCTTTTCGAAGAAAGGGCGTCTAATGTTTCTCCTATTAGGATAACATAGTTATTTATATTATTATTAGCCCAAGTGCTTTCTTGTAATTGTACTTTCCTTGGTTTCTCTATATATATGATACCTCAGCACCCTGTTGGGTGTGTTACCATAGCTCAACTCTCACATGGCATCAGAGCACTACTCATGATACCTTCTTCTCTCTCAAAAAAAAAAGGGAAAAAATTTGGGTAACAGAACCCTAACCCCAAATTCAGTCGGCCACCGCAACCCCCTCACTCTAGCCCTCTTCTCTTATGGCGCCCCTCTCTCGCGCAGCCGCAGGTCCAGCTGTCGCCTTCCCGTGCCGTGCTGCTGTCGCCCCTCTCTTGTACGAACGACCAGCCGTTCTCCTGACCCCCTCTCTCTCCCCCTGACGACTCTCTCTTTCCCGGCTGTTGCTACCGAAGCCCCTCTCTCACCAATGTCTCTCTCCCGGCCGCTGCTACTATTACTCTCTGTCCTATCGCCAAGCTCCACCGCCCAGCACCTGCTCTCTCCGATGTCTCTCCACGGCGGCCCTCTGATTCATACAGATTTCCCGAGTCCCTCATCTCCGCACGGCAAGCCCTCCCTTGCCCACGTCGCGCTGCGCCGCCGCCCTCCACGCTGCTGCCTCCTTGTCGCATGTCCGGCTGTCGCCTCTTATCTCCGGTACCATCTCAGGAGGCATAGTTCGTTTATTCCTCTTTGATTGGTGAATCTATGGCTAGCAACATCACCCTCCTCCTCTCCAACTGCCCCGACGACCATCGACCGCCCTTCCCCGTGAACCCATCACCGACAACCCAACCCATCTCCGGCCAACCGTCCATACCACCAATCTCGGCTCTCTTCCTCCTGTCGTCACCTTTGCTCCCTTTACCGGGTACACCGATTGTATGTCCCTTCCCAATTACAGCTCTCAAAGTTTTTTTTCTATCCTCCAAGAACTGATCATGCATCCTCGATCTCTGGCCTATCTCCTACCCCTCCTGGTTCCCTAACCGTGCCCTTCTCTGGGTATCACCAACCGGCCCTCCCTTCGGCTCCCCTACCCACAACGTCTTTCACAAGCCTGGTTACTGTTAAACTTGATACCCCAACAGATTATCATGCCTGGTGTGAACAAGTCTCCATGCTCCTTCGAGCTCATTGCTTAATGGGCTTCCTTGATAGCTCATTACCTTGCCCTTCTTCTCAAATTCAAATCCCCACTGGTGCCTTCATCTCTAACCCTGATCATCAAACTTGGGTTTGTATTGATCAGAGTATTAGGGCATGTTTCTTAGCCTCTCTTGCTCACCCAATCCTCAATGATGTTATCCATCACCCAACCTCCAAGGCCATATGAGATGGCCTAGCTAAAAGATTCCGTGACCACTCTCTAGCCAAAGAATTTGACATCCGCTCCCAACTTGTCACTCTCCACAAAGATAACAAAACCATGACTGCATACCAAACCGAGCTTAAGACCATTGCCGATAACCTTGCTTCCATAGATTCTCCTATCTCGGATCGTAAATTAATGCACTATTCCCTCTTTGGTCTTCCACCGAAATATGTGGCCTTCGGTACATTCGCTCACCAGTCCTCTTGGGATCTCCCCTTTGAGCGCCGTAAAACTGCACTACTGGATAAAGAAGCTGCCATCTTCTGGATTCAGTCACGGTCTTCCTTTGATCATGGACATGCCCTTGCCACGTCAGGTGCGCCATCCGACTCGTCGGGTCATGACCGGGGTCGTGGTGGTCGTGGGCGTAAGGGTCGCGGGCGCAACTCCAATCTCCAAGGAGGTCAAGGGGGTCGTGGCGGGTCATACGGTCAATCCCCAACCCCGGGAACAGGGACGGTCAACTCTGGAGCCGCACACACTCCACCACAATCTTGGTTCAACAATACTGGCTATGCTCCTCGTCCATCACAAGCAGGTATACTCGGTTCTAGTCCCGTTGTTTGTCAGATTTGTCATCAAGTTGGCCATGCTGCTTCTCTTTGCCCCCATCGCTTTGTTCAAACCGGACTCTCTCACTCCCTCTCTGCTTTGTCAGTCGCGGACTCTGCTGATCCTACGTGGTACCCTGACTCTGGAGCATCTAATCATATGACCTCTAACCTAGGTATTTTACAAAATATTTCTCCGTACACTGGTTTTAAATCTATTCAAGTTGGTAATAGATCCTTGTTACCTTTTACTCATACTGGCTCCTCTAAATTACGAGCTCCCAAGCATGATTTAAAACTATCTAACATCCTTCTAGTCCCTGGTCTCACTTATAATCTTTTATCTGTTAAACAACTGTGTCGTGACAACAACTGCTGTGTTGAGTTTGACTCTTCCTCCTTTTGTGATAAGGACGAGGTTACAGGGATGCCCCTACTCAAGATGCGCAGCAGCGATCCTCTATATGGCTTTTCTCCGCACTTCACAGGACTTGTTGCCCAAACCGCACCCCCAGATCTGTGGCATTGGCGCCTAGGACATTTAGGTCAGTCAGTTTTTGATGTTTTACGTTCACGTTGTTTACTACATTCTAGTTCTGGTTCTATTTCACATTGTCAAGCTAGTTGTCTAGGTAAGTCTCGCCGTTTACCGTTTACCCGTGTTTTACATACAACGATTGCACCTTTACAGTTAATTCATTCTGATGTTTGGCAATCTCTTGTTCAATCAACTTCGGCTTTATGTTATTATGTGATTTTTATTGATGACTATTCTCGCTTCTCTTGGCTTTATCCGATGCAACGGAAAGACGAAGTGTACTCCACCTTCTCCGACTTTAATATTTTTATTTAAAATCAGTTTTCCACTACAATTAAATGTTTTCAAAGTGATGGAGGTCGTGAGTTTGACAACAGGCAAATGGCGGCCCTTTGTTGCACTCGTGGTATTCACTTTCGTCTTTCATGTCCTGATACTCCATAACAAAATGGAGTGGCGAAAGGTAAGCATCAACATTTAAGTGAAATGGTATGGACCCTTCTCCTTCAAGCCCAACTTCCTTATGAATTTTGGGCAGAAGCCGCCTGCACTGCCTGTTATATTTTTAATCGGCTATCGACTCCTTTACTACGTAACTTGTCTCCCTTTGAAAAGCTTTT
Organism: Simmondsia chinensis; assembly: GCA_018398585.1. Lineage (NCBI taxonomy): Eukaryota > Viridiplantae > Streptophyta > Magnoliopsida > Caryophyllales > Simmondsiaceae > Simmondsia > Simmondsia chinensis. Next base: position 30,894,365 of record JAGTTD010000002.1, on the reverse strand, counting down.
TTATCGGGCTCCTGATTATAACCTTTTTTGGGTCTTTAGGTGTGCTTGTTTTCCCAACATCACATCCCGTACCACTCATAAATAAGCCCCGCGCTCTCTCCCATGTGTTTTCCTCGGATATGCCTGCCGGTACAAAGGTTACCGCTGTTTGGACCCCACTACTGGTCGCGTTCATATCAGTCGTCATGTGCATTTTGTTGAAAATATTTTCCCATATCACACGTTAGTGTCTAGTTGCACGGCGCCCCCGTCTAGTGAACTTGTTGAGGTTCCACTTCCCCTTCTCCCCGGTGCAATGTCTACAGGCACCATGTCTTCGGTCCAGCCAGCTGCACCAGCCCCGGTTCCTGCTCCTGCCAATGCCAACGTAGGTACTCGTTAGACTCCTTCGCCTCACTCTTGTGGTGCAGGCCCGTCGGTTCCAGGGGGCGTCTCTGGTGGCTCTTCACCCATGCCTTTATCCAGTCCCATCCCTACCTCTCAGCCTCTTCCTTGTTCTGTCTCAGGTGTTTCCATGCCTACGGTCCCAGAGGATTCCTCTCCTGTCCAGCGTGGCCACCCAATGCCTACTCGTCTTAAGGACGGAATTCGCAAATCTAAGCACATCCTATCCCTTGGCTCCGTTGTTGTTATTCAGGAACCCACTTCTTTTTCTCAGGCTGTGAAAAACCCTCAGTAGAAGGAAGCCATGGCCGAGGAATGTACTGCTCTTATTCAAAATCACACTTGGGATCTCATGCCTCTCTCTCCTTCTCAAAATGCTGTTGGGAGCACTTGGAAATACAGGGTAAAGTATAAACCTGATGGTTTAGTCGGTCGCTTCAGGGCTCACCTAGTTGCCCCGGGCTTTCATCAGCGTGAAAGTATTGATTTCACCGAAATGTTTAGCCCTGTTGTAAAACCTACGACTATCAGGTTCATACTGGCCCTGGCTGTTACAAAATCATAGCCCATTCACCAACTTGATGTGAAAAACACATTTTTATATGGTTTTTTGAATGAGGAAGTGTACAAGCGTCAGCCACTAGATTCATCCACCCTACGTTCCCTACGCATGTATGCCAACTACGCAAAGCCCTATACGGCTTAAAACAGGCTCCCTAGGCCTGGTTTCACAGATTTAGCTCGTTCCCCTTAAGTCTTGGGTTCTTCTGTAGTAAGGCAGATCCTTCCTTATTTATTCATCGCTCCCCTACCAGCATTATGTGCCTTTTGCTCTATGTTGATGACATCATCCCTCACAGGCTCTAACCCTGCGCTTCTCATTCAACTAACCGCCTCCCTATCCACTCAGTTCGCTATGAAAGACCTCGGTCCGCTCCACTATTTCCTCAATATTGAGGCTAAACGCTCCCGCCATGGCCTTTTCCTTTCTCAGCACAAATATACCCTAGACCTTCTTCACAAGCATGACATGCTTGAGGCCAAACCTGTACAAACACCAATACCAGCTGGAGCACAACCTTCTTTGACCGATGGGGACCTCCTAGCCGATCCCACCGAGTTCCGTAGTGCAGTGGGTGCACTCAAGTACTTAACCATGACCCGTCTCGACATATGCTTTGCGGTTAACCGTGTGTCCCAGTTCATGCATGCTCCCACGACGTCTCATTGGCAAATGGTGAAGCGCATCCTACGATACCTCAAGGTCACTCCTGATCACGGTCTCACCATTACTCCTAGGTCTTGCACATCAGTCACCACTTATGCTGATGCTGATAGGGGTAGTTGTCCTGATACACGACGCTCCACTACAGGTTTCGCTCTTTTCCTTGGTCCTAATCTCATTTCCTAGCGCTCTAAAAAGCAGCCCATAGTTGCGAAGTCTACCACTGAGTCTGAGTATCGTGCCGTTGCCAAAGTCGTAGCAGAGTGTGACTTGATCCGATACTTGATGCGTGACTTGGGTCTGCGGCACACTAGTCCGATTCTTATTTATTGTGATAATGTGTCTGCTACTTACCTTGCTGCCAATCCTATCTCTAATGATCGTAGCAAACACGTTGATGTCGATTTTTACTATGTTCATGAAAAGGTTGTCAAGGGTGACATCCAGGTTCGATTTACTCCTACTAACAAGCAGGTTGCTGATATTTTTACAAAAGGGTTGGCTACTGCTTGCTTCCGCAACCACAAAGCGAATCTGCACGTTGGTCCCCTGAGTATAGATTGAGGGGGCGTATTAGGATAATGGAGTTATTTATATTATTATTAGTCCAAGGGCTTTCTTGTAATTGTACTTTTCTTGGTTTCTTTATATATATGATACCTCAGCATCCTGTTGGATATGTTACTGTAACTCAACTCTCACATCTCCATTGATGAAAAATAACATAGTGGCAGATTCATAATTTAACTGAGGATGAGGGTGCTTGAAATTATATGCTATTTGTACTACCTTCTTAAATTATGTTTGTTATTATTAGGGTGAGGATGCACAACTCCAAAGTGCCTACATGGCACAATTGTTTCGATAACTATACGGATGTAATATATATATATATATATATATATATATATATATATATATATATATAGCTATAAAATTATAAAATTATAAAATATTTATATAAAATTATTTTAATATATCTGTATATACAAAATTATTAATATTTGAGTAAAAATTTTTATTCCAAAACAATGATATGACTTAAAAATAATAAAAGCGACAAAATTGTCTCAAAAGCTATGATCTTACATTGATAATGACAATTTTTTCATGATAATAAAATTAGCTTACATATAATATATAATTTATATTAAAGTAGAATAATTTTGTATAATATAATATATAAAATTTTTATATTTGTGCAAGACTATGATTTTTAAAATATTTTTATAATTTTATGAGTACATTAAATATATAAATTATGTATATTATATATTTATATTTATCGAAACAATTGTGCCATGTATGCACTTTGGGGTTGCCCACTGCACTGGATCCTCCCCCGTTATTATTATCTATTTGTAATTTTGATCTTTAAGAAATAAAAACTAGATTTTGAAAACTATTTTTGTTTCTTTTTATTTCACTAAAAAAGAAAAAATAAAAGGTTATTTATGCCAAAAGTCTGTATACTTTGCCCATTGTGTCAATTTGGTCCTTGTACTTTTAATTGTGCCAATTTAGTCCCTAAACAATTCAAAACGTGTCAATTTAATCCTTTGGTCAAATTTGGGTTATGTTAATGATGTAATTTTGAACTGCAAAATTATGTTAGATGCAAGTAACTTATTATAGGGTTCATTTTCCAGGCACTAAGGCACCAGATCCCATTAGAACTCCGAAATTAAGAGTGCTTGGGTGAGAGTAGTATCAGGATGGATGACCTTCTCAGAAGTCCTCGTGTTGCCAACCCTATAAGATTAGGGGTCCTCGAAAACAGTCTCTCGGTAGGGTGACACCTTGAAGGGGTAAGACTGCATACATCCACCCCTCCCAATTCGTGGGTTTGTTATTGTTGTTGTTGTAAATATCTTATTATAAATTTATTTGTTTACTCAATTGAACCCAATTCGTGGTCGAACCATTAAAACGTTCATTAAAAACTTAACATAAAATTTTCTCTAATAACCAAATTGACACAATTAAAAGTATAAAGACTAAATTGATATAATGAACAAAGCATAGAGACTTTTGGTATAAATAACCCAAAAATTAATCAAAAACAAAAACTATAAATAAGAAATAAATTGTGTTCAAATTAGTTTTTAATTTTTAAAAAACAAAAAACTGTAAATTAAAAACAACCCTTTGGTTTCCTTTTAATTAAGTTCACTGTAACTTAACTTTCCCTAGCCCTTCCCTTTGCAATACGCTGTCAAATTTTACTCTTTGTGCTATGTAATTAATTTTGAAGCATTATTATTTGAAATTTAATTTTTCCCAAAATGAATAGTGTAGATTTTTTTTCCCCAATAAATAAGAGCAAAGCTCAATACAGAATCGGTGCCATAAGGGACCACAAGTAAGAGTACAAAATAGCAGAACTCAAAACAAAAAGAAAAATGCAGCCCCATCATGTATGAAGTTATTGTGACAGAGCATAGATCACCAAACAACCAAAAAATCAAAAAAAAAAACAAAAGATCCAGTCCCCTCAATCATAATACAACCAACCAAACTAACTAAGAAACTGGACAAACACCGATGCTTATCAGCCGAACAGACCAGCTTTTCAAGCATTCCACATTACATGCTACATCTGTTGGAGAGAATGGGAAGGCTGGACACCAAGCTTCAACCCAAAAACCCGCTCCGAGCCTTGTTGACCAAATGACTTCCTTTGGATTCCATTGCGCATTCTCGAATACAATCTTGTTCCTTGATCCCCGAATTTCCTAAATAATGATGAAGAACAATGACATCCAAGCCTTTTTCTGAACTTGCCTCCTACCACCCCCCGCTATCCATTATAGAAAGTGGTCCTTCATTATATGAGGGGGAACCCACTTTAACCCCCACCATTCTAATATTTTAGACCAATACTTGCCAAGATTCAACACAATGAAGAAATAAGTGATCAATACTCTCCGTTAATTCACCACATAAGATGCAGCACTTGTCTTGATCTTGAATTATGCCAATGTTCCATAACCTACCTTTTGTGTTCATCTTCCCAAGTAGCACCATCCACACTAGGAGCTCTTCCTTTGGTGGAGCAGCCCTTCCAAGCACCACACGCCAAGTGATCCACTGAGCTTATTCTTTGAATGGAATTCTGCACCGTCTGCACATAGGAGTTTACTAAATATGTCCCACTTGTATTAGTGCTACACCACATTCTATCTTTCAATCCCGGTTGAGGAGAGACATCCTTAAGCATATCGTTAAGCATGCTAAAGTTGGGCTCCTCTCTTGTAAAGAACCTACATCTCCAATTGAAGATCCATCTCCATTTACCTCCATCCCATATACCCATTTGATACACCACATGGTCACATTGAAGTGATACTTTATATAAATCCGGGAATTGTTGATGCAAAGGACTATCTCCATTCCATTTATCCTTCCAAAACCTGATTCTTGATTCATCACCCAGTCTCAACTGAATTGCATCAACCACTTGTTGTGGAGTTTGAAAGGATTGAAGTATTTCTATAATGGAGTTCCATGGGATTCTTAGAGAGGTATTTTGGTGTACCGGTTGAATATCTTGTGGGCTTCCACCGTGGATGGAGCATACCACTTTGTTCCACAGTGAAGCACACTCTTCCAAGAAACACCACCACCATTTAAAAAAGTAAAGCTGCGTTTTTTATTAGTGGGTCCCCCACCCCTAAGCCACCTAAGTGTTTTGGAGCCTGAATAAGCTCCCACTTTATACATGGAAGGCCTCTTGAATCATTGCTTGTTCCCCAAAATAATTTTCTTTGAAGCCTAACTATCTTTTGGAGCACTTTCTTGGGAACCTTAAATATGGACATGTAGTAGGTTGGTAAATTGTTAAGGACGAATTTGATCAGTGTTAACCTCCCTGCTCGATAAGGTCCTGTGTTTCCACCCTGTTAGTTTCTTTTCTATCCTTTCTATGATAGTCTTCCAATTTGACGGCAACCGTGGCTTTGCACCTAAGGTAGGCCTTGATATTTCATTGGAAGCGTGGCAATTTGACACCCAAGATCTGATGTTGTTTGTTGAGTCCATTGTTGAGATTCCCCCAAGCTAACAATTGCTGATTTCAAGTAATTAATCTTCAGGCTAGAGATAGCTTGGAAACATGTGAGCAAGTCTTGTACATTATAGATGAAGTCACGGTCAGCTGGGCAGAAAAATAATGTGTCGTCAGCGAACTGCAAATGTGTAAGACGAACTCCGTTGAATCCCACTTCCAACCCTTTGATTGAACCTCTCTTCACTGCCTCAATAACCAATCTATTCAAGACTTTAGCTACCATCACGAAGAGAAATGGAGATAGGGGATCCCCTTGCCTAAGACCCCTTTTCATTTTGAAAGGTGGAGTTGGGCTTCCATGGATGAGGATTGACATTAATGGAGTAGTGATGCACTCTATAATCCAAGCAACCCCTCTCTCTCTGAATCCCATTTTAACTAACACTTGACGGATGAAGTTCCAATTTTCGGTGTCATATGCTTTCTGAAAATATAGTTTTAGGAGAACCCCTTTCTTCTTCTTCTTCTTTAGCCAATGCACCACATCATTAGCAATGAGAGCCCCATCTAGAATTTGTCTTCCTGCCACAAAAGCTTATTGGTTTTCTCTCATAAGATCCGGAATCACCTTTGCAAGACGCCTGCTTTGCACCTTTGCTGTGACCTTGTAAACACACCCCACCATGCTTATCGGTCTGAAGTCTCTAATGTCAGTGGCTCCTTCAACTTTTGGAATTTAGGATACCCATGTAGTGTTAATGCAAGGGTTTGGCTTACACGATACAAAAACCTCTTTGACATATGCAAGCAAATCCTCTCCCAAAGTCTCCCACATGGTCTTAATAAATTTGAAATTGAACCCATCATAACCTGGAGATTTATCTGAACTGCAATCCCACACATCAGCCTTGATCTCCTCAAATAAAGGTATACTCTCCAAAGAATCAGCAGCTTCTTCAAACAGAGCTGGCAACATTAAATCATCTATCCCTAGCTTGTTCTAATATGTTTCAAAGTATAATCGTCTGAAAAAAATCTGCTACAGCCACTCTAATTCTCCTTGGTTTATAATGCATTCTTCCCCATACTCTTATCCTGCACATCGATTTTCTTTTACCCCTTATTTTTGCCAAGGTATGAAAATATTTTGTTTTCTGGTCCATCTCGTTTATTTCCTTACTTTTAGACAATTGAAGCCAATATGTCTCCTTTCTTCTATGCTATGTCCAAAGAAGTGATGATTTTCTTTCCATATCCTCCTAAAAAAAGGTCTGTTTGATCTGCTTTTATCCTAATTCTATCAAGCTCCTCTTCTAGTGTTGCAATTTTGAGATAAATGTGACCAAATACTTCTTTATTCCACTTTCTCAGTGGAGACTTCAATCTTTTTAGCTTATTGTCAAAGGATACTCCCTCTAGAGCCCTCCATTCATCCCTTACTAACTTGTAGTACTCAAGATACGAAAACCAGCAATTAAAACATCTGAATGGTTTAGGGCCCCACAGCATCTCATCGAGTTGAATCATGATAGGTCAGTGATCTGATAATCCTTTCTTAAGGCCAAATAATTTGAGGTGAGGGAACTTACTTAGCCATTATTTGTGCACTAAAGCTCTGTCAATGCGACTCATTGAGTTCCTTTTTGCCCATGTGAACTTGCTCCCTGACAAAGGCACATCAATAAGCCCACTCGCATCATTGAAGTATTTGAAGTCTCTTATGCTCGGAGTTATTGCCCTACAGCCCTTCCTTTCTTCCAATTTCAGAACTTCGTTGAAGTCTCCAAGTAGAAGAGTTGGCTTATCTACTACAAACGTCATATTTCTTAACTCAGACCATACCACTCCCCTTCCAATCCTTGAGCATGGAGCATACACTAGTATAATTGCACATTCAAAATTCTCATGGATTATGAAGCCTATAAGACAAACCCATCTTGTACTCTTAATGGTATGAGAAATTGCAAAATTAGTTTCATTCCATATGACTATCAGGCCTCCTGATCCATCCTGTGCTTGTACATCTCTCCATTCACAATCTGATGCTCCTTAACAACCCTTTATTGCCTTTGGTGCTGCCTTGTTATGCTTCGTGTTGGCTCTAAAGCCAATATCATTGTAATTTTGATGATAACATGCATTTAGTGAGTCATGTGATTTAAATTGTTCTAATCTTATTTTTAAGTGACTTATAAGAAAGCTAAGCACATCAAAGATTAATCGTGGATACGAAGCTTTCCAAAAGATGATAAATCAAGAGGAAAAGAGATAAAAGCTAAAGAAAAGATTTATCCAGATTGAAGAGAACGTGATCCGAGTCCGAGCATCTTAAAGTTATTTATTTTTATTGTCTAGGACTTAGGATCGGGATATATCAATTGAGTCCAAGTCTCAATATTGATATGTGAGGCTCTTGCAAAAATGTTTTTGGAAAATATTTTTGAAAGTTGATTTATCAAATTTTATTTGAAAAATATTCAAGTCAAAATTAAACCAATTCAATTTATCATTTAAAATATTTTTTTTAAGATTGGTACTTTGAAAAGTATGATCAAATCAAATAAAGATAAAATTTTAATGGGTGTTGATTTAGCTTGATTTATGGAACTAATTATTTTTATAATCACGTAAAGTGGGAAATAAATTCAAAAATTTGAACAAATATAGTAATCATTCAATCAATTTTTAACTTAGGAAATGCAATAAAATTATCCCACCAATCAAGCAAATTGATCAAAATGTGTAAATGCACCTGGGTAGGCTGAGTGTCGACACACAGGCAGTGTGTGTCGACATACAGACTTACAGTAGCCACAAAGAGCTGCTGTGTGTGGACACACAGAGGGTGTGTGTCGACACACAGACTGAAAAAGCTCAAAACGGCTACTTTTGACTTGATTTCTTTCCAAAGTCTTTTTCTAATTTTTTGAACTTCTTAATGGCCCTCATTTGCCTATAAATAGGGCTTGAATGCTTTGGTTAAAATCATCCAATACTCTCTAGCATTCTTTGATAAAAAGTTCTCTTATATACCTGCGCTTTAAAGGTTTGTTTTTTAAGCTTTGTTTAAAACTTTTATTAGAGCATCACTTGTTCTCTTATTGTTGATCTTTGAGCTTTATTGGCATATCTTTAGCTTTGGCTAAGCTTGATCAAGTGTCAATTCACTCTTGAAAGAATGAAGGATTTGAGTGCTTTAATTCTTTCATTACTTTATTCAAATTTATTTCATTGTAAAGGTTGGATCCTGAACCTACTGTTTATAAAAGGATCAGTTGTAAGAGGTTGGTCTTGAGCCTTTGTACAAAAATACCGGTTGTAAAGGTTGGATCCAGAGCCTATTCTTAAAAGGGATCATCGAGCTTAGTTAAAGGCTCAAGTGACTAAGAGTAGTCACTTGATAAGTGGACTAGCTTTCGGTTTGGAAGTGAACCACTATAAAAATCATTGTGCATCTCGTTTATTTTTGTTTTTGTCTGTTTCATTTAAGATTTATTGTTTTGTTTTTAATTGAATTTTTTGGTTCATATCTTTAATTTTTTATTTATCACTAAAGAACCTAATTCACCCCCTCCTTAGGTTGCCATTTGGACCTTCAATTGGTATCAGAGCCAGTGCTCTAATATTTTTGGGCCTAACAATCTTAGAGTGATCCTATGGCAACCTTCACTCCAATCTTAGCCGAGGGTCAATCGATCAACAAGCCTCCTCTTTTTGACGGGGAAAATTTCCCCTATTGGAAGCTAAGAATGAGACTTTATATTACATCTATTGATTTTGACTTATGGCTTATTACACAAAATGGTGATTACGTACCCTCAAAGAAACAAGGTGAGAAAACCATGGAAAAAGAAGAAAATGAGCTTATGCAAGATGACAAAGAAAAACTTGCAAAAAATGCAAAAGCTCATTATCAACTCTTATGTGCTATTGCCCCAAATGTCTTTAACCATGTGTCCGGTTGTCAATCGGCAAAAGAAATTTGGGACAAGCTAGAGGTCACCTATGAAGGTAGGGATCAAGTTAAATCCTCTAAAATCAATATGTTAGTAATAGCTTATGAACTTTTCAAAATGAAACCGGGGGAATCAATAGAAGAGATGTACACTGGATTTTCGGATATTACTCACAAACTCCAAGCTCTTGGAAAAATGTATTCAAATGAGGAGCAAGTTAATAAAATTCTTCGATGTCTCCCTGTTTCATGGCAAGGCAAAGTTGCTGCTATTCGGGAAGCTCATAACCTCTCTACTTATAAACTTGATCAATTAATTGGAAATCTCATGACCCATGAGATTGAAATGGAAGAGTTTAAAGAAGAGGAAAAACAAAAGAAAAACAAAGACATAGCATTTAAATCATCTCTAAGCGACGAAGTGTTAGCAAAAAGATTTTACAAACGTCTTGAAAAGAAAAGATTTAAGAAAAACTTCAAAAATGGTTCATCTTCCTCCAAAGATGAATCAACTTGCTATCAGTGTGGAGAAGTCGGACATCCTAAAAGAGATTGTCCCAAGCCAAAAAATAAGAAGTTTTTCAACAAACTCAAAAAGAAAGACAAAAAGGAAGAACAAAAGAAAGCTTTTGCGGCTTGGGGAAATAGCGACGATGACTCCAACGAAGAAAGTGAAGAGGAAATAGCTAACTTTTGTCTCATAGCTTTTGACGACGATAGCGTTGAAGAGGATGAGGTAAACGATCTATCTTATGATGAACTTGTGGCTGGTCTTCAAGAGTTATATGAGAAATATAAAAAATTGAAAAAACAACACAATTCTTTTGTAAGAGGTCTTGAAAAGACGGGATTGGAAAAGGATTCAAAATGACGTTTAGTGCTTGAACTTGAAAATGAATCCCTAAAGAAAAAGAAAGAGTCTTTGAATAATGAGATTATTCAATTAAGAAATGAAAAGAAATCCTTGGAAGAAACACTTTATTCTTTAAAGGAAAATGAGAAAGGAAAATCCGAGGAAGATGAATAACTTTTAAAAGAAAATGAGTCTTTGAAAGAGAAAATGGAAGAACTTTCAAAAATATCAAGTAAATTTTTTAAAGGTCAAGAAACACTTGACAAAATTCTTACATCTCAAAGGCCAATTTATAACAAAGAAGGAATAGGTTATAATGGAAGTGTCCAAAAGAAAATTTTGAATGTTCTTTTTGTTAAAGCCTCGTCACCTTCAACAAACTCTGTAAGGTGCAACTATTGTGGTGACCATGGGCATATCATTTATCAATGTTCTTTCAACAGAAACTTGAAAAAGACAAGGATGGTTTGGGTCCCAAAAGGATCTCAACCACCAAATGCAAAGGCTAACAACAAAGGACCCAAGAAAATTTGGGTACCTAAAAGTGTTTGAATTGTGATAGGTGTGTATGAAAATCCAAAGCAAAAAACAAAAGTGGTACTTGGATAGTAGTTGCTCAAGACATATGACCGGAGATAAATCCAAGTTCACTTCACTAATGCCAAGAAAAGGAAATGTCACCTTTGGTGACAATAAGAAAGGAAAAATAATCGGTATCGGTAATGTTGCTTCTAACTCTTCTCCTTGCATTGAAGATGTCTTACTTGTGGAAGGTCTTAAGCACAACTTGCTAAGCATTAGTCAATTATATGATAAAGGCTATTGTGTGAATTTTGAATCATCTAGATGCATAGTTAAACATGCTAAAACAAATGAAATTTTGCTTGTTGGTCTGTGATGTGAGAATGTCTATATGATTGATCTTGATTGTGTAGACTCATTAAAATGTTTTAGTGTCATGGATGAAAATGATCCTTGGATTTGGCATAGAAGATTTGGACATGCTAGTATGGATTTAATTTCAAAATTTTCAAAAAATGATCTTGTTAGAGGTTTACCAAAGTTAAAATTTGAAAAAGATTATATTTGTGATGCATGTCAATATGGCAAACAAACTAGATCGTCATTCAAACCTAAGAACGTAGTTTCAACATCAAGGCATCTTGAACTCTTACATATAGACTTATTTGGTCCTACTCGTCATTTGAGCCTTGGTGGAAAGCGATATGGACTTGTAATTGTTGATGATTACTCACGCTTTACTTGGGTCCTATTCCTTTCTCATAAGAGTGAAGCGTTTGATAAATTTGAAAAATTTTGTAAAAAGGTGCAAAATGAAAACGATTTGAAAATTGTTTTGGTTAGAAGCGATCATGGAATGGAATTTGAAAATGATGATTTTGAAATTTATTGTGATTACTTTGGAATTGATCACAATTTTTCGGCACCTCGAACTCCTCAACAAAATGGAGTGGTTGAAAGAAAAAATAGAACTCTTGAAGAAATGGCAAGAACAATGATTTGTGAAAATAACTTGCCTAAATCTTTTTGGGCCGAAGCCGTCAACACCGCTTGCTATATTTTAAATCAAGCTTTAATAAGACCAATTTTACAGAAAACACCATATGAACTTTATAAAGGTAGAAAGCCAAACATTGCATTTTTTAAACCTTTTGGGTGCAAATGCTTCATTCACAACAATGGCAAAACAAATCTTGGAAAATTTGACTCACGAGTTGATGAAGGTATTTTCATTGGTTACTCTTTAACAAGCAAAGCATATAGAGTCTATAATAAAAAAGACAAAGGTTGTAGAAGAGTCTATACATGTAGTTTTTGATGAAATTAATGTCTTGTCCTCTAGAACTCCTTGTGATGACGATGACATAGTAATCAAACCAATAAACATCACACACTCATCCAATGAGCAAGAAAATGTTATATCCAATGCTCAAATGAATGAATCAAAAGGAGATAACCAAAATGTAGAATCCAAAGAGGAAAACTTACCACGAGATTGGAAATACTTGAAGGATCACCCAACAAGTCAAATCATTGGTGATCCCTCACAAGGTGTAAAAACTAGGCATGCATTAACGGAATATTGTCATTTAGCTACATTCATCTCTCTTGAAGAACCCAAGAACATAAAAGAAGCTCTTAATGACGCAAATTGAATAATGGCAATGGAGGAAGAGCTCAACCAATTCAAGAGAAGTGATGTATGGGAACTTGTAGATAGACCCCAAGATCATCAAATCATAGGTACCAAATGTGTCTACCGTAGCAAGAAGGATAAGGAAGGTAATGTGGTAAGAAATAAGGCAAGGTTGGTAGCTAAAGGCTATAACCAAGAAGAAGGTATAGACTATGAGGAAACCTTTGCTCCCGTTGCTAGGCTAGAAGTTGTTAGACTCTTATGTGCATTTGCTTCACTTAAAGATTTCAAAATTTTTCAAATGGATGTTAAAAGTGCATTTTTAAATGGTCTTATTGAAGAAGAGGTTTATGCTTAACAACCACCCGGATTTGAGGATGACAAATTTTCCAATCATGTTTTCAAACTCAAAAAGGCACTCTATGGATTGAAACAAGCGCCTAGAGCTTGGTACGAGAGATTGAGTTCCTTTTTAATGCAAAATGGATTTTCAAGAGGAAAAGTTGACACCACACTCTTTATCAAACACTCTAAACATGAAATTCTTATCGTACAAATTTATGTTAATAATATAGTGTTTGGTGCTGCTAATCCATCTGTTTGTGAAGAATTTGCAAATCTTATGGGTAGCGAATTCAAAATGAGTATGATGGGAGAACTTAACTACTTTCTTGGATTACAAATCAAGCAAGGCAAGGAAGGAATTTTCATCAACCAAGCCAAGTACATAAAGGAAATGCTCAAGAAATTTGGCATGGAAAATTCCAAGGCAATAGCAACACCAATGAGCTCAACTCTTAAGTTAGATATGGATGAAAAAGGTAAAAAGGTGGACCAAAAGCTATATCGTGGTATGATCGGATCTCTTCTTTACCTTACCGCTAGTAGACCTGACATATTGTTCAGTATATGTTTATATGCTAGATTTCAGGCATGTCCCAAGGAATCTCATCTATGTGCCGTGAAAATAATATTTCGATACCTAGTTGGGACTCCTACTTTAGGCATATTTTACCCTGAATGTGATTTCTTTGATTTAGTTGGATATAGTGATGCGGATTTTGCCGGATACAAAGTGGACCGAAAATCGACTAGTGGTACTTGTCAATTTCTTGGTCACGCTTTGGTGTCATGGTTTAGCAAAAAGCAAAATTCCGTTGCTTTATCCACTGCTGAGGCCGAATATGTTGCATGTGGTAGTTGCTATGCTCAAATGTTATGGTTAATGCACCAATTAAATGACTATGGTATTAATATTAACCATGCTCCTATAATGTGCGATAATACTAGTGCTATATGTTTAACTAAAAATCCGGCTCAACACTCTAGAACAAAGCATATTGAGGTTAGACATCATTTTATTCGCGATCATGTGCTTAAGGGAGATGTCATTGTAAAATTTGTTCCCACCAACGACCAATTAGCGGACATTTTCACTAACCCTCTAAGTGAAGAAATCTTTTGCAATATTAGAAGTAAAATTGGCATGTGTAATCTATTATCTTGAACTTGATTGCCTATTTTCACAAACTTGGAGCCACATTTTTTCATATTGTACAATCATGTTTAATCTTATACACTTTATGGATGTTCTTCTTTATTCTTCTTGTGTGCATTAATGTTCTAATTGTCATATTCTCTCTCTCCCCTTGTGCTTATTGTTGATGCCAAAGGGGGAGAAAAATTGGTGTACTAATATATAGTATTCATGCTACTTATGTATGTGTTTGATTGATTGAGAAACGTCGAAAGTAATGATAATGTTAATATACCGAATGTATGATTTCTAAAATGCATCAACTAAGGGGGAGCAATTGTGTTTGAATATTAATCATGATATACATTGCTCCATGAGTTTATAGTCATGTGTATGCTTCAATGTGTGATGCTTTTATGGTGATATCTATGCCTTAACTTCCACATTTCCAAGAGAAAACACCAAATGTTCATCATCATCAAAAAGGGGGAGATTGTTGGCTCTAAAGCCAATATCATTGTAATTTTGATGATAACAAGCATTTAGTGAGTCATGTGATTTAAATTGTTCTAATCTTATTTTTAAGTGACTTATAAGAAAGCTAGGCACATCAAAGATTAATAATGGATACGAAGCTTTCCAAAAGATGATAAATCAAGAGGAAAAGAGATAAAAGCTGAAGAGAAGATTTATCCAGATTGAAGAGAACGTGATCCGAGTCCGAGCATCTTAAAGTCATTTATTTTTATTGTCTAGGACTTAGGATCGGGATATATCAATTGAATCCAAGTCTCAATATTGATATGTGATGCTCTTACAAAAATGTTTTTGGAAACTATTTTTTAAAGTCGATTTATCAAATTTTATTTAAAAATTATTCAAGTCAAAATTAAACCAATATAATTTATCATTTAAAATATTTTTTTTAGGTTTGGTACTTTGAAAAGTTTGATCAAATCAAATAAAGATAAAATTTTAATGGGTGTTGATATAGCTTGATTTATGGAGCTAGTTATTTTTATAATCAAATAAAGTGGGAAATAAATTCAAAAATTTGAACAAATATAGTAATCATTCAATCAATTTTTAACTTAGGAAATGCAATAAAATTATCCCACCAATCAAGCAAATTGATCAAAACGTGTAAATGCACCCGGGTAGGCTGAGTGTCGACACACAGGACGTATGTGTCGACATACGGACTTACAGTAGCCACAAAGAACTGCTGCGTGTCGACACACAGAGGGTGTGTGTCGACACACAGACTGAAAAAGCTCAAAACGGCTACTTTTGACTTGATTTCTTTCCAAAGCCTTTTTCTAATTTTTTGAACGTCTTAAAGGCCCTCATTTGCCTATAAATAAGGCTTGCATGCTTTGGTTAAATTCATCCAATACTCTCTAGCATTCTTTGATAAAAAGTTCTCTTATATACTTGCGCTTTGAAGGTTTGTTTTTTAAGCTTTGTTTAAAACTTTTATTAGAGTATCACTTGTTCTCTTATTGTTGATCTTTGAGCTTTATTGGCATATCCTTAGCTTTGGCTAAGTTTGATCAAGTGTCAATTCACTCTTGAAAGAGTGAAGAATTTGGGTGCTTTAATTCTTTCATTACTTTATTCAAATTTATTTCATTGTAAAGGTTGGATCCTGAACCTACTGTTTATAAAAGGATCAATTGTAAAAGGTTGGTCTTGAGCCTACGTACAAAAATACCGGTTGTAAAGGTTGGATCCTAAGCCTGTTCTTAAAAAGGATCATCGAGCTTAGTTAAAGGCTCAAGTGACTAAGAGTAGTCACTTGAGAAGAGGACTAGCTTCCGGTTTGGAAGTGAACCACTATAAAAATCATTGTGCATCTCGTTTATTTTTGTCTTTGTCTGTTTCATTTAAGATTTATTGTTTTGTTTTTAATTGAATTTTTTGGTTCATATCTTTAATTTTTTATTTATCACTAAAGAACCTAATTCACCCCCCCTCTTAGGTTGCCATTTGGACCTTCGCTTCGTCTCTAAAAGACCAAGGACACTTATTCTATGTGAACTCACCATATCCTTTATGATAGCTCTTTTTTCCTTACCCCCAAATCTCCTTACATTCCAAGCTCCAATCTTCATCAACGAGGCACTGGCAGGGGCAATCTTCTTTTTGTCTTCTTCCTAGGATTCACTATTGGGTCATTCTCGTCAACAGAGTAGATTATTCGAATGAGGTCTTCTTCAGGTCCATGAAATCTTGAACCAACTGCCTCACCTAAGCTCGGGCATGTTTAGCTCTGTCTTTTCCTTTTTTTGGACGTTGTAGTGCTGTAGGTTGGTATGTTTCTGCTGGCCGCTCTTGGCTGATCTCAACTAGAGGAAGGGAAGATGTGTTGTTGCTGCTCAAATCTACATAACATTGTATATGAGGTTGTCCCTCATAGGGGGCTATGTTAACACTGCTCTCATAGGCTTCCAACTTCTGTATTGTTGTTTGAACTAAAGGGCTTTTGTCCAGAAGTCCTTCCTTTTGAATTGAAGAGTCATTGTCTAGGGGTACTACACTTTCTCCAACACTACTCAAAATGTCACTATTTTGGGTGGTATTTTCCTTTGCTATTTGAAAATTGCTTGCCTCTAAAGGTAATGTGTTGATTTGACATGACAAAGGCATTAATGCAACCTCCTGCTGGTTGTCCTGTACACCCACTATGGTATTTTCCACCCCTTGCTGCTCCTCCGACCTCCTATAGCTGGCTGTGGACATGGTGGCCACCACCATTGTTGTATTATTTGGTGTTTCTTCTACCACTGACACATCCTGTAGCTGTGATTCTCCCACCTGTTCCATCGAATCGTTCGGTATCATTGCCAAAGGCAATGGATATCTCCACTGATGTTCCATTGTTGGTGAGGTTGGTGCATTATCCTCACTCGGTGAAGTCGTTAGGCCTTCTAATCTGAGCTCTTTTATGTAGCTCTTGAATCTCATCCCTCCAATTGTGAATGTCATCCAGTCATCAATGGAACATATGTTGCTAGTGTCAATAAGTACTCTCACTTTCTCAAAAGATTCACTAAGGTCCCCATTTTCCGGTACCTGCACCACATCTCCCCAACATTGAGCCACACTTTTGAAGTTATCTTTTGACCATCCATGTAGAGGCATCCCTTTAATGGACATCCAAGTCCTGCATCTCTTGCAACATTCTAATTCATTCCATTCATAGGCTAATTCGCAGCACTACCTGAGCCATTCTTGTTCTTTATCTAAGAAATTGTTCCTTGCTTTTATAGATTGAAAGATGATAGGAATTTGAATTTGCCTACATCTCTGACATTGATTACAGCTTCAAATCCTCGACATAGAGACAGTGGGATTTCAGTGCACATCATTGGTCTGCCTGTGTTGCAAACTATGCTCCGCTGAAGATCTCGGACTAGCTGTGGTACTTCTACCCTTGTTGCTGTTTTCTCAACATTAGCATCTCTTTCTCCTCTCAGTACTTGTTCCTCTTTATTCCCCATAGATGATCTCCTGACTTGTGGCCTTTCTCCATGCTATTCTTGCTCACCTTCCCTTCTTCTCATACCTCCTGTATTCCTTCGTTGTCTGGTGAATCTTGCTCTCTTCACTAATAGAGACACTCCTCTCAATGCTGTTTTGTTTAAGCCAGCAATTGCTTGTCCAGCTTCTGTTTCTCTCAAGAATCTTACAAATGCAAAGATTCTTTTCTTATTTAGCCTCCTCTTGCATGATACAATAGTGTCCCGGATCTATCCATATCTTTGAAATAAATGAAAAAGCCTTTGCCTATTAAAGTATACGGGCAAATTATCCACAAACAAAGAAACTACCGTTTCTTGGTTGTTGTTGAATCCATCATATTCTTGCTGTTGATGACTATTTTCCTCCATATGAGCTTCATCTTTGACCCCTTCTCCTACCCTTTCACCTTGTGTTTCCAGTGCTTGATTGGTGTTTCTCACCCCTGTGTCTCTCCCCATTGTCTGGCTATTCTCCCCATTTGATTCTGGAGTCACCCATCTTCCATGCCAATCATCTTCAAACTAGCAAACTCTCCATTCTCTTCTTCTCCACCTGACGACATTTCTCCTTTTTGACAGTTGCAACCGAAAAATCAACTATCATTTTAAAACATAAATGAAGAAGGTCAAATCTAATATAAGCTGAAAAAAGAAATGTCAATTCAATATTTTGTAAAAAGAAAGTTATGTTATTGTTTGTAACATAGGAATAAAGTTAATGAAAAGCATTCTAAATAGTAGTATTTTGATATTCTTAACTTTAGTTAAAATAATAGGTAAATTAGCCACATTAAATATGTTAATCCTAAGTCTTTAAAGTTTTTAATATTTTTAATATCCTTAATCTTTTTTTGGTATTTTTATTTGGGAGACAATGTGTTTTGTAAATATCTTCAATAGCTTTCTTTGACATATTTAGCAACTAGTGAATCCCCGTGCGATACACATGTTTTTTTTTTTTTAGCTAATGTATAGTCTAAACATATGATCAATATATAAATATGTTCTTTTCCGTATTTTACAGAAGACATTGACATGTAAAAATACATTAAGTCATAATTTGTTACTTGGAACCAAATTTATAATAATAAGATATATTTTTTTTTGTATTATGTGTTCATTGTGATATAGTTACCATATAATATAAATATCGTGCAAAGCGTTGAGGCATAATATTGCATTACTTACTTAATAAATAATTATTAAATTACTTGGTATCAAATACCATATAAAATTTTTAAAATTTTTTTTTATAATCTCTTTTTTTCTTTTGTAGTAACATTGGTTCTTTTTGAAAAAGAAAGTTCTAGCATTTTTTATATTTCTTCAAATATCTTGATTAGGTTCTAAGTTTGATTTTTAATAAAACATTCTTTTTGGTCATTTTCTTGAGTTTTCGTTATTTCTTCCTAAATGATTTCTTTTAATTTTTTAGCTTTCAATTATTTTTAAGTTTTACTTTATCCCGAATATAGGAATAATTTTTGAAAAAATAAAATTCATTTTGATTGCTATTTTAGTTTTGTAATTGATGAAATTAGAAGTAAAAAAAATATTTAAATTTTTTTAAAAAAACTAGTTTTTTAAATAATATTTAGGGTTATTTACGTCAAAGGTCCCTATACATTGTCCATTGTGTGCAATTGGTCATTGTGTTTTTAATTGTGTCAATTTAGTTCCTGAACTATTTAAAATGTGCCAATTTAGTCTTTGGTCAAATTTAAGTTAAGTTACTGACATAATTTTGAGCGGTAAAATTATAATAGATGCAAGTAACTATTTATAAATTCATCTGTTTACTCAATTTAACCTAATTCATGGCTGAGCCTTCAAAAATTTCACTAAGAACATAATATAAAATTTTCTCTAAGAACCAAATTGACACATTTTGAATTGTATAAGGACTAAAGTGATACAATTAAAAATACAATGACTAAATTAAAATAATGAACAAAGTATAGGAACCTTTTGGCGTAAATAACCTTAATATTTATTTTGTTAGCTAATTATTTTCTATGTTACGAATCATGTGTTTTGTATAGAATTTTTGGACTTTAATCTTTATGGTAAATATCATTATATTTTTCTAAGGTAAATTTTATAAAACAGAAAATGATTTATAATAATCATTTTGAAGAAATATTTGTTCTTTTGAAAAATGTAATTTTTCCCAAAATGTTTTTGAGAATATTTTTCTTATTTTCTTTCTTTTTTGGAATTCTTTTTTTTTTCAAATATTATTTTCAAATATTGTCTTTATTATTTTGTAAATTTGTTCCTTTTTTAGAAAAGATTTAGTTTAAATATTTTGTTTGTCTATTGTTTGAGATTTTTTAGAATACTATTATTTTATCCTAAGTGGGTATAGTTTTTGGAAAAAGTCATTCATTCTTGTTTTTTTTACAATAAAATTAGAAATAAGTTTTAATATTATAATTTATTTTATCCTGAATGGGTATGGATTTTCAAGAAATATAATATATTTTTATGTTATTTTTTTGGGATGTTGATGGTGTATTTGGATATATCTTTCCAATTTCCTATTTGTTAATTGTGTAGAAAGAGCAGATTTTGATTTTACAAATTGAATACTACTAGAATAAAAGTGACGAGTGATGATGTTTAAAAAAATGTCATATGAGGGAACTTGGGTAATGAATTTGGAGGCTCCTAAAATATTGGCAAATCCATACTTTAATAGCTACCTTTTATACTCTTATTGATTTTTAAAGATAAATATATTAATAAACTTAAATTTATGAATTAGGGGGGGGGCGCCTGGTGCTGTTTGGAGGATTGTGAAGAGTTGAGCAATTTTTATTTAACCCGTAAGATAGATTATTTGGTTGGGACTGAATTAGGGCTCTATTTGGTTTAAAGAAAACTTTTGTTATTAACTTTTTTTTAATTAAGTATATTATTTTAGAAAAAAAAATTTCAAGTTAAAGAAAATAATTTTCATTTTAAGGAGGAAAATATTTTTGTCCTTTGTTGAGGAGAAGTTAATTTTTTTTTCTTAATGAACAAAAATTTTCCATACTTATATATAATCGTTGCTATATAATTATACAAATAAATATTATAACTAAAATAAAAATGTTTTCAGTAAAAATAAACAGATTCTAAACATATGTCAAATAAATAGTTAAATTAAAAAATGCTACCTAATAAGTCAATACTATGTTTAGTATTTGACCAAAAAAAAAAATTGTGTTTAGCATTTAAATGGTCTAAAGTATTGAATTTGTTTTTGTACTAAGCAACATATTAATCTATGATAAATTCTTGCCCCCAAAAAAAAAAAAAAAAAAAAAAAACACTTCTACAGTAAAATAAACACGAATAATAATTACTTGTCGGATTATTATCACTGACATGAACTTAGCGTCATTAAAACTATAATTTTAAATGAGATACAGGTTCCTCTTTATTACTACTGGTCATAGCGGCAAATTCGGGCATTATCCATGTGAATTCATGCACACCCTTATTTTTAAATTCCTAAAGATGCAATGCTTATTATTATTGATTAAATAGCTCAAATAATTAACTAGAAAAATAAATGAGAGACATAAAAGGCTAATTAAAGAGGGTGATGTAAAAAAATCAAACCAATTAACAGAGTGATTTCAAACAGGAAAACAATAACTTAGCTATGTAGAACTTGGACTTAGGCAAAAACAGCTTGAGTGATGATAGTTATGCGATAAAATGATGAGGAAATTGAGAGGAAAGATCAAAATGAAGTTGCTGAGTCGTGGAGTTTACCATTATCATAAGTCATGTATGTCCTCGCACTGGTACAAACGAGATCTTGCATTTTGACCCATAGGGTTAACGCAACGCCCTCTATAGGAGAGTATTATCGGGTAATTGGATGGGGTACGATCCAACTTGCTAAGTAATATAAGTAATGTGGTATTTTGAGAGGAAAATAAGAAATGACAAAACTCCACATTTCTATGTGTAAAAGGATTCCCCAAAGCACTTATTTAAAGCCACAGATCTACCAATTAGATTTACATTTCAATAAAGGAAAGAGGGTTAGAAATACAGCAATCCATAAGAAATGTGGGTGAAGATTGAGATGCTACAAAAACTAGCTCAGACAAGGAAGATGCTAACATGAGAGGAGTGGAAATAGAAACAGTCAACACATGTATCTCGATCTTGAGCACGTAGCCTCAAGCTCGAAACCAAAACAACGGCCATGACTCAAGCTTGCAACCTCGAGATTCGCCAATGATGAAAAACTGGAGCTCGTGCTTGTAGTCTCAAGCTTAGCCAAGAAAAGAATTCACATAGAGTTCGACTTTGTTGCAACAAATAAAAATAAAAGTTAGGTTTGAAAAAACACACATCACGCGTCGTTGCGCTAGTGCATACATTTTCCCCATCAAGCCTAGTCTAGGCTCAAAAGACTGAGGAGAAGAGGATTTATAAAGTGATTTTTCCAACTCTAAATTTTCTATGCATGATAGATGAATTAAGACAAGTTGAACACAAATAAAGCACACAAGCCCTCAAATTCCACCAATTAATACTAGTCTTATTTCATTTTATGGACCGATGAATCATATATTTTTAATATATTAATTTCTATCTTTTGAGTTGGAAAAAAATTGATTAGTTGTTATTATTGAAAATACATACTTTCTTGGACCTTGATACAGTCAGAGCTGTTTTTACTATTGACAGAACACATATATGTAAAATACTAGCTTTTCCCTTTCAATTTTCCAAATAGCAAAAGAAAGATTTATTTCCTATTATTGTGGGTCTACCAATAGGCAAGATGCCATTGGTGAGATGCCATAGGCATGATATAATTTATTGTGGAAAAACAAAACTAGGTTGCCACAATATAAAACCGGGAACTAATAGGCTACTATTATACAAAGCCAAATACAAAAATACTGGACATAAACTAAAATAATAAAATAAAGAAAAGAAAGCACTACATGCCCCCTAAGCATTACTTGCTTCCCAAGCATACCTCTAATTATGTAATGGGATGGGGACCCCAAAGCAAGGAGACATTTGCTTACTTGCAAGAGCTTATACTAACCCTCTTTCTCTCTCTTTTTTCTATATACATATACACATAACCCCTCACACAAGGGCCTCATACTAAGTGTTCATAACACCCAAAAAAAAAAAAAAAAAAAAAAAAAAGATCCTAAGACTAGCTCTCCCTTTCCCTCTTTCTCTTTGTCTCTCTATGAAATCTCTCTCAGTGTTTCACATAAGGGGTAAGAACCAAAGGTAATGACCAAAAGGTAAACTAAATGGAAAATAATATGAGATATTCTCGGTTACCTCTTTCTCTCTCTTTAGTATTTATTTACATCCACTTTCATTGTCAATATTATTACTTGAAACCTATACTGAATTAAGCGCTGGAGGGTTTCCCCTTGGTCAAAACCACGGGCCCCTCTAACCATTTACTTGTCTTGCAAGAATACCGGGTTAGATATGTAGCAACTATCTTCTCACCATATTGAGTTTGAGTTCGGCTCTCATCTCAAATAAGAACCCAAAACAATTGGCACCTTCTGTGGGAAGGATAAAGTAGGCTCACATTTAACCTAGTATTTTTTGCATGACTAAACGCCTCTTACATCAAGTAAGTTATTGGTAAATTTATTTTGTCATGATTTTTGGTCACTGTACATCAACCAAATTTTCTTTCTTATGGTCAAACTAGAGGGCTTAATTGCCTCCAATAAATTAAAATCTGGGGCTTAGTTGCTTCCAATAAATTAAAACTTGGGGGCTTTGTAGCCTACCACAAATTTGTATCAAGTTCATAACTTGAGGTCAGAAACACATCTACACATGGGGGTTGTTGATGCCAAATACTAATATAGCTTGAAAAAAGAGGAAAGAGAAAATAATAATAAAGGTTTATAAATTTATTCTCATTATGAAGCAAACCACAGGAACCAAAAGGAGTAGGATGAGCACTCATTCACTCTCTCTCTATCTCTCTCTCTCTCTCTCTCTCTCTCTCTTTGAAGAATTAGACCATCACCCGTGATATTCGGTTTTCGTATAGTCGGCAGGATCCAAATGTCCCTCTGTCTCTCTTTGTTCTCAAACAAGTTTCAGGGTAGGAGCAGGAACTTTAAGATTTCACCATCAAGCCTCAATCTTCAAACATGGAGAGTATTTCTCACCTCTTATTTTGTTCTTTGTGTTGCATTCGACATTGATGACTGTAAGAAAATCTTGAACGGATTTGATATGCTCTAATATCAATTTGTTAGGAATCTGAACAAATCTGATATGCTATGATACCAATTTATAAGCGAAGTAATATCTTCCTAATGCGGAACTTAACACCTAAGAACTAGATTCGATTCAGATATTGTAACAAACAAGAGAAGTAAATAAAAGGTAAAAGAGAACAAACAAAGAATACAATAATTTATGTGGAAAACTCCTCTTCAAATGAGATGGGAAAAACCATGGGCGGAGATGGAGATACTTTATTGATCGCAAATAATGGAAGAATTACAAGGACACTTCCTTTGAGCGAGATATATGAAAGAATTACAAAATCACTTCCTCTTAACTCTCTGTACAACGGCTCTCTCTTAATTGGATTTTTGGATCAATTAAACTCACGGCGTGACCTAATTCACGCGTGGGGTTTATGTGCCTGATCGATCGCAAAGTACCCCAATCGATCGGCTCCTTTTCTAAAGCGGATCTTCTACTGCACTGCTTCTGATCAATCGGATGTACTCTCGGTCGATCGGCCTTCTCATGGCAAGCCTCTTCATAAATCCAAGGAATTTGAGACACATTCTAACAAATTCCATCTTGGCTCAAATTTCAAATAAAAGAACTTCTCCACCTTTTCCACAAAGCACCCCACACGGGGTTATCTCAACAAAACAGAAAACCTAATCAAGTCCGAGCGATGCTTGAACTTTCTGCTAGGTAGCACTTCATTGAACACATCTGTGAGGTTATCAGCAAAGCCAATCTTCTTCATCTCTAAATTAGCCCTTGACACAGCTGTAAGAGCACAAGTAGTAACTTTCATAAGCTTCTCTCTCCTCTCTTTCACTAGCAGCAGAATACTGATCCATCTGTTGAACGGTTTCAGCCTCTTTATTTCTTGTAGAAATCTGTACTGGAGGTGGTTGAATGCTATCTGTGAAAGCTCTATGATGCTAAATTTTGTTACTTAACTGTAACTCAACTACCTCTGGATTAATCACCTGACCTGAATCACAAAAAACAGATGGCGTCTTTTGTGGCTGCAGCAACGAAGACAAATCAAACGTGACATCTCTACTCGTCAGGAATTGCTTGAAGCGAACTCTTTTCTGCTTCCCATAAATTCCATGTTCATTTGACTCTAACATAAATGATATAGAAATAGCCACTGATCCTATCACTATGGAACATCAAGTTCATAAAAAGTTCCAACCCTCATGCCTTTCATAACAATCAGAGCACCCTTACTAACTTTCAAAACTCCATCTTGAGCTGTGTACTTGTAACTGAGAGAATCAAGGGTACCTAAAGAGGTGCGATTCTTCTTGAAATTAGGAACATGACGAACATCACTCAAAGTCCTGATAGTGTCATCAAACATCTTAACACAAATTGTTTCTATACCCAAAACTTTGCATGCAGCATCACTGCCCATCAAAGCTACTCCACTTAGAATTGACTCATACGTGAAAAACCAATCTTTATTGGGACAAACGTGATAGGGGCAACCCGAATCCACAGTTCAATTTTCTCTGAATCTCGACTGTGGTTCAAACACTGACAGAATATCATCATTCTCATCTTCAACTACACTAGCTTGTGTGAGTTGATTATTTCTCTTCTGGTCGGACCTATTATCAGCTTCTAGTTTCCCCTTAAGCTTGTAATATTCTCTTTTAATGTGCCCTATCTTATGACAGTAATTACATGATAAATCTTTATGTCTAGACTTAGACCTAGACAAGTTTCCATCATAACAGATCCTCTATTCTTAGTTCTTCTTCTCACAAATAGACCACTTCCTGAGTTATTTATTGAATCGGACAATTCCTTATGTACTCTTTCTTTATTCAGTAAGTTTCTCTTAACCTCATCAGCAGAGATGGTTTTTCTACCATCATAAATCATGCTTTCAACGAAGACTTTATAAGAGGTAAAGAGTGAACATAACAGCAACATAGCCTGATCTTCATCTTTAAGAGCATCATCAAGCTGCTTCAATTCTTAAATAATAGAATTAAACTTATTAACATGATTCTTAAGTAACATACCTTCTAACATACGAAAGGTAAACAACCGATGCTTAACTACGATTTTGTTTGAGACTGAATTGAAACAGAACATATCCTGTAATTTCTCCCACAACTCCTTAGCGGTCTTCACTTACAAAACTTTTGTCAAAAAATCATCGGTAAGACACATTTGAATAGCGGTGAGAGCCTTTTCATCTAACTCCTCCCATTGTCCTTCTAATAAACTCTCTAGTTTCTTCTCTTTTCCATCCAAGGCTTTCTTCAAGCCACTTTGTGTTAAGAGGCCCTTAACTCGAACCTGCTATAAACTGAAACTCCCTTGACCACCATGCTTCTCAACTTCAAATTTAACTGCAGACATCATAGTACCAAATAGAACAAACATGGCTCTGATACCAATTATAAGAAAATCTTGAACAAATTCGACATGCTCTGATATCAATTTGTTAGGAATCTGGACAAATCTGATATGCTATGATACCAATTTGTAAAGGAAGTAATATCTCCTAATACGGAACTTAACACCCAAGAACTGGATTCGATTCAAATACTGTAACACGTAAGCGAAGTAAATAAAGGGTAAAAGAGAACAAACGAAGAACACAATGATTTACGTGGAAAACCCCTCTTCAATTGAGAAGGGAAAAACCATGGGCGGAGATGGAGATGCTTTGTTGATAGCAAATA
Organism: Simmondsia chinensis; assembly: GCA_018398585.1. Taxonomy (NCBI): domain Eukaryota; kingdom Viridiplantae; phylum Streptophyta; class Magnoliopsida; order Caryophyllales; family Simmondsiaceae; genus Simmondsia; species Simmondsia chinensis. The sequence continues at coordinate 30,867,829 of JAGTTD010000002.1, read as the reverse complement.
ATGGAAGAATTACAAGGCACTTCCTCTGAACGAGATCTATGAAAGAATTACAAAATCACTTCCTCTCAACTTTCTGTACGGCGGCTCTCTCCTAATTATATTTTTGGTTCAATTAAACTCATGGGTCTCGTCATCTATTTATAAGCCGTGTCGTGACCTAATTCACCCGTGGGGTTTCTGTGCCCGATTGATAGGGAAGTACCCCGATCTATCGGCTCCTCTGCTGGAGCGGATCTTTTACTACGCTGTTTTCGATCAATCGGATGTACTCCCGATCGATCGGCCTTCTCACGGAAAGCCTCTTCATAAATCCAAGGAATTTGAGACATATCCTAACAATGACAATGTTAATATTTAAGTTTGGGGGTGGGAGTAAAAATTTTGAGAAAAATTTTCAAAAGATTTTCGAAGTCCAATGAAACCTAGTTTCTCTTGTATAGTTTTATTTTGTCTTTAGATTTGTCTTAAGTGCCTCCCACAATTCGCAACCTTTGTATGGGAATTTGAATAGTGTCGGAAAACAGTAAGATTTTCTTCTTCTGTAAGTTTAATTTTTCTTTTCGTTTTTGCATTTTACTTGCTTGTTTATATCTACCATCGCATACTACCCATGATAGTGCTTATGACTCTAGTCTCGTGTTTTCTAGCAAATTTATTACCATTCTCAACTTGTTTACTTTAATCGGTTTTGAATAACTTGAGAATATCATGCATTTTTGTGATCTAAATGCAATGCATTCTTAACTCTTAAGGAATTATCCTGACAAAACCATGGTACTTGTTTTAATTTGTTGGCATGTTTATCTTCTCTTTGATTGAGATGGTCGAATTTGAATAGTTTACATTCGAATATTATTTACGTAATTGATTTTTAGGGTTATGCTTAGGACTAATGAAAGCAATAGTTAAAAAAAGGCTTAAAACGTGCATAAGGGAAACAAAAAAACCAAAAAAAAATATAAACCAAAAGAAAAATAATAAATAAAAAATTGATTCCACTATCCATTGCCGTAGGGTAATTGATAAGGGGTATTAATTACCTTTAAACACAATAATTGGATGGAGAGAGAGAGAGAATGTAGTAATTAAAATAGAGTGATTAATGTATCTTCTAAAATGTCATTAAATGGAGAGATAGAGAGAAAATAAAAAAATAAATTAAGTAATCCATGTAGTAATTAAAATATAACTTTAAAACTTAAATTTCAACTACTAAATTTTAGCATCCTTAATAAAAAATGATCACCCTTGTATTTGAAAGACAGTTTTTTTTTTTTTTTGGGGGGGGGGGGGGGGGAATATAGTAAGACCCTCAAAACTTTACAATTAAATACAACACATCCCCTTAACTTTCAATTTCGAAAAACAGCCCCCTGAATTTTACAATTAAGCACAACACGTCCCTACACTTTTAATTGCAAGAAATAGCCCACTGAACTTTTCTTTTACACACAACTTACCTCCTGAACTTTGTTAGTAAACATAATATACCCCTTTAATAAATTTTAAACTAAAAAAACTATGAAATTTAAAATTTTAAAACAAATTATGAAAAATATTTTGAAAATTTTTTAAAAATATAATAATAATTTTTAACCTTGATAAAAATTAGACTAATAAATTTAAAAAAAACTATCATATTAAAAATCAAGGATTTTTCAATAACATGAAAGAAATTTATATATTTAGACAAAAGATAGGAGCTTTATGTCTCTAGGAAAAGGATAAAGGATTTTATAATATTTACACAAAATAATTGTTTTATTTAATTATAGTAATACCATTATAAATTTTGAAAACAATAAATTATTTTTTATTTAATAAAAAATACTATAAAATAAAATATAATAATTTAAAAAAATCTAACATTATATTAATAAATTTAAAATTAAAAAATCATACGAAATTAAAAATGTGAAAATAAATACTAACAAATAACTTTTTACAAAAATTTAAAAATACTATGATATTTTTTCAAGCTTTTTGCAAAAAAAAAAATTTCCATAATTTGTTTCAAAAAACTTAATTTCTTATATTTTTTAAATTTTAAATTTGTTAATGTCTAAGGGGGTGCGTTATATTTAGTAACAAAGTTTAGGGGAGAGTTGTATATAATAACAAAGTTCATGGGGCTACTTTTTAAAATTAAAAGTGTAGGATGTGTGTTGTATTTAATTACAAAATTCAGGATTCTATTTTTTGAAATTGAAAGTGCACTAGTGTGTTGTTTTTTATTTGCAAGTTCAATGAGCTATTTTTTGAAATTAAAAGTTTAACGAGTGTTTTTTTATTTTTATTTTTTTTTTGATAATTGAGAATGTAATCATTAAATAGAAAAGATTGAAACAAGATAGCCACCACCCGAAGACCGAACAAAACACACCAACCCAACAAAAATCCCAAAACATCGAAGATTCCCAACAGCTCGAAAAGACAAAAGCAACACCAACACAAACCCAAGCAGAGGAAACAAACAAACTAAGACCCACTACGAGAACGAGAAACACAGCCTACCCAAAAAAAGGCAAACACCACAAACACAACGCTCACACCACAGCAAAAGGAAGAGAACACCCTAACTCCGGAGGAAAAGAAGAAGCGGCCACAGATAGAATGAAGCACCAGCCACAGCCAAACACGACAATGAAACAGCAGGAAGGAAAACACAGCCCGCCTCGCCCCACCACCCCCCAACGCAAGCTGCGGAAAGCAAAAACAACCACAAAAAAAAGGAAGCTCCCAAGCACCCGAGCAACTACAGGCACCCTAAAGCTTGCCTTTTCCTTTCTCTGTTCCTTTCTTGCTTCTTCTAACATCTCATTTGATTCCTTTTGCATTCAATAGCTTTTCTACAACAGAGTCATGCATGTTCTTCCATCCTACTCCCAAATCCTTCCCCATCTTGCCAATCTTCTTGGCCTTCCTGTCAACCAATCTTGAAGCATCGAGTTCGGATTCCGACTCAGTGAAATCACTAGAGGCTATTGTGCAAGTAGTTTTCCTAGCAATTTCAGATTTCTTCCTCTTCCCTTTTCTTTTTTCTTTTGATCCCGATGCAGCCCTTCTCGACACTGAGTCCTCATTGACTTGATATATTTTGACCCTTTTTTTTAGGCAGGGGCCTCCTTACCGTAAAAATGCTTCTTTATGTTCCAAAATCCATACCACCTTTTTTTAAGATTTGTAAAATATACTCAAACAAGTAGTACCCATGTCCTAAAATTCTAAAGAAATGTTAATCATGTAAGGTTTTTTTACCTAGAACACACAAAGTATAGAAAGCATAATTAAATAAATTTGTGAAAGATTTGTTGAAGAACTCATTTTGAGCTTGTGTATAGCTCACTTCTTTGAGTGCATTTTGCACAGTTGAAATTTGAGTTTTATGTTGAATATTTTAACTACATGCACTACTTATTTTATTTATTTTTATTTCACTCTCTCCATTTAATGCCATATTAAAAGATGATATTGATTACTGCATTTTAATTACCTCATTTTCTCTCTCTCTCCATCTAATTAATGTCTTTAAAGGTAATTACCTGGGGACAATTTTTATCATTTGCCTTTTATATATGTACATATTTTCTTAGGTTGTATTTTGGAGCATTGAATTGAAGGTTGGAATTAGGGCTCAAAATTCCAATTTTATTGTTTGGTTTACCTGTTGCAATTGGAATACATTTCTACTGCCCAATACCATGAAATTGGATTTTAAATGAAAATCACACTTTCCAATTACCTGAAGTGGGGATAAGGAATTACAATTTTATATTAACTTCATTGACATAAAATCCAAAATGACCCACTTTTGACCAAAATCCAAGATGACTTCTTTTGTTTTTTTTTTTTTATTTATAATTGGACTTTCATTAATCACAAGTGATTGTACATATGGCCAAACAAATAGATGGACAAAATCAAAATAACAAAAAGCTATCCATCCTATACAAAATGTGGATATGCATGTACATCAAAAGAAAGAGGACCACCAACTATATACAACAATTATCATCAAGTAATTGTAGTCAAGCTGTTGTAGCGAAGCAATCAAGGGGGAGCTTCTTAAAACATCATTCTTGGCAAGGGAGTCAGTTAACTGATTTGCTTCTCTCTTCTGGTGTATGATGGAAACCCAAGAAAATTCTTTCTGAAGCAATTGAATTCTATTGATAGAGAAGTTCATCTTCCAAGGATATGAATCTAAGTTGTTCGCCCATGAAACTGCATTTCTTGAGTCAGATTCGATTATCAGTCTGTTGCTCTTGATGTTGTCATATTTCCAAGAGTATTCAAGGGCTAATCTTATGGCTCCTATCTCGGCAAAGTTCGAATCTTTGGTCCCAATTGGAACCGAGAACACACAAAGAATGTTACTTTGCCAGTCTCTAATACAGTTATTTTTGTCTCTTAAAGTGATCACTCTAGAATTATTTTTGCCTCATGAACAGACTGTTATACAATTATTTAGGGAACAAGATAGAAGCACCCCCTGAACTTTCTTACTAAACACAAAACACTATATCAGCACTCTCAATATTATACAACATAACCCTTGAACTTTATAATTAAATGCAACGCATCTTAATTTGTCCCATTTTATATATTCAATGTCCCATTCCCATGATATTCTACAGTTATTACATGTGCATTCTGGCATGAAAAATGTGTATTTAGGCTTGGAACACGTTAGAGCAAGGGCAACTTGAATAGTGTTGAAGAACAAGCAAAAAAGGACAAATTCAAAGACTACGCTGACAAACCCAACCATGTGTGAAAAAAAAGGATCCATCAGGCCAAGATTCAACTATTCAATCATGTATTTTAGGCCTTTAGTGATGTTGATTGATCGGCTAAGAATGGCCAAACAAGTGCCCCGCTGTCGTCAACCGATCCATTGGCCATACCTGGTGGCGCCTTAAAGGGCGAACCATAAGTATAAATAAAGGGTGGAGGCTGGTTTTCTTCACTTTTACTCTTCTTTCTCATCTCCACTTTGCCCGAGCTGCCCCAAGAGATTGAATTCTCACGAAGCCTAAAGCGTTAGTGGTTGGAGTATCGGGAAATCAAGGCTGGAGTCAAGTCAACATCAGTCAAGGGGGTCTCCAGTCCATGACTTCGCTTTCTTTTTTTTCTTTTTGAATTTATGATTCGTGAAACTCCTATGGAGGAGTCGACCCATAGTTTTCAGGGTGAATGACAGTTAGTCATCTGGATCCCGAATTTGCAACAATGAATACAATGATGCTATTATCCGCACCATGTAAAGAATTTTATATTTGAGATTTTTTTTTTCCTTTATGTGCTTGTAGCCATCATTTGGACAACATTGCATTTGCGTGTTATATTATGATTGTAGCCTAAACTATAGTTAATAAGTTTTCATGAGTTGTCAAAGTTAATGTTGTACCCAATCCTGAGAATAATCTTTTATAAAAGTTGAAGCTAAATTGGGTGTAACAAAGGAATTAAGTAGTGCTAGTGAGATAACCCATGAAATATCTAGAGTGATTAGATGGTTTGTGTCCTTAGGCTTGTTGACTACCATATACCCTAATTAAGTATTAGTCTAGATTTAAATCTTGTAACCTAAATTATTAAAGTCATTGTCGTGATGAAATATAATGAAGAGATCTGAGTTAGGCTAACCTAAATTTATTCCCCGGCCTTGATCAATTGATAACTCAGTTTTTTGTTTGTATCTGCTCTTTTATTAGAGATTCACTTGCTCAATCATAAAACCAATTTTAACCCCTCATTAATCATCAGAATGAATTTTATACCGATTACCTATGGATACAACACCTATATACCCCCATAGTTACAACTTGCTTGTAGGCTTGCGAGTTAAAACACTTTAAAACGACACATTAAGTTTTTGGTTCCATATATTAGGAATCGGTAGTCAACACACTTTAAAACCACAATTAAGTGTTTGGTGCCATTGATGAGGAATTGGTAGTCAAAGTTTAATTAAATGATTAACAATTTTTTGTTTCCTTTTTGTTTTTCATTTTTTCTTATTACTACTTGTATAGCTTCTTGCTCATGATTTGGGTTGATTTAGCTGGCTTTATATTGCATATATGGCAGATGATATTTATTTCTTTTAACCTGAAAATTGTATTAACATTATCTACCTTGAAGAGGTAGATAGCAGGTTTAAGTTCAACTCAAGTCATGGCTAACGAAGCTAACCCACAGCTAGGGCCCATCTTTACACATATAATTGAGGATTATTTTGTTCCCAAATCTTATGTTGTGTTAGGGTTACCCACTGTGGGTAATGCAAACTTTGAAACAAAGCTAGGGATCATCAACATGCTTCCCACGTTCTATGAAAAGCCAAACGAGAGCTTGTACGAGAACCTTGATGCTTTCTTGGAATTTGTGAAACCTATCATTATCAAGGTGTCTCGAACAACTCCATTAAGTTACATCTTTCTCTATTCTCGCTTTAAGATGTAGGAAAACGGCTAATTCAGTCCTTACCGAGGGGTGAAATCATAACTGAGTAGGATTAACAACTGCAATTCTTTGTCAATTTTTACTTAAAGTGAGGGCCGCGGCTCTTATTTGTGCTATAAAGACTTTGAAACAAAAGACCAAGAATAGATCCAGGAGAGGTTGGACAATGTTTAAAGAGAAGTTATCCTTATAATAGGTGTCCCAATTGGGTTTTGGTTTAAAACGTTTACGATGGTCTCATCGTGTTGAACAAACAAATGAGGAATTATTGTTTCCTTTTTGTTTTTCCTTTCTTAAATGTTGAAATCTTAGGGAATCCACAACAAATGCCTTGTCGATTCAAGTATTAGTTTTTCATGCATGTTGAGGCATGAGTCAACAGAATCAAGTTGGATCAGTCAAGATCCTAAGTAATCTAAGTACATTTTAAAACAAGAGGATGGTGAGGTGCTAGAGAGTCAAGAGGGTGGAGAGGTCAACGGCTGGAGGATGGTATGGTGATACTGATGGTGTGGGTGACTTTCCTAGTGAGCAAAAGGATGGTACAACCCCACATGTGGTAGTGGATAGTGAGAATCGGGAAACACTAGAGTTTCAAGAAGACCAAAATGGAAGCCATGACCATGCAATGCCTTAAGAACTTGTGTGCAATATGGAAGAAAATAATGAGCAAGTGGTATGTAGGAATGATGACTAGGGAATTCGGGAAGGTGGTACTCCTCAGGGTGCAGTTGGAGTCTTGGCTATCAATGCAGAAGGTATCCAAGGTCTCATAGACGTAGTATGGAAAAATGCTGAGACGGTGGTCAAGGGGTGAACAAAAATGCAAATGGGAACAAATAGCCATTGACATTATATGTAGATAGTCTCCTATGGTGTACGGATCATGCTTGATTGTATCAACTCTTTAGATGATATGGCAAGGTAGTGGATGCCTATGTTTCATCAAAGCGGTGGAGGAATAAAGAACTATTATTCGGGTTTGTCAGATTTCAAAAAAGGGCGGAGACGCAGTGTGCTTTCTAAGAGATGAATGGCATGGACATTAGGGGCAACAAACTACATGTTTAGATTGCAAGATGTGAGAAGTATCAAGTCGGCATAGCAATGAGAACCAGGAACATGGGAACTCAAGGTGGTGAAAGAAATACCCGGTGGAGGCAAAGGGTGAAGTAGGCCGTCCGTGAGACCGAAGGTCCCTAATAGGGAAGGGCCTGGCACAAGACAAGCTCTATTGAATGCGATTGAAGGAAGAGTAGTGAATGAGAACTTGGAGTGACTTAACCCTAGCTTAAGCTGTAAGTCATGTAAACCGATTCTTATAGCAGATATAAAAGAGCTGCTCAAGTTGAAAGGGGAACCTAATGTTGAAGTCAAGGATATGGGGCATTACAAAGTGTTGCCCTTATTCTAGAACTCAGAGCTGAGGGATAATGCTATTAAAGTATGGAGAGAATGGCCTCATTCTTTGTGTGAGACAGCAGAACCATGGTCCGTGAATGAATATTGTCAAACTTGTCTAACCTGGATTTCCATTGATGGAATACAACCTTAAGGCTGGAGTGAAGAGAATATTACAGCTATTCGGGAATGCTGGGGCAATGTGATGATCATTAACATGAGACCTTAGTGGGGAGAATCTTTTTAAGTCACTTGGCCACTAACTAATACAACCCAAATGGAGAGAATTGAAAATAAAATTCATTTTGGCATTGGACATATGGGTTTTGCAACACAGTGAATGACGATTGGGCTCCACATGAAATAGGGATGTACAATGTGGTCCAGCAACCTCAGGGTGGAGAGAGTTTTAATAAGGGTGTTCGAGTGATGGAGATGGGTGAGATGAACATGGTGGATCAGCTACTTCGGACATTGAGTTCGGGGGGGTGGGGGTTGTTGTTCTCGCCTAGCATTATGGAGGAAACTTGCACCATATGACATTAATGAACTAAGGGACAATTTTAAGATGGGGAGGGCGATGGGTTGTACAAGGAAAGTGTTGGGGTTAATGTGACAGAGGACAAGGTTAGACAGTGAATGGGTTTAAGGAGTATTGTGTGTTTTGCTGACTTGAGGATCGATAGGTGTGCTAAGGAGGACCTTGCTACTTTGGGCCCTAATCTACCAACCCATTTAATTTTTTGGGCCAAAATAATCCCATTAGCTTCCTCATTCTACTAACGGCCCTCCTCTTTTCAAAAATGCTAACCCATCTTCCCCTTTTATTTCTCTCTCCTCTAACCCTTGCCCATCCCGATCGCCTTCCTAGCTCTAAAACCCAATTATCTCCCTTTCCACTTCCTAGCTCTGCCCCAACTTGAAGATTGCGTCGTATCTTGAGTGCCCCTCATACCTCAACTAATCCTCAACCAAGTGATCTTACAAGAATAAGAAGAGTTGGGATCTACAAAAAAGGCTGGGTTTGTGCTATGCTGGCCCTGAAAATTAGATCCACGATTTTATACCAGTTATGAAGGTGCTTTGGATACGTAACAAGGAGGAAGAAGTGATCAAGGAAGAGAACACAGGATTGAGCTATTGATCAGGTAAACAGCTCTTGAAATGAAAATTTGTGCTTGGAATATTTGGCGGTGGGTAATGTAGAGAAGAAATCGACTACTAGAAATTTGGTGGGAAAATTTGGTCCGTCTGTTTTGGGTCATTTTGAAAAAAAGCATGGTGTTTTTTATCAATGTTTGATATCAAAATGTTGGGTTAACTCTGCTTGTAAATGGTCAGAGGTGGCCACAACAGGGAATGATGCAAATTTTGGTGTGAGCTATGTTATGAAGTGGGAGAGATGGATTTATCTACTGGGCTCCATGGCAGATGATAACTTCAATTTTGCAAATGCTTCATATATGGTCAATCAACTAGGGTGGACAGAGAAAAACTTTGGTTGAAATTATGGAATCTGAAACAATTCACTCCTTCCCCATTCTTGATATTAGGGCACTTCAATGAAATCTCAGAAATAGGTGATAGGAAGGCTAATCGTTTCTTTATTCAAGGGAAGAGAGATTTTAGAGGCTTTGGGATATGTTTGGAGTGATTGACATTCCTCTATCTGGAAGAAAGTTTACTTGGGGCCGTGGTCACTCAAAGAGTAGGATTGATCACCAGTTGGTGGAAAAGGACTGGATAAGCAAATACCCTCACCTAAAATTGTATAGTGCTAAGAAGGCCATCTTTAATCATTGCCCGTTAATTCTAGACAAAGGTACTTTAGGGCCCAAAACGTTTCCGATGCTTTAATTGTTAGTTCTCTCATCTGTAGTGCAGTACAATTGTGATCAGTGAATGACAAGCACATGAAGGCTTATCTTTCGATAAAAAGCTCAAGGAACCTCTAAGACAATGGAATAGAGAGGTTTTAGGGCACATTGAAGAAAGGATTGAAAAGCTAGAGGAGGGACCTTACAAGATCAAATCCAAGGCTGAGACTGCAACACTAACCAAAGAGGAGACTTTTAGAAGGCTCATTGCAACCACACAATAATGGACTTGGAAGTGCAGAAACAGAGATATTGGTTACAATTTTCAAGAAGCAAGGTGATCAAGGATATGGACAGTAACACTTAGTATTTGCAAACTTTGGCCTTCGATCAAGACAAGATGCAAATCTATATTCCACGTAAGGATCAAGAGTTGAACATACACCAAACCAAGACTCGTGAAGAGAGTAGTGGCCAACCACTTCAAGCTTTTATATAGTGAATCATGAAAAAGAAGGCCAAGTATTGGGAGTTTACATATGCCCACTATTAACAGGGAAGAGGCGGAAAGGTTGTAGCAAATTCTAACACAAAGGATTTAAATTTAAATTTAAATTTATCAAAAAAAACATGTGGGGAACAAGTGGTGATGACTTGGTGAATTTTGTTCTCCAATATTTCGTTACTGGTAAACTTTAGGCATGCTTGAATATCACTTGTGTCTCCTTAATACCTGAAGTGGAGGGAGGCAATTGAGATCAAGGATTTTAGGACAATAGTATGGTGGCTTTTCTCTAAAAAGTCATTTCCAAGGTTTTAAGTATAAGACTTGCAACATTTTATGCCAGGGTTGGTTGGTGAAAGTCAAACTACCTTGGTGGCTGGGAGACAAATTTTAGATGGGTCGTTGATTGTGAATGAGGTGGTGTATTGTGTTAAATTGGGTGTTCTCCTTAAATAAAATTTTAATAAGGCCTATGATACGGTTAACTGAGGTTTTGTTATTATTGTGATGAAGTTGCTGGGTTTTAGGATAAATGGTGCCCTTGGATTTCGGAATGTATAACAACTCCAACAATGTCTATACTTGTCAATGGTGGTTTAAGATGGAACGAGGCTTGTGTCAAGCAAATCTGCTTTCACCTTTTCTATTCGTCTTAGTTGTAGAGGTGCTTAACCAATTACTTGTGAGGGCTGTTTGGCTATGGGAGATTAAGGGGCTAGAGACTAGTCAGCAAAAAGGTTATGTTATCTAATCTTCAGTTTGCTGATGACACTCTCATTTTTTTCCTGGCAGATTTGGAGGTAATCATGGGTATAAAAGATCTTTTAAATTGTTTTAAAGCATTGTTTGGTCTCCAAATAATTTTCCTCAAATCAGCAATCATTTGCGATTACATATCGGATGAATGAGCAACCTCAACTACTGCGTCTCTTGTGGGTTCAGTTGCCAAGACACCTACCTTGGCATCCCATTAGGAGCAAATCCAAAACTCAAAGCTACTTGGAAGCCTATTATTAAACGCATGGAAAGAAAGCTCACAGGATGGAAATCAAAGACTCTTTCAAATGCAAGGTGTCTCACATTGATCAAATGAGTTCTTAACAATCTCCCAACTTACTACCTATCAATTTTTTGTATGCCTATGAAGGTGGCAAAAAGGATCATACAATTACAAAAATAATTTTTCTAGGGTAATCCGACTGGAAGTAATCGCCTGTCATATATAGAGTGGGATCTTATTCAGAAGTTGAAGCATCTTGGCGGACTAGGTGTGGGGACCTAGTAGTGAAGAATGTAGCTCTACTATTTAAGTGGTGGTGGCGATTCTCTAAGGAAGGCTTAACTTTGTTGAAGAAAGTAATTTGCTCAATACATGAAGGTAGTGAATGTGACATTTCAATCCCTACAACAGTGAACTCGAGATCAAGGAGTACATGGGTCCATGTTACTGAGGTCAACTGAATTGATGATGCTATGCAAGAGGAAATGGGAGCCAACCATACAATTAGACTGGGAGATGGGTCAAGGATCAAGTTTTAGAAAGATATATAAATCGGGATGTAAGCCTCAAGTCATGTTCTCGGCCCTATATAGGGTCTCCTTGCAAAAGAATAATCTTGTTTGTTAAATGGGTTGTTGGGACGGTGTTGAGTGGAGATGGATGTTGAACAAGAGAAGACGTTCTTTTAGTTGAGAGGAAGTTTCGGTTAATGAGTGTCATGGGGTACTGCAATCAGTCCAACCAATTAAAGATGTCTCTGATGCTGCCCACTAAAACCTCAAGCCAGATGGTAGGTATTCGGTCAACTAATTCACGAGAGTGGTATGAAGTCGAGCTTTAAAATTCTAACACCGTTGACCATCTTGTTTTTGGGGTTTGGAAAGGATTCACTCCACCTAAAGTGGAGTTGCTTGTGTAGATGGCCTTATTGAGTAAGATGAATACAAAGGAACAATTGTGGAGACTATATATCATTTGTGACGTGGATATACGGTGCCCCTTATATGGACTTCCGGAAGACAGCATGGATCACTTGTTCATGGGTTGTAAGGTGAGTTGGGCCACAAGGTGTAGACGTCTGGACTAATGGGGCATTTTTTGGGTCTGTTCTTAATCCTTTAAGGAAATGTATGAGCAATGGCTAACTTGTTGTGTCCGAGGTAAATTTCAAAAGTACATGTGGATCGTGTTATTCTTTGTTGTTGTTTAGATACTTTGGATGAGAAGGAACAAGGTATTGCTTCAGAGTGACCAATGGTGTGACGATGAGGTCTTTTGCTATATCACGATGAGGGTCAGCTTAAGCATGCTATGAAGGGCTATCCTACTCTCCAAACGACATTACAAGAAATTTGAACTGCATAAAAGAATGGTTTGGTAGATGCTAATGTGGTGTGGTACTGTATGAAGAAACATCATGAGCTTTGGTGAAAGCCCTCGCTAGTTTTTTGGTTCATTTTTTTTTTGATATTCATGTAAATGGGGTGCATTAGTGGTATTTCATTTTTTTCTTTTATTTGTATTAAACCGGCTTTTGTATCATTGTTTTTCTAGGCCTCATCTTTTTGAGTATCCCTGCTTTTGCATTGTGCTTTCGCGTTATTTAACTAAAAAAAATGCTTCATGCTGGGGAGCATTCAACTAATAGGATGGGATTAAGGGTAAACCCTTTTTGAGCTCAATTGTTAGCATTCCCTTGACCAAGCCTCCTCTGCTAATCTGTTGGGGGAAGTACATGTCTTGCGTACAAGGTGGCACCAGGCCATGACAGATTGTTCATGCTAAACCTGCTAATGTGCACTCGATTAATGCAGCCAAGTCATCAAATGTTTCTGAACCCTGTGGCGCCTGTTATAGTGCTAACCATTCTGTTTTTGACTATCCATATGCCTTATAGTTCCCTGAATGTGTGTCGAATTAGGTGTGTGGAGGGCAAATCTATTCAAAGACGAACAACATGTGTTCAAATACATACAACCCAAGATGAAGCAAGTTTCTAAACTTTCCATTAAGATAGAATAACAATTAGAACCAACCCACATGACAACTAAGAACCTGGTTTTATAGATAACACACACCCTCATTGTTTTCACAGAGGGGTAAGGTGTAACACTCAACCCAATCCTTCCAATTTGCATCCAACCCCCACCCCCGGGGGATCCACTTCTTTGTCTGAGGAGTGTACGCTTTGCTTTTTGGAGGACACTACTTGACTAAGTTAAAGATCCCAAATAGGGCAGTTAGCCCAAACCCTAAATTGGAGAGAGGAAGGAAGGTTGTCCTCCTAACCATTCACAAACCTGAAGGGGTTAACTAGTTCTAACCCTAACTTGCTCACTCACGAGTAGGTTAAATGTTGAGATTGAGGTTGAGAAGGAGGATGTGGCTCCCCCTACCACTGCTAATGGAGAGAGATCACGATGGAAATATTATGAACCCATCATGCCTTTCCCTTCAGCTTTAATTAGACCAAGGGAGAAGGATGAATAGAGGACAACTTCTCATTGAACTATTCAAGAATGTAAAGACCAACTAAACATTGATCAATGCTACTATACAAGTGTAGATATATGCTAAGTTCCCCAAGGACCTCTATGTCAAGAAGAAGAGCGCACAGGCACATACACTTAAGAAGGTTTGACTCACCGAGAAGGTGATAAGTATTTTGGCTTCCGTCACCCCGCTCAAGTTTAGAGATCCCGTGGCCTTCATGTTTCCATGTATCATAGGGGAGAGCTACACCAATTGAGCACTTATTAGATCAAGGATTTGTATAAATCTCATCCTATAGTTAATTTATCAAAAGTTGGGTATAGGAGACCTTCTGCCAACTAATGGCACACTTCAGTTGGCTGATAGGTCAGAGCGTGTACCTCATGGGGTGTTGGAGGATGTTTTTATCAGGGTTGAAAAAGTTTTTCTTCCTAGTTAACTTTATTGTTTTAGATTGGGACTAATTCTTTGGTGGAAGAATCATACTCCTATAATTTTGTGGCTAATCGTCTTTAGCAACAGGTGATGCCATGATTCATTGTAAGGTGAGAGTACTAAAGGTAGATTTATGTATTTTTAACGACAAACTAAACGTGTCGAATGCTGCTTAACACCAAGGATGATTTAAAGTGCTATAGGGTGGAAAATATTAACACTTTGCTAGAATCGATTGTGCTCAATTTTATTAAAATGCTAACTTGAGTAACGCCCTTGTCGTTGTTGTTGATTGTGTATTAGTTAATGATTCATCATCTTTGCATCATAGGATATATATTTGGGATTCCAATTTGTCTAGGTTCTAACTTTGAATGACCACTAAGTAAAGTACGATGTTGGGTTAGGCGATCGTCCCTATGACTTTGGAGAAGTCTACCTCGAGGAATTTGGTCCTCCTTTAGTTCTACGATATGTCCGACTAGAGAAATTAAACTTAGCGCTCCTCAGATGCAACCCGGTCTATTTTAGTTTAATAATTCTGTTTGATTTTCATATTAGCCTCCCCTTGATTTTCAGGACTACTTTGGCCTGACCTTTAATTACTTTTGTTTCTCTAATGTACTAAGTGCCTGTATCTTTCGTGTTTTCAAATGCCATAAACCATTTGCTTGGTGATTTTTTCTTTATCTGTCTCATTTTGTTGTTCTATTTCTTCTATTGTCATTTCGAATGAACTTATCTTCACTAAGCGTATCTGAGTTTGTTTGATCGTCGTATCTTACTACTTTGGTCATCTCTTTCCTTCACTTGCCTTTATTTACTTTCATGTACTTTGCATTGATCACAATGCAATGTTTGGATTTGGGGATGACTGAGTAGTTTGCTTTTTTTTTTTTGGTTACTTTCTTTTTTGTCTTCATGGCACAAATTATTTTAAATTACCTAATTTTTTGCATGGTCAGCCATGAATCTATGTGAGTCATATGGAGTTCAAATTTAAAAGAATGAGAAACTTTATGTAAATGCAGTTATTCCTAGATTCTACTATTGAACTCACTATTTTTGTCTTCTAACTAGTCTGAGCGTTTACTTTGTTCACTATCAATCTTTTGATAAAACCACATATTAAGATGTATTAATAGAAATAATTCAAGGAATTGACGCAAGCACTTTACTCTTATAGCCTTTGTGTCTTGAGCAAGTAGACTTGTATGGGTGTTTCAACACCTCCCGAGCCAATTGGATGGGAAGCCACCATCTGAAAGCTTACTACATGAGCTACAGAGAAAGCTTAAGAACAACAAACTTTATAAGTCACCCTGGTAAGTGCTAATGGCTTGTGAGTGTTATAGTATTTTAAGGTTTGTGTTAGTAATGGGTTAGGTTGTGAATTTCTTTGACTCGTGTTATTAGGTTCGAGTGCTTTTCACTTAATGCCTTAATCCAATTGTATTAGGAATCACCTACTGAAACTTGCTACATAGATCGTAGGGAGAAAAACTCAACCACACTTTTGAAATTAAAGAAAAAAGGAAGAATGATACAAAAAAAAAAAAAAAAAGAGGTTGAAATTGATATCCTACAGTAAAAAGAAGAAAAAAAAAAAAGACCTGGGGATTTCTATTTGGTTTGGGAGTAATTTATTAGTCATTTATTCCTTTAATTATTCATTCTATTCTTCTTTGACATTAAATGTTTAGAGTAATATAAGGAGGAGAAAGTTGTAAACCCACTTGTTAGTAGAAAGATTTAAATGGTGAAATCTCTAGTTAGGACCAGTAAGCCAATAGCAATTCGTGGGACTTCCCTTTCTTAATTTATTTCTCAGATATTCTCATAAATATTTTTCGCAATCAATTCATACAACCACATGGTTAATTGAATCTTTTCTACCTTCAACTAGCTCGAAATTGGTCTTGCTTGAGGAGAAGCAATGTTTGGGCTTGATGATGTTGAAGTGTCTCATTTTATATGTTTATACAATAATGTTCTTCAGCTATACTTGTTCATTATAGTATGGCAAATGTGTATTTAGGTTTGGAATGTGCTCGAGCAAGCATAACTTGGAAAGCGGTGAAGAACAGGTAAAAGTGGACAAATTTGAAGATTACGTTGAAAAACCCGATCCCGTAAGGCAAAAAGGGATCCATTGGATCAATATTAAGCCTTTCAATCTTGTATTTTAGGCCTCTAGTGATGTCGATTGATAGATTCAAGCTCACTGTAGTCGGCCACTTGATCGGTCATACCTGTGGGCGCCTACTAGGGCACACTACGGATAAAAATGGGAGGGCGTATTTTTCTTTTTCTTTTTTTGCTCTTTTTTCGCATCTCCTCCCTTCCCTAAGGCACTTCGAGATATCAAATTCTCAAGATGGTTGAAAGGCAAATGGTTGGAGTGCTAAGGGACCAAAGCTAGAGTCAAGTAAACATCATTCAAAGGAGCCTACAATCAATGAGTTTTCTTTTCACTTTTCTTTGTGAGCTTATGATTTGTGAAACTCCTTTAGTGGATTGGATTCATAATTTAGGGGGAAGAAAGGTTAGTTGTCTAGATCACATATTTATATTTTGCTTTATAATGACCGTGGTGCCACTATTTTTTACACCCCTGTAGGGAGTTTTATATTGAAATTGGGTTTTTCCTTTATGTACTTGTAGCCATGATTTACGTATTAAGTATTAATCATTAAAGTAATTGCTATGAAGAAATATAACAATGAGACCTGAGTTAGGCTAACCTGAATTCATTCTATAAACTATCCATAATAAATTGATGACCCTTGTTTGCTGTTTAATTCTATTCTTTTTGTTAAATATTCATTCACTCAACCATAACACCGATTTTTACTGCTCATTAATCGCCAAAACGAAGTTTATACTTATTATATGTTGACAAGAGACCCACATGCCTATCACAACTACGACTTGCTCGTACGCTTGTGAGTGCACAATTTTTAACATACTTTAAAACCACATCACATCCCTACACTGTTAGTTTTAGAAATAGCTTATTTAACTTTGTTATTACACACAACATACCGCTTGAACTTTAAATTAAACAAAATATAACCATACACTTTCAATTTCATAAAATAGCTCCGTAAACTTTGTTATTGCGCGTAACTCACCCACTAAACATTGTTACTAAACACAGCTCATCCCTAAGACTTAATTACTTCACAATTTCAATGTGTATACTTGATTTGAGTTCAATATATTTGATTTGAGTTTAGTAACAAAATTTGTGGATTCCTACCCTTTTTGTATTAGATGAGAAAAAGTGGGCTATGTCTAATTTTAGTCCTATATTTGATGTACGGATAATTTGGGTTTAACAACATAATTTTAAAAGTTATTTTTAAAAATTGAATTTCAACAGGGTCAGTTGTATAATGTAAACTTTTAGACGTTTTTATTTTTTAAGTTAGATAATAATTATTGAATTATAATTAATTAACTTAAATGCTAAATTATGTTATTAATTTTCAAACTTTGATACTGGAAACAACTCACCGCATAGACATAAATTCAAAAAAGTAACCCCTAAAATTTTAAATTAAACCCAAATCATAACTGAATACTAAACTTAGCGCTTAAATTAAACATAACTTATTTTTTCTTATATAATACCATATAAAACCACACTTAAGTTTGATTATTAAACTCAAATTAAGTATAAGAGGTGAGTTATCTTTAATAACAAAGTTCAGGGAATGACTTGTGTGCAATAACATAAGTCACGGGGTTAGTTTTTGAAATTAAAAGTGTGGTGTGCATTAATGTGCTTTTGTATTGATTAATAAAGGGATAATACATATATGGCCTTTATACATGCAAAGGTAAGAGAAAAGATTACATATAATGTCCCTAGGGTTGATTTGACCATAGTCTATTACATATACTTTATTATGGGGAATATGTTGTATTTAATTACAGCATATGGAAGGGTTTTATAAATTCGAAGTGCATACAAGAGGTGTATTATATTTAATTGTAAAATTTAGGGGCAAGTTGTGCAAAATTAAAATTGTAGGGGGTTTCTTGTGTTTAATAGGAAATTTCAAGGGGTGTTTTATATTTTTTTTAAAATTATTATGTCTTTTAAATATGAACAAAAATTCCCTTTTGGTCACTTTAGTGCCCAAAAATGGCCAACGTAGTCATAATACTCAAATTTTAGATGATTTAATTACTCAACTCTTAAAAAATATCCCATTTAGTCACTCAGGCCATTTAAAATAGACAAGTTGGTTACTCAACTCTAATTTTGCAGGATATGGTCACTCAGCTCCTAATAAAAATCTCACGTAGTCACACAAGTGGTTTACAATGGATAAATTGGTCACCCAAATCATATTTTGAAATATTTAATAACTAGCTTCTGAAGAAAATCCTTTATTAACCAAGTAATTTCAATTATTTAAGTTAATCACTGAAGTTAAATTTTGGAGAACTCTATCACCCATCTTTAAAACAATTCCTTTTTGCCAAACGGCGAGCGAGAAATTACATTCAACCAGAAACTCAATGAGAACAATTACAAAGAATTTCAACCAAGAGCTACACCCTTAAGCTCAGCCACCCAACTCTACCGAGCCATACAGAGAAGCACAAAACAATTCCAAACTAGGGCAATAATATTACTAACTACCTCCTATTCACTCTCGTGCTTGTCATTAAACAACCTGTAATTACCCTCATTCCATATGCTATAAACCATAGCAGCCAACATTATTCAACAAATCGGACTAATCCATCTTTTATTCTTGACACAGGAACCATACCAATCAATAAGACTCCTAAAATCAAAAATAAATGGAATGCGAAACGGCAGCAATAATCTTCCACACAGACCCTGAAAACAGGCATTCAAAGAAAATATGATGGCTTGTCTCTGATTCGAATTTGCAAAGCACACATAACTTCAAAACAATTCATTTGATCGCTTATGCGATTTTAATTGATAAATTCATTGTTCAAACATAAAAATAACAAATTTAGTCCCTTATGTATAATTTTGAAATGATAAAATTTTTAGTGTAATATAAAATATCTTCAATTTGAGCACTAAAATTTATAAAGACATAATAAATTTACAGATATGTGAGTTTTTCATTTGAAAATGGGAGGTTCTTTTTGTTTTATGAAATGGGCTTGGAAATAAAACTTTCACTACCACAAAATGCGCTTATGGCAACGGTTCTAAAATTGTTGTCAAATCAAACTTTGAGCAATAGTTTTGCAACGGTTTCAAAACCGATGCATAAGGGTATCTATAGTAACGGTTTTTGTCATGAAGATATAACTATAGCACATAGTTATCTTACAAAATAGTTTGCTGCAATGGTTTTTCGAATAATACTTATTGCAACCATTTAGAACCATGCTTATTCTCATGGGTGCCAACGTCAAATTTTGTGAATATACTACAAAACAGTTACCAATAGTAACAAATTGGAAAGAAATCTGTTGCAATTGATTTACCAATAGCCATAAAATTTATTTCTTTTGCAAATTCGAAATATCATACATATACCATGTAGAAATGACCGCTTTTGTAACAAAAAGACAAGTTTGCATATTGCATTACCAACAATATATCTTGTGTCTTGGTAATGGTATTTTAAAAAGACTTTACATATCTCATGAGATAGCAAATGAATTTTCAACTCCCACCAATGTTATGTCTAAAAAAAATTTTAAAAAAATTTATTAATTTATCTAGGACATATAGATAATTCAAATGTATTAATATTTTTTTTTTCTCCTCTAAATACATTACAAAAATTTACAATTTTATGCCAATTTATAAAATTTGGCTAAAAAAATTCCTGCCAAAGCCCTAAAATTTGGATAAAGAATTTTTTTTTAAAAATAAATTATTACAAATTTTGGGTAAGGTTTTATGCCCTAACTACTCTCCGTCATCTCTGTCTCTTCTCTCTCTCTCTCTCGTCTCTGTTCATCTCTATTCGTCTCTAATGTCCGCTCTTTCTCTCTCTCGTCCCGGCTGCTTCGCTCGCTTGTGTGCAAGTGTGGATAATTTTGCGCTAATAGGTACAGAGTTAATCGTTCTATGAAGTTATGAGGATATAATCATTTATTTGATGCTAGTGCAAGTCTCATCTTCAGGTCTTTGCTCCTCGTCCCATCTTCACTCACATCTGGTGCTGCTTCAGGTACAAAATAGGGTTATTTTGTTACAAAATGAGATTAATCTAGACTGGATAATTTTGTATTTATCATTTTCTTGTCGTTCTCCTTTGTTATAGAAATTAAGGTTATAATTTCGTCGTTTTCATCTTTTTATCTTCTAGTCATTCTCATATGTTACATAAATTAGGGTTGATTTGTTGCAAAATAGGGTTAATCTGTTAATTTGTTGCAAAATAGGGTTAATCTGTTCTAGATAATTTCGTAGTTTTTATATGTTATAGAAATTAAGGTTAATTTGTTACACAATAGAAGTTGGATGGTTTAATAATCTTTTCGTTAATGCTAATTTCATGTTCTTCTCATTTACCTTTGTTCAAACATTGTTGTAGTGTAATTTTTGTTCCTTTGTTACAAAAGGAGTTTGACAATTTTTCGGATTATAGTAATGAGTTTTTCATTATGAACTTTACATGATTTCTTTGGATAGTTCTTATATAATACAAGTTTTAATAGTTTTCCACATATGTTTGTAGTAAATTTCAGAAAAAGACTTGGATTACAATGTTCTTTGTCATAGTTTGGGCCATTTGGATTACAGGTGTAAGAGGTCTATCTGTAAGATGTTTTGTTCTCTATCCATGTCTTCTAGTCATCTGTCTTCATTCTTCCAAAGCTGATGATCAAGAAGATTGAGTCGACTTTTGCCACCTTCCTTTGGAAAGGCACTTCGTTAGGCTCGGGCGGGGCCAAGGTTGCTTGGGCGCACCTCTATTATCCCCGTAGGGAGGGTGGCCTCGGAATTTAGCGCTTTTTTGAGTGGAATCAGGCTTCTCTCATGAAGCACATTTGGATCCTGCTCACTGATCGTGACTCTCTCTAGCCTCGGTGGATTCATACCAACCGACTTTAGGGAATGTCCTTCTGTGATATTCAGCCTAGAGGATCGATTCCATGGTCAAGGAGGAGCATTCTGGGTGTTCGATGTTCTGTGCTGGAGCTTTCTAGCATATCATTGGTGACGGTATTGATACTGCTTTATGGTCCGACTACTGGCTGCCGTGCGGACGTTTGGAGGGGCGGTTCTCTTTCCGACTCCAACATTTCACTAGTCAGTGCTGGGGCTCTCGTGTCTTAGATATTATTGAGGGTGATCATTGGCATTTACCACAGGACGTTGTTGAGTTGTTAGCTATTTGGGATTCTACTAATTTCAGGCCCAAACCTAGGGTAGCAGATCATGCGAGGTGGATGGGAGACCCATCTGGGGTTTTCTCCACCAGGTTGGCTTGGGAGATGATTCGCAATCGGAGGGAGGATGACTCCATCCATCATCTTCTTTGGTTTCAACTGCGCATACCGAGGCATTCCTTCATTTTGTGGCTTGCTTCCTGTGAGCGACTATGAACTTTTGACAGACTTCTGAGGCATCGGTGCAGGATGTGCAAGCTACATGTGTGCTGTGTGGGTCAGATAACAAGTTGCACGGCCATCTCTTCTTTGCCTGTAGCTACTCTACTACCATTTGGTACAGGGTGTCTTCACGCACCTCTTTCGACTAGCCTGCGCTTCCCTGGCATGAGTTGGTTCAGTGGGCCGCTACTAGGCCCCGTGGACACATAGTGGATTGGATCCTTGCCCGCCTTTGTCTCTCTGTGACGGTTTACGTCCTCTGGTATGAGCATAACCTAAGGATTCAGCGCTCCCAGTCCAGGCCTTCAGCAATCGTCATTGGGGAGATCACAGGATTAGTTCGTAGCCGTCTCATTGCTGCTCCTACGCTTTGTGGTGCTCATTGTCACTCGCAGCTTCTGTAGGAGTGGGGGACCGAGCACTAGCTTAGTTTTGGCTCATGTTTGTTTTTTTTGGTCATGTTGACCATTGATACTTCTTATTTTGTTTCTTTCTTTGATTGATTCATTGATGTAGGCCTTTTAGCCATGGCTTGAGGTATGCTTCTCATAGACTTATACATATATTTTTGATCATATATGGTATATATCACAGATTTACAAAAAAAAGGTTTATCAATAAGATGTGACTTTGACTGTGTCTGGGTGGGTGGTTTGGTGCGTTAGTCTGTGAGATAAGGGAAAGGGTGAGTGTTGGTTTGAGAGATACTCAAATTTAAAGGGAAGAATCATTGAACCAACACATGTATGTAACAAAAAATATAAGTTCACTGAGTTACTAATTGGACCTCAAATTGGACTTCACTGTTTTTCTTTTAAGTTGGTATGGAATAGATAGAGGTATTTGCTACTAGTGGGATTCAATCAAGGTGGCATTTTTGACCCCTAGTTATCATCTCCACAAGATCAAGCCTAGTTGGTAATTGGACTTCACTTATATTGTACGGTATGACATTATCTTTAGACGGTTAAGTGTGGAATCCAATTGTTCACCTGGACCAAACAACTAAATTGCAGTAGCATAAAACTATGAAGTGGTACCACAAACATGACAGTAAATTCTTGGAGAAAATGCTCACTCATAAAAGTCTTCAGTAATTGGACAACTATAAAAGGTTGAATGATTCCACGAAAGGCAAGCTATTCAAGTTTACCTTGTTTGATTCCTACATTGATCAACAGCATTTTAGCATTTTTCAATCTCATGAGAATACCTGTGATTTTATGGTTCTCCTATAATTATTATGCTTTAAATTATTTTTTAACAGGTTACCACCACTACAATTACTACATTGTTAGTGTAAACCACCTGACAGGAGCAGAATCTAGGAATATTGTCGATTTAACTTGCATTTGACCCAACTCATTTCACTTACCAAAACTTCTATTAGAATTTATTTCTATTTTATTTGTACTTATGACTAAAAAGTAAAATTCATGATTATATTTTATGTTTAGATTTTGTATGATGCTTCAATTCAATTACGTTTCCTGCATTTGTCGAATGTCCAATTTAACTATCATTTCAAGCGTAAGGGCCGGATATAATCCAAAACAACTGATTGGTGCTCCCATAATTTAAGTGGTGCATACATTTATCATTGACAATTTAATTTTTTATTAAGTTATGTTATGGCTTGGTGGATAATCGTGTTAGTTGAATTGAGTTTTAGGTCGGACTTGAGTCAGTCCATTGTGATTGTCAAACAATAAATTGCTACTGATAAGAAGTGAACTTGGTTGACTACAACATTGTACCATAGTGCTTGCCACTCAACATGCAATTCCTCTTAAGGCTACACTTCATTGAAGCTTAGTTTTCTATGAGTTTGAGTTTTAATGCTGAGCTGCTCAATTACACTACGTTTGTACTCAGTTATGTAAGGAAGACTTAAAAAAAATAGATGAAATACAGTATGATTATAGGCAGATCAAAGTGGAGCAAGACACAAATAGAGGAATCAAATTAAGTATTAATTCTTTCTAGACCTTGGGCATAGAATCACATATACCATAAATTATGCTAAATTTGATAGCCTCATTAAAATAAGATCTATAATGCCAATGCATCATTTCATTCTTTACAAAATAAATGCTTTTCAAAGCTATTTTACTGTATGACATCTACAAAGTAGAGGTTAATTAATTTCTTAAGGTTTTAGCAAGCAGACTGATTTCAACAAATGGTTTGAATTCTCAAAACAAGACCGCCTTCACTGTAATTCTACTCAATAACAACATCTAGAATACAACAAGAGTTTAACCTTTACTATTTCTCAATGTTTATGCTATCAAGAGCCAACTAAATGAAATTCTTTCTAGTCAATTTAAAGGCGGGACATGCCCTTTACTAAATATTGCTCAACTTTGTGCTCATTATTTAATATTTTCTTTTGGGAGGTTGAAGAAGACGATGTTGAAGATGTTTTTATTTTTAATATTAATATTATTATTATTATTATTATTATTATTATTATTATTATTATTATTATTATTATTATTATTGTTATTATTATTATTATTATTGCACGTAGTAAACCTCAAAACTATTAGGTGGCGCGTACTTTTGTCAGTTACAGTTGAGTGTATTAGGCTATTTTGTGCTTTGGTGGGTTGTTGTGTTAAACTAATTGGGCTTTTATACTGGACTTGATGGATGATTGTAATTTTGTTAGCAGTTGGTAATTTTGTTGTCAATAGATGAAATTCGATTGTGGTGGATATTTCTTGTTTGGAACATTAAGTTTGCCATCTTTATTAAACAAGCGTGCTAGACCAAGAATTTTATTGCAACAAAGGATTATAAACGTATATATAACTATTGTTATAGGTAAATAAATTGTTGCAATAAGTATCCGAAATCATTGGCTTTTTTGCTAAAATACTGTTGCCATATGAAGTATTGAATATGATACCTGTTTCCATAAAGAAAAAAATTGTTGTAATAGATATTTCGAACTATTGTGTTTTATGCTAAAAAAGCGTTGCTATAGAATATTACCTATAAAAACTGTTGTCATAGGGGAAAAACTTACTGTAAAAGATATCCAAAACTGCTGTAATTTATAAAATAACCATTGCGATAAACAAAACTAAATGTAACAATTGTTGCCATTATGAAAAAAATAGTTGCTTATTCTTATTTTATATTTAATTTTTATATTTATTTTATGGTAAAATTGATTACGTATCTTTTAACTTTTACCCAATATTAATAACAAAACAAGGGCTAATTTGTTTCCAAAATAAAAAATAAATGACTGTTTTGGGAAAGATAATGATGGATAAATTTTAATAAAGTTACAAAATTAGAGACCAATAAAATAAATAATTCAAAAATATGATTAATTTTTTTTTTCTTTTAACTAGAGCAGTGAATTCAATCAATTTTAAAGAACTTGGGTACCTAAATAAGATGTTTTATTAGGATTTGGGTGATCGAATATCCAAAATTCGTGTAAGATTACCAACTTGTACATTTTAAATGTCTTGAGTGACCAAAAGATTTAATAGGAGTAGGATAACGAAATCTTCTAAAATTTGAGTTTGATGACTAAATTGGTCATTTTTTGTCACTTTAGTGACCAAAGGGAGACTTTTGTGTTTAAAGATGCTACTCTATGTATATGCTTGTCTTATGAGGAGACAAATATGTGATTATCTTTGATAAATGAAATATGTGATTATCTTCATCCTATGACGATATATATATGTATATATGTATATATGTATATATATACATATATGTATACATATATGTATATGTATATATATATACACATATATATGGTACCATTCTTATGAGAGGGTAAGAGCATGAGAGGGGGCGAATCATGACCCTCCAATATAATAGACGGCTAAGATTTATTGGATATTAAAAGAATAATTTAAGGCCAAGATTTGTTGAGTATTGAAAAAGATAATTTCCCTCCCTGTCTCCATTCTTTTTGCCCCATGAAAGGGTATGGGCCGAAAATACTTTTTTAAATATTCAACAAATCTTAGCCGTCCATTACACTGGAAGATCATGATTCGCCCCTTTCACTCTCTCACCCTCTCATAAGGACACCGCCCTATATATATATATATATACACACATACATACATACATACATATATATAGACCTTTAAATGTGAGTTATTTAGCAAAATATCCTATTTTGAAAGAAAAATTTAGAAAAGTATTCCAAAAATATTTAGCAGAATGACCTAGTGTGTCAGTAAAAGTGTATAGACGCCGTTTGAATTTCCGCCTCTAACAAGTTGGCGCCATTTAAAACATCGCCTATTGTAAAATTTAACGACACCTCCTAGTGTAAATTCAGGGTCGAATGGTGCCTCCCTTAATTCCACCAGCAAGCGCCATTTTGAATGGCACCTGCTACATATTACTCCTGACATACTCCTTCCTCTTCCCAAGCACCCATGACTTCCCCTTTCCAAGCAACCCGTGACATCACTCCACTTCTCAAATCTGTGACTTTCCTCTGTTCCCACAATCTTTATAAGTAAGCCCCCCATTTCACAGTTTTTTCACAATTTACACATTCATACATACAAATTTATATACTAATATTGTATACTTTTATTCATCTCTTTTCTTCCTTTCATTTTCACTCACTAGTAAGTTAGTATTATAATTTTTTTAATTCTATTTCTTTTTATATGTTCTAACATAATATTATTTTGTGTCACCTGCTTATTATGTTGATTTTGTTAGATTAATTTTGTTCATGTAACAAATTTAATATAAAAAATATCATATTATATTATAAAGTAAGTTAGCTAATATAAAGAAATTATTATTAAACAAATTCTTATGTTATATTGTTGAGTGATATCCATTAGTTTTTAATTTTTCAATGTCATACTTTAATGTAATACCCTTAATATATGTCAATTTTTGTTGAAGATTCATTTAAAAAGTTACTTTTTTACGTTTAAAAATTATCTTTTAAATATTTTGCATATTTAAAATATTTTTAGATATATTAAAAGTACTTTTAAAGGAAAATTTAAATTTTGTATATATGTAAAATTCATTTTATAAATATTTTAGATATTTAAAATTATGGTTAATATGTATTAAAATTATTTCAAAGTGAAATTTTAATTTCTAAAATTTTAAATTTTGAATTTATAATTCATTAGTCTATAGGTTTTAGTTATATTTACTGATTGTTTGTTATTTTAGGGTTAGGTAATCAAACTAGAAACTATGGAATGCATTATAGTGACATTGTTGTATCATTATGACGAAAATGTGATTCAAAATGTTGATGGTGTCGATTACACGGATGGAAGACAGTTTATACTTAAAGCACAAACTAGAATTTCACTTGCGGAGTTAAAGAGGATGATGCATGAAACTACTGGGAGGTATAGTAACACAGCTGAAATAGTGATTATTTGGAGAATGTTGGTATCTCAAAATCCTAAGTGCTATGCACCTGTTCAGATCAATTGCCCAGTTACTTTGAGGTCTATATTTGAAGTGGCCTCAGAAAGTAGGGCAACATATATAGAATTATATATAAATGTTGTGGATGTTGCAGGCAGATCTCAACATCATGTGCCACATTCTTAATTTGAAGCCTCTGGTCTTTCTAGAAGCCTTGACATTGACGTTTCATTGATGGATGGAATCATTGCAAACGAGAACAAAAGTATGTTTGACGGGGCTTATGCCAACAATGATTCCAGCACATCTAATGACGACGCAGATGCAAGTACTAATGCTTGTGAGGCTGAACCAAATAATATTGATGGGCCTACAATTGCCCGAGCCCCTGTTCCTGAGTTTAAAGATGTTAGTTGGGCAGACCAAACAGTATGTTCTAACTAGGAGGTAAGTAGAAGATAGAAAACCCATGGGATCCGGCTTGGAGCAGGGGCTATTGCTCTGAACAAAGGATGAGCTAGTCAATGCAGAAAGCTTGTGACACATTAAGAACAAATTGCAATATATTGTGTACAAGTCGACATCTCAATTTGTAGCTCTCAAGCAGCATAATATGAGTGGTATTTGCGTGGGGCATTAAAATACAGGACAGGGTTGTTTGAGATATCAGTTTTCAAGGGGCCACATACATGTTCGATCACTATATTGGCAGAAGATCACCGACTCCTGTCGTCAAAAATTATTGCGAATATGGTGCTACCTATTGTTACTACTAATCTTAGACTAAATGTTGAAGCAATCCGAGTAGCAGTGAAACAACAACTCGAGTACACTATTTTGTACTTCAAGGCACAAAAAGCTAAGTAGCAAGTGCTTGAGCAGTTGTTTGGCTTGTATGATGAAGCATTTCAATGCTCCCTAAGTTGCTCAATGCACTCTAGTAGTCAAATCCAGGCATTGTTGGAGACTAGCAGTATATCAGGCAAGTAGTTGGTGAAGTGCTGTTTGGCAGAGTTTTTTGGGTATTTGGGGCATCCATAGAGGGGATCAAGTATTGTCTTCCCTTGATTAGTGCTGATGGTACCCATTTATATGGGAAATACATGGGAAGGTTGCTAGTTGCAGTCGAATTTTATGCCGACACAACAGTTTATATCAATTGCGTTTTGCTTTAGTGGGCAAAGAGAGCACATGGAGTTGGACTTGGTTTCTGCAGTTTATATGGACCTATGTGACAGGTGAGCGCTTCCCAATGTGCATAATTTCTGATTGACATGCTGGAATTAAGAATGGGATGTCAGCGATCTAGCCTGAGCCTATAGGGTACCATCGGTATTGCACTCATCGCTTGGTTAGTGACTTCAAATACAAATTCAGCAATCCCTCCCTAAAGAGAAGGTTGAGTTTGATGGCAAGGGAACCTTCCTGGAGGAAGTTCAATGCTTGGTGTGATCAATTTATCCACTTAATGATGAGGTGATTGAGTGGATCAAGAGAGAGCTGAAAGAATGTTAAGCTCTTTCGTACGATGATGGTTATTGTTATGGTAACTTGACCATCAATTTATTTAAAGTGTTTAATAGTGTTCTAAAAGGCGGACGAACACTCCCGGTAACTATCGTTGTGCAACTGGCTTTTTTTTAGATGCAACAAATACTTTGTCAGTCACAGGGATCTTGCTCCAGAGTTCCTTTCACGGGGTGCTCCATGGCCATCCACTGACTTCACTAAATTAGAGCAAACAACAACAACTAAATTAGAACAAGTCACCATAAAATCAAGACACCATGCGGTCATGCTGTTTGATCGAGATACCATGTGCCTTCAGGTAATAACTTATATGCGACAGACTGAAGCAGGCATAAGAGGGGCGATTCGCCATCCTATAACATTGACTGAATCGAGTTGCACTTATGGTTCATGGCAATTTTTCCATCGTCCATGGTCACATGTGATGGCATGTTGTGCAGCATTTAAGATCAACTATGGACAGTTTGTTGATTCGTTGTACAACCGTGACATATACGCAAGCTCATACACTGCATTGTTTCACCCTTTTTCCTGATCAATATTTATGGATGGAGTACACTAGGCCTACGGTGATTATAGATCATACTAGGTGAAGTTTTGGAAAAAGATGGTTGAAATCAATTCTGTTACATAATGAAATGGACATTAGGGAGGGCTTTTCTAAGAATAAATATTGTATATGTGGTTAGAGAGGCCATAATAAAAAATCTTATCTTAGTAGACAACATCGATTTTGTAATTAGGTTTATTGCTTGATATTTGTTTCATTCTTTACTGTGATTTTGTAATAGTATGTATTATTAGCAATTGTAAGAACACATGAATGTGGCATTGGTATAATATGTATAATTTTATTTTTGTGCTATCATCGATTGGACTACTATAATATATGTAATTTTAATTTTAGACCATCAATATTTGGTGATTATGTCCTTTTATAATCAGACTTGACACTATTTTTAACATTGTTAGAGAAATGGTAAGGTCATGAGGAGCACATAAATCTGGTGGTACCAATTTTCTTGAACAAAATCCGAGTCCGGACAACAATTCATTGCTGCATCTTCAAGACCAACATCGGTCAAAGGATATTTCATGTTATGATTGGAGGCACATATGCCAACATTTATTGGGTGCAGCTCCCCCTTTTGAGCTGTTAAAGGGTGGCATGGTCGTAAATCAATGGTTAAAAGGAACAGTTTCAATATGGATCCCAAATGACGCTGGGGAGCAAGTATTGTTTCTTTATGCTAAAGGCTACATCCTCCATTTGATCAGCTCTGTGATGTTCACCAACAACATTGGTAATCAAACACCGCTCATCTTCCTCCCGTTGCTCAAGACAATGCAAGAGTGTAGGTCATACAGCTGGGGGTCAACTGTTCTGGCCAACTTTTATAGACAATTGTGTCGAGGTTGCATGCCTATCTATTTATGCGCATTTCTGCCTTACTTCTAGTTGCTTGCACCATTTATATGCTTGCAGGTTGCCCTTAGGTAGGCTCTCTCCCATAGATGCTTGGTTTCTTATTTTTGCTCTTGCTTAGATGCTTCCATGATTGTCATGCTCTCTGTGCTCTCCAAGATTTTTATGCCATCTTGCTTTCCAAGATGAGGGTCCTTAGAAATAGCCTCTCATTAGGGTATCCCCCTGATGGGGTAAGGCTACGTACATCACACCCCACCCAGACCTTGCTCATGTGGGAGCCCTTGTGGCAGTGGGCTTCTTGTTGTTGTTGTTTGTTGTGTCGAGGTTGCATGAAGGGCGCCAAGAAACTTGGCGAATGTGTTTTATTTTTGCAATTTATCATTTGTAGCTATGGTCATGGGAGCACTTACATATCGGTTGACCAATTGTCACCGCCCACCGTTAACAAGTTATGCTTAGTGATCGGATGCCTTCATTGGGCACTCAGTTAGAGAAAATATTTCATAAATCTCAACTTGATATCCAAGAACCTCATCAAGTATACAAGTGAAAATAGACATATTTTTTGTCATTTAATATTTAATATAATGACCATGTTATTTTGTCTGTTTGCTGGTTTGATTGGATGCCATACCAGCAACCCCAATTAGCCTCTTTGCCCGAGATTTGTTTCGAAGGTCGGCACATCTAGCAATATGTAGGACCCCTGATATGCTTTGACAGTGTTGAACTACGGCGTCCTAACAGAATGTTGCACTTGTTTGGACTGAAGCAGCATATCCTGGATCATGTCACACACTCAACTCTCTACATGATACGTCTCGTTGGGGCAGGTCCGGTGAGAATTGGGCTGTCTGCCATGCCAACTGGATCGATGTGTGCAATACACAATTGTACCGTATCGCCTACGACGTAATCCTCCGGAATCACCGGGCAAGTGCATGGAATGATATCTATTTATCACACGGTATGAGGTGCATGTTCCCAGGTGGCAACCATTTTCAACAAGTAGTATGTACTTTAAAAATATTTGCTTTTTTACTTATTCAACACTCTATTTTATTGAAATTTATAAGTAATATGTGCTAGGTCTATCTTGTTGTGAATCACACCAGAAGAGCAGCCAGGGCGCTGAGTAACAGTGTTTGCCACACTGTGCAGCCGGCCTCCACGAATTGGCTTACAGGATGTAGTAACGTATTAGATACTGTCGGTGAGGAACACCAATTTTAGTCATATCCTACAACAAGAAGGTGTTGACTACTATTTATTTAATTGCGCAGAAGGAAATCAACGTGAACATCCTCTATGACGCAGTTTTTTGATTCATCGGGAATTCATAGTCTCATCCAAAGATTATCGTGAACCTAGTCATAGATCCACGTCACGATTTGTACCATATTTTGCATTATTTATTTATATTAATTATTTTTATATTCTTAACATTTATTATAGAATATTCATCCCTGTACCATTTGGAAAAATTGAGGCTCAATGACGCCTCCATAAATTTTACAATAAGCGTTGTTTTAAAAGGTGCCTCTATGGCTATACACTTTTAGTAACACATCAAGTCATTTTACTAAATATTTCTGAAGTTGATTACTTTTCTAAATTTTGTTATTTAAAATAGGATACTTTGCTAAATAACTCTTAAATGTAAGCATACTCATAGAATTCAAGGTTTTGCTTTAAATGATGATGATAATGAAGATGATGTTGATGATGATGATGATAATCATGACGATGATAATGATTATATCGTTGATGATGATGATATAATGAGTAGTGTACTTATTCATATAGATTCTCACATCAGTTCTTGGACTTGATACCAAGCACTATTATGATTCATGATAATAATGTCGCCATACACGCAAAATATATTGACTAGATTATTTTGTGCATTACTTATACGACTTATAGATTATAAAATTATGTTATGTTCTAAATCTTTTTCTTATATTTTGACATGTCCAATATTACAAGACTTGAATTCATTACCCACGATATTTTTTGTAGAAACTGTTCATACTGGATTCTCGATTCTAAAAGTTACCTTACTGACATGAACCTCAACATTACAATTAAAAATGAAAACAAAGCATCCTACAAATTGCATATAAGATGATTTCCCTTCCACACCACAGATACAGGGAATGAAAGATTGAGTAATTGACAATCAGTATCCTTTTATATTTTTTGGAACTATTTACGGGAGAGGTATAAACACCAAAATAGAGTAAGTCTTCCAAAAGCTCATTATTCTTGGATTTACTTATGGCTCATGATTTCAAGTTAGAAAGCTTACCATATTCCATTTTTGGGAGAGCCACTATACAATTTAACCTGGTTCTTTTGAACCGATTAATGTGGCCTTCTACAGACTCCCCTAGCATTTGTCGAGCTAGCTCTAACATAACAGTTCCCAATTCAATTCTAGGGAATTGGGCCAGGAATTGTATGGCCATGTCATCCCAACTATATATGGAATTGGGTGGTAAACCTATGTACAACTGAAAGGCAGGCCCTGTCAAAGAACTAGGAAACAATCCAAGTTCCAGATAAGGGTCATCAACCGCCTCTCGATCTTGGCAATTAAACCTTGCCCGATGCTCAAGAGCACATACACTCCCCTCTTCCGAGGAGAGAGTGAATTTGGAGATTTTATATATTCGACGGAATGGGTAATTCCTATAGTTTATTATGAAGTGGTCTACGGATCGTTCTAAGGCCTGGCCCATACATCTGTTCAATGAAGGTGGCCAATTGGTCTTGGAGGGGGTAGGTTCACTACCCCCCAAGGGATTAAGCATCTTGAGGGGGATCCGTAATACACTCTTAAGCTCCCATGGCAATCGATGGCGAAACGGATGTTGTCCTGCATACGCAGGATTGTATCCCCCTCTGGTCAATGTGGCTAACTGGTTGGTTAGGCCCAACATAGGAGCCAACAGACCCTGGGTATGGGGGGCATGCTTGAGGGTAAAACAATGTGAACTGGCTATTTGGCCATCCTAGCCTAATCAATCCGGAATGTTGAATCTTGAGAAGGTACGAAACTAGATTGCTCCAAGTCTCATACATGGTGGGAGGCCTAGGAGCAAGACATTGATCCCCAATGATGGGAACTTATCCCTATACACCTACTTCGAGGTTTTGATTTGGCCTCAAAATGGCCTCTCCTATAATAAGAGGCTATGTGTGACCTTGCCTCTCAGTCTCAAGAGTAGGCATGGCCTAGATGTTGGCTTTTGGGGTCCCTTAAGATTAAGATATGCCCTTAAATCAAAGGCCCTGCAACTCCATAAGACACATCACTCTTATGGCTCGTATTCATGCGTATAACACTTGGATTGGCCATAGCTAGATTCCCTATTCTCTCAGGGGTAGTGCTAGTATCGTGATTCATTAGCATCCATGAGCTCGAAGGAACATCGCGAGGATACCGAGTGAGAACTGCAGCAGGAGGAATAAGCCTCAATTGCCTTATATCCGCTCCAACGACTTGGACTAAGCCATTGTGAGTTTCAACTTATCTTGTTAAGATAGGCTCGACTTCAATAATCATTTGCCTTGCTACGTCTCTGGCTAGAAGGCTAGCAATGGAAGATAAAGTTGAGTTCGTCTCAACCAGGACTCTATCAGTTTCTTTATGGAGTCCTTCGTTCGTTAAGGTCCCAACATCATTGAAAATGGTTCTCTAGGTGGCTGCATTTTTACACTAAGTTGCTAAAGTACGCTCTGTTTTAGCATGTTGTTTCCCTTGGACTTATTTCGCCATCGAGCCAAATACGCTAATCTTTTGGGATGTCTTCATCACCTTCACTTTCATTATCGCCACTATGACTAGTTTCATCCCTTCGGGACAAGAGGCCATGCTCTGAGAGGTGCTCGAGTGGTGGGCCAAACCGATAAGATTCTTCATGCTCAGAGCACTAGCTCTCCTAGTTCTGACCATTGGTGAATGGTCTAAGACTATATTATGATAATCCATGATGGGACTGAAGATAGTAAGCCCTTTATATGTCTCGCCCTACAGTCACCAAAAGCTATGTTTGCTCCTTTTGTCTATTTAATATGTGTGTGATCACTGTAAATATAAAATCAAACAAACATGTACAAATGTAACTCATAGCAACTTGGGAGTGATCTAGATTACAAACTTCCCAAGTTTTACCTCAACAAATCACCTCTTAAAAGGGTTGGTGCTTTTGGTGAATTTGACTTTCGGTTTACAATTTTAATGTGGATCCTACACGTGCTCCAATTATGGAGATTTTTTAATTATATTTTGTTAGACTTTTGGGTTTAATATTCTGACATATATTTAAAGGGATATGGACTAGGCTCAAGTGGCAGTTGGGGTGACAAAGCCAAGCCCACAAACACTTGTACTCGAACACTTAAAAGCTGGGAATTGGGTTGGAAACAAACTCAAAAGCGCAGGGCTCCACTTACAAGTCTACTTCAATTAGGTTTTTAAGCCTGTCACCCTTGACTTATACTAACTCAAATGACTTAGAGATGGACAAGGTTTAGGCGGAGCGAACCGTATTTGCATCACTTGATGAGGACCAATGCAATAAAGGTCAAGTCTTGGCCGTCAAAGCCTTAAACCAAAGCCAGGAATCCAACTTGTCAATTGTTAGGAACAAATGAAAATAGGAAATCTGAAATTTCTATTGCCTTGAAGGAAAGCAAGTAAAAGCTTTGCTATGACACGTTAAATTATGCTAAGTTATGCTACTCTTAGTTAAAAAAAGCACAAGTGTGCTATAAAAAAACTTGAAGAAGTCTTGTATGGCGGTGCTGGATACTTTACAACAACAATACTATTTCTAATTTATAGAAAAATGAAATAACTATGGCATCCTTCTGGCATATCTACTCCGGGTCTACCTCAACTCCTTTTTGGCAATGCTAAATGGGTGTTGATCGTGTCCCAAAAATGTGTGCTCGAGCCTATTTCTAGAAGCCCCATATCCATGTAATTCGCCAGAGACTCTTCTAGATGCCCCATGTTCGTATGGATATACTTGAGGCCCATGCTCCTTAATATGCGCTGCAAGTAACTACCTCAAAGTTCAGAACCACCTTTCTTGCAGCCTTCTAGGAAGTTCCCCTTGCTCGAGACCTATCTACCACAAGAACCATCTTCGAAGGCTGCTATCTCATAAGGGACTTAAACTCATTAGGAAAATGGACTCGAAACGCCATTTTCTTAATACTTAAAGGCGAAACATCCCTCGAGGATAACCCCACATGACAGACACGTGTCCTTTAGTCTCAAAATGGCATCATCCACTCCCATGGGTTTGGGGTGTAAATAGAAGAAGTATGTTTCTATCTATTTTAGTGTTGTGAGTCTCATTTTTTTTTTTTTTTTTTTTTTGTGGTTAAAGACTCAACAAAGTGCAGTATTTTGCATGTTAGGGAAAAGATCATGGCTTAGAAAATCAGGCTCAATAAGAAAACTGTTAGATAATGGGGAGCTATAAGAGTCCGGCCTTAGTTATGGAAGGAACGGTTATGGGAAAAGCGGCTATTGAAATAGTCAAAACGTATCCCTAGAGCTCAAGCTTGTAGCCTCAAGCTCAAACCCGGAGTAACGGACTTACCTTGAGCTAACAACTTCAAGGTTATCTAGAAGGGACAACTTGGGCTCAATTATAAGACCTCGAGCATAGACTAAAAGCACGAACTTCCCTTAAGTTCATTCACAACAACTTAAATAAATACGATGGCTGAAGAAATAAAGACCACGACACGACGTGCCAACCAACTGGCCAGGCTCGGCCCGTCAAGGCACCCTCTTGCCTTTGTGTGGCCCACTATGTCTACTCTAGGCCCACAAGATTTTACCAAGGCCCACTATGTCCACTCTAGGCCCACAAGATTTTACCAAGACAAGGAGAAAGGGCTATATAAATTAGGGTTCCTCATCTATTTTTCCTCTGTGGGATTGAAATAATTTACAAGTTGAACAAAACTAAAGCATAGTATCCCATATACTCCAACAAATAATATTAAAATTTCTTTGTAACACAAAACCACATTCAAAATTGAAATTAAAATTTTATAAGGTGATTCTCTAAAAAATTTAAAAGCTTTGGTGATTAAGTAAACCATTACTATTTTGAATATGGTTTTGTGTGAAGAATCCTAAAATATTTTATACATTTAAAATAAAAATAAACCAAACATCACTAGCATGGAAGACTTTGGTTCAAAAAAAAAAAAAAAAAAAAAAAAACCATGGAAGACTAGATTTATTATTCTACATTATTTAATAACTCCTGCCATATTGTAAATATAAAAGTTGATTTTACCTTAAAATATATTTTAAAATTATGCTTAATAATTGAAAAGAAGAAAATGAAACGAGTTACATGTAGGCGTGTTCATTACCCGTTAATTGTACTATCAAACTTATCTATATGGTAACTGTTTAAGAAATTTGATAAAATTCAATAATTGTTACCATCTATATAAGATCGGTTAACCACAATTTCGGTTATCAGTTAGTTCAATTTGGCTACTCGGTTAACCACTTATTAAAAATAAATTTAAGTATTTTTTTCACCTATCTATACCCTAAAATTTTGCTTCTTTTATGCTCTCCCAAAAAGGCTAATTAAGTAATATATATGATATCCAAGTACCAAATGGTGCATGAGAGTGGATATGATAATGAAACATCTTACATGAACATAACCAAAAAAAGTGAAGAAAATGAGGCCTGGAGTGAGAAAGTGGAAAGCAGGATTTAGATTTAGATCGTTAATTGGATTTGATCACACAAACTACGCAGGAGTGCTTATCCACTAGCGTAAAAATTATAGTGCACAACCAGAATGCTCTCTTAAATATAGTAATCGGTTTATTCAATTAACCAATTTAGTGAAACCCACGACCCATTACCCCCAAATTAACTGGATTTTTTACTAGTTTGATAATCGAACCGCTTTTTCCAACTCAGTAACCGATATTTTTGGTACAGTTTTCTCGGTTTCGAGTTTTTATGAACACCCACAGTTACATGTTGTGTCTAAATTCAAATGGAAATTTGGGTCATAGATGACACTAAAATATTACTAGTCGTTTCCCGAGCAATGCACAACCAACTCATATACTTTGAGTAGTTTAGTTTTATATACAGCAATACTATTTTAGTCAATACTTTAGCCAATTGATTCACTAAATCATATAAATTTTTTGATTTAATCTTTCTCTCAAATATAATAGTATTCTCCTAAAGTTGATAGAGTACAGATAACTTTTATACGAAATGATTTATGTTTGACCCGTATCAATTTTATTGGGAGTTGGTTTTTTCGAAAAATATTTTTAAGCATCCTAATTTTTTTTTTTCCTTTCATTTGTATTTTTTTTAATTTTATTCTATCTCTTTAAGATATGTAGATTCAGTATAATTTTTATTGAAAGAATATATCGTATTTTTTATTTTTTCCTTGTAATATATACAGAATCTAAAAGTTGGTACCCATAGCCTAAAATTTGATGAATGATGGACAACAAGTTTTGGTACAACTTCTTAATAAATATATGGAGAGATAATTCATGCATACAACAACTTTTGAATGCTCAAAAATTGTAAGGTAGATGGTTTTGAGTGTTTAGGGAGGAAGGAACTCCTACTCAATATGTATCTAGTCGTTTCCCGTGCGATACACAACCAGCTCATATACTTTTAATAGTTTAGTTTTACATTCAACATTACTATTTTAATCAATGTTGTAGCCAATTGATTCACTAAATCATATTAGAAAATAAGTGTAAATCCAACCAAACTTTTGGACTATTAAGTAGTCAAATATTTTAGCCAATTGATTCACTAAATCATATAAATTTTTTATTTAATTTTTCTCTCAAATATATTAGTATTTGCCTAAAGTTGATAGAGTACATACAATTTTTATATGAAAATGATTCATGTCTGACCCATATCCATTTTATATGGAGTTGGTTTTTTCTAAAATTATTTTTGAGCATCTCAAATTTTTTTTTTCATTTGTATTGTTTTAATTTTATTTTATCTCTTTAAAATATACAGATTCAGTATAATTTTATTTGAAAGAATATATCATATTTTCATTTTTTTCCCTTGTAATATGTACAGAATCTAAACGCCAGTACTCTTAGCCTAAAATTTGATGAATGAAGGACAATAAATTTTACTACGACTTCTGGATAAATATATGCGGAGATAATTCATGCATACAACAACTTTTGAATGCTCAAGAATTGTAAGGTTGATGGTTTGTAGTGTTTAGGAAGGAACTCCCACTCATTATGTAATATATAAGATAGATAATAGGCTACATAAACAACTATTTTTGGTAATATAAATAAAGGAATGTAATGAATAAAATAAATACTATAGATATTATAAAAACTCACTTATATGTAGCATTTAAGGTGCATGCAAATGGGTCGATTTCTCTCCTCTTCCGTTGACAATATCTCCAAAATTAGCTTGATAGAGACAACTCTACGATATTGAATTATATGCACCTATGTGTCGATTGTAATGATTAACAAACGTTCAAATGTTTAATAAAAGCATGAATTAGAGGGAGAAGGCAAAAGATGTTAAAAAAATAAACCTTTAAATATCTAATTAAAGGCTGAATTAGGGAGACAAGGAAAAAGATGATGAAAGAAGTGAAATTCAAGTTCCTCCATAAGAATGTATCCTCCACAAGGGAGATTAAATTGAAAGCACGCTTTTTCTTTTTTCTTTTTTTTAATGTGTAGGGAAAGAGAAGGTGTGAGAGATTAGGATTGAGAGATTTAGAAATAAATTTTATATTTTAAATATAGAGAGAGTTAAAATAGTAATGGTGAATGTGAAAGTTAAAATGGAAGTGGTGGATGTGGAAGTTAAAAAGAAAGTTTTTAGGTTTTCTTTTTTTAATATTAAAATTTAAAAGGTGAAATCTTTGAATTGGAGAATTGTAGGTTTGCTTCAAAATGAGAAAAAGTCACAATTCCTTAATATCATATAAGATAAATATAATATCTGTATAAAATAATTGTAACTTTAATTTATTTTAGCAATCATATGCTCTATAGATTATGTAATTTTTCCTTGGAATTTTCTATTGATAAGGTATGTATGACATTGATTACATGAATGATAAATTTTTCCTTGAAATTTTATATATATATATATTGATTACATTTGATGGTTTGAGCTTGGAAGTTTGATTGTGTCAAATTGGTTCTATTATTCGCAATTCTTAAAACTAACGAAGTGGAGTGTGGCTAAGTTAATTTAAGTGTAAATGCGTTTTAATTTTTAATTTTTAATATGAGTCAATTAAAGTAATAATATCATGTAATTTTTAATTTGTAAATGCATTTAGTTAATTAATGCAACAATTAATCTAAAAGTATCTATTCAATATATATATATATATATATGTGTGTGTGTGTGTGTGTGTGTGTGTGTGTGTGTATATATATATATATATATGCAATTTTTAAATGTTTCTGTTGGGATTAAAATCAAATTTAACAATTATATGCTCTATAGATTATGTAACTTTTAAGTTTATCAAAGATGCCTTTCAAACTATTAGTCAGAATCAATTCAGCCCCAACTTCTAATTTCATCAAATGCATCATGCAAACTATTAGTTAAAATCAATTTGACTCCTAACTTTGAAAAATGTGAATATTGTAATAATAATATTATGATAATTCTTTAGATGTACTATATTAGAATTATGTCATAATAACATGGTAGTTTTACTCATTGTAATGAGAAATTAGTAAAAATATAGTTAGCGATTATTATATTTATGAATTAGCAATATAGTTTATATTTAGTATTATATCTAAAACTTTTCGGTCAGTACGTTTCAATTAAAGATAACAAACTATTTTAGGCAATTAATAAGAGATAGTATAGTATGCGCATTGGAAATATGTAGGGACGAATGATACCTGATATAATGCATTGTTTGAAATCAACATAGAGAAGTAGAGATTACCTGCATGTCCTCTGCTACTCTTATCAACTCTAGCCCCCAATTGTTTGCGTGTGTTTATGTGATATTTTGTCATTGTAATTTTGGAACGTAGACAAATTAGAAACTACCTAAGCAGTTTTTTAGAATGTGGGTTGTTGATTTTTTGCACATTTTATTATTTATAACAATAAAATTACCCAAGTAGTTTCCGTGAAGTGGCTGTGAACAGTTACTTCCTTTTTGGCCTTTTTATTTTTATAATATAGTAATAAAATTATTGTAGGATGCTTGTAAT
This sequence comes from Simmondsia chinensis, assembly GCA_018398585.1. Taxonomy (NCBI): domain Eukaryota; kingdom Viridiplantae; phylum Streptophyta; class Magnoliopsida; order Caryophyllales; family Simmondsiaceae; genus Simmondsia; species Simmondsia chinensis. The sequence goes on along the minus strand of JAGTTD010000002.1, from coordinate 30,827,483 downwards.
TGAAGGATCAAGGGATCCTTGCTTTTTGAGAAGAGTAAGGGACCTTGGAATAAGATAACAGATAGATTAGTCCTACATTTTTAGTTTCTCTTTGTAAATTTTTGTTTTTTTTTTACAATGTTGCTTGCTGGATAGAAAATCAGTGCAGAAGCTACATATATATTAAAGAAATAATGTGTGATATTGACATTTTTCAAGCATAATAGTTATTGTATTATGATAAAAGTTACATATATATTGGTCGAATCATGTTCAAAGTGGAAAATTTCACTAAAAAAGTATCAAATTTTAGCAAAGAATACCTAATAAGTAAAATTCATAACTTCTGGGTATATGTATGATAAAGGTTTTGGCCTTAAAGACATATAATCACATATCTTATAAGATAAGAAAACCCCAGTTACAAAAATACTAAAATCAGAAGGTACTTATGTGATAAATTTCCTTTATATGTTATATATTTAATTACATAAGCTATTTAGTATTACCAAATTTGATGATGTTTGAAAACGGTGCTTATCTTGTTAATGTTGATGTGTATGATACAAACATTTGGAGGAGGAATCCCTTCTTCATTGACTTAGATAGACAAGATAGTCTGTGTAGAAAAGATAAGATCGTTCTGTTTGGAGAAGAAAGTGCAGATCTGCATTGATGGGGCTTTGGCTATAACTCTAGCAGTGGCAGTTCCTTCAATGTCAATGTGAATGATCGAGACAAAAGGCGGAATTGGGGTTGGTACTTTTGGGAAACTACATGAATTTGCCATGTGAAGCAAAATTTTGGATCAGATATGCTTGTCTTGCTGCTTGATAAGATGGTTTGGTTTTTGGATGTTTTGACACTTCTTCTACTAAATCTTTTCTCTAATATCTTCATTGATAATCCTCTTTCAATTTTTCCCATATGAGGAATAGCCTAACTTTAGACAACAAGATATAATTTGAACCATGTGTGTTGTGCTTTGCAAGATGTGGCAGAGAGTGGAATCTCATGTGCTATATTGTCACCTTAAGATGTAGCAGACTCTTCATTTGTTCAAGCACATACTAGATGGAAATGAGAATGGAGGGCAAGCTAAATAGGTGGCAATCACATGATATGGAAGTCATGAGATACAACACAACCTAGGCCTCCCTCTATCTACTCCTACTTCCCTTCCAAAAGGGATTGTGGACACTTGAGGGTTGACGGGTTCCGATGAATGATTTCATGTGCTCATTGTTATTGATTTATGTGATAGTAAACTGGTAGATTGATGTTTTGTACATAAGTAATGTTATTATTGTGTTGTTTATACAGGCTAGAGATGAATAGGGATCAAGTGATCGTGAACCCTCAAATTTTTCAACATCTCCAAGCATGCCAACCTCATTCGGTTGATTAATATATTTGTGGAGAATGTACTTGACTAGGTTAGCATTGAATTTCTCTTTTTTTTTTTTTTTTGGTTGATATTAGAATAGAAAATTGGTTCTATTATGGCTTTCAATTATATTGATATTTGAAGGGGAAAAGAACTCAAATTTTGTATTGAACTATCAAGATATATTGACAATGTTGTAATATTTTGATTGTCAAATTTGGAGTCTTATGAAAAATTTATCGTATCAGATGATATTTTTTTATTAAGTAATTTTATACATATATATATATATATATATATATATATATATATATATATACACATACATATATATACATATATATATATATGTGTGTGTGTGTGTGTGTGTGTGGAAAATATGCACAAATAAATTGGCAACATAGGCTGTTTGTAAAATGTCCATGCTGAGAAGAGAAAATTGGGTATTTAAATAAAGTCAAAAAATCTCGGCACTTAAAATCGACGAGAATCTCGGAGGTTAAAATCAACGAGAATCTCGGCTGTTTTAAACGCCGAGAATCTTGGCGCTTTCAAACGCCGAGACTCTTGGTGCATAAAATCGCCGAGATTTTTGGCGCATAAAAGTGCCGAGATTTTCGGAGCTTTTATTTTCGGCGTTTGCTTTTTCGGCGCTTTTCCTAAGCACCGATAATGAAATTCTCGACGTTTTTTTGCTCCGAGAATTGCAAAAATAAGGGCTGAGAATTTTCATATTTCCTTGTAGTGTTAAAATATAAGAAAACCTCAGTTACAAAAATACTAAAATCAGAAGGTACTTATGTGATAAATTTCCTTTATATGTTATATATTTAATTACATAAGCTATTTAGTATTACCAAATTTGAAAACATAGTCAACATATTTTTATAAACTACAACAATAATATTATATATATATATAGGGCTTTCAAAACCCCTGTTAATTAGCCCACGTGCAAATATATTGGATAGGAGTGTGCAAAAAAATGGTCTAACTCGTAATCCAATTCAGACCAAACTATAAATTACGGTTTAGTTTGGTTAATTTGGTTTATAGCTTGAAAAATTATGGTTTGGCTTAAGAATATTTTGTTATTAGAATTTACAGTTTAGATTTGGTTTAAAACCAAACTTAAACCATAAACAATAAAAACCCTAAAGTAAAAAATCCAATGATTATTTACATCATCCAAATCATAACAAGTTATATTAATGGCAAAATTTTACTTGACAACCTGATAAAAATAATTAGGGTTACTTTTTTGATTGTGTCAACTTAAGCCTTATACTTTTAATTATGTCAATTTAGTCATTTAATCAAATTTAACTTAAGGTAATGATATAATTTAACCCAATATGTGACTGAATCTCTAATATTTCCTTAACAACTTAACAAAATTTTAACAGATCCTATTTTTTTTTTTTTTTTTTTTTTTGAAAACTCAACTTCATTCAAGCAAAACAACACAACAAGAATTTAGAACCATAAAACTAGAGGACTACTCCTAAAGACTCAATGTTTTTAATAGACCCAACGTTACAGCTCAATTTTTCCAAAAAATGCTACTACTAAATTTAACAAACAAATTTTATATATTGTTCGTAGTTTTTGTTTATGTAGTATATAGTATAAACATGTTTTATATTATGAATTAGGAAGAGAAGTAAATTTTTCGTATTTTTGGATGTTTTTGTAGTTAATGATGATTTTAATGTTGATTAAATTTTGTTTATATTAATGTCAATAACATTTTTTCTATTATAATGGTTAAAACCATAAGCAAAACCGGACCGGACCATAATTACAGTTTGGTCCGGTTTGGTTTGTGAAACAAAACGGTTTGGTTTTTTGCAAAATTGTCAAGCGGTATTTTTACGGTTTGGTCCTGTTCGGTAATCATAAACCACCAAACCGGACCATGTGCACCCCTAACAATGGATGATCAAAACGTTGATGTTTTTGTAAATTGATGAGAATTGAGGAATTGGACAATGCATTGTATTGCGAGGAGGAGACTTCGCGTTGAACTATTAGATAGATTGGTACTATGTCACTGCAGTTTCATGAGAATCGTAATTTTTCAAGATATTTTAAGGGCGCATTTGGTTCAGCTTGTTTTAACTCTTTTTAGTCTATCTATTCTATTGAGATTTGTATCTTTTTATGGTGAAGTATTTGGATGTACATAGTAGAAATATCTTTTTTTACAAAGTAAGTTTTTGGATACAAGTTTAAAAAAATTTTACTTATTATTATAAAAAAATGACTTAATAATATAAATTAACAAAAAATAGAAAGTAGAAAAGAATCATAAAAATAGTTGGTTATGATAGTGGATACTGGTAAGGATAGAGACTAGTGGGCATAAAAGGGATTGTGATAGGCATGGGTAGTAATAACAAGTAAAAATAGGTTATGGTGGTAAAGATTTAATGTTAATATAGTCTTTTTAAAAAATTATTCTGAAATAAGCTGTGAAAAAGATTTATTTTTACATCCCCTTTTACTTAGTTATAAAACAGTTTTTTCCCATTTTCTATTTGAGCAATTAAAAAGATGTAAATACATCTTTTTTGTAAACCAAACGCAAGCATTTCATTCAACAATAACTTTTCACAGTTTTAAACTATTAAAAAATTGAATCGAACGCAGCCTAAACAACATGGGGTTATAAAACTACCATAGAAAACTAGTTTAGTATTTGACCACGTGTTTTTCAATATTCTTATAGAACTCAATTTTTCTATCGAATCATCAAATCTATTGACATAATCACTTTTATTATTAATATCTAAGATACATTAATAATTTTAACAATTCTTTAATTGAAAATATCGTAGTTAAACAACGTATGTAAACAGTTAAACCTTATCAGAATCGTACCATAGTACAAAAATCAAATCAAACTCCAAAGTTAGAAAATCACACACGTAAACTTGAATTCAATTGATAATGGACTAAAATCACAAAAGAACCAATGAAAATAAACTGACATTCAACCGAAATTAAGTAATCAAACCAAATCGCAAAATTTCTTGCTCAGGAATGTCAGTGACGAGAAGGAGATGCGAGCGAAGACACATTTTTGTTCAAAAAGAAAACCTTAGGAAAACACTAAGAGTCATCTGTATGAAGACTTATAATTAGGCAAGTTAATTCCTAAATTGATAACATAATTTCCGACTAGAAAATAAAATCAAACACCAAAGTTAACCAAACCCCCTAATGACCACCTACAATTAACAACACATGGCACTTGAGCCTTATCACATAAGAAATGTCACACCCATAGAGTTTTGTGCTATAAAAATATCCCGCATAACACAAGGACTATGTATTTGACAACCTAACAACCATAAGCCATTATTTCGACATCTTCTTGATAATGTTAGCCTTAAAACCATGTCTCATGTGGAGGATGATTGAGATGTCCGGAACAACCGTATGCCCTTCAACATGTTTGATATGATAGTTGTTGATTATGGTGGAAGCGACTGCCTTCATTTGTGTGAAGGCCATGTCTTTCCCTAGGCAAGTCCTTGGCCCTGCATTGAAGGCCAAGAACTTGTACGATGGCTCGTGTTTGACCTTCCCACGCTCTGTTATCCACCTCTCAGGTTTGAATTCGTGGCAATCATTTCCCCAAATTGTTCTCATTCTCCCCATTGCATATAGATTGAATATAATCTGCATACTTGGATCAACATGGTGGCAACTAGGGAGGATATCGGGTTGAAGAGGGGACTTAGCCTCAAATACCACCGGAGGATACAATCTTAATGTCTCACATAACGCACCGTGTAAATAAATTTGCTTTTTACACTCTTGATCATAAAACCCCTTCATGTTATCCTTTCCATGATTTATTGTCTCCATTTCCTTCGTAATCATAGCTTCAACTTTTGGGTTCTCTGAAAGTAGGTAGAAAAACCAAGACAAGGCGGTACTAGTTGTGTCTCGCCCTGCTATAAAGATACTTAATATTGTATCTCTCAAGAATTTTTGATTATCGTTATGACCATTATCCTTATTTTCATTCATGTACGATGTTAATAGATCGAAAACCTCCTCATTTTCTAAGCAAGTCCCAAACTCTTTTTTCTTCATCTCCCTTCGCTTCACACTAATGCATTCATAGATGAAATCATCTAGGATTTCCCAAGCCTTTCTATACTTCATTTCTTTTCCTATCCCTAGCCATCTTTGGAACTTCCACACCCATTTTGGCAGTGCATGTCGATAGAAAATCACCTCCTCCACGTCATCCAAGGCCTTGGAGAAAGGGATACGAGGCATATCAATGGATAGAGACATAGGATCATACGCCATAGTTAGTATGCAAATGATGTCAAAAGTGAACCTCTCAAAAACATCTTGCAGATCAATGACTAAGGCTTGATCAGACACGTGATCAAGGAAGGGGATGAGCCCTCCCTCGACCTTTTCCTTAATAGTTTTAACTAGGAAAGGGTGAAATCTTGGGTGATTGAAAAAAGAGTGCGCCATTCTCCGATGGTACTTCCACAGATCTGAGTCAACATTAAAGATCCCATTCCCGAGTACATCAAAGATCTCATTGTACTTCGACCCTTTTGGGAAGTTGGCAAAGTTCTTGCTCATGATATAATGCACATTGGCTGGATCAACAGTGATCAAAAGGTCCATGTTCGCGAACCAGGGGCCCTTGAATAGGTAAGTGCAATGAGTCTCATTGAGCAATTCAGTGCACCAGTCGTGAATTCGATGAACATTTTGAAGGAGGGGCAATAACATGCCTAGCAGCGGCAAGTTACGAGGACCACAAGTATTGTCTTTGCGTCCAAGTAACCAAGCAAAAAGGAAAAGTAAGAAGAAAAAGCATATTGCTAAGAAGAATAGAGAGTATGCCATGAAATATTGGTAATATATTTTGATGATAAATTTGTAATTGCCTAGTGTGATTATTGATTGTGCTTTATATAGAAGAGCTGAAGGAGATATTGGCTATTAATTGTGCACCCCACAAGTGTAATGTCCTGGCTAGTAGCCTCTGAAGTCCATTAATTGGGAAAATTATTCGTATTAAAATTAAAATGCCTATTAAATGCTTGCTGCAAAGAGGAGAAATAGGTAATTTTAAACATGATATAAGTATGTTTTGTAGATTAAAAAAACATCAATATTAGCTACATTAATGAAAGGCTAACTTTATTGTGAAAGTAAAAATCTAATGTCAAAACAACTTTATTAAAATTTGTACACGTTAATTTTTACAAGTTATATTATTATTTTTAACAGTAAGATATTTAACCATGACAATTACAATAGCCTAACAAAAAATAGGTTCCAAGCAAGGCATCGCCGGTGTAGGGCCAAGGCTTTTTAACATATTATAGGATTATTTTTGCCGATGGTCCCTACTTTGTTCGTTGTGTTGATTTAGTCCTTATATTTTTAATTATATCAATATAGTTCCTCTATAATTTATATTGTATCAATTTAGTCACGTAGACAAATTGAAGTTAAGTAAATTATGTAATTTTTAGCATTATACTCATATAAGATGTAAATACCCCACCACAAATCAACATATTGACTTAATTTAACACAAATCATCGCCAAACCATTATAAATTGCATGAAAGACTTGATATAAATTTCACTCTAAAGTTCATATTGACACATTGTCACTAATACAAGAATTAAATTAACATAATTAATAGTATAAGGACTAAATTTATAATGTAAATAAAGTAAATAAACTTTTGACATAAATAGCCCTATAATATATTGAAGGTCAAGGTTAAAGTTGAAATGAGACAAATGCCTTGAAAATAGAGGCATGTACAAATTCTTATTACCTCCAGTGTTAATACTAACACTACTTACTAAAAATATGTATTGTTTTGTGTAGAATTTTCTATGTGAAAAACAAAATCCTTGTTTAGTTAATACAAAAATTAAATTTTTATATAAAGTTGTGTTTATTAAAAATTTACTTTTTTTGTCAACTCTCTAAGAAATAAGTACAAAATGTTTGATTGTTAAGATAAGAAACAGAATTTCCTACAAGGCTAGTTAAAACAAAAGAATTAAAACTTACATATAGATGCTAGATAACTTACTTCCCGGATTGAAAATTGCCAAAGAATTTCTACTTTTCATGTTGTGTTAATTTCCTAGTAATCAAACAACAGGACAAATGTCCATTTTCCATAAATACTGGTTTCATGTACTTAGTTCCTGATACAGCGTGTAACTAAAAAATTGGAGAAACGGGAAAAAGTCAACAACCTTCCTTTTAATTTTATTAACACTAAAAAAAAAGGAAAATAAACTCAATTCTCACAATCCGAGAAGAGAGAACCTGCCGCCAACCCCTCACCATGCTCGACGCCTGTTGCTGCAATTCCTACCAATCGCTTGCTATTCTGCCCCTGCCATTCTGAGTTCCCTCTGCTTCCCACCATTCCAAGCCCCGTCTTCAACATTTCCAACCATTGGCAGTGCCACATCAGCTCGAGATATTTTGCTAGATATTTTCGCATCTTTCCTATAAATAGATAGAGTTAGCTATTTTAGGGTTTGTGTTGTTTAATGCGAACTTTTCTCTGTCACTCAAGCTCTCTTCTATGTCTCCTCTCCCCTTTCTTATGCAAATCCTCCACTAAAGGAGCTTATACTTATAGTGTATAGCAAATATATACAGCGAGGCCTATTACTGCCCCGTAGCCCAAAAGATTGTGTTGATTGTGTGTTGATTGAGCTAGATTGGTATCAATTGGTATCAGAGCATTCCATCCTCGGCACAATCATCACTACCAGCATCATCTTTTGTCTTCATTATCGCCAGTCCACCATTGATCATCATCGGTTCATCCATCAACGTCCGATCATCGCTGTCATGGCTAGGGGAACATGATCCTAGACTTCGATGTGATGGATGGAGGAAGCTAATAAGCGCTGCTTCTCATCCATCGAGTGCAACATGGAGAGGCTCACAGAGGCTATGGATGCTCCATTAATTCAGTATACCGGAATTGCTCAGCTAATCGCCCGTCCACCACACCCTTCAGAACCGATTCTTGAACAAGCACCATCTCCGCCACCGCATGATGAAGCCCCTACATTCCAGGCGCCAGCATTTGTTCAAAGTAACAACAAAGCCACTACTCGGTCAACGAAAATTGATTTTCTGTTGATGGATGGTTGCAAAGGTGTGAGAGGTACTATGTGCTAGTTGGGACCCAGAATGAGCTTAAAGTTAGGCTAGCTAGTGTATTGATGGAGAATGATGCACAAGAATGGCACAACTGCTTTGAAAGGCCGTGGCCCCAAGGGGTTTATATTCCAAGGGAGGTCTACGCCCCGCAAATTCAATCCCGGTTCCAGGAATCTGCCAATGGCGCATTAACCGAGTTGATGTGTCTTCAGCAAATGGGTAGTGTTGATGAGTTTCTTAGCAAGTTTGATGCGCTTGTGAATAGATGCGCCTTGAGTGAACAACAGCGGGTTAACATTCTCTTAGGGGGATTAAGGGAAGACATTTCGGGTCATGTTCTCATGTTTAAATCGCAATCCGTACATGACGCGGTTTCTCTCGCCAAGCAACAAGAACATAATTGTGCTTATACAAATCGTATAAATGGTAGGAGGGCATCAAGATTCGCCCCTGTTCTTCCCTAGCCAAGTCCTCTGAGGGAAATACCCGCCCCGTCCCCTCCTCGCCCCCCATTTCGTTTATTACAGCCAACAAGCACCACGACTCGACCACAACCAAAGGAGTAGTTTAGTCTAACTCCGTCCGAGCTAGATGATCTTCATGCTCAAAATCTCTGCTTCTATTGCCGCGATCGCTTCATGCCAGGTCATCAAATCCCATGCGCAATCGCTCCAGGGTATTCTGGCTAGAAGCTGATGACAATGACAGCTCTCTCACTCTGCCAACATTGGATCCAGATCTAGAACTGGTCACAGAACCCTACATTTCGATACATGCCTTAAAGGGAATTCTGCAAACTTAGACTATTAGAGTTATGGGTCATTGCCGCAAGCATTCACTAAGTATACTCATCGATAATGGAAGCACTCATAACTTCCTTGATGCTGCCATTGCCCCCCTTTTGGCATCTCCATTGATACAGCTAGTCACCCTTCCGTGACAATGGCGGATGGGAAACAAATTTTCTGCGCCGGGGTTTGCAGAAATTTTTCTCTGTGGCTTCATGATACACAGTTCTGTTCAGATATGCTACTCATTCCTCTTTCCGGTTGTGACATGGTTTTGGGAATACAGTGGCTCCACACTCTTGGCGACATCATATGAAAATTTTCTGAGTTACAGATGCAATTCAGCCTTCAAAGCCAATATTATACTCTTCGCGGTATTGCCCCACCAAATTTGAAGACGATAACTAAAAACACATTGTCTTCCCTTCTCTCTACATCTGCATCTTTCCTCGCCATCTCTGTGAATCTGGTCGAGGGATCGCCACTTCTATTCTCAGTTAATACAGATCCACCAACTAGTCGGATTCACCAGAACTTCAACAACTACTTTATGAGTTTCAGGATGTCTTCACTGTTCCTGCCACACTTCCTCCGCCCCATCAATTCCTTGACCATTTTATTCCACTCAAGGAAGGTAATAACCAGGTCAATCTCAGGCCATACTACTATCCAACCTTTCAAAAAGATAACATCGATTTCTTGATCAAGGAAATGCTACGTGCTGGAATCATATAGAACAACACTTCGCCATTTGCATCCCCTATCATTCTTGTCAAAAAGGATGGCTTCTGGTGCCTATGTGTTGATTATCACGCCCTTAACAAGATGATGGTCAAGGACAAGTTCCCGATACTTATAGTTGAGGAATTGCTTGATGGATATGGAGGTGCAACTTTTTTAAAAAAAATTAACCTCAAGTCGGGGTTATTGGCAGATACGGATGGCTTGTGAAGACATTTCCAAGACGACATTTCACACCTATTTGGGACATTACAAGTTTATTGTAATGCCTTTTAGTCTCTAGAATCCCCCTTCAACTTTTTAAACCTTGATGAACGACATCCTTCGCTCTTACCTTTGGCATTTCATTCTCGTCTTCTTTGAAGATATCCTGGTGAATAGCTCTACCTTGCAAGCCCATCTATCTCATCTTTGGGTCATTCTTGGCATACTCCACGCCAATCACTTGACCGCTAATTGCACCAAGTGAACATGTGGCACTAGGCGAATTGAATACCTAGGTCATTTCGTATCAGGTGCCAGAGTTTGCACTGATCCCCACAAAATTCACACCGTCACCAACTAGCCACGACCCCAATTGTTCAAACAGCTTCGTGGTTTCTTAATCTTATCCGGTTATTACTGTCGGTTCGTAGCTCACTATGGCATCATTGCCCGTCCTTTGCCAGATCTCCAGAAGAAGGATAACTTTGAATGGAATCCGGATGCCGAAACGGCTTTCAACCGTCTCAAGCACCCTCTAACTTCGGCTCCAACCCCTCGCAGTCCCAACTTCAGTTTGGAATAGCATATCCCTTGACTTCATTGAGGGGTTACCGCCATCAAAGGGCCGATCAGTTATTTTGGTGGTTGTTAACTCTCTCACCAAGTATGCCCACTTCTTGTCTCTTGCCCATCCATGCAGTGTTGTTATTGTCGGCAACCTCTTTTTCTATCACATCTACCATCTTCATAGACTAACGGAATCCATCATAAGTGATCGTGATCCTATCTTCACTAGCATCTTTTGGAAATAACTCTTTTCATGGTTGCGCACTCACCTCAATCTTTCCTCTTCCTATCACCCGCAATCCGATGAGCAAACTGAAGTCCTTAATCGATGTTTGGAAACATTCTTACATTGTATGGTTAGTGAGCAGTCCTGCCTTTGGACCCGTTGGCTACCATTAGTGGAACAGTGGTATAACACCACTTTCCAATCCTCCGCTCAAGCCACGCCATATCAGCATCTCTGTGAACAACCTCCTCTCCCTTTTCTACTAGGAGAATCTGCTGTTGACATCATTGATCGCAGCTTCACAGCTCGTGAAGGGACTATAGCATGCTTATGCCATCATCTCCTTCGGGCTCAAAACCGCATGAAATAAATCGCTAATCTCCATTGTACTGATCAAGAGTTCAGTATAAGCGACTATGTCTGGCTTAAGCTACAACCATACCACCCCTAGAGTGTTTAGACTCGGCTTTTGTGGGAGCCCTTAAGGCACTGGGTTGTTGTGTTGTGTTGTTGTGTTGTTTGTATTTCAACAAACAAGCACCTTGATATTATGGTCCTTTCTACATTATGGATAGGATTGGCCCAATGGCTTACTGCCTTGATCTCACTGCTCACCGTACCATTCAACACACGGTGCATGTATCGCTTCGGAAACAGTGCTTCTCGATTCCCTCAACCAGCGCCCCATTACCCGATACTTGGCCCCGCATTGCTTCTCCACCACAACCATACGCTATTCTAGATCGTCGCATGGTCAAACGTCGATGGGTCGCCGCCACTCAAGTTCTAGTTCACTGGCCTGGACAGAATGCTTCCGACGCCACATGGGAGTTTCTCCATGACTTCCAACTCCGCTTCCCTAACTTTGAACCTTGAGGATGAGATTGCCTTCAAGGAGGCGGTATTGATACAAACACAGACCAGGTCCAGCCAACCCCTCGCCATGCTTGACACCTGCTGCTGCAATTCCCGCCAAGCGCTTGCTGCTCTGCCTCCTGTCATTCCGAGTTCCCTCTGCTTCCTGCCATTCCGAGTCTCGTCTTCATCATTTTCAATCATTAGCAATGCCACGTCAGCTCAAGATATTTTGCTACATATTTTCCCATCTTTCCTATCAATAAATAGAGTTAGTTATTTTAGGGTTTGTGATGATTAATGTGAACTTCTCTCTCTCCCTCAATCTCTCTTCTATGGCCCCTCCCCCTTCTTCATGCAAATCCTTGATTAAAGGAGCTTACACTTGTACTTTATTGCAAATATATACACCGGGATAGCCCTATTACTGCCCCATAGCCCAAACGATTGTGTGTTAATTGAGCTAGATTGGTATCAATTGGTATCATAGCATTCCATCCCCAACACAATCATCACCACCAATATCATTTTTGGTCTTCATCATCACCAATCCACCACCAATCATCATCAGTTCATCCATCGCTGAAGTTCAATCATCGCTGCCCTGGCTGAGGGAACACAATCCCAGACTTCGATGAGAAAGATGGAGAAAGCTAATGAGCATCGCTTCACATCCATCAAACGAAACATGGAGAGGCTCACAAAGGTTGTGGATGCTCTATCGATTTAGTGTACCAGAATTGCTCAGCTAATCGCCCGTGAACCACCCCATCCAGAACCGATTCCTGAACCAGCACCAACTCCGCCACCAGGTGATGAAGCCCCTGCATTCCGGGAGCTAGAATTTGTTTGAGGTAACTACCAAGCCCCTACTCAGTTCACCAAAATTGAATTTTCGAGGTTTAGTGGGAAGGGTGTTGATAGATGGTTGCGGAGGTGTGAGAGGTACTTTGTGCTAGATGGGACCCTGAATGAGCTTAAGGTTATGCTAGCTAGTGTATCGATGGAGGATGATGCACAAGAGTGGCACAACTCTTTTGAAAATTCGTTGACCCAAGGGGTTTATATCCCATGGGAGGTCTACGCCCTGCAAATTCGATCCCAATCCTAGGAATCCGCCAATGATGCATTAACTGAGTTGATGCATCTTCGGCAAATAAGTAGTGTTGATGAATTTCTGCGCAAGTTTGAGGCTCTTGGTAATAGATGCACCTTGAATGAAGAGCAACAGGTTAACATTCTCTAGGGGGGATTACGAGAAGATATTTAGGGTCATGTTCTCATGTCTAAACCACAATCCTTACATGACGTGATTTCTCCCGCCAAGCAACAAGAACGTAACTGTGCTTATATGAACCATATAACCGATAAGAGTGCATCGAGATCTGCCCCTATTCTTCCCTTGCCAAGTCCCTGTAGTGAATTTGTGTCCTAAAATCCATATTTATTCTTTTAATATTATTTTATTAAAGAATAAAATTGAAGTTCCAGTAGTTTCCTTGTTAAATGTGTGTAAGCGAACATTTATATTGCATGTTATTTTCTTTTAGGGATTATCCATGAGATGGATAGAGTCCTCAGATTACATTTTACATGTTTGTTCTAAGTGGATAATGAGATTAAGCCATAGATAGACTTTGAACAAATGATATGGAATGTTATTTGAATAACTCGTGGTCGATGATGAGGTTGGGCCACTTGTCTATTAAGACTATGACTTAACACTTTAGATCACTTGTCTTGGACATGTAGATGGTGATCCAAAAGTATTAGGTTGGTATGTTTAATAAGATTGACACACTGAGTTGGACCATGTGGATTACTTGTTTGTAGACTACAATCGGAGCTGAGTAATTCATGTTGTATTGTTTGAACGGCGACTCTAAATTCTAAAAGTATTCTAGACTTGTACATGGAGCGTTACTTGCTTTGGTTTATTATAAGTAAGGTTTAAATGAATAATTGAATTTCCACATACACTGGGTAGAAGCGTGATGTGTGATAAGGATCAAGTATTCAATATGGAATCTGCAATCTCTTATGAGATACAGATGTCCCCTTAGTTGGATCGCAAGTATTTGAGTAGTATGGAATCGTTGGCCAAAGTATTCCAAGTATTTGACATCTGAAATTTAGACTATAAATATGTTCAAGTATAAATAAATTATTCAATGATGGGTGAGTCAATGACTAATGGAGAAACTATGAGAAGGATAATGGTAGTTGTATTTATTGTTCATCATGTACATCTAGGTGGAAGGGTTGTTGTCACCAGTACAGTCTATTTGAAAAATATTGAATAAATGGTTTAAGTCTAGAGTGTAGCAGGATTTATTTAGTGGAATTAAGTCCCATTAAATGGTAATTAAATTATACCCTGAGATAATTAATTTAACCCATTTGGAGCTAGATTTAAATTGCCCCTGAGGTTCCTTCGCAAGCCTCTATATTTATTGCCACATAAAAAAATTAAAAAATTTATGAGATGAATTAATTTATTCATGAGAAGGGTAAATTTAATTTTGCCAAACATTATGCATGAGATGAATAAAATTTAGAAATTAAAAAATAAAATAATTTTTTTGAAAATTAAAATTTATACAACGAATTTTTACATGTGGAAAAAATTCGCAATATAACCTGCACAGGGGTCAATCCTTGTGCTCACAGATCAACCAACCAGCACGCAACACGTGTCACGCGCTGGGAAGCTTGGGGGCCATCTGTATGAGCACGGGTGGGCCAATCGTGGCCCGCCACGTGGCATGCTAATTCAAGTAAAAGGGGGCCTATTTTTCAGTGTGCGAAACGCCGCACTTGGACTATTTTTTAATTAAAGTGATGCGTTTTGTTATTAACTAGGGGGAATCCCATATTGACAAATTTGCATTTTCTCGCTCCGGTATACTCTTATAAATGGAGGTACCTACTTTGAGGTTTGGCAATTGAATTTCAAATAAAGTTTTTGGGTTTCTGAAAGTATTTTGGTGACCTAATTGGAGAGAAAAATTTCAGTTGAAATCGTTAGAGCAAAGGGATCTATAGAGATAATCCTATTCCCGGGAACTCTTGCGCGTGAGGTGCCACGAAGCGTGACTCTCCGACCGAGGGCTTACGTAGCGAGAAGAGTCTCCTATGCTGAGTGCTCTGATAGGTGCACTTTGTTGTGACTACAGTTGGAGAACTATGAACCCAACAGTTGGCATTAGAGTTAGATTAATTAATAACTAGGTTAGTTATTTACAACAATTTGTAGCAGAGCCAGCTTCTAATTACATTTATAATATGCATGAATAAGTGTAATAAGATTGAAATAAATAAACTTGTGATTTAATAAAATTGGGATTTTATTAAGAAGGAAATATTGTTTAAAGTAACAATTTAAATTGTTTAAATTGCTAATGAATTAATAGTTAATTAGATTGTATAAAATAACGATTTGAATTGTTTAAATTGTTAATGAATAAATAGTTAACTAAGATTATATAAAGAAACGATTTGAATTGTTTAAATCATTAATTAATTAACAGTTAATTAGATAATTTAAGATAACAATTTGAATTATTTAAATGGTTAATGAATTATTAGTTAATTCGAAATTGTCAATTCGTGAAATTGCATTCCTATTATACTCATGATGAGATTTTGCATATTTAATCATGATTTTTGAAATCGGATAAAATTGATCTAATGAGATTAGATTCAATTAATTTTTACAAAATCGGATAAAGTTGCTCTAATAAGATTACATTCAATAATTTTTACGAAATCGGATCAAATTGATCTAATGAGATTAGATTCAATTATTTTTAAAACTAAATATTTTAATTTAAAAAAATAAAATAATTTTTTTTTGGGAAGCGTAGACATCGATACCAGTTTTTATAATAATTAAAAATTAATTTTTGTTAATTAATTTAAATTTTTGGAATAAGATTCTTAATAGATTATGAGATAATCTAAGATGTAAGTTGGCACTGTTTTAAATAATAAAGTTAATTTCTATTAATTAATTTATTTTTAGGATAAAATTCTAAAATAGATTATGAGATAATCTAAATTATAAGTTGGTACTATTTTACATAAAAATTAATTAATTAATTGTATTGGTTAATTTTAGAATGAGATTCTAAGGTAGATAATGAGATAATCTACATTGCAAGACGAGAATGTTTTAAGTAAAATAAAAAAAATAATCAATTAATTTTGTTAGTTGATTTTTAGAATGAGATTCTAAAGGAGATTATAGGATAATCCAAATTGTAAACGCAAGTTTAATTAAAACCACTAGTTCATAAAAATGAAGTGGGAGCGAGGTCTAATTGTTAAAACCTCATGGTCTCCATTAGCAGTCTAACAGTATAGTAGCTGATAGACCTCCCTATGGAGGATGTCGGTTTGCAGATTATAATGTTACACTTCTATTGGAATAAGCCAAAGTGCAAAGAAGCGATGCGGCCATGTTGCCGTGGAATATTATGTGTATTTGTATGGAGGTTTAGGTAATGGTTTACACTTGACTAGCGTGATGCATTAACCTCCTCGAGGAGCTCCGTTGTGTTATCTTAGAGACTAAGGTAAAGTGGTGAGTTAATTATGTTTAGTAAGAGTTACAAAAAAATATGTTAATTGAGAATAGTTCTCACCCAAGCTAGCTTCGTGCGACCCCGCTGCTAGGAAGTAAGGAGTGGTCTATTTGGGTCTTCATTGCATGCATGATAGCATAGTTGAGTGGATACCTGACTTATTGTGCATATTAAAATAAAAGAATAGATATCACTGCATAGTATATAACTCTTGTTATACAGTCACACAAATGTTTGCATTTACAGTTTTTGGAATAGATACGGTTGGTAAACTTCATTCAATTCTAATGCATAATGTACTCACTGGACCAAATTACTTTGCCTAGAAAAATCAAGTTGGACTTAGTTATTACTCATAAGAGATCTACTGAGAAGAAAGGAAAGGGCAAGTTTGCCAGTGTAGCAATTAAGTCCGTAAAGAAGTCGGCAAATGGAAAGTGTTTCTTTTGCAGGAACGCTGGCCACTGGATAAAAAACTGCCCTAAGTACTTAGCTTCTCTTCTTACAAAGACTACTAAGCCATCTAGCGAAGATATGTTGATATCTTACTAAGTTGAGTCATACGCAGTTCAGAGTCCACCGGGTTCCTGGTGTGTGGACTCATGTTCAACTGACCATGTCTGTAATATGTTATAGGGGCTCAGGCTAACAAGGAGGCTACATGATGGGGAACTATACCTGATGGTCAAGCACAGTACAAGAGTAGTGGTCTTAAGAGTAGGAGATGTTAGCTTAGTATCTAGTGGAAGAGTTTTAATTTTAAAAGATTGTTTATTTCTACCTACACTGCACAAGAATTTGATTTATGTATCCCATTTAATGAATAATTGTTATTCAATTAATTTTAGTTGTGAACTTTTATCACAAGAAATAAATTGTTTATTTTTAACATGTACATGTATAAATAGTTTATTTATGTTATTTCTTGATCAAAAATCTATTATTTGCCTAAATAAATCTAACACAAGCTCACTTATTCAATCTACTAAAAGAACACACCCTGAAAGGAATAATGCTTACGCATGGCACCTACAGCTAGTCACACTAATTCGAACAGGATCTAAAGGCTGGTGAAAGATGGACTGATAGAGTTTTCAGACTTGAGGTCATTACCAGTCTTCAAATCCTGCATAGAAGGAATGATGACCAAATCTGTCTTTAAGAATAATGGCAACATGGTTGGTGACTTGCATATGCTTGTTCACACATGTATGTGGATCAAAGAATGTTCAAGCAAGAGGTGGATATGAGTGCTTCATCACATTTACTGATGATTACTTAAGGTATAGATATGTTTACCTAATGATACATTAGTTGGACTCTTTTGAAAAGTTCAAAAAGTACAAAGCTGATGTTGAAAAATAATTAGGTAAACAAGTTAAGTCACTTCGATCAAATCGAGGTGGTGAATATCTTACAGGTGAGTTTTTGACTTTCCTAACTGCAAATGTGATGGGATCCCAGCTTTCCGCTCAGGGTACAACATAGCATAATGGTGTTATAGAGAAGGAATAGGACATTGTTAGAGATGGTAAGGTCCATGATGAGTCATACTACTTTACCAATCCCTTTTAGGGTTTATCCCAAAGGAACAAGGGTGGTCTTTTCAGCAGTCTTTCTGATCAAAGGGTTTATGTAAGTATGCAAAATTTCTAAATGAGAAACATGTAGTAAGCTACAAAAGTAAAAGCAAAGTAGTGTTAGAGGAGTTTAAAAAAATGACGCTAATTCTGAGCAGCTAGACACAACTTAAGATATAGTGGATGCATTAGATGCACCTACTGCTAAGGTTGAGAATGTTCCAAGTACACGAGAGCCTAGGTGTAGTTGGAGGATGGTCAGGGCATCTAATAGGTTCATGATAAGAGCCTTAATGGTTGACCGTGACATTAAATTTGATCCTCTCAGCTACAATGAGGCAAATAAAGATAAGAATGCTGACCAATGAGTCTTAGCAATGAAATATGGGTTAGGATTTATGTATTTTAATTAGGTCTGGAATCTTATAGAGGTGCATGTTCGTATTAAACCCATTGGTTATAAATGAGTCAACAAGAGGAAAAGAGGAGAGGATGGAAAGGTAGAAGACCTTCATGGCAAGGCTGGTCGCTAAGGGTTTTACCCAAAAGAAGGAATTCATTATGATGAGTCCTTCTCACCTGTAGCCATGCTAAAGTCCATAAAAATACTCCTATCCATTGCAGCTCATTATGAGATTTAGCAAACGGAAGTCAAACAGCTCTTTTTGAATGGTCGTTTTGAAAAAGACATCTATATGGTACAACCAGGCAGTTTCATTGGAAAAAAATCAGGAGTATATGGTATGCAAACTGAAGAAGTCCATGTATAGACTAAAGCAAGCATCACACTCATCCAATATTAGATTCAATGAAACGATTAAGCCTTCTGGTTTTTGAGCAATTGGTTGACTAACCAGGAATGTACAAACAACGTCAAGAGAAAGTAGCAACTTTCTTAGTATTGTATCTCAACGATATGCTACTCATTGGGAATGATGTAAGTTGTTAATAGCTGTAAAGTTTTGGTTGTCAAGTCAGTTCGATTGGTTTCAGTTGGCTATACGGATTTAAACTTCTAGTCAGATAGAGATGCCAGACGTTCGACGTCTGGGCATGACTTTACCCTTGGAGTAGGAGCCATTAGTGGGAGGAATGTCACGTAGTATTGTATTGTTAATTTCACCATAGAGTCTTAATACATTGTAGCTTCAAAAGCTACAAAGAGGGCATGTTGGTTCAAATAGAATAATTGACCTACTAGACTTTTGGATCATACGCAAAAGAGATTGATATAAAGCTTGTCATAAATTGCATTTAGGATAAGTTGGAGATTGTTAGGAATAGCGTCCTAAAATCTAGATTTATTTTGTTAATATTATTTTATTAGCTTTAGTCGTTTCCATGTTAAATTTGTGCAAGCGAGTATTTATACTACATGTAATTTTCTTTTAAGTATCGTCCATGATATGGACAGAGTCCTAAGATAACATTTTACGTGTTTGTTATAAGTGGATAATTATATTAAGCCACAGATAGACTTGGAACAAATGGTATGGAATGTTATTTGAAGAACTCATGGTTGATGATGAGCTTGGGTTACTTGTCTATTAATACTATGACTTAATACTTTAGATGACTTGTCTTGGTCATGTGGATGGTGATCCAAAAGTGTTAGGCTGGTGTGTTCAATAAGATTGACACACTGGATTGGACCATGTGGATTACTTGTTTCTAGACTACTATCAGATATGAGTGATTCACGTTGTACTATATGAATGATGACTCTAAATCCTGAGAGTATTCTGGACTTGTGATGGCGCATTAGTTACTTTGGTGTACTATAAGTCAAGTCTAAACGAATGACTCAATTTTCACGTATACTGGGTAGAGGGGTGATGTGTGACAAGGATCAAGTATTCAATATGGAATCTGCAATCTCTTATGAGATACAGATGTCCCCTTTAGTTTAGTTTGAAATTTTTGGTCAAAGTATTTCAAGTGTTTGACATTTGGAATTTACATTGTGAATATGTTCAAGTATAAGTATATTATTCAGTGAAGGATGAGTAGGAAACTAATGGAGAAGCTGTGAGAAGGATAATGGCAGTGATAATGTTTATTCTTCATCATGGACATCTAGGTGGAGAGGTTGTTGTTACCAATACAGTCTATTTCGAAAATATCGAATAAATGATTTAAGTCTAGAGTGCAGTGGGATTTATTTAGTAGAATTATGTCCTATTAAATGGTAATTAAATCAAATCATGAGATCAATTATTTAGCCCATTTGGAGCTAAATTTAAATTTTCCCTGGTGTCCCTATGCAAGCCTATGTATTTATTGCCATTGAAAAAAATATTAAAGATTTCATGAGATGAATTAATTTATTTATGAAATGGGCATTTTTAATTTTGTCAACCATTATTCATGAGATGAGTAAAATTTAAAAATTATAAAATAAAATAATTTTTTCAAAATTAAAATTCATAAGATTAATTTTTATTTGTGGGAAACAAAAAAAAAAAACAACCAAAAAAACTGCAAAATAACCTGCACAGGGGTCAATCGGTGAGCTCAACAATCAAATGTCGAGCGCTGGGAGATATGGGGGCCATCCGCATGGGCACGGGCGGGACAATCATGGCCCGCCATGTGGAACGCTAATCCAAGTAAAAGGGGCGCCATTCGTTAGTGTATGAAACGCGGAGTTTGGACTGGTTTTTGATTAAAGTGATGTGTTTTGTTATTAACTGGGAGTACCCCCCATCGACAAATTTTTATTTTCTCGCTCCGGTATACTCCTATAGATAGAGGTGCCTATTTCGAGGTTTGGCAATTCAATTTCAAATAAAATTTTTAGGTTTCTGAAAGTGTTTCGGAGACCTAATTGGAGAGAAAAATTTCTGTTGAAAATTTTCTTTCCTAGTTTAATATTTTTCAAAGTCCACTCTCTAGACAGTTCGAGGTCATTGCATAAAAGATCGATGGGTCTCGATGTTTTTTGGTACTTCGCTATATATTATTATTCTTTATGGTATTCTTTGTTGGAGCAATTCCAAGTATGTTCTTCTTTCCTTCTCTTTTAGCTTTTCGCTTTTCTATTTATTTACAGTATTTGTTATTGTACCTGTTTAAGTTCAAACTATTGTTATGAATGTATTAGAGTGGAGGCCTATAGATTTAAATTAAGAATTTAAATCTATAGATTTAAAATTAGGAGTTTGAAATTAACCTTAGGTTTAAAATTAAGAATTTTAAACCCTTCCACTTAATTAAATTAGGATGAATTTTTTAAATCCATCCCAACAATTGGTATTAAGACAAAGAGATCTATAGAGATAATCTTGTTCCCAGGAAGTCTTGCGCATGATGTGACACGAAGCATGACACTCCAACCGGGGGCTTAGGTACCGAGAAGAGTCTCCTACGCTGAGTGGTCCAATAGGTGCTCTTTTTTTGTGACCACAGTTGGAGAACTATAAACCCAACAATTGGCATCATTGGCCGTCCTTTGACAGATCTCTTGAAGAAGGATAACTTTGGATGGGATTCGGATGCAGAAACGGTTCTCAACCGTCTCAAGCATGCTCTAACTTCGGCTCCAGTGCTCGGCCTGCCTAACTTTACCTAGACATTTATCTTCGAGACCGATGCTTCGGGTACCGGCATTGGCACCATGCTTTTGAAAAAGTGCATACCTCTGGCATTTATTAGTCGCACTCTTTCCTCGCGCCATTTGGGCATGTCGATTTATGATACGTGAGCTGCTTGCATTCGTGTTTGCTGTTATAAAGTGGGAACAATACGCCACGGGCCATCATTTCATTATCCGTACAGATCAACAAAGTCTCAAGTTCCTTCTTGAGCAGCGCTTATGTTCATCTCTCCAACACTTATGGCTCTCCCACCTAATAGGTCTTGACTATGACTTCATCTACAAATGCGGATCTGTGATACAAATGCAGATCCATGAACAGGGCAGCTAACGTCTTATCTCCCATTTTCGGCACAGAAGTGTTATGCATGGCCTTATCAGCCATTTCTTTGGACTTTATGATCCGCCTCCG
Organism: Simmondsia chinensis; assembly: GCA_018398585.1. Classification (NCBI taxonomy): domain Eukaryota; kingdom Viridiplantae; phylum Streptophyta; class Magnoliopsida; order Caryophyllales; family Simmondsiaceae; genus Simmondsia; species Simmondsia chinensis. The sequence continues at coordinate 30,805,363 of JAGTTD010000002.1, read as the reverse complement.
AGATTCTTGGTTCAGTGATCCCGCCTTAGCTCAGATTATTTCAGACTAGGCAGCCGAACCTTTATCTCATCCCAGATTCTCTTGGCGCCAAGGTCATCTCTGCTACAATGGCCCCTTAGTTGTTGGGAATGACATCAATCTCTGCCAAGACATATTACTTTGGCTCCACGATTTTGCTTAAGGGGCACATTCGGGCGTTGACGTCACCTATCGTTGTGTCCACCCTCTGTTCTATAGGAAGGGGCTTTGCCAAGATATACAGAATTATAACTGCTAATGCTCTGTCCGCCAACAAAAAAAATATGACACCACAGCGCCTGCTGGTTTGCTACAACCCCACCCCGTCCCAACTTCAGCTTGGAATAGCATATCCCTTGACCTCATTGAGGGGTTACCACCTTCAGAGGGCCGATTGGTAATTTCGGTGGTTGTCAATCGCCTCACCAAGTATGCCACCTTCTTGTCTCTCGCCCATCCATACACTACTGTTAATGTTGCCAACCTCTTCATCGATCACATCCAACGTCTTCATGGACTACCGGAATCCATCATCAGTGATCATGATCTTATCTTCGTCGGCATCTTCTGGAAATAACTCTTTTCGCAATTGGACACTCACCTCAATCTTTCCTCTTCCTATCACCTGCAATCCACCGGGGAAATCGAAGTCCTCAATCAATGTTTGGAAACATACTAGCGTTATCTGGTTAGTAAGCAACCCTACCTTTGGACCCATTGGCTACCATTATCAAAATGGTGGTATAAAACCACTTTCCATCCTCTGCTCAAGCCATGGCATATCAACTTCTCTATGGGCAACCACCTCTAATCCATCTCCCTTATCTACCAGGAAATCCATTGTTGGCGCCGTTAATCGTAGCTTAACAGCCCATGAAGAGACTATAGCATGCCTACTCGATCATCTCCTTCGGGCTCAGAACTGCATGAAACAAATCACTGATTGCCATCATACTAATCGGGAGTTCACTATAGGGGGCTACGTCTAGCTCAATCTGCAACCATACCGCCAACAAAATGTTGAGACTTGGCATTTGCACAAACTAGCATCTCGACATTATGGTCGTTTCTACATTGTGGACAGAATTGGTCAAACTCTTACTGCCTTGATCTCCCTACTCACTCTGCCATTCACCACATGGTGCATGTATCAGTTCTAAAATGGAACTTCTAGATTCCCGCAACCAGCACCTCATTACCCAATACTTGGCCTCCAGTTCCTTCTCCATTACAACCATACGCTATTTTTGATCATCGCATGGTCAAACGTCATCGGGTTGCCGCCACTCAAGTTCTGGTTCACCGGGCTGGATAGAGTGCTACCGAAGCCACTTGGGAGTTTCTCCATGACTTCCAACTTTGCTTCCCTGACTTTGATCCTCGAGGACGAGGATCCTTTCAAGGGGGTGGCAATGATACAAACACGGACCAGGTCCAACCAACCCCTCGCCGCGCTAGACACTTGCTATTGCAATCTCGCCAAGCGCTTGCTACTCTGCCTCCCGTCATTTCGAGTTCCCTCTGCTTCTCGCCATTCCAAGCCCCGTCTTCAGCATTTCCAACCGTTAGCAGTGCCACGTCAGCTCAATATATTTTGCTAGATATTTTCCCATCTTTCCTACAAATAGATAGAGTTAGTTATTTTATGGTTTATGATGTTTAGCGTGAACTTCTCGTTCTCCCTCAAGCTCTCTTCCATGTCTCCTCCCCTTTCTTCATGTAAATCCTCCATTAAAGGAGCTTATACTTGTACTTTATAGCAAATATAGACAACGGGGCAACCCTATTACTGCCCCGTAGTCCAAAGATTGTGTTGATTGTGCGTTAATTGAGCTAGATTGGTATTAGAACTCTCAAATAGGGGCTAAAATCTAAAAATATTTAATAATTGAACAACCTAGGCTCCTCTTGATTTTATAGAGGAGTTATTTAATCTTAAGTACAACAACAACAACAACAACAACATCAGACCCAGTGCCTCCAAAGGGCTCCCGTATAAACAGGGTCAGGGGGGGTAGATGTACGCAGCCTTCCCCCTTCAGGGGGCTACCCTGAAGGGAGGCTGTTTCCGAGGACCCCCAGCCTGAAAAGCTGGTCCGCAGCAATGCGTCAAAGACCTGGCAACAAGAGAAGCTACAAATGCATGAGCATGGCACCCAAAAAAAAAAAAGGATAGAGATAGAGGTAGAAGAGATAGAGAAAGAGAATGAGATAGAGATATATATAGAGGTCGAGACAAAGATAAGGATAAAGATAAGTAGGCAAGTAGCAAGTATCATCACATAAAAACCAGAACACAGGCTACGTGTGCCCAGAGGACCTAGCACTAGTTAGCTAGACTACCCTACTCCAATCGGATCATCTAAAATCCCTATGCTAGCCCTCCATTGGGCCCTATCTAAAGCCATCTCCTCCTGAAAGTTTAGGTGAGTGAGGTCTTATCAGATCTTCTCAGCCATCTCTTCTTTGGTCTACCTCTGTCTCTTCTGCCTAGTGTAGCAAGGGGCTGTTTGCATCTCCGGACTGGAGCGTTGTCCGGTCTCCTTCTGACATGTCCGAACCACCTCAGACGTTGCTCCCTTAATTTATCTTCAATGGAGGCTACGCCCAATTTGCCTCTTATGATGTCATTTCTGATCCTATCCTTTCTTGTGTGTCCGTACATCCACCTCAGCATTCGCATCTCCGCCACCTTCATCTTCAAGTTATTTAATCTTAAGTAAAACACTAAAATATAACTAAAATACTAAGAGATAATTAAAAGGCCTAACAATAAATATAAACAATAAAGATTTAAATCTAAAAATATAAAACTAATCCTAACTAAACTCTATGTCCTAATCAACTCTAACTTCTACCGCATACAATCTCCATGCCGCGTGCCCAGACCCATCAACATCGTACCTATTAAATAACCCGCCAAGTCTACTTACGAGTTGGATCATTCTCCCCGGGTTGGAGGGAATTCACCCTTGAATTCACCTGAGAATCAGTAGGAACGTCGCTGCCAACTCTACCCTGTCAACCCCCCTTTCCCGCCGACACAGCTCTCAGTACATCTTTTGGCTCTTCTCCCTATTCTGTTTCGCCCTCAAGATATCCCCACCAAGTTCTATCCTTTGTTGCTATCAATACAGTTGATCCGCCCTTCTGATTTACTCGGATGTAACTCCTAGCAAGTAGTCTCCTCACTTGGTACCTGGAATCCTCATGCATCGCAACACCTACTCGGTATTGAACCCCGCTTTCTCGGTATGGCATCTTTGGTAACACAGTTCATTCAGTGTTGCTTCTTCGTATGTAGCTCATTTTTAAAATTTTATTACATATAAAAAAAACTCCCATTTAAAATAACCGCTTGAGGCTCCAGAAATATCAAGGCTTTGCTTCTTCGGTATGGCGGGCTTGAGCTCAAATACACCCCTACATCTACCCCTCAGATTCTGCATGTGTGGGAGCCCTTGTGGAACTTTGATTGTTATTGTTGTTGTAATTTTATATACAAAATGAACGCCTAATACATGTCAAGGTAACCCACATAGTCCTTTTAGGGATAACGCATATCTGTTACGGTGACTAGTCTGTGTAAGTCCTAAATTTTAGGTGTTTTATCGTATATTAGGATATTGATCACAAGCACCCCCCCACCCCCCACTGACGCACGCAACCCCCTCCCCCCCAACGGCTAGGTAACTGGGCCGGTCACCTCGATGACCCTCTGACCCCCACCGGCACCACCACCCATCCCCCTCTTTCTCCCTCGCTATATCTCACTCTTTCTCCCCCCCCCCCCCCCCCCCCCCCCTCCTCAATTTCTCCTCCCACAGCCTTACCACCACCAACCCCGTGCACTCCCCCGACCTCTGGACGACACCACACAACCACCGCCCCCAACCCCACCTGACCTCCCCCCCTCCACCGGCAACCCCACCTCACCCCACTCCATTCCACCCCACCCGACCCCCCCCCCCCCCCAAACCAGCAACCCGACCCACAACCCCATCCTCCTTAAAACGATCACCCCACCCCACCCCAGCACGGATCACCTCACACCACCGCAAAGCAACTATAGCCAGCCGACCGGCCCAGGTAGGTAAAATCGGTCGGCACCAGGTTCGAGTCCTTAACCTTTCTCTTTATTTGGTACTCCTCATTATTGTTCCTATCACGTGCGCCATGTTTTGTATATCGTTGTGCCGGGTGATTGTATGTGTGCATAAAAGTGATTAGGGACAAGTAGTTTATGAACCTGACCAACAATGAAGCTCAAAACATGAGGCCATCTCTAAATGGGGTAGGAACGGGACGGAAAAGTTCACGAGGTGAGGGGAGACTGAGAATTGGGACATTAAACTGCAGGCATTATGGTAGGACCTCACCCACCCACCTAAACCTACAGGAGGAAATGATCTATGATAGAGATAGATAGAGATAGAGCTAGATGGAAGACTATCATAGGAGTAGTAGATGTAGCAATCTCATACCGCTACTTATTCTGCTATACTAGTGTTCCTAGGTATAGTACCTATTAGGGTGCACCTATCCGTCTATCTGTTTATTTGCTTACTTGCTTATTTGCTTATTTGCATGCTGTGTGGTGCATGATATTGCCTTGAAGTCTCCTCTAGAGCGTTATGCTTCGTAATACTCACTTTATGCTTTGTCCTGCTCTTATGCATTGTTGCCCCCCTTTTGTGCTCACAGGTTGCTACGACGCGATGATGGTATGAATCTCGTGTTGTAGGTCCTTGGAAACAGCCTCTCTTCAGGTTTAACACCCTGAAGGGGGAAGGTTGCGTACATCAACCCCATAGACCCCACTTCTACGGGAGTTCTTGAGGCAATAGATCTGTTGTTGTTGTTGTTGTTTGCTTCCTCGTATGTAGTTTAAATTTCCTGGTTTAAATGACTGTTGTTCCAACTGGCATAGGTTTAATCACCCATCCAGTAGCGCAGTGTCCTTTCCCTATGTTAATATTAATACTACCCATCATTAAGAAAATGTACGTATTGTTTTGTATAGAATTTTCTAGGTGGAAAACAAAATTCTGCTTAGTTAATACAAAAATTAAATTTGTATAAAAAGTTATATTTATTAAAAATTTAGTTTTTTTTGTTTACTCTTGAAGAAATAAGTATAAAGTATTTAATTGTTAAGATAAAAAATAGAATTTGTTGGGAGGCTAGGTAAAAAAAAGAATTAAAAACTTATATATTGAAGCTAGATAAGCTATTTCCTGGACTGAAAACTACTAAAGAATTTTTACTTTTCATGTTATGTTAATTTTTTACTAATCAAATAAGAGAACAAATATCAATTTTTTGTAAATTTTGATTTCACGTACTTAGTTCTTGGTAACCAAATAAAGTCAAAGTCAATTTTAATGTGGAACAGTTAATTCAAGCATTTTTAAAGTAATCAAAGAAAACAATACTAAAAACTATTTGGTTATTAAAAAAATTATCTTTATAAAGTACTATTATAAGAAGTGCTCTCAATGGAGTATTTTGTTTGACAAATTGAAGTTTTTACTTTTACTTCGACTTGCTTTATTTAAGAAGCACTATCTATCTATTTTTGTTTAAAAGTATAGAAATAACTCTTATTTTTATTTAAAATACACTTTTACATCAAAACCAAATATCCTAAAATTCTAGAAAAATCATTTTTCAAAAATAAAAAAGTACATTTTCTCTCTTTTTCCTAACGGGAAACTTTATTATTTAATATATCTTAATATATGCAGTGACCCATATTTTTTTCAGTAAAGCTTGATCAAACATGCTCTAGGTGGTTTATCCAGTACATACACTATTGGATTTCCAGCCTCATCCCCTTGTTACCAGGAAAATTGCTGTTGTTATTGGTGGTCCAATTAGATTCAATCATGGAGGGTTGATAAATTTCTTATTAAAACTTAATTCATAAATTAATTAATACAGTATGCTGTTAGCTAAATATGCTTAATCATACATCAAATAATTTTCTTTTGAAAAATATGATTTAACAAGTAATACAAATTAACTAACTTTATGAAACAATTATACAAATAATCCTTAAAAACTCATAAATTTATAAATGGACCTTAAAAATCCCATACACAGTAGAAATGAAATATAAAATATTAATGCAATATTTTTTAACTAAATATGAATAGGTTGCTTATTAAAATTTAGCACCCTTATATGCTTACTTACTCTTCTGATTTGCTACTTGCCTACTTGCTACTTGTTATCTTCTTATCTGTTTACCGGCAATTGATATTTGGCCTGCCTATTAGTTGCCTAATGTTTGGCTTGCTTTGAGTTTATTTGTATTACTTGCCTTGTGTTTTGCCCTGCTCATGCTTTGTTGCTCTCTTACTGCAAGGTCACCATGCTTTATGTTGCTGCCAAGCTTTTCAGGTTGGGGGCCCTCGGAAATAGCCTTCCTTCAGGGTAGCTCCCGGAAGAGGAAAGGCTGCCTACATCTACCTCACCCCACCCCCCTCCCCCCAACCTTGCTTATTCGGGAGCTCTTTGAGGCATTAGAATTGTTGTTGTTATATTAAAACCACCAAAATTATTATTAATAATGTGATTTATAATTTTGATTACTCAAAACATTCAGGTACCATATAAGATCATATCGAATTATATTGGATCGCCTACCAGTGCATTAAATTAATATTTCTTATAAAATTAATTTGTAAAAAACATAATTAACTATCTACTAATAGACAATTAATTATTGGCCTATCAATAATAGCTTTTAAATTATAATGAAAAACCACTAAACATCCATTTGAACTGCATAATTTAGAACTTAAAGAAGGATATATATAGACTTGTGATGTTTGATTGTAATGAACCCATGAATCATTTTTCCCCGGTAATTAGCGACAAGGTCGTAGTACATAGCAGGCCACTCGTTTAAGCGAGTCCTGAGTCCACCCGTAGAAGAACAGGGACCACAAGAGACAACAAAAACGCAGGGAGACAAACAAAAACAAGCAAAACACAAGCCTCAAACACGATGAAAAATAGAGCTGCAACAAATAACACATATATCAAAGCTCCATAAATATATAAAAGTTAGAAGATCAATCGCACAAAGAGAAATAGAGCAACAACAAATAACATGTAGAAAGAGATGACCGGAAGAGTAGTGTTGAATTTCGTTGGACAATCTATAAATATATAAATATTTTGCTAGATTTAGAATCAAACTTGCAATCTCATATACTTAACATATATAATCAATTAGCTAAATACAACATTGAATCTATATATATATATATATGCACATATTTGCTCAAAAAAAAAAAATATATGCACATATAAACAAATATTTGCCAGTAACTCATAAATTTTCCAACATAATACCCATACTCTAACCAATATTCAATTTCAATCGGTCGCATATTCAATTTTCCATAATTTTTCCGGTCAGTTACCCTACCCTTCGGGTCGATTTGGTTTTTTGGACTTTTAGGGTATGTTTCTTACTTGTATCATTTGTTTTAACACCCCTATATCAATTAATACCATGCGCAATTAGTAGGCATAAATAAAACTGGGGTTACTGCTCTTTTGTTAGGCCACAGTCAAGAAAACGACAAAACTGTTTTAAAAATCTGCCTTTCTTTATTATTTATTTATTATTATTATTATTTTTTTTTGAAAACTATTATTTTGGTATTATGAGATTTGAGCATTTATTACTTAGATACCCTGAAATTTTAATAGGTATCATATGGTACCATGTGATTTAAATATTTTATCATATAGGTACCCTATGTCTAAATTTGATGAATTTTTATAATGATCTGATTAATTTTATACAAAAAATACTGATATCGCATAAATATGATAGTATGTATAAGCTAATGTCAATATTTTCATAAAAAAATTAACAAATTGTGATAAAATATTCACTAATTGTTGACGTAAACCGCCTAAAAATTACCACAACTATGTATCATTTCACATTTTAGCAAAAAAATACCAAATTCTAATAAAAATACTAATATATTATTGATATCATGTTAAAATTTTATCATTTTCTAACAAAAATAGATTGATGGACTAAAATCCCACCAGATAAGTGCTCTATTTGCAGGCTAAGACAATATTCTTTTTTCTAAGATCTTTCATCTCAAACTCTTTATTTAGATATGCAACAGCTTATTTAATAGCTTCAGGCGTTCCTATGATGTTTCAATCATTAATATAGACTGCAATTATAGCAAATTCAAAATTTGATTTCTTAATAGAAACACATGGGCTAACAAATACCCTTCTTCCAGAAGGTATGTACAAAGGGGATTGTACCACATTCGCTCTGACTGTTTCAAATCCATATAATGATCGCTGTAATTTTATTGAATATATCTCTCGAAGTTTTGAATTATATGCTTCTGACATTTGTAACCCTTCAGGGGCTTTCATATAAATATTATTACCAAGTGATGCATACAGATAAGCCGTTACCACGTTCATAAGATGCATGTGGAGTCTATCAGAGACTGCCAAGCTTATTAAAAATCTAAATGTAATTGCATCCATTACTGGTGAATGTGTCCTTCATAGTCAATTTCTGGCCTTTGTCAGAAGCCTTGAGCTACAAGTCGTACATTATATCATACGACTTCATTCTTTTCATTTCTTTTTCACACAAAAACCTATTTGTAGCCTACGAGCTTCGTATTTTCAAGCGTCTGGACTACAGGTCCAAAAACTGTACGTTTTGCAAGTGAGTTTAACTCCGCCTGCATTACTTCTTTCCATTTTGGCTAGTCATTTCTTCTTTGGCATTCTTGAACAGATTTAGGCTCAAGATCTTTGCCTTCTGTTGTTAAATCAGTAGCTACATTATATGCGAACACTTGATTAATAATCGCATTATTTCGACTCCATCGTATGCCAGTAATAGCATAGTTTATCGAGATTTCTTCATTCTCGATATTTTCATCATTTTTAGGTATTTGATACCCTCGAGGACCCATTTCGCGCTCTATTCCGTTTTTTTGGATTTGCATTTGTACCTCTTCAAGGGGTTTTCTCTTCAAGAGTTTTAATAAAGGAACCAACTTGTTTATGTTGCTCTATTTTCTTTCTTGGATTCTTATATTTAGAACCAATAGGTCTACCACGCTTCTGGCATGCAGTAGACGTACTTGCTAATGTCTTAGAAGACTGTTCGTTCTGAATATCAATTCGAACGGGGGCATTCATTGCTGGAACATGTGACTTGGTCACTCTTTTTGTATCAACGAATGCATCTAGTAATTGGTTCATAATATTTTGTAAATGGATAATCTTCTGGACTTTCATTTCACCTTGATTTATACGTAGATCAAAATGTGATATTGATTATGCATTCCACACAATTTCATGCTTTTCTAGCTTTAATTTTTCTCTCCCTAATTCTGGAAACATTGTTTCGTCAAATTTATAATCTACAAACCGTGCATTAAAAATATCTCCGGTCAGTGGTTCATGATATTTTATAATTGATGGGGATTCAAACCCAACATAAATTCTCATTCTCCTTCGGGGACCCATCTTTATGTGCTAGTGTGGAGCAATTGGAACATACACCACGTAACCAAAAATTCGTAGAGAGGATATATCTGGTTCTTGACTAGACATAAGATGCAATGGGGAGTATTTATGATAAGCAGCTGGCCTAACATGAATAAGTGTCCCCATGCAAAACTAGGCAGATTTGTTTTAATGAGTAATGGTCTAGCGATTAGTTGCAGACATTTAATTAGAGATTCTGCAAGACCATTTTGTGTACGCTAGTGAGTCATAGGATGCTCAACTATAATCCCAGTTGACATACAATAGTCATTAAAGGCTTGAGATGTAAATTCTCCTGCATTATCAAGACGGATCTTTTGGATCGCGTAATCCAGAAATTGAACCTGTAGTCAGATTATTTGTGCAAGTAGTCTCGCAAATGGCACATTGTGAGTAGATAATAGGAAACATCTGACCAACATGTTGCGGCATCTATCAACACCATAAAATATCGAAATGGTCCATATGATGGAACAATAGGCCCACATATGTCTCCTTGTATTCTTTCTAAAAATGTAGGAGACTCAATCCTAATTTTAGTTGGAGATGGCCTAATAATCAATTTTCCTTGAGCACAAGCGGCACATGAAATTTCATCAGGTCAAAAAATCTTCTGGTTCTTTAGTGAGTGCCCATGAGAACTTTCAATAATTTTTCTTATCATCGTTACACCTGGATGACCCAAATGGTCATGCCATAGGGTGATTGTTTTGTAATCAGTTAACTTCTGGTTAACCACTGTATTTGATTCAATCGGGTTAATATGAGTACAATATAACCTAGAAGAAAGTGCTGACAATTTTTTCACTATTTTCTTTCTTCCTGAACTAAGCGATGTAGTATAAATATATTCTTTATCATTCTCATTTATTGTCTTAATGTGATAACCATTAAGACGAATATCTCGAAAACTGGTCAAGTTTCTCTGTGATCTACTGGAAAACAGCGCATCGCTTATGTTTAGTTTTGTCCCTTCAGGGAACATAACATGTACTCTTTCGGAGCCTTCAACCAAATTTGAAACACCTGATATTGTATTCACATTAGCTTCAGCTAAGCTTAGAAAAATACATTTTGCTTTTGAGGATAGTGTGTGTCGTTGCACTGTCTGCTAGACATAAATCTTCATCTTTGATCAAATCGATGTTTTTCAAATATAAAATACATGTGCATTAGTGGGACTGTATTTGAAATTTTAAAAGTGTAATAAATATAGTATTTCAAAATGACTCGAATATAATAATATTTTTGGATTTTATTGCTAAAGTATCAAAACATAATATTGTATTACACACACACCAAACTATATTATTACATTAAAAGTAGGACAAACTTTAGTACACAAGACATAACTAAAAGCATAAAAAATTTAGTCTAGGATAACATTTCCATCGCCTATCAGATGATTAATTCTCCCACTGGCATCCTCAAAAAAATCAGAAACATCAAGATGCATCACATAAAGTGAAGAATGATCTTCAGCAAAATTTATTTCTGGGAGCTTTTCTTTTCATTTCAATGATGCTTAATATAGCTCCACCAGATGGTCAGGCATACGACAGGCACGCAACCAGTGACCATTTGTACTACAGCGGTAACAACTTGTTTCAACGTCTTTTGATGAATTTTGCTTATAGGTTTTCTCCCCTTTATTTTTCTTTTCATTGTTGCTGGACCTCTTTTGGTCCATTTTGATTACCTCGTCCACAACAACGATCGCGTCCACGACTACAGCCACATCCGCGACCATGACCATGGCCACTGTTATATGTATTATTTTCATGAGATGCACCATTCACTTTGAGGAATGGCTCTGACCCAGTTGGTCGTGACTAATGATTTTTCATTAACAATTTATTGTTTTGTTCAAAAACAAGAAGACATTGAATTAACTCTGTTTTAAAATTTTTTTTCTCGATATTGCTGCTGCAGGAGCATGCTCAAGACATGAAAAGTCGAAAATATTTTTTCCGACATGTCCTCCTCTATAATATTTTCACCGCGTAATTGCAGTCGAGAGGTAATATAAACACTGCAGAGTTGTACTCGCTGACACTTTTAAAATCCTGCAGCCACAGGTGAATCCATTCAAAATGAGCTTTAAGGAGGATCACATATTTCTAGTGATCAAACCTCTCCTTTAAATTAAACCAAAGGACAAGCGGGTCCTTTACAGTAAGATACTTGGCTATCAATCCTTCGTGGATATGCGTTATAATCTTGCTTGATGGGGCTTGTTGCTACTGCAGTGTTGCTGTTTTGTTAGCTAACTCTTGTTGTATTAGCTTTAGTTAGGTGTTGTGTTTCTTTAGCTAAATTGTAATGTTTGAATTAGCTTGTTGTTGGTGCCAAAGGTCAAGCATTGGTCAATTGTGGCGGCTAGTTCTAGTTAAGTGGGTTAAGAGCTAGGTCCTTATGCAATGTATCTAGATCTTCTATAAGTAGCTTGCTCAAGTGCAATAATGATTCAGTGAATGAAATACAATCATCTCTTTGAGATACTTTTCTCTCTCTCTCATCTAATTCTCTCTCTATCTCTCATCTCATTCACTTCTCTTCTAATCTATACTCTCTCTTTCACATGGTTAAACTTCAATTTTACCTAGAGATTTAACATTTGGTATCTGAGCCTTGTTTTAAGCTATCAATTAAGTTGGATTCTTCAATTTGGTTGTATACGCATGGATCAAGGTGATTTGATCAGAGCTTGTGTTTTTGTGGCCGATTGATCATTTGCTTGATTGATCAGAGCTGGTGAAGTGCAAGAATCAAAACTTAACAATGTCTGATGGTGTTACTACGCGATCAGGAGCTAGAGCTGGAAATCCAGCTGCATTTGTTGATCCTAATGTCTCTTATGCTGCGGCAGTTGATACTAGTTCAGCAAGAGAGGTTCAATTTGTTATGAATGATCAGTTGAAGTTGCAAATGGAGGAAATGTTCAATTGAATTCAGTAGCAACGGCAAGAGGATGAAGATCAAATGCTACATCAAATGAGGCAAGTTCAGCTGGAAAGCCATCACAAGAATGAAGGTCGAGTGTCTCAGCAATTACAAGGCCTTGAGGAAAGGCTTACTAATTTGCATAATGAGGTCAATTGACAGGGAGTATCTTCTGGTGTTGAATTTTGCTGCCTACAAGTCAACAGTTACGACTTCCTGAAGTGATGCCATCTCCTGAAGTGATGCAATCTCAGGTGCCAAATGTTGCTGCTAGACCTCAAGTAGTTGTTGAAGGACCTTAAGATCCAACTCAAGTAGCTGATGTTAGATCTCAAGATCGAATTCAAGAAGCTGATGTAACTTCCAGAGCACAGGATCATCCACTTGATCAATTTCAATCACAATCTACCGGTATGAGACCAGTATAGAACAATCGTCCTCCTGATCATCCAGATCATTTTAGAGTTATCAATTTGAATGTTGAACAGTTGGATCGGCCACCTGATCAGTGGCATCAGCAATATTCACGGAGTAATGATGCTTCATCCAATAATAGAAGTAATGCTTACAGGCGGCCAAGGGTTCAGATTGATCCGTTTGATGAAAAGCAACCTCATTCATAGTTGAGAACATGTGATAGCTATTTCTATTTCTATCACATTGATGATTCCAAAAAGGTGGAGATGGCAGCTATATATCTTCATGGAGACTATGAGGTGTGGCTTTACGGCTTGTTAAAGAGCAATCCTACACTAACTTGGGTCAAGTTCGTGAAAAAACTTTGCGAGCAATATGGTGATGAAGATTCAAGTGACATTGTTGATAATTTCAACGAAGTGGTACAAGAAACATTTGTGAGAGAGTGCATGACAAGGTTTGAGAACCTTAGAGCTAGCATGATAGTTGCCTATCCTCAAGCCACTGAGTCATATTATGTCTCAAGCTCCATTAGTTGTTTAAAGTCCAAAATCAAGAATCTTGTAAAGGCAGTTGGTCCTATAACTTTGTCCAAGGCCTATGCTAAGGCTAAGATTTTTGAAGCAATGATTCTTGCTTCAAATGATGGACCAAGGTATGAGGGAAGTAGTCCCAGATAGCAGAGGGGATTTGTTAGACCCAAGGCCACTCGAGCAAATGGCAAGAAAACTCAAAGGCTTTGCTTCAAATGTAATCAACCATATCAATTTGGTCATAAATGTAATCCAAAATTCCTTATGTCTGCTAGGGGAATTAGTGCTGATGAGCCATCTGTGAGTGAAGAATCTGAAGCTCAAAATGATAGTTCAAATCAAGAATCACAAGAGGAACTTATTGAAGATGAAGTTGGAATCACCATGAAAGCCTTAACGAGGAATTGAGCTCATAACACTATAAGGATCAAAGGGAAAGCAAGAAAGAGATCAATCATTATCTTAATTGATAGTGGAAGCACCCATAGCTTCATTGATCCAAAAGTGGTTAAGAAAGTGGGACATGAAGTGATCAAGACACATCCTTTGGCAGTGACTGATGCTAATGGAAATTTAGTTCTAACTCAAAACAAATGCCAAGGTTTCCAGTGGTTTATGCAAGACTGCAAATTCGATTATGACTTCAGGATCTTATCCTTGGGTGGATGTGCTATGGTCCTTGGAGTTGAGTGGATGAGATCTTTCAGTCCAATAATTTTTGACTTTGCTAAGCTGACAGTAACTTTTGAGATACAAGGTTCTAAGATTACTTTGCAAGGTGTAGTAGAGCAAGCCCAGTTACAGCTGATGCAAGGTAAGAAGTTGAAAAGGGGATTCAAGAAGAGTGCTTATCAATGGATAGGGAAATTGTTTGCAATATCATCTACTGAAGTGGTGAACATTCTTCAACCTGAGGTGCTGGCATTGGTGGAGGAGTTTAAGGATTTGTTTGAACAGCCCAAAGCATTACCTCCAAAGAGAAGTTTGGATCATGTAATTCCTCTTAAGTCTAATTCTAAGCCAGTGAAATTAAGACCATATAAGTATCCACATGCTCAAAAAACCGAAATTGAGAGGCAGGTTGATGAATTACTCAAGACAAGTTTCATAAAGCAAAGCCATAGTCTTTTTGATTCTCCTATCATTCTTGTAACGAAGAAAGATGGTACAGCAAGGACGTGTATAGATTATCGATAGCTCAACTCAATGAAATTGAAGGATAAGTTTCCAATTCTTGTCATAAATGACTTACTTGATGAGTTACAAGGTGCATAAGTCTTTTCCAAACTTGATCTAAGGCAAGGTTATCACCAAATCAGGGTGTTGAAGCAAGATGTGTATAAGACTGCTTTCAGAACACATCATGGACAGTTCGAGTTTTTGGTCATGCCCTTTGGCTTGACCAATTCTCCAGCCACTTTCCAGGCATTGATGAATGATGTCTTCAAGTCGTTTTTGAGACGACTTATATTGGTGTTCTTCGATGATATTTTGATTGATAGTTCTTCTCCTTAAGAGCATCTGAAGCATCTAAGGGAAGTGTTCATAGTCATGCGCAATCACAAGTTGTATGCAATATTGGCTAAGTGTTCCTTTGCACAGACTTACTTGGAGTATTTGGGCCATGTGATCTCTTATAAAAAAAGTCTCTACTGATCCTTCCAAGTACAAGCAATGAAGGACTAGCCTGTACCTATGACATTAAAGTAGTTAAGAGGTTTCTTGGGATTAACTGGATATTACCGCAAGTTTGTGGCTAGTTACGGATCAATTGCTAAGCCTCTAACTGAATTATTGAAGAAAGATGCATTCCAGTGGTCAGATAAAGCTCAAAGAGCATTTGAAGCTTTGAAGACTGCTATGAGTGAAGCACCTGTTCTTGCAATGCCAGACTTTGTTGAAGATTTCATTTTAGAGACCAATGCTTCTGGGAATGGCATTAGAGTAGTCTTATCTCAAAAAGGAAGGCCTATAGCCTACCTCAACCAAACTTGGAGTCTTAAGCTTCAAGAATTGTCTACTTATGAAAAGGAATATCTTGCAATTCTCTTAGCAGTGGATAAGTGGAGACATTATTTGGATGGGCATCGGTTTGTCATCAAGATAGATCATCAAATTTGAAGCATTTGCTTGAGCAAAAGATAGTCACAAGGATTCAGAAGAAATGATTGTTGAAGATGTTAGGACTTGACTATGTGATTGAGTACAAGAAGGGAAAAGACAACTTAGCTGCTGATGCAATGTCTCGCAGATTGGAAGATTGCGAGCAAGGATTCTGTGGAACAGTTTCAGTGGTTCTCCCATCTTTGATGGAAGAAGTATATAAGTCCTATGAAAATGACACTTTTGCACAAGAATGTACAGCTGCATTTAGCATTGGCAAAGCAAGCAATTTGGCTTCTGATGCAGACGTGACAATGGTTAAAGGAATTATCCAGCTGAAGGGCAAGCTATATATTGGGACCTCCATTGATCTAAGGCAACAAATAATCAATGCCTCTCATATTTCATCCTGGGGGGGGGGGGGGGGGGGGGGGGGTGGGGGGGGGTCTGGTGTTGAGGGGACATATCAAAGGCTTAAGGCTCATTTCAGTTGGGTTGGCATGAAGAAAGGAGTCACAGAGTTAGGGCAAGCTTGTGAAGTTTTTCAACAAACCAAGCTGGGTGATCATAGGTACCAAGGGCTTCTTCAACCTCTACCTATTCCTAATGGTGTATGGCAAAACATAAGTATGGACTTCATTAAAGGTTTGCCTAAGTTAGAAGGGAAGGAGTTTATTTGGTTTGTGGTTGATCGGTTTACCAAGTTTAGTCACTTCACTGCCTTGGCTAGACTAGTGACTGTACAGAAATTGGCTCAAGTATTCCTTGATAACATCTATGAATTACATGGATTGCCACTATCCATAGTCTCAGATCGAGATAGACTGTTTACAAGTCATTTTTGGAAGGAGTTGTTCAATTTGTTGGGAACTACATTGGCTCTTATTTCATCCTACCGTCCTTAAACAGATGGACAAATGGAAAGAGTCAATTAATGCATTGAACAATACCTTCGAAGCATGGTGTTTAATCACCCCAAGGTGTGGGGACGATGGTTGTCCTTGGCTGAGTATTGGTATAATACTCATGCTCATGCTTCTATTGGCACTACGCCTTTCAAAGCCTTGTATGGTTATGATCCACCATCTCCATTGATGCTGCAAGGAATTGTCCCTTCAGTACTTGAGGTTACAAAACTAGTGTAGCAAAGAAGGCAATTAGTGCAACTTTTGAGAGATAATCTTCACCAAGCTCAAGCTAGGATGAAGCTGTATGCAGACAAGAACTGTGTGGACAGAAATTTTGAAGTAGGGGACATGGTTTATCTAAAATTGCAGACCCACAGGAAAACAACTGTAGCTGTGAGGAAGAATGTGAAGTTGTATGTTAGGTTCTTTGGGCCTTATAAGATCTTGGAGAAGATAGGCAAAGTAGCCTATAGGCTTGAGTTACCTCTTAACTCTTATAGTCATCCCATTTGTCATGTCTCTTTTCTTCAGCAATGGGTGACGAAGGGCCATGAGTATTCTCTACAACCTCTTGAAATTGGCTCAAATGGAGCTTTGTTGTTGCAACCAGCTGCAATGCTTGATTCTTGTGCGTCCAGAGTGGAAGGCAAAGTTACTCCAGAAGTTCTTGTGTCATGGACCAATTTGGATACAAGGTTTTCAACTTGGGAAGAGCTTCAATTCTTGAAAATCCAATTTCCTAGCTTCCATTCCTGAGGACAAGAACGTTTTCAAGAGGAGGGGAATGTTATAATCTTGCTTGATGAGGCTCGTTGCTGCTACAGGGTTGTTGTTCTATTGGCTAAGTCTTGATGTATTGGCTTTAGTTAGGTGCTTCATTTCTTTAGCTGAATTGTAATGTTTGAATTAGCTTGTTGTTGGCGCCAAAGGTCAAGCATTGGTCAATTATGGCGGCTAGTTCTAGTTGAGTCGGTTAAGAGCTAGGTCCGTATGCAATGTATCTAGATCTTCTATAAGTAGCTTGCTCAAGTGTAATAATGATTCATTGAATGAAATACAATCATCTCTTTGAGATATTTTTCTCTCTCTCTCATCTAATTCTCTCTCTATCTCTCATCTCCTTCACTTCTCTTCTCATCTATACTCTCTCTTTCACAAGGTCAAACTTCAATTTCACCTAGAGGTTTGACAATAGAATGCCTAATAAATATGCTATTATCCTTTTTAATTGTATCTCCGAGATTCATAGTATCACGGCGAATCTCAGCATCAAGGGCCCATAGCAAATAATTTTCGCCACTTATATCAAAAGTAGTAAACTCAAGCTTAGTTAGATTATCCATTAAAAATCACAAAGGTTAGAAAATAAAAACTTTACCTTAAGCTTATGATAATCCATGGCTTGACTAGAGACTCGGGCTGATAACGCGTTATAAAATTATAAAAATATTATACTCTATAGGAAGAGAACCAAAAAACAAACCTAAATACGCTTGAAGGAAAATAGCAAGTATTTTATATAAGAACTAGAGAATCAGAAAAATTTTTCTTCTATTTAAATAATTCTTTCAATATTTTATTATATAAATATTCTCTAAAACTTCTCATTTCACTTTCTCAATCTCATGCTGCTCTCGCAATTTATACAGTGACGAGGCGGTGCAATTTTCTTAATCGCAAAGAAAGTAGGCATATATACATACATATATATATATATATATATATATATATATACACACACAAATATATTTTACATAATTTTTAATTTTTTAAGATATTTAATAATATCCAAACTCGACTATAAAATTATACCCTAAAAACATTCAATATTTACAACAAAAACTAACATATTAGCATAATTATTCAACTAACCAACCCACTTTGTTAGAAAAAAGTTATAGGCTCCAGTTGAACTGACGCTAATAATAGCCATTTTTTTTTTGTTATTAGACCCTTTTTTTTTTTTTTTGGCTAAAGAGAAACTTGGTTACCGAGTAAAATCTCAACTCATGCATCAACCCACACACCGCATGATCTATTTGTACCTTAAGATTTGAATATTTTATCATCTAGGTACTCTATGTTAGAAATTGATGAATTTTTATAAGAATCTGATCAATTTAATTGATATAATTCATGAATACAATAACATTTACAAGCTGATGCAAATATTTCCATCAAAAGTTCAACGAATTGTGATAAAATATTAACCGAATGTTAATGTAAACAATTTAAAAATTATCATAATTATACACTATTTTCACATTTTTGGGCAAAAAATTATCGAACTCTAATGAAGATACTAATGTATTGTTGAAATTGACTTCAATTTTAGCATTTTCTAATAAAAGTCTTTTGAAATTTTGACAAAATAGTACCTAATTAACAAATTTTTAAAATTTTTGGATACCTCAGTAATAAAATATCTAAAACTCAAGGTATCTCATTATTCATATTAAAATATTGGAGTACCTAACTGATAAATAATCAAATCTCAGAGTACCTGAATAAGAATTTCCCTAAAATAAAAATTGTGAGTAGAAGAAGGTGAACACACAAATGTTAAAACCCAATTATCAAACGACACGTAGCTATCCGCAGCACCTAATCATACAGCATAGGTTGGGCTTAGAGCCTCTGTTATTCCTGCAGACTGCGCGTTTTTCAGCTAATTATAAATTCTTTTCACAACTATACAGTTTAAAATTTTGATTTATACTTCTCCGTGATGAATTCTTGACTTTAACTGACTCATGTGGTGCGGCGGTAGTCGCATGGATCGGGGTTTACTCGGTAACCGGATACTTTGTAAGCAAAAACAACCAAAAAAAAAAAAAAATGGTTATGACTGGCGCCTACAACTTTATTCTAATAAAGTAGGTTAATTTGCCAAATAATTTTGCTAATATGTTGTTTTTCAATTTTTTTTTAATCAAAATAGGGTTGTTTGCTAAATACCTCAGAAAGAAGGACTGTTTTAGCATTTTGCCACAATTTAAAAAAAATTTAGAATTTTGGCATTGTTTGAAAAATATTTAGCAAAATAGCACACTTTACTATTCACAAGCCGTTGCACGCTGTTTGAAATGGATTACAAGATACAAGACCTGTTGCACGATGTTCGAAATGTCGTGCAACAATGCACACGTTTTTTTTTAAATTTTTAAAACTTTTTTTGTTTATTTAATTATTATATTTTTGAAATTAAAAAAATAATAAAATAACTTTTTAATTTAAAATAATTTTTTTAATTTCAATTAATAAGTACATGTACCTTTTAAAAGGTATATGTATATTATTATTTGAACCATTAGGTTCTTTGCTGTGGTGCCCTATTTTTGAAGCTCCATTTTTTAAAAATGGGGCTTTATAAAAAAACAAGGCTTCTCCTTTCCAATCGTGCCTCTTTTTCAGATATTTTAATAGTTAATGTCATTTATACTATTTCAATTAATTCAAGACAAAATATAAAAATACATTAAAAAATATATAATTAAATAATAATTAATTATATTAAGAGAACGAATTAGAATTCTAAAAATTAATATTTATGTTGATAAAATACAACATAATATTAATAATTAAATAAACAAATTACTCAAATTTAATATATAAAAATTTGTTAATATTTAAAATCTATTTTTAAATAAAATTTAATATATTTTATTAATTAAAAATAATTAAAAAATACAAAATAACAATAAAAATTTGAAATGGGGCTCTCTTTTGGAAGCCCCATTTTGAGATTCCTTTTGGATGCCCAAAAAAATAGCGTACCATTGCAAACACTCTTAACAAAAAAAATATAAATGAAAGACATATTTAAATGAGAAAATGGTGATATATATATTATTAAAATAAGAGACACATTCGTGGTAGCACCTTAAAGGAGAAAGCTATGTACATCCACCCCAAACCTTGCTTATACATTTGTATATTATTAATTGAGCTATTTTATTAGATACATGTGACTCAAAACTAAAAAAAAATTCTTTCACGTAATTTATAAACTGATATATAATTTAAAAAAAAAAGACCATCAAAAGAACTCAACTAATGTAGTTATATATTAATTATAAACTATGTATCTAATAAAATAACTCAAATAAAGATGTAAAAATGCGTAAACTCGTAATTTTTTGTTGAAAATATCACAATCCCTCATTTTTATCTTCCTTATTAATAGTATTATGATATTATAGTTTCTGTATGACAACAACAACAATCCTAGTGCCATAAGAGCTCTCGTATAAGCAGGGTTTGGGGTATGGATATACGCAACCTTCCCCCTTTGGGGTGCTATCCTAAATGTGTCACTCATTTAATAATATGCATATCACTATCTCCTCATTTAAATGTGTCCATCATTATATCTTTCTCATTTAAAAATTATTTTAAATAAAAAATTTTTTTTTTATTTTTTATATTTCAAAAATATAATACTTAAAAAATTATAAAAAATTAAAAATTAAAAAAAATATGTGTGCCTTGTTGCACGATGCACTTGGTGCACGACGTTTGAGACGTCGTGTAATGGATCTTGTACTCTTATAATCCATTTTAAACGGCGTGCAAAGGTTGGTGAATAATAAAGTATGCCATTTTGTTAAATATTTTTTCAGCTATGTCAAAATTTAAATTATTTTTTGAGATTGTGCCAAAAATGTTAAAAAATTCGAAAAAGAGTTGGGTTTTTTTTTTAATGAAAAAAGTTGGATGGAAATCCCTATTTTTACTGCAAAAGGCATTCATTGACTGCGTGCAAGGCAGAAAGTGCGAATAAATATTACCATCTAACTCTTTTTTGTGGACGATATTACCATTTAATACATTTACAGAATATGGTACCTTTACGTAAATGTCTGGCTAACCATCAGGGAAAATAGTTGAGTGATTTAGTAAAGTGGTACAATTTAAAAAAAATTTAGAAAGTATCATCTCACTGGAAATATTTAGTGAAATAGCACCATTGTTAAAATTATCGGGTAAAGTGAGCTTCTATCGATTGGTTTATCTTCTTATTTATAAAACTAGTTGGATGTAGAACTGGTAGAGCCCAATTCATAAATTGATCCATAAAGTATGGATCTGGGTTTGTCTCAATTTATTGTATAATTAATAGTATAGTATGTAAGGTATTGGGCCTAATTACAAACGGGTTTTGATAGGGGCCCATACAGTTTACTAACCCTAGGCTTGATCCCCTCTCTCTTCCTAAGATCCCAGCTATAAAAGGTAGCTAAGAGGATGACTTGCCCCATTAGTAGTCATCATAAAGAGATGGAGAGACCAAGTTCTAAGCGTGATCGAGAGACATGTTCTTGTTTATTTGTAATTGTTTGCAGATCAATCCAATTTAAAATTAACTACTGTTGCTAAAAAATTGAGTAGTAGTCGTAACGAAAAACGAACGTATTTTTCTAGCATAAAATAGCAGCAATTAAACCTGTTTAAAATATGTAAACACGACAATCAAATAACACAAGAGAATTAAGAAATTGAATACAATACCGAAGACACTGTGTCGTGGGAAGTACCACTGCCCTAAAAGACGAATTCGCTACTGCTTCGGTGCAAACAGCTGAGTTGGCGGCCATCCTCCAGGATTAACACGATTCAATCACTACCATGCACTCGATAGCGACCGGGTAGGAGACGCTTGAGAATTTTGCCCAAATATTTGAGAAAGGAAATTGAAGTAGAAGAAGAAGAGGAGTCGGTTTTGTTTCGATGATGAAAAACTGGCAAGGAAAGCCAGTATTTATAACACTACTCGCTGCAACCGAATGCCTATAAACCGGGTATTGTATGCTGCAACCGAAGGCCTATAAACCGGGCACTATGTGATGCAACCGAAAGCCTATAAACCGGGTAACAAACTTGGAAGACCCGGTATTTGCTCAACCGATTTGAACGTTATATTGTTTCCGCAAAAATAAATATGCCTAATAAAAGGACAACCCACACCCTTGCCCAAGCACGGCACGGAGGGCGGGCGGCGCGCGCGCGCGTGTGGTGTCCATTCTCTCACCCAAGACTCAATTTAAGTGTGGGGTTTACACATACCCATA
Source organism: Simmondsia chinensis (assembly GCA_018398585.1). Taxonomy (NCBI): domain Eukaryota; kingdom Viridiplantae; phylum Streptophyta; class Magnoliopsida; order Caryophyllales; family Simmondsiaceae; genus Simmondsia; species Simmondsia chinensis. The sequence continues at coordinate 30,782,803 of JAGTTD010000002.1, read as the reverse complement.
TAAACCCAAAATGTTCCTCCTCTTTTGTCTATGTGGGATTCCTAAGACTAGTTTCCAACTTCCATTTGATTTTTCAATTTAAGATGTAAAAATTTCTTATTTATGCTTGTATCATTTTTTCAATAATCCCCCACAAAGGATACAAGCATAGAAGAAGAAGAAGAAAAGGATAGTTTGGGCAAAGGGAGTTTAGTTTTTCAGTGCCGATGTCTTGCGACTTGAATCGTCACTTAGTTCACCCAAGTTTAAGATCAACATCTTGCAAGGTGACTTTCGTCTTGAACTTCACAAGGGATTGTATGATCTTTCACTTAGACACACACCAAACTCCAGATCTCAGCGACTCCTGCGATTTGGCGCGTTTTACCGGCCATGCGCTCGTCCTGGATAATCATAGGCGCTCTAGAGGGCAAGTCTAAAACCTTCATAGGGAGCGGCCACACTCCCACACCTACATAGGTGGATCCCATCAAGTGTGTTACCGCACACCATCAAATATATGGAGATGGGTCCATCAAGAGCTAAAACTCAGCCTTACCCCTCGGTAACATACAATCAGTGTCCATCAAATGCAAGTCTTACTTATACCACCAAACATATGGCTATGGACCCGTTTCCGCATTATCACACAATAGGGAGGGACAACATAAAACACAGTGCATTTCTAGAATAAAACTATGACTTTTCACATTGAACCTGTTAAAACCAGGTTGGATACATCACAATTTATTCATGTACAGACTTTAATCCCATCCCCCTCGATGTTTCTACAATCATTTTACGACAAAGGCCTTTTGTCAACGGATCCGCAAGATTCTTTTCTGACTTTACATAGTCCAGTGATATCACTCCACTTTCTAAAAGATCCTTCACGATTTTATACCTGAGACGAATGTGTCTTCTCTTGCCATTATAAACTTTGTTCTTTGCTACAGTAATTGCAGCTTGACTGTCACAGTGAAGTGATACTAATGGAGCTGGAAGCCCCCACAATGGCACGTCTCCCAATAAACTTCTTAGCCACTCGGCTTCATGACCTGCTAACTCAAGAGCAATAAACTCGGACTCCATAGTAGACGTAGCAGTACAAGATTGCTTAGACGATTTCCAGGATATAGCACCTCCAGCTAGTGTTAACGCATATCCACTAGTGGAGTTAATTTCATCATTATCAGACACCTAATTGGCATCACAATATCCTTCTAAAACAGTGGGAAACTTTCCATAATGAAGCCCTCAATCCATAGTTCCTTTTAGATATTTAAGCAACCTTTTTAATGCGTTCCAATGCTCTTGATTAGGATTATGTGTGTATCTACTGAGTCTACTTACAACATATACAATGTCAGGTCTAGTGCAGTTCATTAAAAACATAACACTGCCAATTATTTTAGCATACTCAGTTTGGCACATAGCAACACCTCTATGTTTCATTAGATGTATACTGGGATCATAAGGTGTTCTTACAGCATCAGCATTAATCATGTTAAACTTTCTAAGTATCTTTTCAACATAGAGAGACTGATATAGGCTTACGCCTTCGGGAGTTCTCACAATTTTAACTCCTAGAATCACGTCTGCCTCACCCATATCTTTCATTTCAAATTTAGAGCGTAGAAAGTTTTTCGTTTCATTAACGACATTTAAGTTTGTGCCAAATATTAACATATCATCAACATATAGACAGACTATCACACAACCATTTGAGTTGGTCTTAAGATACACACAAGAGTCTCCATTATTTACACGAAAATTGTTAGCTACTAGTATGCTGTTAAATTTCTCATGCCACTGTTTAGTTGTCTGTTTGAGACCATATAGAGATTTTATAAGCTTACAAACTTTCTTTTCGTTACCAGAGACAACAAAACCCTCAGGTTGTTCCATATAAATCTCTTCATCTAGGTCACCATTCAGAAAAGCAGTTTTGACATCTATTTGATGTATTACCAAATCATGGATAGACGCAAGGGCAATCAGGGTTCTAATTTGGCTATTTTAGCGACAAGTGAATAAGTATCGAAATAATCTAACCCCTTTTTCTGGGTGTATCCCTTAGCTACTAACATTGCCTTAAACTTATCTATCGTTCCATCAGCCTTCATTTTCCTTCTAAAGCCCCATTTACAACCTATTGGTTTGCAACCTCTAGGGAGGTCTACCAATTCCCAAGTGTGATTGCTTAGAATTGATTCTAATTCACTATTAATAGCCTCTTTCCAAAAGGTAGAGTCAACCGATCTAATAGCCTCCTCATAGGTTTTAGGGTCGTCTTCTAACATATAGACACTTACTATTTCCTCATTCATGAAGTCATTTTCCGTTAGGAAAGTAGAAACATAATCGGGCCCAAAGTTAGTTTCTTTTCTAGCTCTTTTACTCCTTTTAATTTCAGGTGTGTCTATATCGTTGGTATAATCATGGTTAACATTCATATTATGAGAAGGCAAACTAGATGGTTGTGCATCATTAGATTTCAAGGGGAATATATGTTCAAAGAATTCAGCATCTCTGGATTCAATGATACAACCACACGCATATGAATTATTAGACCCTTTAATCAAAAAATGATAAGTACCACCATGATAAGCGTACCCAATAAAAATAGAATCAACAATCTTAGGTCCAATTTTACTTCGTTTAAAGTCGGGTAATCCAACCTTGTCTAGGCACCCCCACACTTTTAAGTATTTTAGATTAGGTGCATGACCTTTCCACATTTCATATAGGGTTTTATCTAGCTTTTTATGAGGAACTTTATTTAGCACATGACAAGCAGATAAGATCGCCTCCCCCCACATGTTATTAGGTAATCTGGAGCTAATTAACGTCGCATTCATCATGTTCTTTAAAGTTCTATTTTTCCTTTCAGCGATGCCGTTAGATTGTGGAATGTAAGGAGGGCTTCGCTCATGTATTATTCCATTTTCCTCGCAAAAATTTTCTAGAGAGGTTGGATCATATTCTCCTCCTCTATCAGACCTAGCTCTTTTTATTTTCATTCCTAGTTGATTTTCTACTTCAGCTTTATATTTCAGAAACATTTCTTCTACTTCATCTTTAGTACTTAGGAGATATACCATTGAGTATCTAGAATAATTGTCGACAAATGTCATGTAGTATCTTTTTCTGCCTCTACACATTAGGCTTTTGTAGTCTCCTAAATCAGTGTGGATTAGCTCAAGAAGTTTGGATTGTCTCTCGATAGACTGAAAAGGTTTTTTTAGCATACTTAGCTTCTGCACATACTTCACACTTATTAAAGCTGGTATTAGTGAATTTAGGAATCGTATTCATTTTGTTAAGTCGTTTAACTGATTCAACATTTATATGTCCTAAGCGAACATGCCACAATTCAAGAGATTCAACGATATAGGCAGAAGATGTACTAGCATTATCATTTATGGAAACAGCATCAAGGACAAACAGACCAGCATTACAAAAACCGTTGCCCACAAATTCACCGTTCCTAGTTAGGACTAGTTTATCTGAATCAAATGATAATTTCAAACCAACTTTAATCAAGAGACTACCCGAGATCAGATTCCTACACATTTTAGGCACATGTAGCACATTTGTTAAAGTAAGAAATTTTCCAGAAGTGAGGTTTAAAGCGATCTTCCCTTTTCCGAGGATAGGTGCTGCCGCAGAATTGCCCATGAAGACTACTTCCCCATCAGTCAATTTCTGGTATTCTTGGAACATACTTCGGTTTGCACAGATATGCCTGGTAGCCCCGGTGTCCACGATCCATTCAGTCATATTGTTCGCCAGGTTCACCTCTGAGACAACAGCTACAATGTTTTCTGTTTCTACAAGATAAGCTTTGTGCTTTGGATCCTTAGACTGGTTCTTTTTTATTCTGCAATCCCTGGCCATATGTCCACGTTTTCCATAGTGATTGCAATCTCCGAGAAATTTGTTGTTTGGCTTTTGAATTTTTCCATCAGGTTTGAAACTTGAATAGTGCTTCTTTTCTTTATTTTTAAACCTGTCAGATATATTGGTCCTCGCTTCTACAATGTTAGCCTTAGAAAGATCTGAATATGATTACCTCCTGTCCTTAAGTCTATTCTCTTCGTCAATCTTTAAGTGGTTTACTAACTCTTCTAATGTCAAGTCTTTCTTTTTATGCATAAGTTGGTTTTTGTAATCCATCGAGGAAGGTGAAAGTTTTTCGATTAAAACATATGCTTGTGTAATTTCGCAAATTTTAAGACCTTCTGATAGTAGAGTAGTTACTATGTTTTCATATTCATGGACTTGATTAATTATTGGTTTATTGTCCATGAATTTGAAATCTAGCCACTTATTAACAGCGTATTTCCTAGTCCCTGCATCATCACCTCCATATTTTTTTTGTAGAGAATCCCATATTTCTTTTGACGTTTCCAATTTTACATAAATATCAAAAAGGCCGTCACTCATATAATGTAGCAAATTTCCTCTACAAGTTCGATGGCCTACGGTGAATTTTTCTTGATAGGCTTTTTCTTCATTTTCACCGTCAGGTTCCTTTTTTTCAAAGAGTACGTAATCGATACAAATTTGTTGAAGGAAAAACAATATTTTCTGAGACCACCTTTTATAATTTTTCTGTCAAGTGGTTCAACTTTAGACATGTCGGGAAGCGGTAATTTGGTTGCCATGTTTAAATATTAGTTTCGCTTACTAACACTTACAGAAATTGCAGTATGTTAACGCAAAAATACGCAGGAAAAACTATATATAATTTCCTTTTTTCTTTTTTTTTGGACTTCAGTTATGGTTGAAATACGCAGAAATAACACTTACAGAAATACGCTGGAATACGCTATAAATTAAAGAAAAAAAATCCAATAAAATAACGCAGAAACTAGAAAATACTGCAATGTAAGTGCGCAGGAAAAACACGAAAAATACGCAGGGGAATTACAGTAAAATTAGTAGCGAGATTACGACTACAAAAAATTTTAAATAATGCAGTAAACTGAACTGCAGAAAAAAAAAATTCAGTAAAATAATTGAGCACTTTCAGTTGGTTATGTAATGTGCAAATTAATAAGATCGTCTTTTAGATTATTGCTAAAAAATTGAATAGTAGTCGTAACGAAAAACGAATGTATTTTTCCAGTATAAAATAGCAGCGATTAAACCTGTTTAAAATATGTAAACACGACAATCAAATAACACGAGAGAATTAAGAAATTGAATACAATACCGAAAGCACCGTGTCGTGGGAAGCACCACTGCCCTAAAAGACAATTTGGCTACTGCTTCGGTGCAAACAGCTGAGTTGGCGGCCGTCCTCCAGGATTAACACGATTCAATCACTACCATGCACTCGATAGCGACCGCGTAGGAGACGCTTGAGAATTTTGCCCAAATATTTGAGAGAGGAAATTGAAGTAGAAGAAGAAGAGGAGTCGGTTTTGTTTCGATGATGAAAAATTGGCAAGGAAAGCCGGTATTTATAACACTACTCGCTGCAACCGAATGCCTATAAACCGGGTACTGTATGCTGCAACCGAAGGCCTATAAACCGGGCACTATGTGATGCAACCGAAAGCCTATAAACCGGGTAACAAACTTGGGAGACCCGGTATTTGCTCAACCGATTTGAACGTTATATTGTTTCCGCAAAAATAAATATACCCGGTAATAAAAGGACAACACACACCCTCGCCCGAGCACGGCGGGCGGGCAACGGGCGCGCGGGCGGGTGGTGTCCATTCTCTCACCCAAGACTCAATTTAAGTGTGGGGTTTACACATACCCATATAAATCCAAAATGTTCCTCCTCTTTTGTCTATGTGGGATTCCAAAGACTAATTTCCAACTTCCATTTGATTTTTCAATTTAAGATGTAAAAATTTCTTATTTATGTTTGTATTATTTTTCCAACAATCCCCCCACAATGGCTTTCTCTAATGGTTAGATCCTAAATAATTTCTACATGTGGCATCAGAGCACCGGGAAATATTAGGGTTAAATCATCATGAAGCTTTCCTGTTTTAAATTGTATATATTAGATTGCTATTTTGAATTCTTTTGTTTAGATAAGCATGGATTGATCACCATTAACAAATTCAGTTACGTGCGACAATAATTTTGACTCGCTTACAAAACTACTTTCCAGTGAAGTCACGCATTCTTCTGTATCAGAATTGTGCTTTAGGCGGAATTGTCCAACTAGCAAATTTGTTCATATTACTTTTATTTTTATTGATCATCAATTCATGCATACTTCAATGTAACGCATGGGTAATTTTATCGAAGTAAATTATAATTATGTGTTTTATGTATTTGATCATTATGTTTGATTTTCTATAATTGTCTTCTTGACATGTTTATACTTAAAAGAGATTTATTTACTATAGTGCAATATTTTGTTCAATGTGATTGCGTAACAAGAAATTATTGTGAGCATGATATTTATTTTAGTTGTTTAATTTTTCAATGTATGTGGTTTGTTATCGTCAAAGCAGGCTAACTGTAGAAATTGGCAAATTTTCTCAAGAAGGATTATGGGATGTTGTTTGCTGCTTGTTACTAATGCATGTAATGACCTTTGCAAAGGAAGTCGTTGTATGTGATGGTGGAAGTAGTGGGAGTGATCAATGAGGGTTTAAATTGGATCTTAAGAAAATTTTGTTTGCCTAAAGGTGACAAATTTTTAAAGGGTCTTTCTCATTGGTTCACTTGTATGAGAAATTTATACTATATGCCGTGCATTCTGCCCAAAGGTGATTGCATAGTGATTCATTTGGACTCTCATGAGGATACTGTTGTGTTTCCCCTTTCAACATATTCTACTAAAGTCTTATATTAGCTAATATCATGGCCATGTTATCTTATGTTTATTTATCATCATGGTTTTCTTTCTGTTAGCAATATTGCTGTGAATAATCGGATCTGCTCCATTGAGACACTATAGGGGACAATTTTGTTAAGCAGAAAATAGATGTTGAATTAGCTCTTGGTCTAACTGATTTAGACATGACCTTGATAAAGGATGAGCAAGTTAAGCCTACAGCTCCAATGAGCAAAAGACTCATTATCAAAAGTGGGAGAAAGCTAATAAGTTAAGTGTTATGATTCTGAGAAAGTCAATTTCGGATGCTTTTCAAAGTGTTGTGCCCTCTAAAACTATTGCTAAGAAATTCCGTACTGCCATAGGGAAAAGATATCTAGAAATTGAAAGACCGAAACTGGAGACCTAATGGAAAAGCTTGTTAGTTTGAAATATGATGGGATTAGTGGGGTTAGGGCTTGCATCATGAAAATGCAAGATATTGCTAACTGTCTTTCTAACCTTAAAGTGCGTATTGCTGACTCTTTTTTAATCCATCAAACCTTGAACTCCCTCCCTATTGATTATACTAATTTAAAAACTATTTACAATACCTAAAAGGATGCTTGGAGTGTTAACTATCTCATCTCAGTCTGTGTGCAAAAAGAAGAGAGAATTAAAAGGGAGAAGGGTTTAGGGGCTAAAACTAAGAGTGTGAATTTGGTGCATTAGCCATGTCTTGGTCATGATGTAACTAATAAGAAATATTTTCTACAACATCAAAAAAAGGGTAAATTTTAAAATAACAGGTTTCATAAGAATCAAGGAGACTGTGGTCAGTCTCACAAATATTGGGGTCCTAAAGCTAGTATCAAAAAGAATGTTACTTGTTTGTTTTATCAAAAGGAAGGACGGACACAGGAAGAAGGATTGTTTGAAATATAAGGCTTGGCTGAAGAAAAATAAAAATAAAGGTAATCCACTTGCTCTAGTTCGTTTTGAAACTACTTTAGTTGATGTTCCACCAAACTCTTGGTGGCTTAATAGTAGAGCATCCATTCACATGTCTAACTCTTTGCAGGGGTTCAAAAAACAAACGCAGGCCAAGTGAGGGTGAAGTTAGCGTGACCGCTCCAATTAGATGTAGAGTTTATCGGAACAGTTATATTAAATCTTGATTCTGGTTTTAGCCTTGTCTTAGAAAACACTCGTTTGTACCGTCTATGAGGCGGAATTTTGTTTCAGTTTCAAGACTCGATGTTTCTGATTATCAATTTACTTTTGGTAATAAGAGAGTAGATCTTATTTATGGTTCTCGTGTTGACAGAATTTTAAGGCTCTCCCATATCCGCCACTTTCCTTGTTTAAGGTGGTATCTAAGCCATGGTCTTTTCCTTCACATGCAAGTATTTCTTCTCTATAATCAATATTCCTTCGGGTTTTGTAAAAGACACCGAACACAAAAATGCAAAATTTACAGAAAGTCGTCTTCTTCTCTATTTTCTCTCTCTTAAAATATTCCTCTCCTCCGTTACTAAGCAAGTTGGGGCATACTTCAACCCACTACTGAGGTGGGTGCCATGTTAACCCTTGGGGTCGAAGTGCCATTCATCCGTTTATAACTTTATGGGGACATAAATGACATAGAGTGGTAGATTCTCAATGACGCTGCAATTTCTTATGTCAATTCTTTCCCTTCTAATACTTTGTTTAAAGTTATTTTTATCATCGCTTTGTAATCCTGAGATCAACTTGATTGAAACAAAGAGATATATTTTGGTCGCTCATTCACCCTATTTTTCTAACAACTTTAACACAAATGAAAATGAACTCGAAGCTATGACAATATGATCTCGAGGTCAGACAATGGGACCTCAAGGATGGCCAAAACGAACAACAAAATTGATAGAAATTATAGAGAGTAGAAAAGAGAGATTAAACCGAAGACTTTCTACTTACTACCCTAAGTTGTCTATGCCCTCGCACAGGTAACATGTGTCCAATGGCGCTAAACCCCCAGGGTCGACATGGTGCCTACGACAGTAGTGTACTTTAGGGAGATGGAATAGAGCACATTTCAACTTGCTTAGTAATAAAAAGAAGAATGTTTTTGAGAAAAGAGGAAAGAGTGTTTCAGTGTGTTAATCAACCCTTTGAGAGACTATTATATAAGTGGAAAAGTACCCCTTGAAGGAGTAAAAAATCTGGCTCAATCAAAGAAAGTGCGCATAGGGAAGGAGTGGGATGTTACCCAGTTTAAAGTGTACCTCAAGCTCTAGCTTGACGCCTCAAGTTTGAAGATAGAGTAACAGCCTAAGGTTGATATCCAAGCTCGAGAGCCTCAAGCTTGGCCAAGGATGAATGTCTAGAGCTCAAGCTTACAGCCTCAAGTTTAGCTAAGAAACTCACCTCTATTTTGATTTTATTGCAACAACTAACAATAAAATGGCGTAAAAATTAAAAGTATTGTTTGGAGAAATCCACATTGCACCACGATGCGACACCGGTAGGGGCATGTGTGGACGTGTGGCGCACCATGCCCACAAGACTTACGAAGTTAAACAATAAAGGATTATATAGCATGGCTTTCTGCCCTCTAGATTTTCTATATAGGACACAAGACTTTAAATGTAATCAACAAAATTAAAACAATCAACCCCCAAATTCTAATATTTTTAACAAATATACCATATATTTTGCCATTTTTAAATAATTTCATATTAAGTAACAAATAGTTTTAAAATTATTTAATATAAGAAAATATATAGAACATTTATTAAAAAATAAATGCATGAAATCTTTAGATACGCCATAGACTTTTCCTTTATCGCATGAGCTACACCATAACCTGAAAGTAAAACAAACATAATTTAGGTTACAGTTGTTTTGGAGAAGTACTTTTCCCTTGGAAAATATTTCCTACAAATTTTGATTCACGTTTTCCGTTGTTTGCTTCGGCAAAAAACATACTCCTACCTCATAATATTGCTTATTTTCTCTGAAAGAAATAATCTGCTATCAATCATAATATACCTTTGCTGGGTTGTAGGCTGTTGCTTTTGGTGGGTTGGTGCTCTTTTGGTCCCTTGTTCCAGGGCTTTGGTGTTGTTGCCTGTTGTGTCTTTTACTTTTGGGGGTTCTTTGGTGTCTTGGGTTGTTCGTGTAGGGTTTTGCTTCCTATTTGGTTTTTGTTTGTGTGGAAGTCTTGTTTCATGTTTAATTTGATTAATGATTAATCCCTCAATTATCAAAAAAAAATCATAATATACTGTCATAAGATAACATAAATTAGCGAAACTATATATTATAAATTATATAGGCTTCCTTTGGTAGTAAAGAAGTTATTTTTTAATGAAAAATATGGGAAATTTATCACTTCTTAACCTACATATTTCAAAATATATAATGAGGCCCCTTGATGTTTTAAAATTTTATCATTCAGGTACCGAGCTTTGTAAATTTTTATCAAAATCTAATCAATTTTTATCATAAAATGTTAAATGATTGCAATCACATATAAAATTATATCAATATTTTAAACAAAAATCCAACAGATTACAGAAAAAAAATTTACTGAATTATGACGTAGTTTGTCTACATATTAGTGAAATAATTTGTCATATGAGCATTTTGCACTTAAAAATCCGTACATATATTGTTATAGCTTTGTTTCACAGTAGCAATTTCTAATAAAAATTTGTCGAATGTTGGCAAAAGGTAGCTAATTAATAAAATTCTTAAACTTCAAGGTACCTAAGTTACAAAGTCTTAAAACCTCAGGGTACTTCTGTCATGAATGGTACTTCGTAAAGAAATATATTGATTTAGTTACAATAGATTCTTGTACTTAGTTGTAAAAGAGTATATTTTAGTGGGAGTTGGTTATACTTGTTAAAGGGCTGTTATGGATGTAATTAGAGGTATAAATGATGATTAGATTGTATGAGAGAGTTATTCAATGAAATAAGACAAACTCTTTCTGACTTAACTCTCTCTCTCTCTTCTGTCTCTCACTTCTATCTCTCTCATACTTTCCCTTTACGCTTCTTCCCTCTTCTCTCTCCTTCCGATTCATTCCTTCATCAAATTCCTTCTTCTTTCCGTCACAAATAGTCCAAGGACAGGACATTTGGTATCAGAGCTCGATCTTGAGCTAGATTTTTGACAAATTTGTAGCATCAATCATCGATTACACTGGCCAGGAGTAAGAAACGCGCTACGATGACATATCTGGAAGACCAGCTGCAAGGTTTGGTTCAAAAAGTGATAGACTCTCAACAAACAGCAACGGAGCGCCATACTCAGTTGATGGAGGCCATGCAGCAGAATAACGCTCAAATGTTAGCCCTAATACAACAGCTGGTAGTGAACACCTCCCATCCTTCAGCCCAAGGTAAGTCCCAAGAAGCAAAAAACCCATTGCATGAGTCACGAGCGTGCATTGGAAGGAATGATGCAAGGAAGCCCTCAATTTTGGGGGTTAGCCCAGAAGGAGTTGAGGCTATCCAACAAGAAACTCCTGACCATGGTAACAACTCCCTTCCGAAGCACAAAATTGATTTCCCTGTCTTTAATGGAACAAACCCTAGAAGTTGGGTCAAAAAATGTTAGAGGTACTTGTGCTAGAAGCCCAGAAAGTAGGATTGGCACCTGTACATGTGGATGACAAAATTGAAGTTTGCTTAGATGGTCTTATCAAGGATAAGGGAAGTCTAGGGTGGAAGGAGTTTTGTGCAAAACTATATGACAGATATGAGGACAATGGTGTAACTGACATAGTTAGCCAATTCGATAAGTTGAAGTAGACTGGTTCGATTCAGGAGTATCAGGAGCAATTTGAGGAGTTAAGATCCCATATGTTGGCTGCTGATAGCTCTTTTAGTGAGAGTTGTTTTCTCTCATCTTACATATCAAGCCTGGACCCAGAAATTCAACCCTTGGTTACAGCTTTTAAACCTAAGTCCTTATCGGAAGCCTTTTCCAAAGCAAAACTCCTTTCCAAGTCCTCTACAACCTCAATACAAAAAGCCAAATCCCTCCTTAAAACCAGCTTGAGTCCCTCAACCAGCATCAGTCAAAACTTCCAAAGATACCCTAACCCCTGTTAGGTTGTGTCTCAAATTTCTTGCATTTATGTAGAGGGTGGCCGTGAGAAGGTCGATCGATCGGGAGTACAACCAATCAATCGAAAAAAGCGCAGAAAAAGGAGGTGAAGTCGTAGCTTCGTCGATCGATCGGCGGGGAGTCGATCGATTAGGACCTCGATCAATCGGGAGTCCAAATTTCATGCGAGTATAAATACGATGCTAGGGTTACGTATTCAGTATCCAATTGCAAAGTGAGCCGTACGTACAATAGAGAGAGAGAGAGAGAGAGAGGAAGTGAATTATAATTCTTTCACGTTTCTCGTTCAATAAAAGTTTTCCATCTCCGCCCATGGTTTTTTTTCCCTCTCGATTGTGGAGGGATTTCCACATAAATTATTGTCTCCTTCGTTTATTCTCCTTTTCTTGTTATTTACTTCTCATGTTCGTTATAGTATTTGAATCGGATCCAGTTCTTGGGTTATATATTCCTCACAAATTGGTATCAGAGCCCTGTTTGTTCGATTTCATACTATGACGTCCACAGTAAAATCTGAAGTCGAAAAGTTCAGTAGTCAAAGGAGTTTCAATTTATGGCAGGTTCGCGTTAAGGGCCTCTTGACCCATAACGGCTTGAAGAAAGCCTTGGATGAAAAAGAGAAGAAACCAGAGAGTTTATCAGAAAGACAATAGGAGTTAAACGAAAAGGCTCTAAAAGCTATTCAAATGTGTCTTACAGATGATGTTTTGACAGAAGTTTTTGAAGTGAAAACCGCTAAGAAGTTGTGGAATAAATTGCAGATGATGTTTTGACAGATGTGTCCAACAGACTTGCAGTTAAACTACAGTTATTCACCTTTCATATGTCAAAAGTTACGTATCTTAAGAATCATATTAATGAATTTAACTCTATTATTCAAGAGTTAAAAGAATAGGATGATGCCCCTAAGGATGAAGACCAGCACTGCTATTATTATGTTCACTCTCAACCTTTTATAAAAGCTTCGTTGCAAGCATGATTTATGGCGGTAAGAAAACCATCTCTGCTGATGAGGTTAAGAAAAACTTGTTGAGTAAGGAAAGAATAGATAAGGAATTGTCAGAATCTGTAAATGACCAAGGATGTGGTTTGTTTGTGAGAGGCATAACTGAGACTAGAGGGTCTGATGGTAGTGGAAACAAGTCTAAGTCAGAGTCTAGAGATAAAAACCTGTCGTATAATTATTGTTTTAAGAAAGGGCACATAAAGAAGTATTATTATAAGCTTAAGGCCAAACAAAAGGAAGATAACAGGAAAGACCAGAAAAGAAACGATAAGTCCGCAGAAGCTAGTGTAGTTAAAGATGAGAATGATGTTGATGTTCTGTTAGTGTCCGAACCTCAGTCCTGATCTAAAGATAATTGGATTTTGGATTCAGGTTGCTCCTATCACGTTTGTCCCAATAGAGACTAGTTCACCACATATGAGTCAATTCAGGGTGAAGTTGTTCTAATGGGTAATGATGCAGCATGCAGAGTTCAAGGTATAGGAACAATTTGTGTTAAGTTGTTTGATGGCACTGTTACGACTTTGAGTGACGTCCGTCATGTTCCAGATTTAAAGAAGAATCTTATCTCTTTAGGTACCCTTGATTTTCATGGGTACAAGTACACAGCTCAAGGTGGAGTTACGAAGGTCAGTAAGGGTGCTCTGATCATGATGAAAGGCAGACGGGTATGAACCTTGTATGAACTTGTTGGTTCCATAGTGACAGGGTCAATAGCTGTTTCTACATCATATATGATATATTCAGATATCACTAAGTTATGGCATATGAGGCTTGGTCATATGGGTGATAAGGGACTGTCAGAGCTTTGTAAAAGGGGTCTGTTGTGTGGTCAGTCAACAGGACTAATAGAATTCTGTGAGCATTGCATTTATACGAAGCAAAAGAGAGTTAGCTTCAAGCAAGTAGTGCATCAAACTAAGGAAACGTTAGACTACATTCATTCAGAATTGTGGGGACCATCCAGAGTTGCTTCTATAGATGGTTCCAGGTATCCTCTAATGTTTAATGATGATTTCTCAAGAAAAGTTTGGGTCTATTTTCTGAAATAGAAAAGTGAAGTTTATGACACCTTCAAGAAATGGAAGGCATTACTTGAGAAATGGATAGGGAAGCAGATTAAAAGGTTGAGGACAGACAATGACCTTGAATTTGTTAAGGGTGATTTCACCAAATTTTGTGAGTATCAAGGCATTGTCAGACATAGGACCTATACAGGTCGACCTTAATAGAATGGAGTGGCAGAAAGACTGAACAAGACGTTACTTGAGAAGTCTCACTATATGTTGTCAAATGTAGGTTCGGGGAGAGATTTTTGGGCAGAGGCAGTTAACATGGCGTGTTACTTAGTGAACCAGTCACCTCATTCATCACTTCAGCTGAAGACCCCAAAAGAGGTATGGTCTGGATCCCCTGCTAATTATTCTCATTTAAGAATTTTCGGTTGCCCTACATGTGCTTATGTGAATGAAGGAAAGCTATAGCCTAGAGCCAAGAAGTGCATTTTTCATGGTTATATATTAGGTGTGAAGGGATTTTGTTTATGGGATGCAAAGTCTCATAAATTTCTGACTTGTAGAGATACTACTTTTGATGAGTCGTCACTACTACATCCGTCGCACACACCTTCCACTATTTGTGATTCGAGTCAGGTGCAAAAGCCAGAAATTGTTCAGATACAATTATGTAACATAGCTTAGCAGCAGGAAGTTCCCACAAAGAGTATACAGGCACCTCCAGTACAGATTTCTGAAAGAAATGAAGTGGTCGAAACTAATCAGCAAGTGGAGTAGTATACTATAGCTAGTGGAAGATAGAAGAGACAAACTAAAGCACCGCAGCGTTATGGTTACTAAGAGATGGTTGCTTATGCTCTTTCAGTGGCTGAGACTATGGAAAACAGCGAACCTTCCACTTATTCAGGAGCTGTGTCTAGATTTGACTCAGAAAAGTGGTTGATGGCAGTGCATGAAGAGATGAAATCATTGCAGAAGAACCAAACTTGGCAGCCTATTAAGCCTCAAACTGGGAAGAGAGTTATTAGTTGCAAATGGGTCTTCAAAAGAAAAGAAGGCATTCCTATAGTGGAAGATGCAATGTACAAGGCTCAATTGGTAGCCAAGGGCTATATTCAGATACATGGTATTGATTTTCATGATATCTTTTCACCTGTTGTTAGACATACTTCCATTCGAGCACTACTTGCTTCAGTAGCCATGCATGATTTAGAATTACAGCAGCTTAATGTGAAAACTGCATTCCTGCATGGTGAGCTAAAAGAGAGTATCTACATGCATCAACCTGAAGGATTTATTGTTGAACGAAAGGAAGACCATGTTTGTTTGTTAAAATATCTCTTTATGGTTTGAGGCAATCGCCAAGATAGTGGTACAAGAGTTTTGATCAGTTTATGACCAGTCATGGGTTCTTAAGAAGCAAATATGACAATTGTGTTTATGTCAAGCAAATAGATTCAAGTTCAATCATTTATCTTCTATTATATGTTAATGATATGTCGATTGCAGCTAAGGATATGTCAGATGTTGATAAGTTGAAAGCAATGTTGAAAAGTGAGTTCGAGATAAAGGATTTAGGAGCAGCCAAGAAGACACTTGGTATAGAAATCAAGAGGGACCGAGATGCAGGAAAGTTAGACTTGTCTCAGGAGAAGTATATTGAGAAGGTTCTAGATCATTTTCATATGAAAGATGCTAAGCCAGTTAACACTCCTTTGGCAGCTCATTTTATGTTTTCAGCATTGGGTTCGCCTCAGACAGAGGAAGACATCACATACATGTCACAGGTCCCGTATTCTAGCGCAGTTGGTAGCATCATGTATGCTATGGTGTGTACACATCCAGATATTGCATATGTAGTTAGCAAGATGAGTAGGTATATGGTTAATCCAGGTAAAGAGCATTGGCAAGCTGTTAAATGAAGTCTCAGGTATTTGCGTGGCACTTTCAATGTTTGTTTGGAATTTGGGAGGAGTAGAAGCTGTTTATTTGGGTATGTTAACTCAGATTATGGTGGAGACCTCGATAAGAGGATATCTACTTCATGTTATGTGTTTTGGTTGGGTAGCAGTGCTATCAGTTGGAGAGCATGTTTACAGTCAGTTACTACACGGTTAACTACAGAAGCAGACTATATGGCAGTAATAGAAGCATTCAAGGAAGCTGTTTGGTTAAAGGGTTTGGTCAGTGAACTCAGTATTGATCAGGGCACAGTTGGTATCTATTGTGATAGTCAGTCAGCAATTCATCTAGCCAAGGATCAGATGACCCATCATGACAGGACGGAGCATATGGATATCAAGCATCACTTCATTCAGGATCTGATTGAAGTGGGCAAGGTTGAATTGAAGAAAATTGGCACAGCTGATAATCCCGCTGATCTATTCACTAAAGCTCTACCTAGCAGAAACTTTGAGCATTGCTCAGATTTGGTTAGGCTTTCTGTTTTGATGAGATAACCCCGATCGGGGGTGTTTTGTGGAGAGGGTGGAGAAGTTCTTTTGTTTGAATTTAAGCTAAGGTGGAGATTTGTTAGGTTGTGTCTCAAATTCCTTGGATTTATATAGAGGGTGGCTATAAGAAGGCCGATCGATCGGGAGTACAACCGATTGATCGAAAACAACGCAGAAAAAGGAGGTGAAGCCGTAGCTTTGCTGATCGATTGGCAGGGAGCCGATCAATCGGGACCTCGTTCGATCGAGAGTCCAAGTTTCATGCAAGTATAAATACGATGCTAAGGTTACATATTCAGTATCCCATTGCAAAGTGAGCTACACGTACGATAGAGAGAGAGAGAGAGAGAGAGAGAGAGAGAGAGAGTGAATTGTAATTCTTCCATTGTTTCTCGTTCAATAAAAGTTCCCCATCTCCGCCTTTGGTTTTTCCCCCCTCTCGATTGTAGAGGGGTTTCCACGTAAGTCATTGTCTTCTTCGTTTATTCTCCTCTTGTTATTTACTTCTCATAATTGTTATATTATTTGAATCGGATCCAGTTCTTGGGTTATATATTCCTCACAACCCCAAAAACAATTCAAAAACTGGACCGAACACCAACCATCCTGAAACCCTGGCCTCTTATACAAATTTAACAAAAGATATTTCCCTGGTCATAGGTGTGATAATCAAACCTTACACACCTTAGATGCTACAGAACTGAATGACCCAAGACCTTAGACTGAAAATAATTCAGTCCCTGAAACAGAAGATCACATACCCTTGGATACTTATGATGAGATGGCTGAGGAAGTCTATGTGCATGCCGTCATTGGTAGTGCTTCTTCCAGCACTATCAAGATACTGGGACACTTGCACAAAAGGACCATAATTATCCTCATTGATAGTGGAAGCACTCATAGCTTCCTAGATCCTCGGTTGGCTAGAGAAGCTGGATTTTCATTAGAGGACACAACACCATTAGGTATTACAATTGCAAATAGACAAACCATGCTAAGCAAGCAACAATGCCTGGCTAAGTGGCAAATGCAGGGCCACACTTTTTTGTACTACATTAAGCTCATGAAGATTGGAGGCTGTGATATGCTACTTATGGGTGGATTGGATGAAGCAATATAGCCCTGTGACATTAGATTTCAATCAACTCAAACTGAGCTTTAGCAAGGATGGGAAGGATGTGTAGCTGTCTAGTATCCAAGACACTGGTACATTAAGGCTAATGACAGGGCAGAAACTGCAAGGACTTTGCCATAAAAAGGAAGAGTACTTTACGGCAACCTTACTGATGGTACAGGAACAGAAGCCTTGCCAAGTATCAGGTTACCCTCTCCTATTCGTACATACTTAGGGAATTTGACGATGTATTCTAAGAATCCAAAACTTTACCTCTCCCTAGGCCTCATGACCATCACATTCCATTAAAACCAAAGGCCAAGCCTGTAAGCATTATACCCTACAGGTGTCTTTACTTGCAAAAGTAAAGGAGATGCTTGAAACCTCAATCATTCAGCCAAGTTGTTCCCCCTTTGCCTCACCCGTGTTATTACTAAAAAGGAAAGATGGGTCTATGCGATTTTGTGTTGATTATAGGCAACTCAATGATAATACGATCAAAAACAATTTCCCATCCCACATATAGATGACCTAGCTTAGTGGGGCTTGCATATTCTCTAAACTTGATTTGAGAGCTGGATATTTTCAAGTGAGGGTGCATGAGCTGGACATACACAAAACAGCTTTTAGGACACATCGTGGTCATTGCGAATTCAAGGTGATGCCATTTGGGCTCACAATTGCTCCTGCAACATTTCAGTCGCTTATGAATGAGATTTTTGCTCCTTTTCTAAGAAAGCATCTGCTAGTTTTCTTCGATGATATACTTTTGTATAGCACCTCACTTGAGTTCCATATTGGTCACTTGAGATCTATTCTGAATCAGCTTCGACATCATAAGCTCTTTGCAAAAAGATCTAAGTGCAGTTTTGCTCAAACCCAAGTGGAATACTTAGGCCATATAATTTCTGTTGCTGGTGTAGCAATAGAACCCTCAAAGGTAGAGGCTATGCTGCCCTGGCCTATTCCCAAAACTGTGAAAGAATTGAGATCGTTTCTAGGTCTCACTAGTTATTACAGGAAGTTTATAAGAGGCTATGAAGCTATAGCCAAGCCACTCACTGATCAACTTAAAAAGTCTGGGCTTAACTAGACTAAAGAAGCTGAAGAGGCCTTCCAATTACTAAAATCTGCCATGGTTAGTGCCCCTGTCCTAGCATTACCTGATTTCTCATTACCCTTTGTGCCAGAAGCTGATGCCGATGACAAGGGTATGGGGACAGTGCTAATGCAACAATATAGACCTATTGCTTTCTTGAGTAAAGCCTTTGGTCCCAAAAACATGGGGCTATCCACTTATGAGAAAGAGTTCTTGGGCATTTTGCTAGCTGCTTCCAAATGGAGGCATTATTTGAAGGTGGGATGTTTTGTCTTCAAGACTGATCATTAGGCTTTGAAGTTCCTATTGGAACAACGCATTACCACAACCATTCAAAAAAAGGATATGCCTAAGCTCTTGGGTTCAGACTATACTATTTCTTACAAAAAGGAGAGAGAAAACAAAGTGGCTGATGCTTTGTCAAGGAAAGTTGAGAACTCATGCCATGCCCTGATTACCTCAGTGGTCCATCCTATTTGGGTGGATGAAATAACCAAGAGTTATGAAGGTGATAGCCTTTGTACTCGCTTATTATCTGAATTACTGATTACTTTTGATAGCCATCCTGCCTACACATTGAAGAATGGAGTGTTGAGGTTTAATGGAAGATTGTATGTTGGGCAAAGTCAGGATCTGAGGCAATCACTGGTAGTTGCTGTTCATTCATCCCTTGTGGGGGGACATTCTAGTATACATGCCACCTATCAAAGGTTGAACTAGCTTTTCTTTTGGCCTCAATTGAAGGCTAATGTTTAAAAAGTAGTCACATAATGGGACATATACCAAAGAAGCAAGGTAAAACATATCAAGTACCCTGGGCTGTTACAGCCCTTAGAGGTTCCAACACAATGTCGGACCCACATTGCCATGTATTTCATAGAGGGATTACCCCTCTCTGAAGGAAAAGACACCATCTTAGTGGTGGTAGATCGATTTACAAAATATGCACACTTTATTTCACTAACTCATCCCACTGCCACAAAATAGGCTTATGGCAATAGTTCTAAAACCGTTGCCAAAGCAAACTTTACCCAGCGGTTCGAAAATAAAACCGTTGCACATAGTAATCTACCGCAACAGTTTGGTGCAACGTTTTCCAAATAATATTATTGCCACGATTTAGAACTTTTGCCTATTCTCATAGGTGCCAATGTTATATTTTGTGGATTTAATTTAGATTTTTTTTACTCTAATTGTTATATCTTCTACCTATACCTAATTTTAGTTCGAGTATCATCTCTTACTCGATCAATAAGCAAGTATGGGTAGAGTAGTTTAATACTCTACACGATAGTCAATTATTTAGTAGAGTCGATAACTGAATTAGTATTCCACTCAATACTGGACTTGATTTTTGACTCGTTTATACTTATACTCAAATTATTAGAGATAATTACTTGTTTGGTATATTAAATATAATTTATGTTGATTAAAAAATAAATAATAAAATGAATGAAAATACTTTTAATTCTAAATTATTATTTGAAATAAGTCAAAAAACAAGCAATGTAACCCAACTCCATTTTGATTTCTCACTATAATCCAACACTGCGCCTCTAGCTCCCTATTCTCCTCGATGGTCGAAGCTCAACGCCGACGCTTCACTGTCCTCACTCTACTGTCACCTCCCAATTGTTCCTTGGCCTTCTTTCTAGAAGGTCGCAGCTCACCGTCGCTTCTCCATTGTCGTCGCTTTATTACAGAAATTCTAATCCAATAGTGACAATTAGAGGTTTAAGGGAGAAGAGAAGTGAATTTGGAGGAGAGATAGAGATTTGATTAACATTTCAATTATGATCCCTTACAACCTAATTGCCTCTCTTTATAATAAGGGGAGGGGGATTAATGAATTAATAATAATACTATCGTAATTGCGTACTAAAGGAAAATTTACCTAGATTATTTCTAAAATAAAGGTACCTACTAAAATACTATTTAATCGCATGTCTAACATGTAATTAACTTATTTATCTTGTATCAATACCTTCTCCTAATAAAGATCCTTGTCCTCAAGGATCAAGGTATTGATAGCCGAATTGATAGCCTTTGGGGTCAAATACTAAAATTACAAATACTAAAATATTTAAGTAAAAAGTAGAGGCAAAATTGTAATTATCATAACCGATTCCTAGACCCATTTCCCCCTTCTTTCTCTGCGAAGACCACCCACAGGCCGAAACCCTAGCACCACAGCACCATCGCACCGGCGGTTTTTGGTGGGTGGCTGGAGGCGCAATGGCAAGGCAGCGGTGCTGATGGTGGTGCAAAGCTCTCCCTGGTGTCATCACTTGGCCAGGTTGCTTCGAAGCAACCGTGGGTGGCATTCTACTCCTCCGACAGCTCGACTCCAACGATGGTGGCAATGGTGCAACGCTGTGATCGTCACTGATGACCTCTTTACTGCCATCAAGCTCATCATTGCCGATCTTCTCATCGCCATTGTTCTCTTCTCCGATCTCCTCATTGCCATCGTTCTCTTCGTCAATCTCCTCGAGATCCGTAACGGCTTCATCGATCTCTTCGATGGTGGCCTTCTTAGTGCTACTGGAGTCGACAATCGGTGTCAGAGGCTCCGATGATCCTGTGGTGGCCAGATCCAGTGGCTCCGGTGCTTCATTGAAGACATCTACCTCAATACTTCTTCCGTAATTCTGAAATTGTTCCTTTATTTGATTTTCCAGATGTCTTCTCTTTCAGCTTCTTTTCCCAATCTTCGAATTTTTTGTCAATTTTGTCAAACTTTTTCAATATATTCTCGAGTGTTGCTATCCATGGATCAATTTTGACCTCCATTGATGAAATAGAGGATTGATTTTAGTATTCTCGAATGAAATTCAGCATCCATAGTCAGAGGATTGAGGCTCTGATACCATTGTTACAGAAATTCCAATCCAATAGTGACGATTAGAGGTTTAAGGGAGAAGATAAAGGATATTTGAGGTTTAAGGGAGAATAGAAGTGAAATTGGGGGAGAGATAGAGATTTGATTAACATTTTAATTATGATCCCTTACAACCTAATTGCCTATATTTATAATAAGGGGAGAGGGATTAACTAACTAATGCTAATACTATCGTAATTGCATAATAAAAGGAAAATTTACCTAGATTATTGGTAAAAAAAAAAAAGGTACCTACTAAATTACTATTTAATCTTGTGTTTAACATGTGATTAACTTATTTATCCTATATCATGCTGCCAGAGGCAAGTCTGTAGTTCGTTTGTTTTGGTTGTCTTCCGACATTCTCTGTTCATTTTTGCTCGACCTTCCCCATCTTCACTCTACCTTATCCATTCGTGCTTCTCCATTGTCACTCGATCACTTCCACAACAAAGTCCATTTTCTGTTTGTTTGAGGTCATTTTAGTTTGCCCTAATTTGAAATTTCTATTGTTATGATCTAATTCTAGCATATTTTCAAAGTAAATAACCTAAAATTTACATTAATATGTTTGACATTGTGCTTTTCATGTATTGTTGCTTGATTAGGGTTTTGTGGTGTTAGGTTTTTGTCATTTTGGTTATCTTTTGTGTTAGTTTAAAGCTAATCCTAAAGTTGTTTCTTAATGACGTTATCATTTATGAAGCTTTGAGTTGTGTAAACTTAGGTTTCATTGTCCTTTGTCTTGGTGCTAGTTGTAACTATCAGGTTGAGAAAATGTTGTTTGTGTAACTAAGGGACTCAAATGCCACATATGAATCTTGTCTTTGTTGGGTTTATGACAATTTCTTTGATGAAGTTTCGAGTTGTGTTACCAACACCTAACTATGGCCCTGTGCTTTGATAAAATATTGACATTAATTTCACTAATGAACTAGATTTCTTTTGTATGCCAAACAAAGTAGTGATGTGTGGTCCTCTGGAATGTTCTCATAGCTTATGCTACTTTTGAGGTTAGGAATTCAAATACAAAGCAGTTGCTACTTCAATCTTTATTTTAGCCTTGGACTGACATCTCATTGGCTTATAAATGTCCTTTCGTTTGGGTGTGCTTATTGAGCTTTAGAATCTTTGTTAGAACTCGGTTTTATAAGATATTAGTAGACTTAGTACATTTGTTGACACAACACATTGGTCTAATCAAGTCGAATTAAGCTCGTTATCGAACTAAGTTGAGCTCATTACCAGTCTAAACCTACTATTGAGCTTGGTTTAGTAGTAAAACATTAGCAAGGTTGAGGCCCTCGGACAAGGTGTTTTAGATGCATATCCTTAATACCACTTACCTACCGAGAGAAAAGATTGCTTGTTCACCATGACATGCTTGAACTTTTTTTACATCAAGTGGTGTAAGTGCGATATTCTTCTCACTTTGGTTTATTAGTATAGAGCCAAAGGTGGCAATTAACGGAGGATATATTAGTTTGAGAGTAGTGGAGCAACTATTTTTCAAATTTTTTGCTTTTCGATTTTTGTGCTTGTCCCTCTTTCCTAGACTGTCCCTCATCTTCCTCTCTTCCCCTCTTCATGTAACAGATGAATTTAATATGCAATTGAATGAATTTTGTACCAATGAGTTTGCTTCTAATGGTCAAGGGAAAGGGAAATAGAGGCAACTTTGCTGCCCTTTATAGTAGTGTATTTTTAGATTTTGGGGGGTGGGGGTGTTTTGGGGGGGGGGGGTTTTAAGAAATGTGCTCTATGATCATCTAATTGCCAATGATTTTGTAGGAAAGTATGATCAATATTTCCATGGGGATGGGTCTTTATCCAATAATCAAAAGTTGGTTTGGAGACTTAAGATCAAGTGAGAGCTCTCTTCAGGCACTAGAACACCTCAGCAGCACGCGGTGGGGGGGGGGGGGGGGGGGGGGGGGGGTCGTTGTTAAAGAAATGTGCTCCATGATCATCTAATTGCCAATGATTTTGTAGGAAAGTATGATCAATATTTCCATGGGGATGGGTCTTTATCCAATAATCAAAAGTTGGTTTGGAGACTTAAGATCAAGTGAGAGCTCTCTTCAGGCACTAGAACACCTCAGCAGCACGGGTATTTATAATATACCAAAAGAACATATTTTGACTATGTATGTATCGTAATGTTTTTTGTGACGTGTTTTCTCATATGTTTTTTACATAATGTTGCTGCAATCAACAGATGTAATTCACTTATGTAGAAACATAGGCACACTGCTAGTAGAAAAAGCCTCAAAAATTAGTCATTGATTAATAAAAGAGCTCTCTAACTGTTATTTCTAATTTGACCATTGTTACAATTAGAACAGACTAAGATTTTATTGCAACTTCTTGCTTTGGTACCATTTGTAGTAACAAGCGGATCCTAAAAAGCAACCCCCTTTGCAAGTAGAAATGTTCGTGCTGATATGCAAAAGAACAACTAGTAGAGGATACAAAGAGGATGTAGAGAGTAATGTTAATTTTAAGTTGATTTATTAGTAAGTTAACAATTGATATTTTACTTCGTTTGACTCTTCATTGATTGATACATTTATGTAGAGTGACGTTCAGGCATAGCAGGATGTTATGAAGGAAGTTCTGAAGGAACTCCTATCAAAGCTTGAAGGCATTGTCCCAAGCTCACACAATCTTGGACTTGAAGTGCTACAAGGATTCGTTGAGTTACTTGGAGATGTTGCTAGTGCTCCTAATAGAAATGGTGCTTCTTCATTTGGTGCCACAAATTCTCAAGAAAATCAGGTATGCTTCTTCAATTTTTTATCCCGCTTCTCCCCCTCTTATATGATATGAATTATGGTCATGTGGCTTGAGATTTTGCGATATTGTTGTTATTAATGCACTATACTTTAGTTTTGGGGAATTGGGATTATCAAATGAGGAAATTAGTTTGGCATTTTAACATACTATAAAATCTATTTATGTATCATGGTCTACTTTATATATTTAGGATAAGAAAATGTGTGAGAAATGTGTGCTTCCATTAGAGATTAGAGACTGCATGAGAAATGAGATGCAATATGACTTATATTCATGTCGCCATAGATTTTTTAAAGATTTTCTCGGTTTGTTGTTGGAATGTCGCTTGAGATATGTTGCAATGAAGTTATGTTTCTAGAAGCCTATGAGTTTACCTTTGTTTAATTAACTCATAGGTACTGGTCTTGTTTAGTGTCATATGCATAATGAGAATAAAATATCAAGTTATTTAAACTATCATATTTCAAAAACAAACATCAATGTGATGTTTCATACTACTAGCAAAGTGAGTTGAAGAAAACCCATTTTGAAGTTGTTTGAAATATCAGTGAACCCCTTATGAGTATCTGAACTTAAGAATTGTGGGACTTTAGTTGTCTTTTAGAGTAGCTTGAATAGTTTTCATTTACATGAAACTCGAAAGATTATGGGATCTGGGCTTGCTTTGTTCTTTGCATCTGTTATTTATACAAGTTCAGTAAACACCTGTGTTAAAAGCAGTCTTGTGTTTCAAAGTCTTCAACAATTGGAGACTAACTTATTTGCAAAGTCCTTAATTATTTTAGTCACTTTCCATTTTGGATATCACTAAATGTTTTTAATTTGTTGAAGAGAATTTTCAAGTTCTTGTGTTTTAAGGAATATGGATCCAAAAATATTCATGTTTTTTTCACTGAACAATTTGTAGGAGAACTCGCAACTAGACCAAGTAGTACGTCTTTGTTTTCTACATTTAATTGGCATTAAAAGGATAATATTTTAGTTTTATTCTTTTACCTGCTTATTTTTAACTGTGTGAAATCTGCTTGGTAATGCTATAATATTGCTTGATAAATCTCATTATATACCAGTGTGATGATTAGTGCATAATTTTCTCGAAGGTTGCTGATCTTTTAGTTATCATGCATTTGAATGACATAAAACAAAGACATTAGTTTTAAGAAACAATGGATTGGTGTGCTGTAATATGCTAAGGGCTTTGTGTTGATAGTCTCATGCAAGATAGGGTAATCAAAGCTGAAGATTGTATGGGTGTGAGAATTCTGTGCCAAGCTAAGTGCTAAGAATTATTGGACATGTCTTCCATTTTATTTCCGTAATTCCTGAGATAAATCTCGGAGCATTTCTACGCTAGTGAGATTGACTGTTGGATCTTGTTTTGCATCCGTACTCTCAAATATCCTATCTCTATTGCGAAGAGTGAAGTATGCTTTGTGAGTATTTCTCGGTTTCGGTTTGGCTTGAGGTTTTTGTTAACACCCCAATTGATCGGTGAATGCTATCTTGTTGTCAATGTAAAGATGAAATGCATGCTTTAGTAAATGTTACTTAATTTTGTGCTCATGATTTAATGTCTTTTTATGGCAGGCTAATGAAGATGATGTTTAAAGAAAAAGACGTTGAAGAAGATTCTGAATAAGATGTTTCTCTGATTGTTGTGTAGTGAACCTCAAAACTATTAGGTGGTGCATATTCTTTCAACAATAATTGAATTGTCTAATAGACTATTTTTTACTTTGGTGAGGTCGTGTTAAACTAGTTGGGCTTTATATTGCAGTTGATGGCTGCATGTTATTTTGTTGACAATTGGTGAATGAATTTCTTTTGCAAGTTAGACTATGGTAGATAATATTTTCCTTTTTGGAACATTAAGTTTGCCATTTTTGTTATTTGGAACAAGTATATTGGACTAAGAATTTTATCGCAGTAGATGATGATAAATGTATATAGAATTGTTGTTATAGGAAAATGAATTGTTGCAATAGATATCTAAATCGTTGCCTTGTTTGCTTAAAAATCATTGCCATAGAGAATTTTTAGAATGATAACTATTGCCATTGGGAGAAAAACCATTGCAATAGGTATCCTAAACTGTTATGGTTTAAGTTAAAAATCATTGTTATAAATAATATTATATATAAAAACTATTGTAGGGAGAAAATAGCGTTGTGAAAAGTATCTCAAACCATTGTAGTTCATACAAAAAAAATATTTGCTATTTCATTAAAAAAAACTGTTGCTATAGGCATTACTATTAACAAAAAACCATTCCATTGGGAAATACAACTGTTGGCATATAGAAGCCAAAAACTGTTGCTATAGACTGTTGTACTGCAACGGTTCATAATTCATTGCAGTTGTGCAAAAAACTGTTGCCATAGGCTATAACAACGGTCGCGTATTCAACAATTCAAAAACCGTTGCCATAGGTCTATGGCGACGGTTTTGAGTTTATGGCAATAGTTTTGAACCGTTAGCGTAGATCTATTTTGTAGTAGTTCTCTGCTACTCATGTGGCAAGGTTGTTCATGGATCATGTGCATAAGCTCCATGGTTTACCAGATAACATGGTATCTGACAGGGACAAGGTGTTCCTCAGTCAGTTCTGGTAGGAATTTTTCAACCTCTTGGGCAGTAATCTTAGCATGAGCTCTTCATATCACCTCCAATCACATGGTCAGTCTGAGAGGGAAAATCAATGTGTGGAGACTTATCTTAGATGCTTTTGTATAAATAAGCCAAAATGTTTGAATAAATGGCTATCCTTGGCAGAACTATGGTATAATACAAACTTTCATAACAGCCCCAAGCTCTCACCATTTTAGGCCTTGTATAGGTATAAACCAACCCAGCTACATTTGGATAGCCTGTCTAGCTACCTATCTTCAGTAGCTGCTGTGGAGGACTGCTTGCTGGAAAGACAATCCACTTTACATTAGCTCAGACATCACTTAGTGCAAGCCTAGTCTAGAATTAAATTCTTTGTTGATCAGAATAGATCAGAACGCACCTTACAACCTAGAGATTGGGTCTTCCTAAAGTTGCAACCCCACAGGCAGTGTACAACTGCTGTGAGGAAGAATATGAAACTGTCATCCAAGTATTATGGATCTTTCCTGGTGCTGCAGCAAATTGGTCCAGTGGCTTATAAGCTTCAACTACGCGAAGGATGTCTTATACATCCCATATTCCATGTATCCCAGCTCATGAAAAAAATTGGGTCAAAAATCATGGCCTCCCTCACTTACCATCCACTACAATGCAAGGAGAACTCAATGTAGAGCCTGAAAGAGTATTGGCAAGTTGAATAATACCCAAGTAGAACCATGCTGTGACACAATGGTTGACCAAATGGAGTAACATGGCTGATCATGAGGCTACTTGGGAAGATTGCACTAGCATCAAGGCACAATTTCCAGATTTTGAAGCTAATCCTTGAGGTCAAGGATTCATTGAGGACAAGCTAATGTCATGAATTGTACTTAGTAAAGAAATATATTGATTTAGTTACAATTGATTCTTGTACTTTATTGTTAAAGAGTATATGTAAGTTGGAGTTAGTTATACCTGTTAAAGGGTTGTTATGGATGTAGTTAGAGGTATAAATGATGATTAGATTGTATGAGAGAATTATTTAATGAAATAATACAAACTCTTTCTAACTTCAGTCTCTCTCTCTCTTCTGTCTCTCACTTCACTCTCTCTCTTACTTTCCCTTTGCTCTTCTTCCCTCTTCTCTCTCCTTCTGATTCATTCCTTCTTTCCTTCTCAAATCGTCCAAGGACATGACAATCTCATTGTATATATATTGAAAAGTTAGGATATTTATGTGATAAATTCTCAAACATCGGGATACTTAAGTAATAGATTGTCAAAAATATATATTAGAAAAAAAAAGGCATTTCCAAGAAAAGATAAAATATATAAATAGTTTTCTTTTGCTTGAATTGATGTAAACATTATTTCGTGATTACAATCACCTTATTATCAAGTAGTAAAGATCTTTAAAATATAAAATAGAAGTCAGGAATGAAAATCAAATTGGATCACATAATTTTGTTCAAGATCAAATCTAACTTATCTTTATTTTTCTAGTCTTTATCCTATATTATTATCTCTAACGATCTATGATCCTGTTTAATTTATTTTGCTATGATCCATAATACGACCGATGTATGCCTTAAAATTTTTTAAACCATTTGGAATGTTTACTTTCCTTCTTTTACAAAGGAAAATATTTTTCCCATTCGGGTGGAAAAGTTTATGTTGAAAAATATTTTTCTTCAGAAAGTGGATGTTAAACAACAAAAATTTTAAAAATTATTTTGGAGAAATTTTTTTTCTTTTAAAAAAAAAAATGGAGCCTTAAATAATTTGGATCCGACTAGAGGATAAGAACTAATAAATGAAGAAGACAAGAGAGCGCCACATCAGTACAAACGAGTTGCATTATTGGGTGTGGGTGCAGCCTATCTGAACAAACCCTCCGGATCATGTCCTCTCGTGCTGTGTTTGATTTGATACTAGAATAAATGAATGCCAAATTTTTTTTAAATAATTTTCTCTATATAATATTATAAAATAAGAAATTTATAGCTTAGATTCAGTCTTTTATCATTTAAACAATATAATGTTTTATGTACAATAATGAATAACTAGTGTTATCTCATTAGATGTACGAAAAGTGTTTGCAATTTAAAAAAAAATGAACTATTACGTTCACGATGTCTCGTTGTTTTAAATTTAAATTATCACTTTTAACCACTTTCTTATTGAAATTTTCTGTCAATTCTCAAACTATTTTTTAAAAAATGCCATACTAAATTAGCCTAAAGTTTGTTGACTCAAAACCTTCTATACAAATGTTTTATAAAAATAATAATAAAAGTCTCCAACTTAAATGCAAGGGTAAATTCATTAATAAGAAAGAAATGACATATAATGCTTGGAATTAAAGTTTGGAGGTTTTTGAGAGAAATAAAAACTTTACAATAATGTATAAGATAGATTCCTCGCTTTTAATTATTTTTAAAAAAAAATAGTATTGTACAATAAGTCACCTAATTAAGTTCAAGAATTTATTTACCTAAATCTGCTTAGCCAGAATGTGAGACATTTTTATAAAAAATATTGATTCAGCACATAATCATGTATTTTGGGCTTAGGGTACTAGCTGATGGATTGGAACATGCCCAAAAAAAAAAAAAACTTTGTGGAGATCTAATCTATCTGCAATAGAGGCCAATCAACCCAAACAAAGTTATTTCTGTTGAAATTCGATCAATTGAATCGGACATGCGGGCACTCCTAGGGCATGGTGTAGGTATAAAAACGGAAGGAGAGGCGTATTTTCTTCACTTTTTTGCTTCTTTTGTCACTTTTATACCTCCCAAGTCATGGCAAGAGACCAGTTTCTCACGAAGGTCGAAGCGAAAGTAGTTGGAGTGTCGGGGATAAAGCTGGAGTCACATCGCATCAACATCAATTAAGAGACTTTTCAAGCTATGAGCTTTCTTCCGAAATTGTGATTTGTAAAACTCTAATGGACCTATAGAGGAGTAGAGTTTTAGTTTAGGAGCGAAGGATGGTTAGTCCTTCGGATCCTGGATTTACATTTCATTTGTAATAATGACTGTAGTTATACTATTTTACGCATCCCTATGGGAAATTTTATATTTTAGATTGATTTTCTTTTTTTGTGGTTGTAATCATGATTTGGTTTACCAACTTATTCGCGTATTGTCTTGTGTTTATAGTGTAGGCTATAGTATTATACATTTTCATGAGTGATCAGAGTTGAGGATGTCCCCACCTTGAGTGCAATCTTTTATAAAAACTAATGTTAAATTAAGTATGGCAAAAGAATTTAGTGCAATTGAGATAATTCATGGCAACCAATGGTGGATCTATGATTTCAGTTAAGGATGGACTCGGTTACTAACTATAAGATGGATAAGCAAAATGTACCAATTGAATGCATTTTATTTTTATCCATGTTTATTTGAAATTTGATTGAATGAAAAACGTGAGAGAGAGTGGACAAGCGTAAGAGATATGAAATATCAACTTAAAAAGTTTAAGCAAATTCGTCACAAGGTTGGTCAAGACCCTAGTCAATCTATGCAATCACTTAGGACTCCCAATTTGATAAGGGTCCTTTTTCAAAATGAATTATATTATCAAAATCATGTCATCACTAGAGAAATAAAGATCCATATAGAACACATTCTAAGTGTATATGTACATATAAATAATATAAAAGATTCACATATTAGATAATATTATAATTTAATTTAAAGTGGACACCTCTGCTATAAAAATAGGAACCATGCATCAATAAACACTAGTTTTGAGCCCCTAAATCCTCGGAACGGATCTTGATTTATCACATTAAGGTTAAATAGTTTTATCATCAAGCTATAACTATTAAAAATTTTGAAGAATTTTTGTTAGGAAATACGAACATCATACAAGGTCTAGAAAAAAATATAGTACTTTAGCCAAAACATGGTAAATTGTTTGGCCAAAAATGATAGAATGACATACAATTTTGGCAATATGTAAATACTTTTTGAAAAAAATTGGATGAAGATCTAATTGCACATGCATTTGATTAAATATTGGATTTTAGGGTGGGCTCAAGGTTGTGTGTATATATATATATATATGCTCAAGGGTATAAATATAACTACACACTAGCAGATGTACATAAAATTGTTCAACAATTTTACGGTGGGCTTAAGGCCCCCCTTTCACTAACCTAAATCCGTTGCTGATGGCAACATCCAGGAGTGATTAAATAGGTTATTGTTTTTATAGTAGTTCATTACCCTAATTCATAATTAAGTGTTATCTAGGTTTATAACTTATTGTCCAAATCTTTAAAGTCTTTGTCGTAATGACATATAAAGATTGAATCTGAGATAGGCTAACTTCAATTCATACAATGAACTACCCTTAATTCAACAACAACAACAACAAACCCAGTGCCTGCAAGGGCTCCCGCAAAAGCAGAGTCTGGGGGGCTAGATATACGCAGCCTTCCCCCTTCAGGGGGCTACCCTGAAGAGAGGCTGTTTCCGAGGACCCCCAACCTGAGCCTTAATTGATTTAACAATTAATTTTTTGTTTAAATCTTCTAATTTCATTAATTCCTCAACTCATTCAACCAAACTAAATTTAAATTGCTCTTTAATCACTTAAATTAACTTTATATTGATTCCGTATGAATACGACACTTGTATTCCTGTCAAAGTTATGACTTACTCGTATGTTTTCATGTGCATGATTTTTATACTGATTTAAAACCAAATCAATACCAAAAAGATTTTACTTTATTGTTCATCTAAATGATGTTTAGTGTAGCGATTTTTAACTGAATTATCTTTCCCTCTATTAATTTGGATTTAGTGTAGGAATTTTTGGTATTGATTAATACATGATTCTATACTATATATGACATTCCTAAGATAGTTATGTTATTTTATTCATTTCTACAATAGCTTGAGTCAATATTAGATAAATCTGGCTTTTATAATGTTGTCCTTTTTAATAGTTCGACCAATTTTATTTTTAATTGATGGCTTAAAATGCTTTTTGGAAGACTGGCATTATAGTTGATACCTTTATACCAATAAAAATTACACAAGGTACAAAAGCAAGGTTCGATTTGCAGATTTTAAAAATAAAAAAGGACGCAATTGTGGTTATTAAAGAAATGTTTGGGAAGAGGCTGAGTAACTTGAGGTTGTTTGTGAGTTAAGTTTGTAAGCATGAAAATAAGGGATGGAGATTCTTCTTTTATCTTCTCCAAAGACAAGAGAGCAGGAATCTAGGTGTGGCTTTGTCGATAAAAAGATCTTGTATTGAGATTATCAGAGACCTTAGGGAAGCTTGTCAAGTGAACAAAGGACTAATCGCAAGTCGAATCAAGGTTCTCATCATTTATGTGAGGAAGAGTTTCTGCATCCTAACTGGTGAATTATACATGCCAAAACATATTGGTATGGTTGGAGAAAACCTTATTAGCTATGATAGTGGATCCTTATATGTCTTTAACTGCAAGACTAATTTAGTTAGTTATGGCTCTCCTAATGAATGTAGCAAATACTTGGATATCAGGGAGTTCTTTTAAGTCAAAGAACATTGGTCACCTTCTGATATTAGGAGGAAGACAACAAAGGTTTGTAATTATGGGGTTTCTCCAAGCACTTGGTCCTTGCAAACTTAAAAACAAATTATTGAGCTTCGAAGAGATGTAGTTAAAGTTGATGAAGGGTCTTTATCCATGGATGATTTAGCCAGAGCAAATATTTTGATGGAAATAAAAGCTTTTTCTCCTATCCTAGTCATCTCCATGGTGGTTGATGGTAGTGAGCTATAGTGCTCACAACTTTTTGGGCAGGGTTATTAGACATCTTGCAATTACCAGAGTTGAAGAGAGGGATTGAATTTTTGCGAACAACCTCGTGATGATACCATGTTGGCTTTAACACTTTCATTGAGACATAAGGGCGAGGGTGATAAATATAACACTGTTGAAGTTTAGAGGGACAACTTGGTAACTCCATCCCAAGCTACTGCTCAGGTCATGGAAGGACGTACAATAAGCTAATGTCACACCTTCTGTCCTATTGCTATGGATCTTTTTGTAGCCATTCTCATGAGGGTGCGGACTCTAGGCCTCTTGACCTACCAGGATTTGGTTAAAAGATGGACTTTGCTAGTTCCAATAATGAAGAATCATCTTGCCAACTAAACTCAATGACTTGCCCAAGATCAAAGTGAGTAAGTCAAAAAAACTGTAGTCAGGAGAAAACTACAAAAAAAGAAAAGAAAAGAAAAGAAAAAACAGGAGGTGTTGGCTAAATTAAGTTTGTTGACTTTCAGTTGAGCCTTGTGAAAAGTTGAAGAGGTAGATAGAAGTGTGATTAGATAGCCGAGCACCTTTCACGGCTCTTTAGGGACATGATTTCGGTGGACAATATGTAATATGAGTCTAGGTTGCTTGGAATTGATGAGGCCAAGTTGGCAGAGGACAAGAAAATTAGGATGTTTGTAACATTGGCGATTAGTTGTAATGGGGACTAAGAGGAGATTATTAGGACAATTACTTTGATGGAGAACCAAGATCAAAGGGTCACTATAGCACATTAGTAGAAAAGCATAACTAGATGCGTATTGCATTCTATCCCAAGTGTGTCGCGTCATTTTTTTGCTTGAAATTGGTCTATTGGTTCAGTTTTCTATTCCCTTATTTGGGCTCTGAGTTGCAGTTATTTGGGTGAGGAAACTTTTGGACCTAAGGGATCCTATTAATGTTTTGGGTGATCTTTTGTTTTAATTGGCAGCCAAGGACAAGTAATCTTGTTGTTGGAAAAGGATACAACATCAGGTGAACTATTGAAAGATGGTTCTAATTAGGGAATCAGCGTATGTTGGAAAAATAAAGAGAAGTGTAATTAGAACTTATATGAAAGAAAAAAATATTATTGTCATACCATGAAGTTCATCATCCTAAAGTCGTTTATACACCTGAACCAGTACAACGGGACCAAACGGCACTCTGACTACATGGTTAACATAATATCCACCATTGTAGTGCACTCTAGAGCGGAGGATTAGAATATGTCACAATAGCATAAAAATTCGAACAATATTGAAACAGGGGAGAACCGAGGTTGACTAAGAGAGAGAAGGTGATGAACATATTTTTTCCCCCATACTTTATGAGGAATATTCAATCCAATTTATAGAGCAAAAGTCAATCTCCCCACTGGGCTTTGAGAAGTATTAGGTAAAGTGGGAAGATATTTGTCGAAGTACACATTTGAGGGAGATTATAAAAAGAAAGGGTTGAGCAATTTGTGGAAGCATTGGTGGAGATGAAAAACCATTTTTCAAATTCACAATAGAAAAAAATAAATCCAAACATCAAAAAGTCGGTTTGGAAAAAAAATACCACTCGTACCCATGCCTGGCCTGGCTCGGCAGAACGCGCTTGTGGTCCACTTAGGCCTCTCTACCCCAAGACACTTTACTAAGTGTATTTAGAAGAGGGGATTATAAACAAAACACCTTTCCTTATTTTTTCTATGAGGGATACAATTTCCCACTTCAACACTTCAAAACTTTTGAAGCATATCTAACAATCCCCTACACGACTCAAAATTTTGAAAAGAAAGTTTTTCCTAAGTAATACAAACCACACTTGATGATTCCTTTGTATTTTGGACTTGAATCGATACCTAGTAAGTATGCATGTCCCACAACCTTTAAGATGAACAAGTCATGAACTCAAAAGGTCATTGTGAGGTATACACATACCCACTTTACGTGGTTTCAACATTATGACATATTCTGCGAACAAGAATTGTATAGTCGCTAATAACAACTCAAAAGCTAGGTACTTAAGAATGCTCTAGACAGTAAGCCCTTACTCTCAACAAAGGATATTTAACCACCCCCACATTCCAATAGGTGAGTCCATTAGGTGTGCTGCCCCACAACATCATAAAGGCTATGGACTACATTATGTTGGAAAAACAAGGACGATATGAGCTCAACTTGAGCAAATCTAGGATGAACAGAAGTGGAAAGAGATTACTTTTCCCCTAGCATTAGTACACACTGGCCTTTCGATCTTACCACCACGCCTAGTAGAGAAGACGTTAAGATTATATTGGAAACTATACCCAAAAAAGAGTGTTTCAGGTACTTGGGATCAATGATACAGCACAACAGTGAAGTTGACAAGGATGTCAACAACCGGATTAAGGTAGGATGGCATAAATGGAGAATGGCCTTGGCGGTACTTTGCGATAGAAAGTTTCCCTTAAAGCTAAAGGGAAGATACTATAAGATGGTAGTGAGGCCAGCCATGTCCTATGGGGCGGAGTGTAGGGCAATGAAACAACATCATACACAAAAGATGAAGGTGGCGAAGATGAGGATGCTGCGATGGATGTGCGGACGCACAAGGAAGGATAGGATTAGGAATGACGTCATAAGAGGTCAAATGGGCGACGCCTCCATCGAGGATAAGTTAAGGGAGCAATGTTTGAGATGGTTCGGACATGTTAGGAGGAGACCGAGCACCGCTCCAGTCAGGAGATGCGAGCAGTCTCATACTACGCTAGGCAAGAGAGGAAGAGACAGGCCAAAGAAGAGATGGTTGGAGACGATCAGACAAGACCTCACCCACCTAAACCTTCGGGAGGAGAAGGCCTTCGATAGAGCCCATTGGAGAGCTAGCATAGGAGTAACAGAGGTAGCAGAGTCGAGCAGGGTAGTCCAGCTTTTGTGCTATCTCTAGTGTTCTAGGCCTATAGGGTAGTCCAGAGCTGGCGTGCTTATGTGCGATCCGAGCTCTTGATTGACTAATTGTTCATTGGCATATTTGCGATCTGCTATGTCTTTGCCTTTATTTGATTATCTTTGCCTTGCTTTATGCTTATATGCTTATTGGTTGTCGTGCTGCCAGGTTGTCAGGCTACATTACTGTAGATAAGTGGATAATCTTTTTAGATTGGGGGTCCTCGGAAACAACCTCCCTTCTGGGAAAACCCCGGAAGGGGAAAGGCTGAGTACATCTACCCTCCCCAGACCCCGCTTTTGCAGGAGCCCTCGAGGCACTGGGTTGTTTTTGTTGTTGTTGTTGTTGTGGCCTTTTGATAATTGATTCCCAAGGTTAACACGGTGACCGCTATACCTGTGTACTCGAGTGCTATGAAATGGGAGAGCCTTGAACAATTCCCAACAAGAGAACAAAGACAAGATAGTAGGAGTGGGAGAGAGAACTGATTAATTTTGTTTTTGTTATATATTAAGAATGACCTATCAAATCCCTTTTATAGGCAGATGGAGAGAGCGGTGAACTTATTAGCCAAAATTCAAAGAATCTATAGTTTACCGGACCTTATGACTGCATTAACCCGACCAATTATTACTGAATTAATCCTGCTAATGGCTAAGAATATTTAGGCAACCTTATTTCTACAACTACTAGTGAAATTCTAAATGAAAAAAAAAAAGATCTCTCGGATGCAAAACACACCCACACCCGCCCCCGTGCCCGCACCCGCACCTATCACCCGTCCCTCGTCCCCTAAGCCTGAGTCCAAGCCTAGCCCGACATGGTGCAATGTGCCAGGCAAGTGCTGCGCTCGCGCATTTGGTCAACTCTAGCTCCAACATGTGCTTAACAACATACCAAGCACATTGGAAATTAAGATATTTATCCATGCTTTTGCTTTTCTCTCTAATCGGACGTGGGACACGAAAAATAAGGAAAAATGTAGGCTCCATTTTTAATGTGGGACTAGAAAGTGCACAATATTTAAGGAGATGTGCTATTTTAGGTAAGCTTTTTTCTTCTTTTTTCCAATATGAGATGGGGACTTGGAATGGAGACAAAGGAAGGTCTCAAGTCCACTTTGTCAACGTGGGACAAGGAAAAATATAGAATAACTACAGCTACCAATTCAAAGTTTTGAAGCATATTTCCAATACATTAAGAGCTTTCAAACTCGCCTCAATATCATGGCAGAAGAGTTCATCAAGTGTGCTGCCCCACACCACCATAAAGGCTATGGAACTCAAGAAGAGCTTTGAGTTCTTATTCACGTCACGGCAGATTCAACAAACTCATAAGCACAAACAACATTATCTCAAAAGGCACTAAGTGTGGCTTAGTCACAATTTTCCCAACCTTAGCTTCATTGGACTCATTGAACATCGAGAGTAAATTCAGAGATGAGTATTCACCAAGATCAAGACACACATATGGGCTTAAGTCCCATTCCCTCTGCTGTATAATATATCACTCTCTTAGAAAAGCCTTTAGATATGACTCACCTTCTTAACAGGCCTTTATATTATAAGTCGCCTTCTTAAAAGGCCTTTATTTAGAAGATCCATCAAGTAGTCTCACTCCTAGCTTGAGTGAGATCATGAGTGTCCCTCGACACCATGGTTAAAGCAACATGTCCTTTACTTACCAGACCCATCAGGTGTGCAATGCTCAAACCTTCACAAAAAGCATTACGACACTATAGATAAAGCAAGGTGGTACTTAAGTTGGCAACTGCCAACATCAATCCTTAGTTGCTCTTACCCCCACATTAAGGCATCTGTAACGAGTTGTTAAACAGTCAACCCCATATCCTACCAACTTCAACAACGGTTAGTATAACACAATAGCGGAGTGCATATCATATCAATAAAATCATATCGCCTCCCCAGAAGTATTCATATAGTACATACAAGATTGGAAAAACAATAATACACCCTAATTAGTTATACATACTATCTCGAGGGTGAAACTTTATCATCTCAACTCAACTGAACCACCACTAATTAGTTCACAACAGGCTACAAACCACAAAGTGTCTTTTATCATTCAAATAAAGGCAACCTATGCGTTCGCAGGGCTCTCGAGCCCAAGTGCTAGCATCATCAAGCCATCCACATTAATTTTGGACGGTCACCACAATAATATTTTCACTATAATCAATTCCCATAAGCTAGCTATAACTAGTGATCATCAGCAGAGCCACAATAATTGCAAGGGATTATGGTCGAACAACATATCTCATTGGCCTTGGGTGCTCACACAACCCCCACAATAGAATGTCTCAACTACATTCCTAAGCCATTCAATTTTTTTACCTGCCAACTCAAACTTTAAGGTCAATTTAATAGTGCAGGCATGAGAGGAGTATCCCAAGATATAGCTTACTAATAAGTCATTAGTAGAATAGACCTTATCAATATCAGACACCCAATTGGCATCATAAACCCCTCTAACACAACAAAGAGTCCCTTACAAAGTCAGTCCCAATTTATAGTACTTCACCATTATCTTAACTATTTGATTAGAGCATTTCAATACTCATCGTTTGGATCAAGGTATATAAACCATATTTACCACTGACATAGGATACACATGGACGAGTTTTGTTCATCAAAGCATAATGCTATCATTCACCTTAGCATATTTGGCTTGTGACATAATGTCGCGTCTTTCTCCCCTTCAAGTGAACACTAGGGTCATATAGTACGTCACCAAAATAACTAAACTCTCTAAAGATTTGCTCCACATAATGAAGAGTTAAACCTTTCAGGTGTTTTAGTGATTTTCGCACTGAGTATCACTTTGTCCTCACATAGGTATTTCACATCAAACATAAACCTAAGGTATTATGGATCAGCGGCTAATTACCCTTCGTTGGCCCATTAAGAATGGGGGATCAAATTCCACTTCCTGACACCAACTACTACATTACAAATTACATGCCAAAACCACCCACTATATAATGACAACAATTTTTATAAACATAAGAAGGACTTTATAACATTTACAACATTCACACTCATACGAAATTAAGCAATACTATCAACATGATTATTCACACAGTCAAGCATCATCAAAAACAAATTCATAGAAGACTAAGGGTAGTCAACTCATAACGCCACTATCTAGTAGTTTAAAAATGACAGTACAAGGAGTTTCAAACATATAAACTTTTTATTCAGTAGCTTCGAACCCCTTGAGTTATTCCATAAGGTTTCTCCCGAATATCATAATTTAAGAATTTGATGTTCTATCAACCCCTAAGGAAATCTACTAGCATCTACTCATAATCGAGTCTAATCACTATCAATGAACTCTCCTGAAAGAGGTGCATTTATGGTTTCATAACAACATCAATGATTTTTAAGTTTTTCATGTACTAGCGATGTGATTACCCAAAAATAAAGTGCTCATGCAAAAGGAAGAAATATAGTCAGGAAAATCTATTTCAGCTAGAGACCGTCACAGAGCTGGTTCCCAAAATAATGCTCAAAAATAAAAAAAATAAAAAAATAAAAAAAATAATGCTGAAAAAAAATAATTCCAAATCTACTGTTGAACTGCGTTTACAAAACGCGGCTATACTGAACCGCGTCAAGGTGATGCGTTTAAAATGCATAAAAACCGCGTCTATAAAATGCTTTTTATGTGTACATAAAACGCATTAACTAAATATGGTTCACAATGTAATAAACCGCGTTATAAGAACGCGGTTTAATTATAAACCGCGTTTACTAAACGCGGTTTATTCGCAGTACGCACAAACACCATTTTCATCGCTTATAGTCGCCATTATGCCGTAATTCGTGATGATCGTCACATTGATCCCATGTTCCTCTCAATGAAGCTCCAACATTATAAGTGGAGGTGGTAAAAAATCAGGAAAAGTTATCAATAAAAGGCTATTAATTCAGTAGTGATCAAATAGCTACGACAATGATACTTAAAGATCTCTGGCGTATAAAGCTGAAGAAGGGCGACAGCGGATGACATGACCGGCGGTGAGTAGGGGTGTAAACGAACTGAGCGTTCAATGAACTACTCGTGTTCAAAATCGATTAGAGCTCGTTCGTGTTCATTAGGAGAGCTCGATAGCTTAACGAGCCAAGTTCGAACAGGGGGTGCTCAGCTTGCTATCGAACAGTTTGATAAGGGCTCGATAAGAGCTCGTTAAGGGGCTCGATACGAGCTTGTTAAGGGCTCGGCTCTACTCATTGCGTTTGACCATATTAAACCGCGTTTATATAACGCGGTTTTTATTAAGGTAAACCGCTTTATCAAAACCGGGTTATTATTACTGTAAACCGCATTATTAAGACGCGGTTATTATTAATGTAAACCGCATTATGAAGACGCGGTTTTTATTACAGTAAACCGCTTTATTAAGACGCGGTTCTTATTATGGTAAACCGAAACGCGGTTTTTATTCATATGAAGGGCGTTTTTTTAACACAGTTTACTATAACCGTATTTTGTAAACGCGGTTCAACAATAGATTTGGAATTATTTTTTTTTCAGCATTATTTTTTTTATTTTTCAGCATTATTTCCGGAACCGACTCACCGTCACACTATGGATATTAGAATACAACCTTTTTACTTTAAGGTATTTTCGACCAACTGAGTTTAAATCCAGTTAGTGTTTTTTTTTTTTTTTAAACACCAAGAAGCTCGAGGGCCGAAACTAACATTCCAATAAATTCGACAATAAAATTGCTTGTAGCAAGGGAGGGACGTTCAACCACCAATCATGGTTACACCTATTACCAAGATGGTCACAAGCGATTTAATGAGATACTTTATTACAACAAGAAGGAACCCAAACAAAAAAGTAAAAAGGAAAAAAACATTAGCCAAACATTTATGTCCTCAACAATAGTAGCAATTTCCAACAGCCAAGGATTGGAAGACATGAAGGAGGAAACAGCCACCTTGTTATTGGCCCAAAGGAGTGGGCAAGAAAGCACGCAACCTTGATGGCCAAAGCTTCCCCAACTAGAACCAAATGGGAGTGGTCCGATGAGCATCACCCCCCTTGGACTGAGCATCATCTGAACAGGCCACCACCTCAATACTAATGCAACCTGAGGAGTTGAAAGCTGTATCCACATTGAGCTTATTGATTCCATGAGGAGGTGGCAACTAGCGAGGAGAGGGTGAAGGAAGATGCAGGGATCTCTCGAGAAGAGTACAATGAGAGGCGACTTCAAGGAAAAGGAATGTCCCCTTTTTTTCGTGCGAGCCACCAAAAGTGGGATTGAGGATCAGTTTTTCAATGGAAAAGTGTTCCTTTCCTTCCATGACTCCCAACATAAGATGCATATGAGTGTGATGGACTGATCAGATGGGCCAAACTTCTCAAGAATAGAGGTCCACCCCTAATAGAAGCTTCCAAAACCTTCCAGATTAGGCTTATAGCCTAAGTTTGAAGCAAACCACGGAGCTTGAGCAAAGGGGCACAAAAATAGAAAATGTTCTATGGATTCGAAATTGTTGCATCTTGGGCAGTTTGGGTCATTAATTATTCCTCGAGAACAAAGGTTCTCACAAGAAGCAAAAGCATTTGAGAGAGCTCTCCACAAGAAGTGCCAAATTGTTGGAAGAACATTAACAACCCAAATAAGCTTCATAGCATGAGCTTCGTTTGTACTTGAACTCGAGGCATGTGAAAATAATGGGGAAGCCACAACTACGGTCCAGGCCCAAAGAGCATACCCGAATTTGACCGTGTAATGCACATTGGAAGTTTGGTGCAAAACAATAGAATCGTTTTGCGATCGATCACAGGCCAGAATGGCCCGAATACTTGAGGCAACATCCTTAGTGAACAAAGAAGAGATTTTTGCCTTATTCCATCTCCTTGAGCTATCCTTAGTGAACAAAGAAGAGATTTTTGCCTTATTCCATCTCCTTGAGCTATGGCATATGAGTTCATTAACCTTAGATAGGGCTCCCACAACTAGGTCCTTGAAAGGAACGATGAAACCAGGGAGATCAAGAACCCATTTATCTCTCCATATGTTGATTTCATTACCACTCTTTACATTCCATTGTAGGCTCTTTCAATGAGCTTTCTTCCTTCAGGAATACTTTTCCACCCTCATGAAGGGTTGTAGCTAGTCTTGGCTTTAAGGATGGAACAATTGTTAAAATAAATGCTTTTCAGAACATGGACCCAAAACGTATCCTAATTATGAAGGGCACTCCAAATTTTCTTTGCTAGCAACACAAGGTTAGCACCCATCAAATCCTGAAAACTGATTACTCGATAATTTTCACAAGCACAAAAGTCCCTAAACTTATGAAATCTTGTTTATGTAGTGGACCAATTCGTTAGCATACCCCCAAGCTACTTTGTATTAACATAATGACACCGCATGCCATTGGCACCTTTTTGAGGCTCATAGATTTTCCCCCAACTAGTCCAATGGATGCCCTTATCCCATATGGATCCCCCTTCCCCCAAAACCCTGCAATATCGCTATTTATTTTTATCGTAAAAGAGATAGGAATTTTAAAGCAACTCATGACAAAAGACAGGATGGCCAAAATCACGGAATTAATGAGGACTTCTCTCCTGGCATGCAAAAGAACCTTTTCTTTCCACCTTTGCATTTTGTTTCTAATTTTATCAAATAGGTAAGAAAGTGTCGCTTGCTTGGATCTCTCCCAAATAAAACAAGATCCCAAGTACAAATCTTCCTCATTAAATAAATCAACTCCCATAATTCTCATAAATTCCTCTCTAGCAATGGAAGGGGTGTTACAGGAAAAAAACGAATGAGATTTATAGAAGT
This sequence comes from Simmondsia chinensis, assembly GCA_018398585.1. NCBI lineage: Eukaryota > Viridiplantae > Streptophyta > Magnoliopsida > Caryophyllales > Simmondsiaceae > Simmondsia > Simmondsia chinensis. The sequence goes on along the minus strand of JAGTTD010000002.1, from coordinate 30,740,393 downwards.
TGACTTCCTGACCCAAGGCCTTACAAAATTTAAATAGGATGTCCATGACTGTAAGACACGTGTTCGGGGATCCTTGGAAGAAAAGGATACAATCATCAGCAAAGAGAAGGTGGGAGGGCCCCGAAGTCGCTGGTTTGATGTGAAACTGACCCCAAAGCCCCGAATCTTCAGCCCTTTAAATGAGTCGGGAAACACATTCTATAACAATAAGGAAGAGGAAAGGAGAGAGGGGGTTGCCCTAGCGCAAACCCCAATCAATACGAAATGGGGGGAGCCAATCCCCATTGATCTCCGGCGATACATGGACTGTAGAAATGCATTCCATCACCCAATCAATAAAATATGCAAGAGAACGCCAACTTTGTGAAGGCAGCTTCAAGGAAAGGCCATTGCACTTGATAATAAGCCTTAGCAAGGTTGATTTTCAGAGCAATAAAATGCTTTTTGCCTCTTCTTCTATTTTTAGGTGCATGGAATGCTTTGTGGGCAATCAAAATATTGTCCTAGATTAATCTCCCTTTAATAAAGATGGTTTGAAAGGGGGAGATAATATGATCCATACACGGTTTGAGATGGTTATTGAGAATTTTTGTATGATTTTATAGCAAAAGTCGCACGGGTTAATAACGCGAAAGTGGTGGATGATTTCTGGATATGGGACTTCTAGAATGAGGACAATGTTTGTGAAATTGAAAGACTTAAGCATTTTATGACTCTCGAAAAAAAAAAAAAAATTTGATAGTATCGACAACATCCCCAATAATTGAGTCCCAAAGGCTGGAGTAGAAAATTCCAGGCAACCCATCAGGCCCAGGTGCTTTAAGTGTCCCCAGCTAGAACGCAACATCTCTAATTTCGGATTTAGTCACAGGGGCAATAAGCATGGAGTTCATATCATCAGCGATCAAAGCCTGCAACGCACTTATCACCTCCTCCATATTAGAAGAACCTTTTGATATATAAAATGATCTAAAGTGGTGAGCAATGTTGTATTGATTTTCTTCTAATCCTCCTCCCACTCATTTCCTTGGAATTTCATTATGGAGATGGTATGTCTTCTTTTTCTTTGGGAAGAGGTGGCGTGCAATAAACTAGTATTTTTAACCCCAAAAGAGATCCACTTTAAACGAGATATTTGGTGCCATGACCTCTTCTCCGCACCCCACCAGTTACCCACCTCGACTTTAAGCTCATCTTCTTTCCTTCTATCCTCCTCTGAGATAGTCCTACTTTGCAATTCGGTCAACCTGGAGCAAGCATGATTAAAAAAGTGTGATCATTCCTTCCTTCTCTTGATACTCCAGTCTTTAAGAACTATTCTGCACTAGTGGATCCTCATGTGAAACCTAAACGTTCTCGAGCCTTCCTCCTCCGCTTTCCAACCTTTGACAATCGTGTCCCTACAATCTTCCTCAATAAGCCACTTTGATTCAAACTTACACTCCATTTTTTTTTTTTTTTTGGGGGGGGGGGGGGGGGGGGGCCGCAGCACGGTTGCCGAAAAGCTGGATAGTCAAGGGTGAATGGTCAGACTCAATAGCTAGGAGGAGAGTCATTGAGAATTGCGGGAAGATAGCAACCCACTTGTGATTTGTGGTGACTTTATGATATATTCTTGATATTGCGGTCGCCTCCTTGCTTGTTAGCCCAAGAATATTAACATCCATGTGTCACAATTTCAGAGAGCAAACATAAGTCAGAAAGTTGATAGCCTATGCCAACTAGGCATTAGAAGCCAATAGCCTTGGAGCTCATCAGAGATAGAGGTAATAACATTAAAATCACCAAACACATAAAGGACTATTCATGTCTTCAAGCATATGAGTCACACTCTTTCAGAAGACCAACCTTTTAGATCTTTCAGGCTCCCCATACAAGAAGCAGTGGACCCAACAAGCACTCGAAGAGGCAAGCTGAATATCAGTGAGTATAACCCACGGTGAGGCCTCCTTAACTATAATTACAATCTTAGAATTCCATAGAATCGAAAGACCTTCCGATTTTTCAATGTGATCCACAGAGAAAACATTTTGAAAACCAAGTTTTGAAGTCTGTAGGAATTTCTGTTTCATTAAAAACACAATTTCGAGCCTAAATTTATTACATAGCTCCTCAAGAGCTTGAACAGTTCAGGATTGGCCCAACCTCCGACAATTCCTAAAAATTATACTCATGGCACTCGAGGCACTTAAAAGCTTTGAAATTCGGATTTATGATGCCAAGATAGAAAAATGACAAGACCTCACTGCACACTCAAAACAAAAGTTGGAAAGGAAAATATAAAAGAGAGAGATTAGAGGAATTGGAGGTTAAAGGGGGAAAAATGGTGGTTGAAGAAGCAATTAATGATGGGTAACATATAAATATGACAAGGAGAGGAAGAAAGGAAGGTGTAACACATAAGAAGTAGGGGTTGGTAAGAATAGAAAAGGACAGTCGAAGTACTTTGGGTCTGGCACCAGAGGGGACGGTAACTGAGGAGAGCATGGCAGCTCCTGATAATAGTAGTGAGGAGGATAGCAGGGGAAAGCAGAGGGAGCACAATGGCTCAAGAGGAACTCCATGAAACACTAATTTCAGGAGACTTAGTTAGTGCATTAAACCATAGTCCATACTATGCCTTTTACAACTCAAAATAATACAATGCATTCTACAGAATCAAAAGTTTTTGAGCACAAGCGCCAATATCATAATGCGACTTTGATAAGTGACAAGCACCCTACAGCTAAAAATCTGCTACGTTTCTTCGAGGCCTACCCTTCTATGGCATCAAATACAACTTTAAACTAATAACGGCAATAAACTCTCTGAACAAAATCAATTCATACAAGCCAATAAGTAGCAAATATTGGTGAACTCATAATAGGCACAAAAGAATTATGATTAACTTGTTTTCCCACAACATACCTGCTTATGTTCATATAAGGACAATACCCCGACAATTTGCTAGCCCATGGTATAAGTCACATGAAGTCATGTATTTGTAAGTTCATCTCAACAAATAAATGCAAATTAATATGTACGTTGTATAGGACGCCCAAACACAATCAAATATAATTGTTTTCATGCTACATATATGGGATGAGAAAGGAAAAAGAGTATTAAAACTTTCAACCTGAAATTAGGCATTACATTTTGGCAAATAAACATCTAGCAACATATCACATGGATATACATATTAGAATCAAAATCATCAAAAATATGTCTATTTAATTCTCAACAGTGTTTTTGCCTTCAATTTTAAAGGCCTAAGCCCATCCGGAGCTTTATATGCTAGACATAGCCAAGCCTTAGTTCTCAAGTGGCTAAGCAGACCCTCATTCTTTTCCTATGATCCCTTAATTTTATTTTTGGTTATCTTGATTTTAGACTCATACAAGGTTCTCTATTCCTTGTTAAGAGTCCAATTAGCCCGCCTGTTTTTTCATCCTCTTAGAAACCCAAGTGGGCCTTTTATTTATTATTATTATTATTGAATCAAAAAAGACTAACACACCTCGGGTGATTTTTTAAAAGAGTACGTTTGGTAATTTTTATTTCCAAAACAACATGTACAAGTTTGAAATTACTAAATAGCATAGCAACACACTGTTGGAACCAGTGTCCTAAAAACCAAATTATTTGTATTTAAATATTTATAAATAAAGTTATTTTCTCTATTTTATATCTGATTATGGTTTATGGGTCAAATATGCATGTGATTATTTCTAAAACATTCCAGGAGATGGACATAGTCCAATACGATATGTCATAGTTTGGTTTAAGTAGCTAATGAGATTGAGCCACGAATAAACTTAAATTAAAATTGTGACATATTGTCAAGGTAAGTTCATAATCGGTGATGAGTTCTAGAAAACTTGTCTAATAAGACTATAACATGATACCTTAGATGACTTATCTAGGTCATGTGGATAGGGATCCAAAAGTATCATAGTTATTGTTCATCAATAAGATTGAAACATTGAGCTGGACCACCGGAATTGTTTATTTCTTAACTATTTTTAGAAATAAATAGTTCTTTGTGATCAGGAGATAACTCTAAATCCTGAAATTGTCTTGAACCGGTGCACGTAGTGTTCACCACTTTGATGTACTCAAAGTGAGGTCCTGTAAAGTAGCCAATAGTCTATGTACGTTGAGTAACTGCATGAAATTTAGCGGAAACAAAATAGTCAACATGAAATCTATAGTCTCTTATGAGATATGTATGTCCTCTCAAGTAGATTCACAAGTACTCGAAAAATTCATAATCTTTGGCCAAAGTATTCCTGGTGTTCTCACTAGAATTGATACGAAAAATATGTTCTTATGTCACAGAATTATTCTAAAAGGGCGAGTCAAATACTTAAGGAGAAGCGGTGATAAGTATAATGATGGTAGTTCTAATTATTACTTCTCATGGATATCAGATAGAGTGATTTATCGTTCAATTATTACACATTGGAAATAATCGAATAAATAATTTAACTCTAGAGTGCAGCAGGATTTATTTAGTGGAATTAAGTCCTATTAAATGCTAATCAAATATTATGATGAAAAGATAATGAGTTATGATCCATTTGGATTTAGATTTAAATTGTATCTGAGGTCCCAGCGCATGCCTTTAATTTTTCACAATAAGAAAAATATTAAAGAATTCATGAGATGAGTAAATATACTTTTGCTAAATATTATTCATTAGATGAATAAAACTAAAATTTATAAAATAAAATAATTTTGTTAAAATAAAGTTCATAAAATAAATTTTTACACGTGGAAAACAAAGCCAAAAAAATAATAATAAAACAGCTTGGCAATCCACGTATAATGTGCTCAGCCAATCACGGCCCAGCACATGTCGCACTATGACTGGTAGAGGCTCTATTCGATTCGCACAAGGATGGGCCAATCAGTGCCCGACATGGGTTGCGCTCTAGGCAATCCTAGGAAGTTATCCGCACCTTCGGGTGCGGAGCAATCAAATGCCACGTGATGCTAGCGTGCAGGCCACACGAATTTTCTCCTAGGCACTCCTACGACGTTGTTTTTATGCTGATTTTTTGGTTTTGTTTGTATCCCTCATCGAAAGAAGAGAATTTTTTAAATTTTAGTAGCCTACTCTAAATAGGGGTCCTGGATTTATTTTTTAGTATTGAAAATTAATTAAAATTAAAAGTTTTTTGAAAGTGATATTATATTATATGGTTAATATTATTTTTTATGGTAAATAATAAAAAAACCCCTATCTTTTACTTTAATAATAGAAAATTTCCCTCACAAATAAAATTATTCACTTTAAATTGATATAAAGGCATTCACTTGACCCACTCACTTTTAAATTTACCCCAATTCAACTTCTTTTTGACTGTTTTGCTCCTCAAGAGTGAGGAGGCTAAGTATTTGATCTTGTTTTAAGAAGAAAATTTTATGTTTTTAGAAAAAAATAGAGTTTTCTATATTTATAAAAATAAAATTATTTTAATTAAATAGTAATAATATTATAAGTTTAGAAAATAAAATTTTTTTGAAGTTTTTATAAAAAATATTATAAGATAAAATATAATATTTTTTATTTAAAATAATTTCAAATTAGATTTAAAATTTAAAACGTAAAATTATCACTTAGGTACTTTGAGATTTAGTCATTTATCACATAAATACTCCGACGTTTCAACATATGCAATAAGGTAACCTAACGTTTGAAAATTTTATTACTTGGGCACCTTATGTTAGAATTTGATAAGTTTTAATGACAATTAGACTAATTCTATACAAAATATTATAATATGGTGCATAAATATAATAATATATACAAGTCATTTCGATGTTTTCAACAAAAATTTAATGAATTACGGTGAAAAATGTTCACTTAGGTTGCGTGCAAACTACCCTTATAGTCCGAAATCATATGTCATATCAACGTTTTTTTGGTAAAAAAATCATCAAATTTTAATGAATATAGTTGTGTATTGTCGGAATCATATTTTATTTTTACTTTTCAACCAAAGCATGATTGATAAAATTTTAAAATTTTAAGGTACCTAAGTGAAAAAATTTTAGGCAAAATATAGTAAGATCCCCTGAATTTTATAATTAATCACAACACTCCCTGTACTATCAATTTTGAAAAATAGCCCCTTAAACTTTGCAATTAAACATAACACACCCGCTAAACTTTTAATTTCTAAAAATAGTTACTTGAACTTTGTAAATTAACATAACGCACCCCTTGCAATTTCAATTTCATAAAATAGCCCCCCTAAATTTTTTATTACACACACCTCACCCTCAAACTTTGTTACAAAATACAAAACACCACTTAGACACTCAAAATTTTAAAATAAAAAAGTTTGAAGTTAATCAAATTGAATAAATTATGACATATATTTTTTGGAAAAAGTATGAAAAAATATGATAATAATTTTAAATTTTATTTTTCATTGTCTTAAAAAAAATATTTTTTAAGTATTTATTTTCAAATTTTTAATTTCGTATATTTTTTTAGTTTTAAATTTTTAATCTGAATTTAGAATTTATTTTTTTTTAAATTTTATATTTTCTCTTATAGTATGTTTATAGAAATTTAAAAAAATATTTTGTTATCTTTTAAATTTATAATATTTTTACTATATTAATTAAAAAATTTTTTTATAAATATCAAAAAAATCTCTTATCTTTTATCTAGAAATATAAACCTCATACCTTTTGTCTAAATATATAATTTTTTATCTTTTGTATAAAACTAAAAAATCTTTCATTTTTAATTTGATACAAAGCTCTTACTTTTCGTCTAAAAATATAAATTCCCATATTTTGTATAAAATTAGAAAATTCCATATTTTTAATTTGATAGAATTTTTATTTTTAATTTATTTTTTTTATGTTTTTTCAAAGAGGCAAGCGCGAAATTCTCATTGCATCAAAATGTTATCTACAAAGCTATCCAAAATTTGAGGAGCAATCACATCCCCTATACATTAGCACTTCCCAATAACAAAATTGAGTTTAGACCAAACTAGTTTTTAGATTTCACTTACCACCCACCTCGATTCAGTCATTCGTTCTGCGAATATCCGCAAATTCCTCTCCCACCATATCACATAAACTGTAGTTGCCATACAAGCTCTCTTAATATGCGACTCATTCATCCTACTCCGGATCCTGCTGCCAAACTAATTTAAGCAACAACAAAGCTTTGTAGTAAACTGTATACCTCTCTGCAGATCCTCTACACCCATTCACATTCAAAAAACAAATGTGCTATAGGTTCTTTACTCTTTTGGCATAAAATACATGTACTAGCAAGAACAACCCCTTGCTTGTAGCATATCATCAGTCAATAATCCATCCGATACTGCTAGCCATAAAATAAAAGTGTGCTTTGGAAAAGACAACTTACCCCATATCCACTACTATATAAATGGACATAGGCAAAGGAAAATTTGCAACGGCAGTAAAAAGTGTTGCCTAAACTAGTCAAAGGCAACACTTTCTATGTTGTTGCTTTCATCCTCAAATTTGATGTATAAATCTCGTGGCAACAGTTCCAAAACCGTTGCCTTTGATGTTGAAGGCAACGGAAGTGAAAAACCGTTGCATTTGCTCAACTAAAGGTAACGGTTAGTTGAGTGTTGCAGTAATAGACAACACTTTCTAACTTGTTGCTTTTGTTATTAGCTTTACAGCATCAACTTTTAAATGTTTCCTTTCTACTGCGAGTCAATTTTCTATTATGCCAAGTAATTAATTAATTTCAGATCATGTGACAATGAGTTCATTATATATTTTTTATTGATTAAATTGATTAATTAAGTTATTGGTAAAATTGGATAGGTATCCAAGTGATATAAATTTCATTGGATCCTATTTAATGTATAGAATTTGAATGTGGATTTGGGCCAAGGGTGAGGTTGAAATTGAGGGCCATAATTCCATTTTTTTTGTCGGCTTCATTAATTATTATTACAATTCCACTGTCTAATTCCATTTAAATGGGTTTTAATTGAAAAGCATATAGTCCAAGTTCTTAATTATGAATTGTAATTCTTTATTAACTCTACTGATATGAAGCTCTGAATGTTGCAACTCAGTTATAAATATAGAAACTCAAGATGACTTGAAATATGAATGCTTAACCCAATCTTCACTCAAAACTCAAAATGAATGTATTTGAGTATTTGAACCCAAAATGATCTGACATGACTTCAGCCAGACCTGGTCTAACTCAAAATTGAAAGTACCCAAATTGATATACGCAAAATTGTAGACGAATTAAATATACACGGACACTAACTGATTCAAGTCTGACTTAAACGAGACCCAATAAAATTACTCCAAAGCCAGATATAATACAACCAAAATGACCTTATACCTTGAGATGATTGTAACTAAGATGACTTGACACGATTCAGTCCAATCTAATTGACTTGACCAAATAGGAACAATCCAACCTTATTAACCTGAAACCAAGATGATTAGAGCTGTAAATCGCCCTACCCAAATTCAAACCTAACCCTAACCCAAATCTTAGAATGAACCCATCTAATTAACCCAAAAGTGGATATGACTTCAGCACCATATGGTTTAACCAACTAATACCCATATCGAATTGACTCAAAACTGGACATGACTAGAATACTACATTATCTAATTAGACCAAAGCCCTGGATTATAGAATGATCAAACTCGATTAATTAAAAACTTGAAACAATTAATTGTACAATTACATTTCAACTTGCAGTTCTGCAGTATGATCTTAACTTCATATGCTAAAAAATCCTCTAAATTTCTCTAACAAGTTATCATGTTTAAATATCAAATTCCTATGATATAATTTATCTAAGAAGTACGAGACAAAACTTTTTTTTTTTAATAATTGGTACTTTTAATCAACAGAGAATGCATACAAAATGGTTTACATCATCAAAATGCAAAAGCATATTCTAACATATTCAAAAACATGAACCAAACAAAATCCTGGAGCATATATAGCCCCTATACTATAGTTCCTGCATCCCCAGGGCATCTGATGAGGCTTGATCATTGCATCCGAGCTACTAAGGGTGAAGGTCTTGATCATGAGACAAAATGTTAAATTGTAATTACAATTTACGGGTTACTTATATTTTAGTACCCCGATCTTTTTCGAAATTATAAAAAAGGATCCTGATATTTTTGAATTAGCATAAAGGCCCCTAAATTTTTGTCATATTAATAAAATTGCCCCTAATCTTTTGTACTATTACTAAAAGTCCAGTCTTCGGTATAATAACGCCTTTTTTGTCTACATAATTGAAGTGTCAACTAGCCATTTTTTGTCCACTCTCCAACATAATAAAGCAGATAGTTTCTACATAAGATAATATATAATCGAATTTTCTGCTTATAGGGTGAGAATAAGAGTATTAAAGGGTACTTTTATCATTTATTATTAATTTAAAAAATTAGTTGTTAAATCAACTCTATCTATGGAATATGATGTCTTCGGGCAGAAGAGTGACTTTTTTATTAATACGATAAAAACTTAGGAATTTTTTAATAATTCAAAAATGTTGAAGTCCTTATTATTTCCAAAAACTCTGGGATACTAAATTGTAAATAATTCATAATGTATATACTAATAACATTAGTTTTCTTGCCCCAAAAGAAAAAGTACCATCAGAGTGAAATTGGAGGGAATTTTTCCCGCGCATGCTTCTTCAGCCAAAAGAATGCTTCCTCTTCTCCCTATTCATCTTCTCTTTTGATTTGGGTTCTCTCCACCAGTTTGGGAACCCTGCTGCTCACCACGTCACCTCCTCATCTCCCTCCGGTTTAGGTATGCTGTGTTTCATCTTCTTTTTCTATTTCGCAATTACAGCTTGGGTTCGGCCTTGCGGGGGTGGCCGGCATTAATGGTGGCTACATTCTTTGGTCTTGTTTGCAAGTACATGTTAATTTAGATTACTGTTTGGAGATTTCCTTTTATACATTTATGACTTTTAATCATTTTTATTCTAATTTGAAGTGTCCTAACATTATACTTGAGTCCATGTGTCTTTAGATAAAGAGTTTTGGGGGCTTTGTTGACATAGTTCTAGAGGTTAGAGGGCTTGACGTTATTAGCTCATGTTTGTGTTATGATTCAAGCTAATCTTGAATCAAAACCTAGAGTTTAAAGAAGATAAAAGAGGAATTTGGGAGTTAGATGAGAAGAGAAGTGAATTTGAGATAAGAAATATAGAGAATAAGATGAGAGGTAGAGAGAAAATTAGAGATGAGAGAGAGAAATCACAATCAAATCATTCAACAATCATAAAGATGACATCACAAGCTAACTACTTATATGTTGCTTGAGGCAGGAATTGCCTGGTCAGCTTGGTCTGATACCACACTTACTTTCATTTACATTCTTAATCATTTACCCACTCATTTTTCATATTTGGTTACCAGTGTTGTTGTTATGTCACATTAGTAGCATGTGTTAAATTGTTTCCATGGTTGGTTGCTTGTATCTTCCGAGGTTATGGCTAAAATAATCAAGAGTATACTGGTCCTTGACCCACATAAAGGTCAAGAACACTCCTCTTGACCACCCTAAATCTTTGAGTGGCATGTCTCTGCTCCCACCTTAAACGCCCTGTTGTGATTACTATCATGATCATCACAATCTTGGGTGGACCTCCGGAATCCTCTAGCCATAACCATCATGCTGTAGGCTTACTACTCATGATACCAAGCCCTCTAGTTGCATATATGTTATTATTCAAGCTAAACTTGGGTTTTTATGAGTTTGAGATGAGATTTTGTTGAGATAAGATGAGAATTAGAAGAATTTAGATGAGAAGAAGATGATTTAGATGCGAGATAGAAAAGAATTAGATGAGATTGAGATGAGAAGCAGAGAAGGAGAGAGAATTTAGAGAGAAGATCAATTCATTCAACGCTTATCTTGATTACAAGAGGAAAACTACTACTTATACTAAGGGCACTAAAACAAGACACATTGCTTATGAATGCTATTGAATGATTCAAGACAAGATTTATGAATAGCAACAAGGGAGACTTGAAGAGGTGAAGTGTTCCTTTTGAGAATGTGTATGAATTTGATGTCTTGAGTTAAGTTCTGCAGCCCTTTGATCTATCCAGCTCAAGTGAAGAAGTGTTTGCTATGAATCAAGATCAATCTTGATTCATAACCTTGGGTTTGATAGTAACAAGAGAGTATGAGATGAGAAAGAAGTGAAAGGAGATGAGAAATATAGGGATGTGTTCTAAGTGTTTGATATGTTTTGAAGTGTGTGCACTAAAAGAAGTGTTTTGAAGTTGTTTGGGTTTGCACTAAAAGAAGTGTTTTGAAGTTGGTCCCAAATGTGTGTTCTAAGTGTTTGATATGTTTTGAAGTGTGTTGGGATGTGTGTTGGCACACAGGGATGTGTGTCGACACACATGGATGGTGTGTCAACACATATTCTTATAGAACAGGGATGCAAAGGTGTGTGTCGACACATAGGGCCTATGTGTCGACACACAAATCAACAGAACCGTGTCTGCAGAACTATGTGTCAACACACAGGGACAATTTTTTCCAGATTTCGGGCGTTAACTTCCTGGGTTTTGCACCCCTTTTTTGGGGTATGTTTTTGCGACGTCTTCTTTCACTTGATTTATTATATATACCCCACTAGTTTGATTATTGAATGATGATGAAAAAAGATCTTTGCTTGTGGAAAACGGTCGTTCTCTTATATCTCCCTATATCTCCCTTTACATACTTTCACTATATTTTATTTGGTTATCATTGTATCCCCGAGACTATTTCATATGTTTTGAAGACTATATCTCCCTTTACATACTTTCAATCCATTTTATTTTGCAAGTGTTTACACCAACAAAACACACATTTTATATTTGTTCATTTTAAAAAAATAGCTATTAAAATAATTATGTGAAGTGGAGGGCCCCAAGTTTTCTAGTTGTTTCGTTGAAGTTCAGTGTTAGATAATCCACATCTATAGATTGCCAGCAGAGATATTCATACAATCCATAAGGGATAAGTTTTTGTTTTTGTTTTTACTTTCTGAAAAAAATTTCTTTTTATTTTTACTTAAAAACAAAAAAACTTGATCAAGTTAACAATACTTGATGTAACAGTATCCAATCTATATGTGAGCTCAATGTTATGGGGATCAATTCAATTTGATCAAGAATTGGATATCAATTTAACTTGATCAATTGCTTTTCAATTAAACTGCAATAGAAATAGTTGCAACCTGCTAAATCCAATCTGACTACAACAGAAATCGATCAAGGCTGAATATACTTAACCCCTCTAATATCTAGGATCATGATAGTTTGTTATTGTTGCATTTTGTAATCTTGAGGATACCTTGTCTTTAACTCTTTGTAGAGTTTTCTGTTTTAATTAGTTGATTTTTAATTAAATACGAGCAAACTATTTGTGCACTGTGGTTGTTCTACCTGTTATCATCGCAATGAAGTGAAGAGAATGTGAGGAATAGTCTTTTATACATGAATGAATATGGATTTTGTTCGGAACATTAGAGCCCTTAAATTAATGGATGAGTTTGATTGACTATGTCTTAGTTAATAAAAGAATTTTAATTTATTGTTTTCGGTTAAACTTTCAGTTTGTTTAACCCACTAATCGTATTTCTATAGTAGAAAACTATGGCAAATAAGAAATGTACTCCAATAAAAATCGATAACTGCTCAAATTCCCAAGACGTGAAAATTTCTACCCGAATGAATGAGTATGAAAAACAAAGGATGACACGGACAGAACAAAATATGGAAAAAATGAAATCGGTAGGCCTTGTTGAAAGGGCTAATGCCTTGAAAAATGGAGTGGAGAAGAAATGGAAAAAAATAAGGCTAGAAAATCCCAAGGCAAACGTTGATGAAGACAAGGACTATACACCTAATGGTGATGTCGAAGACGAGAACTTAAATTACGTAAGTAGAGTTGAGAACAAGATTTCTAGAAGCAGAAGAATAGAGAATTCTCATTGTGTGAAGATAGTCCCTCTTAATCTTTTAATGATTTTTATGTATATGTAAGTACTAATACATTGGCTTTTTTCATGTTCATTACTATCTTATATGAATTAGTTTAACTTTATATTTATTCCTTTTAGTTGTAATTCTGGCCAAAATTTGTGTTGCATTATATGTACTGCCTTATAATATAAAGTTCTCAAGCTTATTGTATTTCACATTACTATACATACTAATATCATTTTTTTTATATAACTCTCAGATAGTTTTAAGCTATAGAACAAATAGAGAATAGTTGGATGGATGCACCAAGAAATAGTGATACTTATATTAACGGAGTTGAAAAGTTTCTTGATTTTGCATTTTCTAAAGTATACGTTGATCATACCTCTGAGGAAAAAGATGAACCAGAAATCTTATGTCCTTTTGTAAAATGTTTGAATCGTTATTTTCACTACAGAGCTGTGGCATTTGAGCACTTGATAATTAAAGGGTTAAAGAAATGTTATAAAGTTTGGGATTTTCATGGTAAAGGATTATCTTCTAGAATTGTTGGGTCTCAACAACACAGACGTGATATTATGCAAGATGATTGTGATTCTGCGAATGAAATGGTACAAGAAATTTTTAGAGGGATGGTACAAGAAACCATTAGCTTCAAAGCAGGAGAAGCTAGAAAAGGACCTAATGCGAATACTAAAAAGTTCTTTAAATTGGTAGAAGATGCACAACAAAAGCTATATCCTGGCTGTGAGAATTTTTCAGTGTTGTCTTTCATCATCCGACTTTATCATTTGAAGTGCAAACACTGGTGGAGTAATTCTTCATTTACTGAATTATTCGAAATAATAAAGGAGGCTTTTCCTTTTGCACAATTTTCTCAAACTTTTAACAAGGCTAGAAAAACGATTAAAGACCTAGGATTAGATTATAAAAGGATAGATACATGCCCAAATGATTGCATGCTCTTCTGGAAAGAACATGAAAAAGATACTTCGTGCTGTATATGTGGTGCTTTTAGGTGGAATTTGGGTGATAATCAACAAGCTAATCATAGTATTACTTCCGAGTATAAGATTCCTGCCAAGGTTTTGAGATATTTTCTTTTGAAAGATCGACTCCAAAGATTTTTCATGTCTTCCCAAACAGCAAATTGCATGACCTGGCATGATAGAGAGCGCCTTAAAGATGGAAAGTTGCGTCATCCTGCTGATGGAAAAGCATGGAAAGATTTTGAATCTTTGCATCATGATTTTGCCGCTGATCCGCGCAATGTGAGGCTAGGACTTATGAGTGATGGCTTTAATCCTTTTAGGACGATGAATGTTGCTTACAGTATATGGCCAGTTGCATTATCAATTTACAACTTGCCACCGTGGTTGTGCAATAAAGCTGAGTTTTTTATGATGTCCATGCTTATACCCGGGCCTTATTCTCCTGGATATAACATTGATGTTTACTTGCAATCCTTGATTGAAGAGTTGAATGAGCTATGGGAGGTTGGCGTAGGTACTTATGATGCTTCAATGGATGAGACTTTTACTATGCGTGCAGCTTTGTTGTGGACAATTAATGATTTTCCTGCATATGCCATGTTGTCTGGGTGGAGTACAAAGGGGAAGATGGCATGCCCTTATTGTAATTATGATACATGCTCTCGATATTTGAAATACAGTAGAAAGACTTTTTATCCGGCGGCTCGAAGGTTTCTAGACAATACACATCCTTGGCGCCGTATCAGAGGTTCCTTTGATGGTAATGTAGAGTTGAGGCCTGCAACTTCTAGTATGTCTGGAGTTCATGTTTTGGAAAATTTGGAGGGTTTTGTGAACAAGTTTGGAAAGAAGCAAAAGAAGAATAATAATAAAGACAGCCTATTGAAGAAGAAGTCCATATTCTTTCAATTGCCATATTGGAAGCATAACAATTTGCGCCATAATCTTGATGTAATGCATATAGAAAAGAATATAAGTGATAATATATTAGAAACACTTCTTGATATTCTAGGAAAGACGAAAGATCACATAAATGCTTGTTTTGATTTGCGAGACATGGGCATTAGGAAAGAGATTCGCCCAAAATGGTTAGATGATCAGAGAAGTGTCGCTCTACCAAGAGCATGCTTTTCTCTTTCAAGTGAAGAGAAAAGTTTGTTTTTTGATGTCATAAAAAGTGCTAAGTTTCCAGATGGTTGTGTTGCGAACATCTCTAGACGTGTGAACTCTGAAGAAAGAAAAATTTCTGGGTATAAGAGTCATGATGCTCACTTCTTACTTCATTATTTACTTCCAGTTGCAATCCGAAGACTCTTGCCAAAGCATGTGGCTCTAACGATGATTAGATTGAGTGCCTTTTTTAAAGGGTTATGTAGCAAAGTCATTAGCACTCAAAAACTCGAGCATTTACTATCTAAAATTGTAGATGTATTGTGTATGATTGAGAAAATTTTGTTCCAAGTTTCCTTGACATAATGGTGCATTTGCCCATTCATTTGGTGAATGAAGTACAGCTTGGAGGCCCTGTGCAGTATCGATGGATGTTCTCTCGGGAGAGATACCTAGGAAAATTAAAGTCCTATGTCAAAAATAAATGTCGGACGGAGGGTTCCATTGCAGAGGGGTACTTGGCAGAGGAACGGCTTACATTTGTACAAGATATCTTGTCCATGATGTGCAGGTAAAGAGCGATCAAACTTCTAGAAATCAACATACTATTGATTGTGACTTTTCGTCTACTTCGTCATCTATTTTTCCTTCTCAAGGTCATCCTAATGGTGGAAAGAAGCATAGTGGAGGAAAAGATTTAATTTGGATGACTTCACTTGGAACCGAGCACATCGATATGTGTTATTCAATTGCGATCAAATTGATGAATACGTTCGGTAAGTAATCTAATGTTAGAATGTTTCTCAATTTATACTTGAAATTCGAAGCTAAATGTCTAATAACCTTTCATTTTTCTCAAACAGTGAGCATCAAGATCTAAGCAATAACCAAAGTAAAAGAACTAGATTTGCAAGGGCACGAGATCACAATGAAGATTTGATTTATTGGATTCGGCATCGTCTAGAGAATGAGAATGTATCTACACAAGTTAAAGCATTGTCAAGAGGCTCCAATTATAGCGCAAGAAGATTCACTGGATATCTGATCAATGGTTATAGATTCCATATGGCAGCACGCGATTCTAAATTGAAAACTCAATGTAGTGGAGTCACCTTGACTGCACTAACTCAAAGTTTTGCATGTTCTAGAGATAAAAATCCTATAATGGGAAATGTTAACTACTATGGAGTTGTGAAGGATATCATTGAGTTGGAATATTTTAGCAATTTAAAGTTGTGTTGTTTCAGTGTGACTGGTTTGATGATCAGCAAGATGACTATGGTTTGACACGTGTAAATTTTGGTAGAACATGCTACTCAAATGATCCGTTTGTAATGGCTTTCCAGGTGAATCAAGTTTTCTATGTGTAGGATTCTATTGATGAAAATTGGAATTATGTGATGAAAGCTGTTCCCAGAGACTTATTTGACATCAATGAAGAATCAGATGCAACCTTTGGAGAGTCGTATTAGAGCGAGACTGTTGATATTGGATCTAATTATGGTAGCCCCACGAATGATCATATCTTGAATTGGTCAGGGCCTGACCTACCTGCCTCGACTACTGAAATTCCTTTACATATTCTAAATTCATAACCGGAACTAGATGAGTAGGATGATGATGAGATTGTAGATGATACTGATTGGGATTATATGGATGTTACTTCTTGACCCAAACATTTTGCATTTTGAAATGGAGAATCTTCTAAATGTATATGCATATTTGTTAACAATGCACACATGATCAATGTTTATTTGATTTTCTTTATTAGTCTAACTTTTTATTTATCACTGATATTTACTATTTCCTTGTATTTTTTAACTATTTATTTCATATGATTTATTTATTGAAATGTTTAACCTTCAGCAAAAAATTATGAGTAAATCAAAAAGTTTTGGAGAGAAAAAGAAAAAGAAATCAGTGCAAATAAGTGATGTCAATGGCCACGGACTGATAGAAGATGTAATGGTATGTACATATCATATAAAAAAAGATTCTATATATGTGAGACTTTATAGTGAATGCCTATGTGTTGAATGACAATTTTTTCTTACTTTTTGGTACAGAAGTGTGCGAGTAAAGAACGAAGAAATCGTGCTTTAGCCATGAGTAAGGCTTTTAAGCATCGACAACAAGAAGTGGGCCTTGGAACTTCAAACGAAAGTGAGGTGCACATACAACAAATCAACGAAACTAGAACGGAAGGTCAATGCACCTCATATTTTAAAAAGATCTTTTTTTCATGACGCTATAGTTATATTTATGTCTAATCCCATATGATAGTCAATGTCACATCGACTTACTTTTTTGGAATTTGTTCAACTTTTTCTCTTCAGAAACAAGAAGAAGAGGGCCCACAATGTGCAATGCTATTCATGAACGACAGCTACAAGATCAAACACACAGTACATTAAACAAATTTAACCAGCCTGTGGGTCCTAATTGTGAATCAGTGATCAAATTCAGCAACTTTTTGGGAACACTTAGTCGCAATACAACAGTTTTGCCATTGACTGGTAAGAGCTGGCATGTTTTCAAGGCTGAGATCAAGGAGGAGCTATGGGGATATGTCCTTGTATTACTTTCTATCCTTTTTTTATATTTAATTATTTAATTGCAAACTTTATGTGTTGTACACTTACATTGAATTTTGTAGCAAAAATATGTCATTCCTCACCACGCCAAGGAATGGGTTTTGCGCACTATAGCTGCATCATGGAGAAGATATAGAAGTCGAATAAAGAATGTTCACTTCAAGAGATATAAAAATGATGCAGATAGGTTGAAACATCGGCCTAGGATGATACCAATCTCACAATTTAAAGAACTATTAAAGAAATGGAACTCCAAGGAAAATCAGGTATTATTTGTTTATTTATCGATCTTTTTATAATTTTATAGGATGAATTGACACCAAAGAATGATACAAATATATGATTACCAAGAGAAATATTAAACCTCTCAGGAAATTTCTGAGACTAATTCAAAAAATCGTGATGTGGCAAAGAAGAACAACACAATGCACACGACTGGCTCATATAGCTATGCTGTGATACGGGATGAAATGGTATGTGTATGTCGTAACTTGTTAATAGATCACTTTTATATATTTGGTGTGTATTGATAATATCTTTCATTCTTTTGTTAATTTTCTTATGATTTCTAGACAAGAAAAAAGGAAACTGGTGAAGATCCCATGGAAGTAGAAATGTGGATTGAGACACACAAGCCAAAAATAAAGAAATGCAGTGATGGAGATAAGCGAGATAAAATCACTGTAAGGATTAACTTTTTGTTTCACATTATGAAATTGATTTATAGTTGAATTCTTATAAATGAAGGACCTCTTCCATTCTAATTTCTCAACTTTTATTACAGGTGGACCTTCAAAAATTGTAAAATCAGCAGCATGAGAGCTGTGAGAAAGAAAGTGCAATTTCTAAACTTTTGGGTAACAACAATAGAAAGAGTGGTAGCAAAGGTCTCTATGGCAGAGATGTTACTAGTTCTATATTGAAGCTAAAGACAATTGCAGAAGAGTTAGAAGAAACTGGGACAGAAGAAATAAATGCGATTGAAGCCAAATATGCAGCAGAGTCTGAAAAAAATAAAACTATAATTGCATAAGGGTTACAAATGATTTTAGGATAGATTCAGCAAGCCTGCCCTAGTGTCACCTTTGATGTATCAGTTTTTGGTGATTTATTGAATAATCAAGGATCCATTGCTCATGCTTCTATTGCTTCTAATGCAATGCAGTCAGTACATTTGCAATCTTTTGCAATCGCACATCAACCATTTCTACTTCGACAAGGAGCAAGTGAGGTATTACTTTAAATAATTCAAATCACTTCTTTTTATCTTGTTACTCAAAACTTGTTGGTGCATATGATGGGGATGTTGCTTTTGCAAGTGCCCTAGAAACTTTTGGTGGAGGTCACAATGACCCTTTAAGTGTTTCTTTTGGAGGTATCTTAGTATACATCATTGCTAACTATTTGCTTGCATGATTTCTCTTACTTTTTTTAGTTTAGTTGCTGTCAGAATACCTAGATACTGGACTAGTGCCTAGTTCATAGCACTTTTGGTGGTATGTATGGAGTAGAAGTTCTATAGAAACTCTATCTAATTAAACTTGTTGTCTTTATGGTCATATGTTGCAGCTTTGGAGTTTGGAATTGTGGCAATTGCTTATTTAGTTTTGATTTTCTTAGGAGGGAAAAATTGAGATTGATAACTGAGATCATAGAAAATGATGCACAAGAGTTTAGAGTTTGAAATTATAGCAATGTCATGACCTGACGTGGATCTTGGATCATGACTTAGAGAGCTAGAAAGAATTAGAGTTTGGGGTGAGGAAGTAATGAGAAACAGATGAAAATTAGAGAGAATAGAGGGAGAAGTAGAGAGGAATAAGGGAGAAAAGTAGAGTTTGTCTTATCATTTTAATGCATATTACAAGTATAGGATCATGTACTTATACTACTTCATAATCACAAGAGGTGGTTAAAGTATTGAGGTATCTAACTGAAATATCAAACACAAAGCTTTAACCAACCAAACTAACTAATTCACACTCTTTTAAAGGTGACAACTACAAGTACTTAGGCTTCTTACACAATCTAATTCATTCTAACTATCTTAGCTAATACTAATGATGTTGGCATTTTGTTGTACCAATGTTATTGCTACAAACTTCGAATTCAATTCGGGAACTTGCATTTGCTTCATCTTATCTAGCTCAAGTCGAAATGCTGCACCATTAACATGTTTTGTTGCTACAATTTTCTGATTTTGGCCATCAATGGCTCCATATGTTGCATTTTGTTGAAGCGCTATGACTTTTCCCTGATTCATTGCTGAATCCTCAACCACCTTTGCACACATTTTTCCATTCTTTTCAACAGAAACATCAAGATGCAGTGGCCCTTTTGGAGAAGGATTTTCTTTTGTCTCTTCAATCTCCTTACAAGGATATACAAATTGAATATCTAAAACACAACATTTGTCATAGATATGCCTTCCATATAGCTTAATAAATGCTAACGCAACTTGTTTCCTTAAAGAATAGGTTACATAGGCCTCAACCTCCAAGGTTGATGCTGAATTAACTTCAATTCGTTTAGTGTAACCATAAGGATAAAAGACTTGGTAGAGGATATCCTTGGTAATAGGATAAAGAGCATTGAAAATCTTTACTAAGAGTGTAGCCGTGGCTTCCATTTGTCTTGATTTTGTGTAAGTAATTCAGCTAGACAATCACAAGAGCAGCAACAGCTACCTTTGAGTCCAAATCTATGCAATTCGGGTAAATTCTTGCACACCTAAGTGTAGCATTTGATCAAGCCATTATATGTGCAGTAAGATCTGAACCTTCCGGCCCAAGTCTTGATCTGTTCAGTGACAGGTGCTCCAAAATTGTAGAAAAACTAGTCTTAATACAGCTTGATGCTAATGTAAGGATTGCAACATAGAAGTGAATACTCTACTACAGAAGAGTCAACAATCAGGTAGAATCAACAAAAATTTGTGCTCAAGATCGAGCTCTAATACCAATTGTCATGACCCGAGATGGATCTTGGATCATGACTTAGAGAATTAGAAAGAATTAGAGTTTATTGTGAGGAAGAATTGAGAAATAGATGAGAATTAGAGAGAATAAAGGGAGAAGTAGAGAGGATTAAGGGAGAAAAGTAGAGTTTGTTTTATCATTTTAATGCATATTACAATTGTAGGATCATGTACTTATAGTACTTCCTAATCACAAGAGGTGGTTAAAGTATTAAGGTATCGAACTAAAATATCTAACACAAAGCTCTAACCAACCTAACTAACTAACTCACACTCTTTTCAAGGTGACAACTACAAGTACTGAGGCTTCTTTCACAATCTAATACATTCTAACTATCTTAGCTAATACTAATGAGTTGAGCACATATAGTATTCATGACAAGCAATTGCTCTACTATTACTATGACTTGAATCCAAACCTTAACATCTTGTTATTAATGTGAAATAATTTTAGATTGCTCATCTTTTAGAAAGAGCTCATAGAAATCTTTCCTTGTAACTTAAATATATATGCATTTTAAATTAAGTGATATCATGAATCTTGTGACTACTATATGATAATTATTGATTGTGGTATTATGTTATGCCTTTGAATACATGTTTAAAACTATTTATTCTGAAACATGTGTTATACTGTAGGGGATGCGATCTATGGAAGAAGAGGACGAAGAAGAAGATGATGAAGAAATAGATGAAGAGATTTAGCTTTTGAGAACAATGTTAAATTTGAAATTTGTCTCCTAGGCCATTTGTATTTTGAATATTCAAGTATGGTTATTGCTCATATTTCAATTCTAAGTTGTTACTTTTTGGAACATGAGACATGTATTTTGTCACTTACTAACTAGTGTTGATTATTTGTGAAAATCAGTTTATGCAATTCATATAAATTTGATTGGTTGTATATGCGGTTTGGATTCTTTGTTATGCAACAATTCTTATCTTTGATACGACATAGGCAATGCTTTGGTTTCGTTGTACATGAAAGGCAATGATTGGTTGGTAAGTTATGGGCAATGGTTTATAATTCGTTACTTTAGAAAGACAATGGTTTGTAATGTGTTGCCTATTGAAGGCAACAATTTTTGTGTGTTACATAATATAGGCAACAGTTTTTGTGTGTTACCAAATATAGGCAACAGTTTTCTACTTGTTGCCTAGAACTGTTGCCTAAAACCGTTGCCTTTGATAGAACCGTTGCCTATTGTTGAAAAAGCATTGCCTATAGAATAGGCGACGCTTCCTAATGCAATGATCATGCAATTGTCGCCTTAGACATAATGCAACGGTTATTTGTGAATATGCAATTCCTTTTAACGGTTGGGTTGGGCCATTTAAGTTGTAGTGATCGTATGCCCGAAATGTGTTTTCTCTTTTTTCAGTCTAATGAAATGATAAGCTCTCACTGTACTAAACTTTCGCTCAAAACCGCAAGCCTCCAGTAGCCTCTTTGCATCATCACTTGAGCCACTTTCTTCTACAAGCATATCTCTGCACCGTAACATCATTTTCCACATATAAGAGTCATTTGTTGATGCTTTTATCATCCAAAGGTCTTGCTTCTTCACATAAATTTCATGTATCCATCGCACCCACAATGAATCTTTCTTCTCCTAAATGCTCCACAACATATACATCAGTAGAGCAAAGTTCCAATTCCCAATCTGTTTTACACCAATCCTACCCTCATTAATGGGCTAGCATAGTTTATTCTAGGCTCAAGGTATAAAAGTGCGTGCATTCCTCTCAACCCCACACCATAAAAAAGCCGAAAGCATTCTTTGCATTTCCTTGACAATTGCCTTTGGAAACAGAAAAATATTGCCCCAAAACAACATAACATTTGTGAGGACCGAATTAATAAGCTCTCTTCTCGCTACATAGGACATTTTTCGATGCTGCCAACTAAACATTCGGTTTCTGATTTTATCCAACAAAGGGGCAAATTGATCAACTCTTAACCTTGATCCTAAAATTAGTATACCCAAGTACT
The DNA here is from genome assembly GCA_018398585.1 of Simmondsia chinensis. Classification (NCBI taxonomy): domain Eukaryota; kingdom Viridiplantae; phylum Streptophyta; class Magnoliopsida; order Caryophyllales; family Simmondsiaceae; genus Simmondsia; species Simmondsia chinensis. The sequence goes on along the minus strand of JAGTTD010000002.1, from coordinate 30,717,749 downwards.
TCGTAGGAAGATTTTCAATTTGAAACCCCAGCTCCCACACTATCTTTTCCCTTTCGATCTGAGCAACACTGGTCAAACAAATCCCACATTTCATTGTATTCGGCTCCAACCCGGAAGATTTTAAAACAATAAGGAATCGCCTCCAAATAGCATTAACAGAATCACAGTCACCTCTAGCAAACATCAACAAGTCATCACCAACTCTCAAGCGAGTAAGCTTCAATCTCTTACACTTAGGATGTAATTTTTATAACTTGTCATTCTCAACATCTTCCAACACTCTTGAAAGATATTCCATACATAATATAAAGAGATATGGGGAAATTGGGTTCCCTAACGAAGTCCTCGTGCGCCTCGAAAAAAGCCCACCAACTCATCTGGATTGAAAACGAAGTCATGGTAAGGCACTGTTTTATCCACTCTACAAATTTTCCAGGAAATTTAAGCCCCTCTAACAAATCAAACAGAAAAACCCAACTCACTGTGTCATATGCTTTTCTAATATCAATTTTTATGAAACACCAAGTAGACATATGTTTTCTCGTATAATACTTTATAACCTCTTGTCCCGACATAATATTATCGAACATGGACCAGCCTCGAACAAAGGCCCCTTGAGGCAGATTCGTGACCTTGCGCAAGACCACACACAGCCTGTTAGCAATTATCTTCAAAATTATTTTGTATAGCACATTATAGCATGCTATAAGTCTATAATCACCAACCACCTGTGGATCATCCGCCTAATTTTTTTTTTAATTTTAAATTTATTATTCTAATTTTTATTAAAGTTAAAAATTATTATTATATTTTTTTCAAAATTTTTCCAATTTTTTTCATAATTTGTTTTAAATTTTTAAGTTTTGTAAATTTTTTAAATTTTAAATTTATTAATGTCTAAAGGGTGAGTTATATTTAGTAATAAAGTTCGGGGGTAAGTTGTGTGCAATAACAAAATTCATGGAGCTATTTTATGAAAATAAATGTGCAGGGGGTGCGTTCAGTGTAATGTCAAAGTTTAGGGGGCTATTTTATGAAATTAAAAATGTAGGGGGTGTGTTGTATTAATTTGTAAAGTTCAGAGGGCTATTTTATAAATTAAAAATGCAGGGGATGAGTTGTGTTAATTTGCAAAGTTTAGGAAATTATTTTTTAAAATCAAAAGTGCAAGGGGTGTCTTATGATTAACTACAAAGTTTAGGGGGTCTTATACATTTTGCCTAAAAATTTTTAAATTTCAAGGTATCTCATTGTATATTTTAAAATATTGGGGTACCTAGATGCTAAATGACCGGACTTCAGAGTGTCTAAGTAATAATTTTTCATTTAAAATATAAAAATTAACAAAATTAAAAATTTGAAACAAATAATGAAATAATAATTTTTGAAAAATACAATAATATTTTCAACTTTAATTTTTTTTCAAATTTTTTCCCAAAAACATTATTTTTATGATTTATCTTCAAATATTTAATTCATTCATTTTTTTAATTTTAAATTTATTAATTTAAAATTTATTGTTAACCAATAATTATTATATGTTATCTCATAATTATTTTTTAAAACTTAAAAAATATTTAATTATATTCTAAATTTATAATGTCATTATTACAATTAATTTAAATAATTATATTAATATAAATAATATAAAATTCCCTTCTCTTTTACGTAACAAAGCTCCTATTTTTCAGCTAAACACATAAGATCTCTATTATTTCACTAAAAGTAGAAAATTCATAATTTTTAATTCATATACTTTCTTTATTTTAAATTTATTAATCGGATTTTATTAATTTCAAAAAAATTATTTTATATTTTAAAATTTAAAAAAAATTATTTTTCTACGTTTTTTCTATGTTTTTTAGTTTTAAATCTATTAATCTAATTTTGAAATTATTTTAAACGAAAGATATTATATTTTATCTTAATAATATTTTTTATAAAAAGTTTAATAATAATTTTTTTATATTCTAAACTTATAATGTCATTACTGTAATTATTTAAAATAACAACTTTTATAAACATAGAAAACCTCTTTTTTTCTAAAATATAAACTCATTTTTTTCCCTAAAAATATTAACCCCCAACTAAAAATAAAATTAAACACGTAACTCCTTTTATTTTGAAGGACAAAATGATTAAAAAAAGAAAAAGTTACTCGGAGGCGAAGTAATTAATTTTTAAAAGTGTTGGGATTTAGTGAGTGGTTTTATTTGTGAGAAGGATTTTCTATTATTGAAACAAAAGACAAGGCAAAGTTTTCTACAATTTATCCTATTTTTTATTATTTAAATTATTTTCACATATATAATAAAAATGCATTAAAAAAGAATTAAAATAATAACTCGTTGCATAGCCGTTAGAGGATCAAATTTTTTATTAAAAAAAAAGCAAAAAAATTTCATACATAACTATTAAAAATAAAATAAAAAATAATAACAAATTAAGGCCAAAAAACAACATTTTGCTTAACGGAATAAAAGCGAGTTTTTTACCCAATTGGCACGGTTTTGAAAAATATTTACTAAAATAGCACCCTTCTAAAAATATTTACCAAAATTACATCATTTACTGTAGCTTGTTTAATGTACGCCGTTTTAAATTGCATATGTCCTACCTATGAACAATGTACGCCGTTTATAACAGTGTATGACGACAGCCTCCTGTCATATGTCGTTTGTAACGGCATATGAACAGTATTTTTTTATGGAAGTACAACTAATTTGTATTTTAAAAATTATTGCATTAAAACTATTTTACATAAATAATTTTAAATTTTAACTAAGAATAAAAATAACAAATAGAAAACAATACCAAAGATTACCTTACGGCTATTTGCATCCTTGGCATCTAGAAATCTTCTTTGCTAGTAATATTCTTTTTCTCTAACATTGTTCTTTCTTCCTTATTTAGTTACAAAATGTAATAAAGTTAACGTTGCTTACCGAAAAGTGGAGCAAAATTCTTTAACTAAACTGTATGATTAACTCTGCATAAAATTTATAATTGATTTCATAACACTAAAGTTCCAAAATTTAGGAAAAGAATGAAATTGTACCTTCTTACGGGTAACATGCTGGTATTTAGACCGTTCATTTTTTCAAAAGTATCCACATCATATTATGATACTTTTGTTTGTGTAATACTTTATACTTAAAAAAAACATATAAGAAAATATGTCCTAGGGCTTATAGCTATTCCTGAAGGGAGCCACTGGGGCATTAGGAATATATGTTTCTTTCTATTTACTATATTTAATATAGTAAATAATAACGATAATATATACATGCAATTTCACCATTTAGATGCTTATTAAATTTTTTTTGAACCAATATTATATACATGAAAATTATGTATTAATTTTTGGTTGAAAATATAAATAGTGAAAGTTTTTTAAAAATGATATTATACACTATAAGGGCAATATAATTTGCAAAAATGACCAAGAAAAAAAAATATTATTTAAAAAAAGACCACAAAAGATATCAACTATTTATAGGCAACAAGAACGATTACTCAAAAAAATAATATAACCAAAAAGAATATGTGGTATATGACGTAACAATCAAAAAGATAAAACATGCAATGTTATGATAAAATTAATATACTTTCTCAAAAAAATTTAAAAAATTATTAAAATTTTAAATTATTTATGTAAAATAGTTTTAATACAATAATTTTTAAAATACAAATTAGTTGTACTTCTTAAAAAATTATTGTTCATACGCTGTTACAACAGCGTATGTCAAGAGGCTGTGGCCGTATGCTGTTTGTGATGGCGTACGTTGTTCATACGTAGGACGTACGCTGTTTAAAAAGGTGTAAGTTAAATAAGTTACAGTAAATAGTATTATTTTGGTAAATATTTTTGAAAGGATATCATTTTGGTAAATATATTTTAAAATCGTGCCAATTGGGAAAAAAAACTCAATAAAAGCTGCATTTTAGCCATTTAAAAATTTAAAAAAAAATTGAGCTTGACTTCCTCGAACCCCAAATCCCAATGGTGCCAGTCGCCTAAAGTATCCTTAATCATTATCCAAATTTAAAAAAAATAAAACGAAAAAAAATCATAAAAGTAGTATTAACAAAAGAAAAAAGAACTAACGCCCACCTTCTAGCCTAGAGTTAAAACTAGAAACTCAATAAAAAAAAAAGTAAATTATAGAAAATTCTTCTGTCTCTTACTCCAAAAATAGAAAACTTCTATCACAAATACAAGCACTCACAAAGCCCCCTCACTTTTAAAAATTTATCATTTAACCCTCATGTAACTTATTTTTGACCATTTTGTCCTTAATGTTTAATTTTATTTTTAGAAAAGGGTTTAATATTATTGGACAAAAATTAAATATTTTATGTTGTCAGCAAAAAAAATTAAAAAAATTTTCTATATTTATAAAAATATAACTATTGTAATCAATTATAGTAATATTATATAAGTTCAGAAGATAAAAAATATTTTTAAAATTTTCATAAAAAATATTATAAGATAAAATATAACTTTTTTTTTTTGTTGAGGGGTAAAATGGTCAAAAAAAATTTGTTTGGGGGCAAATTGAAAAATTTTCAAAAGTTGGGGGATTTGATGAGTAGTTTTATTTGTAAGGGAGGTCTTTTGTTATTGAAGCAAAAGTTAGGAGGATTTTTTGTAATTTACCCTGAAAAAATTTTACAAATAAACAGCAAATGATTGTCCAAGTAAAGAAAGAAGAGCATAAATCAAGAGAAGTAACTTGGTAGAACAGACTGATTCAGAGGCCAGTCAAACTGAGCTATAACTGCCTCCTCCGCCACCATCCATCCCTGCCGGTTGGCCAGAATGTCCCCGTCGTAAGAGCAGCTCTGAAGTAGCATGTACCCAGTGTTAAGAGTATAAAATCATTAATTAGCTTTTACTTGACAACTTAAATTGTTAACAATAGTTGGTTCCTTGAAAGGGCTCAATAGCCTCTTTGACTGAGAGACTTAAGAGTTGCAATTTTAAGATAACCGTTGCTTTTTATATGTCCATATAATTCTAGCACATGGTAACATGGGCTAGTGAAGTTGGTGGGTTTAGTGTAATGATTATGCTACCCATCCTCAAGCATTAGGTTTTGGATTCAAAGCTCATCTTCCTCCTCCCTTGATGTTGGCCCCTTATTAGGGCATTATTATACCTTCTTACCATCTAAAAGGATAAATAAACAAAGTGGGCTCGTACATTATTATTCTTTCCCTTTAAAGCCTAAGATTTTGAAATAATTGATTACCCGACACTGGGAAATTGAGATAGGGTAATGTACACAAGAATGAGCCATAACTAAATCAATAAGCAATCAAAAGCACGGAGATGGTTCAGTAGCAACAAACACATCTTCACTACAGTAAACCAACAATAACAACAACCCAGTGCCTCAAAAAGGCTCCCACCAAGGTAGGGTCTTAAGAGGGTAAGATACGCAGCCTTAAAAGAAACTGCAGTTAACCTAGTCCTACAGCAATTCACAGCACGGCCTACTTCGATCGGCTACAACATAAAAAGTCGAGACACAGGATGATTTTGTACTACCGGTGGAATCAAATAACGATTGTTAGATAACATAATGACCACTACATAATAAAGGACATTATCCTAGAAACTATTTCTACAACACCCTATATAGCCGATTGACAATGAACAAATGTAGTTCGCAGTCACAATGCAGCAGTATTAATGTTGAGGATGTTACACAACCTGTCTTGGAACTCTTGTTGAGTATGTAAAGAATACAAGTCGCTTGAACATACAATATGATGCAACAGTCCCTTAGGGACATAGCCGAGTGGTCGTGATCGCCGGGTGCCAACGTGGTAACCCAGGATCGAATCCCACAAAGCTCAAAAGTGGTGTCCTCTTTATGAGGAATTTAAGGGGTTTATCCCCTATATATATATATATATGTGTGTGTGTGTGTGTGTGTGTGTGTGTGTGTGTGTGTGCGTGTGTGTATTATGATGCAACAGGCCTAGAGGTCAAACTGCAGCCTTGAACCTCGAAGATGCGTGGTGGAAAGGGATAGGGTGCCTCTAACCCGTTGATCGTATCCAACAACATCGGATTAAGAGGGATATGCTAAAACTTGTTGATTCTGCAAATACTCGAACAATAACCCACAAGAGGAGCTATATAATTTTATTGAACTCTTTGAAAATAAATTACAAAGATCAATTCATCAAATTATTTCAATTCATCAAAAGCTCCTAAAATAAACAATTAATGCCCTATTTATAAGCACTCCCCTACTGCTATTTCAAATTAAAATCTAAAAACAATTATATTCTAAGTCAAAACTCTGACTATTCATAATTAAGCAAAATCCTTAAGAACTCAAATTAATTTATTTTTTTCATCTCAATCAGACTATTCTCAGTTTGTACTGCATCATATTCACAATCTTTTTCATGAAAGACCCATCCCATCCTTAAGTTTTATATCTCTTTGATAGTTTTTATATAGGAACACTTGCACAAATATGTTTTAACAAATAAAATATATACGCATTATAAATGTTAAAGTTCACAAAATGGAAGCTCACACTATTGTAAGAGTTCTGACCTTAGAACATGTATATACAATGAGAGTCATCCAGTTCCAGTTCTCCATTATGATCTCCTGCTCGCTAGAAGCCGCCTCTTGTAGATAATAAAGTAATGGAGGCATTAGCTGCATTTCATAACGCCTTGACCCACCACAAAGCCCACAAGTCCCAGGGTCTCCCAGTTCTCCCACAGCCAGCAGCGGCTTTCCACCATATGAATATCTGACAACCGAAAAATGGGTTCGTAACAAGAACGTCACAGTTCAGAGAATGAAGGTTGTAATGTATATGCCTCAACACAATTCACTCCCTTCTAGAATAGGTAGGTTTCAAGGCAAGAAAAAGAACTGAGTCCTTTTTATTTATTCCAAAAAGGCTCAATACTCATTTTGGCTCTTGAAATTTGTCGCGTTTCTGTTAGGAAATGTACCATAAAAAGAACAACAACAAAATTCAACAAGAAAATAAAATAACACATAAGATTTACGTGGTTCGGCCAAATGTGCCTATGTCCATGGAGTTTTTTTCCGATAATTAGCAACATAGTTGCAATGCATTATAGGCAACCCAAACAAAGCAAGGCCTAGGTCAACCCATATAAAAAAACATGGTTCAAAAATAGGCAAAAAAATCCCAATCCAAGAAAACAGGATTGTAAAATGATTACAAACGGAGCCAACAGGCGAGAAAAGACTATACCACCATTGAAAATAAAACAGGAAGTGTCAGGATCAGGGAGGAAGTGAGACCAGTGCATCAGAGCCAAGAATGAAGATGGTAGAAAATCATCAATCATAGCCTAGTCTATCATTACAAATTGCTTGATCATAATAAAATCATCGCCACTAGAACTCAACCCAAGTTTCTTCCCAATCCCCGACATACACTCCCTAGCAAGAAGTTCATAAGCATCAATAACCTTTTTTCCCCCTCTTTCCCACATTCCTCTTTCTTCTTTGATTACTTGAAGGCTTAACAAGCCTCATCGCACTACTTTCAAGCGACATATCCTTGATAAATTCTTGCAGGTCTCGCTTAGCTTGCTCCTTTTTCTGTGCTTCAGTGCTCTATGAACCTTTTTAGACGAAACAAAATTAGGATCCTGACAACCCGTCACCACTTTTCCTCTTCTCTCTCTTGCCTTATTAGAATCCTCCATAAAGAGCATTAGAATAACTCTCAAGGGGTTGTCGTCATCGTGATGAGGTCTTTCTAAAGCGTGGGGCTTAAAACCCGGTGGGTACCCAGGCCCCAAGAACATCGACTTAATTTCACTTACTGCGTCTGGAGCCTAATTTCATTGAGGAGGCAATTGTTTTTGAGATCCAGCTGATTTAGCCCTACCATCCTCTACTCATGGCAAGGGAATTGGAGGGTTTTGGATGACTCAAGGTGCCTGGACAGGGATTATTGTCGGTTGGATAACTGACTGGGGGGAGGGAGGTATAAGAGTAGAACGTGGGTTCTGGAAATCCCAGAGCCACCTACCAATAAAGTGACCGTCAATTTTCACTATTTCTTGGAAAATTGTATAAAGAGCTTCTTCTTTCTCACGAACCTCTCTCAAACCAAAAATAATGTTTCATAGGCACACAAGAAAACCCTTACCGCCTCAGAATAAACCTTGAAATGAACCTAGGCCTGGATATGGTCCATTACAATATAAAAATCCAAGCTTTACCTAGGAAGCCCAACAATTTTTTATCTTGATACTAACATCAGTTTCATGATTATTTCCTTCCACTAGTCTAACTTTAGTGAGGGACCAAAATAGGAAACGGTATTTGAGACAGCAAAAACCACCCTACTTTTAGGATTGCATTTTCTTGTCATTCTAGGGGAAATGGCAGCTGCTGTAGAACGGAGGAGGAAAAAAAAATAATAAAATAAAAAAAATAGAAAAACCTATGTCGAAAACAAGCAACGAAACTAAGCGAAAAGTAGGGAAAGAAGTGGACCGGCTTTATGCCCTAAAACGGAAAGTGCAACAATTGCTGGGACAAAACACTTCTAAGATAACAGGGAAGTGCAACAATAGGAAATCCCACGAGGACCCATTCAAATAATTGCATGGATCAAGGAATTCCATGTGTTGAAACGTGCAATACAGTAACATGATACAGAGTAGAAAATTGCAAGGTAGAAACCATTTCAGGAAACTAAAGCGTACTTATCTCATATACTTTGCTTTGCTTCAAGTAGTTATAACTGGTAATTTCAAAAAGGACCCAAAGTAAAATACAATGAAAAGAAAGTGCAGTAATTATTTGGCCTCGAGCTCAGATATTCTTACAGAAGTAGATGAGCTAAAACAAGCCCGAGGTCATAGTTCGGCTGTCCAACATTTTACTCAACTCCAAGCTTGCCGAGTTTAGAAAGTTTGAGCTCAAAGCTTTCTTATCATGATCTCAAGCTGAGCAATGCTCAGTGGAGTCCAACTCGGATCAGCAAAGCTTGCTCAGATTGCTCAGCCCCATTTTGGCTTGAGCAGGGCTCTTTTAGGGTAATCTAGGCTTGAGCTCCACCTATTGAAGCTCAAATTGGGGGCTCAGCAATTTGGCGCTCTTAATTTAGCTTAACATTTGCTCATGAACCGTCAAGCCCAAGCCGTACTAGGCTTGGGTTTGGCTGACTTGGATAAATGATGGAACTCTAGCTCAAATTAAGTCAAGCCTTTCAAGCTAGACAACGTGTTAGCTAACAAGGAACCAAGAGACCACTAAGCTCACTTACACACCTACATATTACAAGGCAAAGATAAACTGAAAAATTAGAAACAATCCTCTAGCCACCTTAAAGCTAGTAACTAACCCCTTCTCATTATTACAGAAATTTCTGCAACAGAAGCTACATGTAATATACTGGGATACTTCAAGAAATTTATCTAACTGCTTCCTATTTCCTTCCTTTAGCATCAATTTGAGGAATGAAATGCCGTGTCTTAAGGTGGTTTCTACATAGCAAGATCAGATTTCTAAGAACTGCTTCCTAATTCGTATGTGCATTTTGAGCAATATGGATTTAAATAGCATTAACAAGCAAATGGGCAAACAGATCCACCACTTCTCATAATGGGCAAACACATTCAACATAAGTTTTCGAAAGCATGTCACCTAAAACACTGCTCTGGGTTGGCATCCATTCTTTTCTTGAACTTAAGGTATGTCCTGTCCGCATTCAAAGATCTATCATATTCATAAACTTCTCCTTCCCAGCGTTCTTCCCCTTCTTCCTGGCTCTCCTTTAATAGAAGTGAAGAAAAACTTGAATAAAGGGATGCAACACCCTTGGAGGATCGTTCCTCCTGACCATATATGTAAAAGCAAGGTAGCACTGCAAACGCAAACACAATGAGATCTCAACTTCATGATGATCAGTCAATAACTCACTGCAGCACTAATGAAATCTAATGTCGAGGATAGTAAAGTAACCACCTTGTAGTCATATAGTCACATTTCATTTAAAGTTTAATGTACACAATATACACATACATAATCATTTATGGACATTGTGTATCCATTAGAAATTCTGAATAGCTTAATCCAATCATTTTCCTAAGAATTTGTCCAAATAGCAACAGGCCAAAGGATCAGTAAACTATGAGCCCAACTGTATGAGGTTCAACTGTCTCAAGTTAAAGAAGCCAACTCCAGTAAAAACCTTCATGGAAAATTGAATAAATGCCTGTTATACAATGGTCTTACAGACCAATTACAACATCATATTGGTCCACACCAATTACAAACCAGGAAATTGATATCAGATAATACAGTTCTAAGAATACTTAAGAGCCAAGTTGCAAATTCCCTATAGATGACTGAACATTTTCTCTGTTACTCGCCATTCCATGCCATACATTTTTCCTGTTTGTATTCCATAATAACATTATTATACAATATCTAAGTAAGAAATTCATTTCAAAATTATCAAAAGAAGCTGAAGGAAAGATGTCAAGCAAACGATGTCATTTAGGGCACTCATGTGTCATAACAAGAGGTCAAGCTTTTCATCAGCTGCAAAAGCACAGACATTTAAAACCCTCAATCAAACCATTAGCCCCCTCAAGATGTCTGACCCCCAAACAATAGCTTTTTATGATGCTTCTTGACCACAGCCCCCTCTCTTCCTCTTCCACTAGATACCCGCCCGCCCGCCCCCCCCCCCCCCCCCCCCCCCCCCCCCAAAAAGAGAGGAAAAAAAAAAAAAAAAAATTTCCATTGTGATGTTCTCAATCATAACCTTTTATCGTTTTCCTTTCCAAGGCAGTGGAATCCCCAAAGACCAGTTTGATTTAAGGGTACCAAGCCCTCCGTATCCTAATGGAGGAGGTGGTGACCTCAATCATAGGTCACAGGTTCAAGGCTTGGTAGGGTGAGAGAGAGAGAGGGTTTGATGGTGATGGTGATGGTGATGATGAAGAATGATGATTCAAGGGTACCAAGTGGTGGGCGTAAGTACAAAGATTTCATTCCCACTTTCAGTTGTTTGTTAAGAGGAAATGAGAATAAGAGAGCAGTAGGAATGGAAGCTCTTAACTCTATTAGCTTCGCATCCAGAGGCGGTAAGTTCATGGAAGCAATTAATGGTCACAACCAAATGTAATGGTTACTAAATAAAAGAAATTAGCTTAGTGTTACACTAGAAATCATCACACGACAGCCACAACCCAACATGTTTCATCAAAGACAGTCCACTTTTGCAACTCTACAACCACAACTTACAACCATGGGAAGGTATGGATGGGAATCAACTCTGACAATAAGTAACCAACAACTGCCAGCCACTGCCAAAACTGGCAGGGAAACAGTCACCAGCCACTGACAGAAAGTGGTCAACAGAAAGTCATTGGCAGAAGACGAGGGGTGGCCATGAGCACCACGGAGTATAGTACTGTGACTTTCCAAAATGTCACTCCCACTGCAATATCAAAGTACAAAAGACGGGCCATTGATGTGTATTTCAATTTCATCCCATACTTTTACTCATTCACACATGTAATGAAGCATTGACATGTATGAATCTACTTTGTGAATCCCAATCCCTAGTTTTTGTTCCCACACCAAATAACATGTAAACGATCGCACAATTACACTTTCAAAGTACTCAACATTCAACATTTTCATGATTATATAAAAAATGGCTTTGCAAACTAGAAAAAAGGTATTTCATGAAAAATAAAATGATAACCGCACAATGAGTATTAAACGTGCTATTCACCAGCAATGCAAGTTGGATATACGTTAGGAAATCTGAAGCTCTTTTTCTAAATGTAGCACCTCCATGGCCCTTTATGTCTCGAAAACATGCCCCTTCTTTTTGTTACTCTCAACTGTTTCTCGCTGCCTCCCCCTCCCACCGTACGTTCTCTCTCTCATTCACTAATAGCTTCTTCCTTCCCTCAAAACTCAATGGGAAAGTTATTCAACTCTCATCTAGAAGCGTGATATCAAAATAGAAATACTTCAATGTATAAGATCCCCTGGACAATGTCCACCATGCTTCCCTCTCTAATTCATGTATATCAGTGACAAAAATCATATCAAGATACAAGTTAGGTAGCTCAATTATTAAAGAAATCGAACACGAACTTGAAGTTGCCACAGGCTATCCAAAGCAGTGTGTTCTCTCCCACCCTAAATCCTTTCCTCGGATTCTGTTCACCCCACATGGTAGCATGCTTTTTCTAACAGACACATGGAAATTGTGCACGCTAAGATAGTGAAGAAGACAAAAGTTCTTCCATTGTCATCAAGTTTCAGCTATTCAGATTCAACAAACGGATATAACAAAACCTTACCAGGAATGCCTTTATATTCTCTGGTTTTAGGATCCGATGTTGCACGTTTTTCATTACTATCAGGAAGCTTTTTGACATTTAGTCTCTTTGAACCAGAACCCAGGCTTGCAGCTTCAGAAAAGGCCCTGCTCAATTCCCCTATGTCTATATCTTCATTATCTCCAAGTTCTTCTCCATCTGAGCCAAAAGAATAAAGATCATCCAACCATTTTGAGTCTGAAGATAAAGCTGCAGGGGCCACTTCTGGTTCGGCTGTTTTTGATTCTTCATAGTTGTCTGATTTTTGAACACGAATAGCACGCCACCTACAGGGTCAACAAAAATGAAATGAAGAGAGGGACGATGACGAACCAACAATGTAACCAAAAGAAGAACACTGAAAGATGGTGTCCCAAATACCTCCCACATTGAAAATTTGTGCAGCCAAAAACATAAATCACACGCTCTTCAATCTTCGAATTCAGACCAGAAATTGGTGCATAAACCTGCAGAATTCGGCGTCAATGTTAAGCTAGGCCACCTATGCACGAACAAAAAGTTCAATAAGTCCTCCACGAACCTGAGCAACAAGACAGAGACTACTCCCACATGAAGTGCACTGCGACAAATCAGGTCCCATGGATGCCTCAGGGAAAGGCCAATCCTACAAAGAAGGCAGCGATAGATTCTACAATCACAAAGAGGAAATTTTGAGATAACAAAAATACTGCACAATGATCTTGCCAGAATTACTCACAGGAAGACCTCCAATTTTCGATGTAAAATGATCAGATGCTTCATGGCTATCCTCTGCCCATGGTCCAGGCATACCAAGAAAAACTTCTCCCATGGCTTACACTGTTGAACATGAAAAATTAATGTGGTTAATTTCTAGAGACAATCTAACATGATGCAAGCTTAGTGAAGACAACACAAGGTCAAACATATATTAGATATCTTAACAAAGATTTTAGAAGATAATTAATTTAAAATGCCTATACAAGATGAGATTTATAGCAGCACATCTAACACAAGTCAAATGGGATACAAGTGCTTCCCTTGGGAGTAAAATATTCCTTACGCTGAAAGAAAGAACATAGCTAATCATAAAAAGCTACAATGTACCACAAAAAGTTATCCAACTGAACGCTTACAACATCAAAAGCATCTTCGACACACTAGAAAATCCTCACAGCAAGAGCTGGGGGCATACGGCACAAAACAAAGGGGTGTTTCGAATTTAAAAAAAAGCTAGTGAAACTCTCTGACAGGTGTAGTAACTTTCTTTAATAGATGTTAGTTCTTCCAGAACTGAAAAGAAGAAATGTGATTGTTGCTTGTATGGCTGTTTCATAGGAACCCTTCAATGAGAATTTACAATGTCTACTCTTGTTGAGACCCAACTATTCCCAAAAATTGTTGGATGAAGGTCCACGAATAGTTCTATACTCCAACATGTCCACTTATGAGAATGCCAATAGCCTAGAAATTTAAATAACACATCGGTCCACCCCATAAATAGTAAAAAATTACATGAATATCAAGAATGATGGTTATTGGTTGGGATCTGAACTTGAGACCTTTCAACTAAAGAGCTCTAATACCATACTAAGGAACCGATTTTCCCAACATCTTAAGCTATTAGATGACGACTCGTGCATAGTTATATACTATAATTCCAAAAAGCATAGAATGTTAGACATTTAATCAAGAAACCTATTACCCCAGCATTGGTCTGCAATTGTATCAAAGAGCTTAAAACAAAGGGAAAAATAAAACCCCGTAGCATATATCTATGAATAACTCATGAAAAAATTATACAAGGATAAATACTATAAAGACCCCTTAAACTATTGCTTGAAATCTAAGTGACCTCCTCAACTTTCAATATCATAAGAGACGACTCCCTAACTATCTACAGCAGCAGCAACAACAACCGACCCAATGCCTCAAGGGCTCCCGCATATGCAGGGTCTTGATGGAGGGAGGGATGTACGCAGCCTTACCCCTTCAAGGTGTTACCCTAAAGGGAGGCTGTGTCCTAGGACCCCCAACCTGAGAAGCATAAAAGCATACAAGCATAGGAGCAAAACAACGGCGCGGAACAAGCATAAAGAATAAAGCAGCAATAGGCGATACAACAGTAATTTAACTACATGAGCAGTCACAAAATATGCACATCACTTGATTAAGTTAATTATATTCTCCACGGCAAATGCATGATTTTGGTCGTTGACATAGCTAAAAAACTTTGAAGGTTTTCTAGTAAATTGTCTAAATAATACAAATTTTACCCAAAAAAAAGGCTAAATTAATACAAATTACAACTTGGGATGGTTTCTGGTGAAATTAAAAATTGAGAGTCACTTTGAGTTCAAAGGTAATTATGGGCTTGTGCTCTTTACCCTAGCTATTTACAACACTAATCACTGATGTTTTTAAATTTGTTCAAAGTGGTCGCTCATTTTATATTTTGATCAAAATGGTCCCTAATGTTTTTAAGTTTGATCAGAACTGGTCACCCATCCCCCCCTTTTTTTTTAAATAGTCCCTAATGTTTTATTTTATAGCAAAATTAGTCCCTTGTTTTTTTTTAACTTTTTCCTAAGTTTAGTCACTAGATGAGGGACTAATTTTATCATAATTATAAAACACTAGGGACGATTTTGAATAAAAGAAAAGATGAATGACTAATTTGAACAAATTTAAAAACATCATGACCAACATTGCAAATAACCCGTCTTTATCCTATATACTATCCAACATCTTATACCGGCACTGAAGAGCAAGCCCATGAAATTTGAACTAAGTTGATAAGTATAATCAAGGTTTACTTACGCCAATAGTCCCCGTACTTTTCTCATTTTATCAATTTAGTCATTGTACTTTTAATTGTGTCAATTTAATCCCTCTACAATTTCCATTGTGTCAATTTAGTCCTTTGGTCAAATTCAAGTTAAGTTATTGACGTAATTTTTAACGGTACAATCACATTAGATGCAAGTAACCCACTACTGATCCACCTAATGAGTCAATTTGACATACCCCATGGCATAACTAATTAAAAATTTCATTAAGAAATAACATAAATTTTACTGTAAAAACCAAATTGACACAAATCAATTTGTACATAAACTAAATTGACAGAATTAAAATGATACGAATGCTACGACTGACACGCTTGACTCGGCACGTGACTCATTGGCAACTCGGCTCGTGACTCGGCCCAACCAACTCCGCACATGAGCCGCACATGAGGCGATATTAAGCTGCTTGATTAGGAGTACTTAGTTACCATTAAGAGACCAATTAAGTAAGTAGTATAAATAAGGTCTTAGATTAGGAAGACGGTTATGTTGATTGATGTTCAGCATTCTCTCTCTCTACCTCTATTTCTCTCTCTCCTCCCAAGTTTTCTTCTTCTTCTCCCAAATCCCTTTCCCATACTTATACTCTATGTATTGATATACTCTATACTTGTAATTGCCTCATATTATAATTAATAGCAATACAATTTCTATTCAGCTTGAGCAATTGTGATTGTTTATTGATTGAATTCAATTGATTGGAGCTTTATTATTGTTGGATCGTATCATAAAAGTAGAAGGACTAAATTGACAGAATGGGCAAAATACAGGACATTTGGTGTAAATAACCTTATTATATATAGTTGCTACAGTAGAAACAAAAACGCGTTTTGGAATTTCAATTAATCAAAAACCCAGAAGAAACATATTGAAATTGTTCCAATAGATGAACAGCTACAATAGTTAAAAGGGTGAAGTAAAAGGGTGAAGAAAAGAAGAAACGAAGAACAGCCAATAAGACAGTTAGATCAGAGCAATACCAAGTTGGATATTTAGCTGAGAGCTCTGATGGGTAATAATGATGAAGATACACCGAGGGATTAGCAAGGGCTTTAAACCGTTTTACAGAGTTCTAATCTTGTAATATAGACGAAGTGTTCTGGGCTTCAAATCTATTTATTTGGGATGATTTTTCAAGTTTATTTTTAAAAGTATTATACAAAAATTAAAAATTTTCAAAACTTCAAACCAAAAAAAAGGGCAAAATATAGTAAGATCCTATAAATTTTATAATTAACCACAACAAACCCCTTCTACTTTTAATTTTACGGAATAGCCTCCTGAATTTTGCAACTAAATGCAACATATCTCATGCACTTTCAATTTCAAAAAATAGCTCACAAACTTTATAATTAAACACAGCACACTTCCAATACTTTTAATTTCATAAATAGTCCCCTAATCTTTGTTATTATTTACAGTTTACCTCCAAATTTTGTTATTAAATATAACACACCCCTTAGATATCAATAAATTTTAAATTAAAAAATACATGAAATTAAAAATTTTGAAACAAATTATGGAAAGATATATATATTTTTTTTTTGAAAAAATAAAATAATATTTTTAAATTTTATTTTTTAATATTTTTTAAAAATTATTTTTTCAATATTTATTTCAAAATTTTTAATTTCGTATATTGTTTTAGTTTTAAATTTTTAATCTAATTTCAAGATTTATTTTTAAAAAATTATTTTATTTTATCTTATAATATTTTTTATTAAAATTTTAAAAATAATGTATCACCTTCTAAATTTATAATATTCTTACTATAATTAATTAAAATGATTATTTTGTGTAAAATACCAAAAAATTCTCTTATCTTTTACCTAAAAATATAAAGCTCCTACATTTCATCTAAAAACTTAAATTCATATCTTTTATATAAAACTAGAAAATCCCTAATTTTTTTAACTTGATATTTTTTAAATTTTAAATTTATTATTCTAATTTTTGCTCAAGTGAAAAAAATATTATTGTAAAAAAAAAAAAGGACCTAGTGCCTCAAGAGCTCCCGCCTAACCAGAGTTTGGGGGTTGGATGTATGCAGCCTTACCTCTTCAGGGTATAACCCTGTCGAGAGGCTATTTTCGAGGACCCTCGACCTTATAGGGTTGGCAACACAAGGGCTTCTCAAAAAGTCACCCATCCTGGTACTACTCGCCACCAAGCACGCTTAACTTTAGAGTTCTAATGAAATCCGGTGCATTAGTGTCTGATAAATAAACCCTAAAGGAAATTACATGTATATATATATATATATTGTATTTTTTTCAAAAATTTTCCAATTTTTTTTCATAATTTGTTTTAAATTTTTAAAATTTGTATATTTTTTAATTTAAAATTTATTGTCGTCTAAGGGGTCAGTTATGTTTAGTATAACAATTCGGAGGAGTAAGTTGTGTGTAATTAGGGGTGTGCAAACTACGGTTAAAAACATAATCCAAACCAGACCAAACCGTAGTTTCGCGATTTGGTCTGGTCTATGGTTTGGAAAAAGTAGGGGCTTGGTTTCACAATATTTGAAAAAAAGGGTTTACAGTTAACCGGACCTAAACCCTAAACCACTAAACAGTAATTTGTGTGTTTCCTTGTAGCGAAATTAGTTATATGTGTATGAAAATATAGCCCTACATATACATGTGTAACTAGTATATATAATATAAAATTATTAAATTGTAAAAAATAATATTGAATTATTTATTTTTTATAAGTTATATGTGTATTAAGTGTATAATGTAGGGTTATTTATGTTAAAAATTCATGTATTTTACTCTTTATGTCAATTTAATCCTTATACTTTTAATTGTATCAATTTAGTCATATAATAGAAATTGAAGTTAACAGTATAATTTTCAATGATTTGATTATGTAAATGCAATGAACCGATATAAATCCTCTTGCTAACTTAAACTCACCCGTCACCCAATCGTTAAAAATTTTGTCATTAACTTGATGTTAATTTTATGACTAAATTGTCACAAAGTAAATAATACAAGGACAAAATTGACCCAATCAGAAAAAGCAAGAATTAAATTGATATAATAAATAGGATACAGGAAATTTTGCGTAAATTACTCTTATATGTATTTTTTAGGTATTTCTCTTGCTTATTTCAATCCAGAACAAGTAAAATGGACCTCATCCAAATTAATTTCCACCCTCAGTCGTTGCTTGGCTTTTTTTTTTTTTTTTTTTTTTTTTTTTTATCAACAGTTGCTTGGCATTTGTAATACCAATTATGTCATGTTAGTATCACATTAATTCCACTAAATAATAATCTTTCTCCTATTGTAGTACAAACCATAAACTAGACTGGACCAAACCATAAATTACAGTTTGGTTCGGTTCGGTTTGAAAGACAAAACGGTCCGGTTTGGTTTGAAAAATTGTCAAACCATATTTAAATGGTTTGGTACAGTTTGGTCACTAATGTTGATGTATTTTCAAAATAGTGTGTTTAATAAAGTGTTTGAGATTTGTCCCATTCTTGTTTGAAGTGTATTTGGCTTGAATGGGGTATGGGTCGACACAAAACCAAGAAAAGGTTTCTGTGGGTCAACACAGGGCCCGTGTGTAGACACACAGATCTTGTAGAACCGCGAATTGGGTCTGTGTGTAAACACACAGGTCTTACAGAAAGGTGTGTGTGGAGTGAGTGGAAACACTCACTTCAATACACAGAATTAGAATAATATGAGTGTCGATCTGTGTGTTGACACCCAGCTTGATTTCGACCATTACTCTGCCCGATTTTTTTTAGTTTTTGGGGGTTGGGTTTTGATATGTGTGGGACATCTTTGACATGTTATATATACATATATTCCCCTAGTTGTTTGACATAGAAAGACTTTGAAAGATTGGAAAGAATTACAAAGAGAAAAGACAAGAGTTCTTGAGAGATTTGTGAAAGTGTTCTTGACAAATTTCAATCACATACATCTCTCCTAGTCCTCCTCTTACACATCTTCACTTCATTGTATTGATTATCATTGTATCTCCAAGACTATTTCAATATACCGAAATAAGTTTTAGGAAAAGTGATCATACAGCCTCAACACCTGAGACCTTCTGGTTACTCTTTTGCAAGGAGTTTGCACTAACAATCTTAAGACTTGATTTCTGATTTGTGATGGCTTCATCGTTGTGTGAGATGACAGCCAACTTTGTGAAGTTTGGATCGATTTGATGGTAGTAATTCCCGCCGATGGCAGAGGAAGATGCACTTCCTGATCACTACTTTAAACGTGGTGTATGTACTGAATACACCACTCCCTGAACCCGCTTCTGAGGAGGAGGAGAGGCTAGGCGGGCAACGAGCCCGATTGAAGCGGGAGAATGACGATTACATCTATAGAAGGCACAATCTAAACGGCACGATCGATGCCCCCTTTGACATCTACTCCAACGTGCCTACCGCTAAGGAGTTATGGGAAGCTCTATACATGACAGAGGATGCAACAAGTAAGAAATTTTTAGTTAGTCAATTTAATAATAACAAGAGGGTTTATAATCGTCAGGTCATGGAACAATTCCATGAAATAGAGAGAATATTGAATAACTTAAAACAACATAATATGAATGTGGACGATACCATAGTTGTGTCCTCTTTGATAGACAAACTTCCGCCTTCGTGGAGAGACATTAAGAAAAGTCTCAAACACAAGAAGGAAGACATGTATATCGAAGAATTGGCTAATCATTTGTGTATTAAAGAAGGGTACAGGTTGCAAGACAAAAACAAAGACCGCCCCGGTGACATTAGAAAGATCAATGTCACAAAAGAAAGAAAATTAAGCAAGGAACCCAAAAAAACCGGACACTACCAAAAGAAACAAGATAACAAGAGGCCAAAATCGGTCTATTGGGAGTGTCAAAAGCTCGATAACCTTAGGAGGGATTGTTTTCACCTAAAGAATAAGAAAGGCAAAGGGCTTGATTATCATGCCAAAAATTTGAATGACAGATTCGTGGCAATGATATCAGAGATTAACCTAGTCCAAGTGATGACTCTTGGTGGGTTTACTAGGGGGCCACAAAACATGTGTGTAAAGATAGGGCGTTCTTCAAAGAGTTTGAACCCATAAACAACGGAACTGTGTTGTTTTTGAGTAATGGAGCGACCATAACGGTCAAGGGTAAGGGAAAAATTGATTTACTTTTCATTCACGGGAAAACCCTTACCCTGACCGATGTGTGCTACGTCTCGGATGTAAAGAAGAACCTCGTGTCTAGTGTCTTATTAAATAGGTTCAAGTTCAAGTTGGTCTTTGAGGCCGACAAGTTTGTATTGTCAAAGGGGAGATGTTTGTTGGAAAAGGCTATATGTACGAAGGGATGTTCAAATTGAATGTTGTAATAAAATTGTTAGTTTGGTTTATATGCTTGACTCTTCAGTTTTATGGCATCAAAGATTAGGTCATGTAAATTTTCATAGAATGCACAAAATGGCTAACTCATCATTGATACTACATATCGATAAAATTGATGATAAAGGTAAGACATGTATGTTAATGAAAATATCCTTCGGTTCAAAGGGAAACGAATTTACTTGACTTGGTTCATAGTGATTTGTGCTATTTTAAAAGTACACCGACTTTAGGTGGAAAGAGATACTTCATAACTTTCACAGATGATTGTTCTAGATTTCATTATGTGTATCTAATAAACCATAAAGAAGAATCACTATAGAAGTTTAAGGCATATAAAGCGGACACTGAAATACATTGTGAGACCTTTCTCAAACGACTTAGATCGGACTGTGGTGGGGAATATTATGATCCCAAATATTTCAAAACCACTGCTATTGTACATGAGGTCATAGCACCTTCTACGCCACAATAAAATGGCGTGGCTGAGCAGAAAAATCGAACTCTAACTGAAATGATGAATGCCATGTTATCTTATTCCAGACATAGCGATGGGTTTTGGGGTGAGGCCATGCTAATAGCCTGTTATATATTGAATCGTGTTCCGAATAAGAAAAGCAAAATAACCCCATATGAACATTGGAACAGTGTGGGGGTGTAGGGAAATTGTTAAAGTCCCTAAACCTAAACGAAAAAAGTAGGTGAAAGAGGCATCAATTATATTTTTGTTAGATATGCACCTCATAGTAAGGCGTATTGATTCTATATAATTGAATCAAATGGCTACATCAATGTGAACACTATAACAGAATCGAGAGATGCTCTCTTTGATGAAAATTGGTTTACCTTTATTTCTAGACTAAAGGATTATGTACCAGTTGAGAATGATATTTCTATGCCAGATGATGGATAACATCATGAGAGGGAAGAAATCCTTGATGAGGCTCTAGAACTCTAAAGGAGTAAAAGAACGAGGAAAGAAAAATCTTTCGAACTGGACTCCTATATGTTTTTGGTAAAAGGTATTAGGAATGATATGGACCATGTAATCCCATATTGTTGTGTCATGGAGTCGAATCCCATGACGTTTGATGAGGCTATGAGGTCTCATGATGCCTCTTTTTGAAGGAGGCAGTAAATGATGAGATGGATTCCATCATAGGTAATAATACCTGGATTTTAACGGATCTTCCACGAGAAAACAAGCCCTTCAGGTGTAATGGATCTTCAAGAAGAAGATAAAAGTCGATGGAACTATAGATAAGTTCAAAGCCTGATTGGTGGCTAAAAGTTTTACCCAAAAACATGGGTTAAACTACTTTGATACTTATGCTCCGATGGCAAGGATATCGACGATAAGAGTTCTACTAGCTCTTGCCTCAATTTATAAGCTAGTGATTCACCAAATAGATGTGAAAACAGCATTCCTAAATGGTGAACCAGAACAACCATAAGGATTTGTTGTTTCGGGCTATGAGAGAAAAGTATATAAACTCATACGTTCTCTGTATGGCCTAAATGAAGCAATGGCATCAGAAATTTGATTAATCTGTTCTAAACAAGGGGTTCATAATAAATGAATTGAATACGTGTGTCTATAGCAAGTTCAAGAATGACAAAGGAGTCATTATTTATTTGTATGTCGATAACATGCTGATATTCAGTACTGATTTGGAACAAGTAGAGAAAACTAAACAATTTCTCTCGATGAATTTTGCTATGAAAGACATGGGAGAGGCCGAGATTATTCTCGGTATAAGGATTGTAAGGAATGGTGATACGCAATCCTTGACACAGTCTTACTATATATAAAATGTGTTGAATAGATTCAACTTTGGTGCTTGTGCACCAATGTCCATTCCAGTGGACACAAGTGTGAAGCTTATACCAAATGTGGGAGCTCCAATGTCACAGTTGAAGTATGCCCGAGTTATTGGATGTCTTATGTACGCTATGACGAGCACAAGTCCCGATATAGCCTTTGTTGTTGGAAAGCTAAATAGGTATATTAACAATCCGAGTAAATTACATTAGCATGTAGTGTATAGAGTACTAAAGTACCTTAAGAAAACTATGGACTATGGTATTTCTTATGTAGGGTACTATCCCATTTTGGAAAGATACTCTGATGCCAGCCGGATCTCCGATGTGGAAGATCATGCATTCACAAGTGGATGGGTATTCTTGGTTAGTGGGGGTGCAGTTTCTTGGGGTTCCATGGAACAGACATGTATATCTGATTCCACTACTGCGGAAGAGTTTATAGCTCTTGCATCTGCGGCTAAGGAAGCTGAGTGGTTAAAGGATCTCTTGTATGAGATTCCTTTGTGGCCTAAGCCAATCTCACCGATATCTATCCACTGTGATAGTCAGGCTATGCTTTAAAAAGCGTACAGTGAGGTGTATAATGGAAAGTCCAGACACATTGGTGTAAGACATAGTATAGTGAGACAACTTATTTGAGAAGGTGTCATCACTGTGGACTTTGTGAGAACAAGTCAAAATCTAACGGATCCGTTTATGAAAGGTATAGCTAGAGACTTGTTATAAAAAATAGTGAAGGGATGGGGTTGAAACCTGTCATTTTAAGTCGCCTATGATAGACCCTCAACTTGACGCCTGGTACAAGGCGAGGTCTCAGTTTCAATGAGAGAGATCTGTCATTCGTGTGACTGCAAGCACTAAAAGAGAATTTTTCCATCTCATGTGTGAAGTGCTTGGTAACCTATGTCAGAGATACTAAGAGGATGAGCTTATGCTCTTAGTGGAACCGACTTGTATTATTATTGAATGCCGCATCGCAGGGACATGATCAATGGGTCCACCTTAGTGAGTGTGAAGTTTGGCCGCTTCAAGGAGTGATTTTTTACTAAGGTTTGGCTCTGAAACACTCACGAAGGGTACAAGACACAAAGCCACAAATGTGTCGATCTGGGAGTTGTAGGGTGTGTACGGGGAGTAAGCCTTGCGTGTGGAGATGTATTCGTTTAGTCAATTGGGATGTATGGTTCAAAGCATGGTCTATCATGTTCGTTCCAATTAATTCTAACGTGTCTTCACTAGCTGGGAGTTCAATCGAAAGACACCCTCATTGATGCATAATAAGGCTTCTTATTATTTTGAGATGTATTATGAGAATGATTGTATTTTAAAATGGTGGGGGAATGTTGATGATTTTCAAAATAGAGTGTTTAATGAAGTGTTTGAGATTTGTCCCATTCTTGTTTGACGTGTATTTGGCTTGAATGGGGGTGTGTGTCAACACATAGAGCCCATGTGTCGACACACAATCTTACAGAACCAAGAAAAGGTTTCTGTATGTCGACACACAGGGCCTGTGTGTCGACACACAGATCTTGCAAAACTGCATAATTGGGTCTATGTGTCAACACACAGGTCTTATAGAAAGGTGTGTGTTGAAGTGAGTGTCAACACTCACCTCAACAGACATATTTACAGTAACATGAGTGTCGATCTGTGTGTTGACACACACGGTGATTTCAACCGTTACTTTACGCAGTTTTTTCCAGTTTTTGGTAGTTGGGTTTTGATAAGTATGGGACGTCTTTGACATGTTGAATATACATATATTCCCCTGATTGTTTGATATAGAAAAATTTTGAAAGATCGGAAAGAATTACAAAGAGAAAAGACAAGAGTTCTTGAGAGATTTGTGAAAGTGTTCTTGACAAACTTCATTCTCATGCATCTCTCCTATTCCTCTTCTTACACATCTTCACTTCATTGTATTGGTTGTCGTTATATCCCGGAGACCATTTCAATACACCGAAATAAGTCTTAAGGAAAGTGAGTACATGGCCTCTATGCGTGAGATCTGGTTACCCGTTTGCAAGGAGTTTGCACTAAAAACTAAACCACACCAAACGGGACCGTGTGCAGCCTTATGTGTAATAACAAAGTTCAGAGGGCTATTTTATAAAATTAAAAGTGTAGGGATGTATTATGCTTAATTATAAAGTTTAATGAGCTATTTTATGAAATTGAAAGTATAGGGGATGTGTTGTGTATAATTTCAAAGCTCAAGGGGCTATTTTATGAAATCAAAAGTGTAAGGGGCGTATTGTGTTTAATTGCAACATTCAGGAGCTATTTTTTTAAACTGAAAGTGCAAGAGGTGTGTTGTAGTTAATTGCAAAATCCATAGGGTCTTTCTATTTTTTCCCAATAAAAAATTCAAAACATAGCCATTTTGGTCAATTCACATTTTAGGAAATTTAAAAACAAACCAAACTAGCTTTGTTTCTATAGGCAAAATATAGATATATCCCCTAAACCTTCTTATTAAACACAAGAGAATCTTGCACTTTTAGTTTTAGATAATAGACCCCTTTAAATTTATAATTAAACCCAACACACTCCCATACTTTTAATTTCATAAAATAGCTTCTTGTATTTTGTTTTTACACACAGCATATTTTCTGAACCTTCCAATTAAACACAATACACCCCTAGTTTTTAATTTCAAAAAAGCCCTTGAACATTATCGTTACACACAACTCAACCCTGCGAACTTTATTATTAAACAAAACTCACAATATAAACATAAGTAATTTTATAAATTCAATGTGTATATTTGATTGATTTTATAACAAAGTTTGTGAGTTGTTATTTTTTTATATTGGATGAGAAAAAGTGGATTATATTTAATTTAAAAGTTAAATTTGATGTGTATAGATTATTTGGGTTAAATAACATAATTTGATGGGTGATTGTTTAAAATTGAATGTGCATGGGGTAAATTACACCTAATATCAAACTTTCAGATGTTATTATTTTTCAAATTAGATAATAATTAGTAAATTATAATTAATTAACTTAAGCATTAAATTATATTCTTAATTTCAAAAGTGATATTAGAAACAACTCACCACATGCACGTTGAATTTAAAATAGTAACCCCTAAAATTATATTACCAAACTGAAATTATCTCAAAATTAAATTTAACATTTAAATTAAACATAAACCAATTTTTCTTATTTATTAGAGGAGAGGTTTTAGAAAAGTTAATCTAGTGTTAAAGTCATTGCTTCCTTTATAGGGGTGTTAACGGGTATGGGTAAACCTAAAACCCACTTAATCCACTTAATTTGGGTTGGATTGGGTTGGGTTTTAAATTCAAATGAGTCTTGTTGGGTAAAATTGAGTTTACCCATAGGTTTTATGGGTTCTTTTGGGTCAACTCATGAAACCCGCTATACCCACACCGATCAATACCAATGCAATATCATTAGAAAAAGAACTATTTACATTAGGGCTGTTTGTGATGAATTTTGTCAGTGTGTTTATGCATCACTTTTGAGTTCTGTACAGGGTGGGGTTTGTTAGGATAAGCCGAACTCAAGCTCTAGCTGCACGCCAACTTGATGTTCCCTGCAAGGTTACACGAATGGTTAGAGGGGCCTGTGGAGCAACTGACGGGGGACCCCTCCAACGCTCAAGTCAGCATCAATATTATGAAATAGTAAATAAGGGCCTAGCAATAATAGAGATAAAATACTTAGCCTGGGAAAAATAAAGTATTTGAATGATTATTGCACCGGAGAGGTAATCATAGGAATGGGTGCCTTTGAAGGAGGCGTGTAGCCCCCCTTTTTATAGAGGAATGATGTTTTTAGATAAGCATTCCTTTTTAGATAAGTATCCCTTTTCGGCTTAGCATGATTGATTCTATCCTTTTATTTACTTGTGTGTTAAATAGATTAAAGTGGGCAAATTATGTTGAGTTGAACCTAGTGGGCAAATTAAGTTGTTTTGCTACTGGGTGAATTGCATTGTATTTCTACTGGGTGAATAATGTTGATTTTGCCTCTACTAGGCCAATAGTGTTGATTTTACCTCTACTAAGCGAATTGTGTTGATTTTGCCTTTACTGGGAGAATTGTGTTGATTTTGTTATAATTTTTGTGCAAATAATTGTTTGTGTAACCTATTTGCCCCTTTACAGTAGCAAGCTGCTTAATTATAGTTTACCAACAAGAGCCCTTTTACTTTGCTCATTATCTCAATTTAGTCCATATACTTCAATTGTGTCAATTTAGTTCTTGTAAAAACATTATGTCAATTGGATCCTTGAGTAAAATATAGATTAGTGTGGTCATGGAACTTTCAATGGTTCGATCACATATTGGTTTTAGTTGCATCAATGGGTGCATTTGTAATGGGTTACTTACGTATAATATGATGGTGCCGTTAACTTAATTTCGATTTGATTAAATGATTACGTTGATACAATATAAATTGTACATGGACTATATTGACATAACTAAATATAAGAAAAAATATCAGTTAGGTACCCTAAGATATGACCATTTATCAGCTAGATGTCCTAATATTTCAATATATATAATAAGGTACCTTGGGATTTAAATATTTTATTTCTTAGGCACACTAAAGTTTTAAAATTTTATCAATCAAAAGTTCTTTTGTCGAAATTCGATGAACTTCCTTTGAAAAATGCTAAAATCAAACACGATTTCAATAATATATTAGTATCTTCATTAGAATTTGTTGATTTTTTGCTCAAAAATGCTAACACAACACATAATTTGGCAAAATTTAGGTGGCTTGTGTCAATATTTAATTAATATTTGATGGCAATTCACTAAATTTTTTTGTGAAAACATTGTCACGACTTATGTATATTATCGTCATTATGTATTACATCAACATTTTGTGTAAAATATTGGTCATATTCTTACAAAAATTCATTAAATTTCGGTACCTAGGTTTTGATAAAATATTTAAACATTAGGGTATCTCATTGTATATATTAAATTGTCAGGAAACATAGGTGATAAATACTTAAATCTCAGGGTACCTAAGTGATAATTTTTCTAAAAATAAAAAGGATAAATTGACACAGTGGACAAAGTAAAAGGACCTTTAGTGTCCCATAGGTTTCATTTTATGCTCAGAGTATATGAAATTTTATGTTGGATCAATACATTAAATTTGAAATCTAAACTAATTAATTATCTAAGTTTAGCTGACTACTTTATTCTACATGTATTATTAAATCCCTTGTTGACTTTAGTTATCGAGTTGATTTAGTAGGTTCCATCATCGTCTTTCTTTATCTTGGGTTGCCATGGGTTACCCATGACCCAACGGAACCGAGACCAGAACCATATTTCTAAAATGTCTTCTATGGGTATGTGTGGGTCTTGGACCTAAACCTATTAGGTTTTCATGGGTTGGCCCCAAACCCAACCTAACCCAACCCACCTATTGAACACCCCAACTCCTCTACTCCTTATGTCTATTGTATAGCCAAATGTTAGTTTTGACTTTGCAATTCCCTCAATACTCTATAAATAGAGATTCCCTTATATTTTATGTCATGATTCATTCAATAACAACTATATTTTGGCTTTCGTATATGGTATCAGAGCCTTCTTAAAAGACTTTTCTTATCTTCTTCATTTCTTTTTCCTTTTTTTAACTAGTTCTTTGTTTAATTTTTTTTTGGGGTTCTAAATACTTTTTAATCAATGGCAGCTAAAAATCTCCCTCCTCCCTCCCAAGAAAAAACTGACCGCTGTCACCACCGCCCTAATATAGCTCGGCTCCGCCAATGTCTGTGTGTCTTCGGGTGTAAGGTCGACAGGTCCTCCCATGGATATTCCAGATTTCCCCCATGTCGAATCCATATCCTCGGGTCTACTCCTCCAAGGTCTAATGAAGACCGGCTTCGTAATCTCTGGAACTTCATTAGCCCCCAAGACACCACAAGAATCTCAATTGGTTGGCTAGGGCATCCCCCGCTCCTTCCCTCCCTATCCCCTCCCCTCCACCACCGTGTGACACCTTATCACCACCACCTTAACCATGGCCGCACCCACCACAAGAGGAGCGACTGGTGTCATCGCCTCTTGCTGGTGATGGGGTCAGCCATCCCTTAGGCTGATGTCAATGCCTCAACCCACCCTAATTACTATAAAATTACTCCTTTACTACTCCTAATAACAAGTATTTCTATTATCATATCTATAAAATAGGAAAATACAATTGACACCCTTTTTGGAGGGAACAATTTTTTATGCTTCTAATCTCTAACCAATTAATGGGATACGTAGATGGTTCCTACCCCTATTGCCCGACCCATATCACCTATCAAGATGGCACCACCTCTCCTAACCCTAAGCATCTAAACTGGGTTAGCTGCCACATTATCTCGACCCCTTCTTAACATCCAACACCCCACCTCCAAAGCCATGTGGGATGCCATTGTCAAGCAATTCTGAGGCCACTCGTTGGCCAAGGAATTCGAATTAAAAACCCAAATTGTAAATATTCGTATAGATGATAAAACTATGGAAGCTTACCGCTCTGAATTGAAATCCATCGCCGACCACTTAGCTGCCATAGATTCACCCATCTTAAACATAGAACTAGTACACTATGCCCTCTACGGTCTTCCCATAGAGTGTGTTTCCTTTGCTACTCTCACAAAAATACCTCCCCCACCCTGGACCTTGAAATTCTCAAAACTACTATTCTAAATAAAGAAGGTGCCTAGAACTAATATCAAGGGCGCCCCCTACTAGAAAAAATCATGCTCTAGTTGCTACAAGTATAGGTTCGCAAGGATCTAATTCCGGTCGAGGTGGTCGTGACCAAGATAACAAGGGCTGCCAGCACGGCCTCCATGATAACCAAGGTGGCTGATCTGGTGAACAAAATCAACAACATCAATCGAGTCACAATACTCCACCATCCAACACAACCCAACAAAGTTGGGTAGCGGGTTACTCGTTGTTTAACACTAGTGGAATCCTTGGTCCAGACCTTTAGTACTGCATAATTTGCAACCACACTTGTCACAATGTTGTCTTCTATCCTCATCTCTTTGACTAAAACACCTTTCCTCGTGTCTTTCTCACTCGCTCACTACCATGTTCATCAGTGACTTTTAGGAATATAGTTGGTACCCTGATTCTGACTTTGAGGAATATAGTTGGTACCCTAATTTTGATGCATACAACCGCATGATTCCCAACTCAGGTATTGTCTGTAATCCTCTTCCTTATAATGGTTATAAAATTGTTTTAGTTGGTGCCAACGCTTTACTTCCTGTAACACATGTGAGTTTTTCAACTATTAAAATGAAAAGAAGACTTTTACAACTTAAAAACAATATGATTGTCCCTAAATTCACTCACAACATTGTATCAATTAAGCAACTTTGTCAAAATAATAAATGCACCGTTGAATTTGACTCTAGTTTCTTTTTTTTTTTTTTTGGTAAAGGAGAAGGCTACAGGGATCCCTCTACTCCGGATTTGCAGTAACAAACCATTATAGAGCTTCTTGCCTCACTCACTTGGACTCGTCTCCTGTACCCAATGTGGTGAACTCTAGTATCGTCGACTAGGACACCTAGGTTGCTCTGCCCTAGACATCCTACGTAATTGCAAACTTATGGCTAGTTCTTTATTCGTATTTGTTAGATTTGTTATTTGGACATGTCTCGTCATTTACCTTTTCAGCTTATCTTATGTTCTTTACTTCTTCGCGGCATTTAATCCATTCTTAAGTATGGCAGTCTCCGATATCATCTATTTCTTGTCATAAATTTTGTGTTACATTTGTCAATGACCTTGCACAATTTACTTGGTTATATTCGATGTGATATAAATTAGAAGTTTTTGAAGTATCTAAAACATTCAAAATCTTAGTAGAAAATCAATTCTCCACCACAATCAAGATCTTTCAAAGTGACGGAGGACGTGAATTTGACCATAAATGCATGAACCTATTATGTCATCAACATGGAATTCACTTGCGCCTCTTGTGTCGTGATACTCCATAACAAAATAGGGTGGCAAAATGAAAGCATCACCACATTGTTGAAATGGCATGGATGCTTCTTTTACAATCTAATCTCCCCTTTCAGCTTTGG
Source organism: Simmondsia chinensis (assembly GCA_018398585.1). Taxonomy (NCBI): domain Eukaryota; kingdom Viridiplantae; phylum Streptophyta; class Magnoliopsida; order Caryophyllales; family Simmondsiaceae; genus Simmondsia; species Simmondsia chinensis. Next base: position 30,687,251 of record JAGTTD010000002.1, on the reverse strand, counting down.
AACAATGCAGCTTGCACTCCTTGTTTTACAACAAATCATCTTCTCACAACGGTTTTAGCAAACTTTTCATCTTTTGAAAAACTTTTCAAAAATCTCCTGATTATTCAAGCTTTCGCATTTTCAGGTGGGCATGTTATTCTAACCTTACACCCTGTGCGCCTCACGCATTAGCACTAAGATCCATACCATGCATTTTCATAAGTTATACTACACGCTATAAAGGGTATCAATGTCCAGACCACATAATGGGAAAAATCTATAGCAATCGTCATGTTTAATTTGATAAGTCTAGCTTTCCCTGAATTCGTCAATTCCACTATGGTTTCTCCTCCCTGAACCACGAAGACCATTGTTGACCTCCCTCTTCCCCTTCGCCTACACCCAGTGTCACCATCGACAAGTGCCCCACCTTTGGGTGGCGGCATTGTCGGCGCCCCCGGGCCTACACTGCGGCCTCAACCAACTAACAGCTTCACCAGTCGGGACTAATGCCTACCTTCCCAACCCCCTTTGAATAATAGTCGAGATCCCAACCCCCCTGCCCGATGCACGACGCGAGAACACCACACCCACATTGCCCAGCATTGCTCGAGCCTAACGATGACTTTCACTCTTCTAGTCCAAACCCAACCTACCTCACTTTGCTCGGACCACAGCCAACCCCAGGACAGGGGCGACCTTGAACCCTCCTTACCTGCATCATCAGCTTCGACGTTGCCACTAGCAATGGACGGTCCTGACACCAACGGCCCTCCGCCTAACCCAGCCACCACTATTTTTTGGCTGCTGCTGATTTCAGCTCTCCCAAGTTCCATAACCAACACTCACCATATGCAAACATGGTTAAAAACAGAATTCGAAAAATCAAACATCCACTCTCCCTATCCATAATAACGGTTATTTTGGAACTCACATCTTATTCTCAGGCTATCAAAAACCCAAAATGGCAAGCAGTCATGGCAAATGAATTTAACACTCTTCTCCAAAACAACACTTGGGAACTTGTTACGCATGGCCCATCTAAAAACTTTGTGGGAAGCACCTGAAAATATAAAGTAAAGTACGAAGCGGATAGATAAGTAGATCACTTCAAGGCCTATCTTGTGGCCTAAGGCTTCCGCCTACATGAAGGCACTGACATCAAGGAAACATTTAGCCCTGTTGACAAACCCTCCATAATTTGCTTCATACTTTCACTTGCCATCACCAATGCCTGGTAAATTAGGCAATTGGATGTAAAAAATGCTTTCCTATATGGTCATTTTAAGGAAGAGGTATATATGTGACAACCTTAGGGTTTTATTCATCCAAAATTTTCAAATCATGCGTGTTGGTTGCGTGAAGCCCACTATGGCCTCAAGCAGTTGCAAGGGCATGTTTCTATGATACACTACCTTTCTCTATAGTCTTGGGTTCTCTTGCTATCGGGTAGACCCCTCTCTGTTTTTAATTCGCAAAATTAATGACACCATCAATCTCTTATTCTGCATTTTCAACATTATCCTCTGTTAGGAATATGCCTCAAATCCTTAGTTTTAAGTGGAGGCAAGTAGGAAGCACCCCGATCGATCGGGAGAAGAGGCCGATTGATCGAAAAATGTACGCAAGTGATTCCCCCATCAAGAGGGTCCACCGATCAATCAGTGAACTGCAGATCAATCGAGGCCCCCTCGATGGATCGGGAGTCTATTTTTCGCAAGGCTATAAATACAACCCTAGGGTTCACGTGTTCCGTATCCAAATAAAGTGAGCCACCGTCATCCTTGAGAGAGAGAGAGAGAGAGAGAGAGAGAGAAGTGAATTGTAATTCTTCTATTCTCAAATCAATAAAAGTCTCCATCTCCGCCCGTAGTTTTCTCCGCTCTCAATTGAAGAGGGGTTTCCACGTAAATCATTGTGTTCTTATTTTTCATTCTCTTTTATCCGTATTGCTTCTTATTTGGTTGTAGTATTTGATTCGAATTAAGTACTTGGGATTCCGCATTTTCTCATAAATTGGTATTAGAGCCCTTGTTGTTTATTTTGGTACTATGACATCAGCGATTAAATCTGAAGTAGAAAAGTTTAGTGGTCAAGGGAATTTTAGTTTGTGGCAAGTCCACGCTAGAGGTTTCCTGACACAAAAATGGCTTGAAGAAAGCACTAGATGGAAAAGAGAAGAAGCCAGAGAGTTTATCCGAAGCACAATGGGAGGAGTTAGATGAGAAGGCACTTGCAGCTATTCAGATGCAGCCACAGATAATGTTCTGACAGAACTCTTGGAGGTGAAAACCACCAAGGAGTTGTGGGAGAAGCTACAGGAGATGTTGTGCTTCAAATCAGTCTCCAATAAACTCACAGTCAAGCGCCGGTTATTCACTTTTCGTATGTCGGAAGATACATCTCTTAAGAACCATATTAATGAATTTAACTCTATAATTCAAGAGCTAAAATAATTGGATGATGCCCTTTAAGATGAAGATCAGGCCATGTTGTTATTATGTTCACTCTCAAATTTATATAAAGGCTTTGTAGAGAGCATGAAATATGGTGGTAGGTCAACTATCACAATTGATAAAGTTAAGAGGAACCTAGTGAGTAAAGAACGAGTAAATAAAGAATTGTCTGACTCTGTGAATGACTCTGGTAATGGTTTATTTGTGAGAGGTAAAACTGAGAATAGAGGGTCTGATGGTAAGTTTAGACACAAGAATCTGTCATGTAACTTTTGTCACAAGAAAGGGCACATAAAGAAAAATTGTTATAAGCTTAAGAATAAGCAGAAAGAAGATAACATGCATGGCCACAGTAGAGGTGATAAGTCTGCTGAGGCTAGTGTAGTTGAAGATGAGGGTGATGCTGATGTTCTTTTAGTAGCCGAATCCCAGGCCAGATCCAAGGATAAGTGGATCATGGATTCAGGTTGTTCTTATCACGTTTGTCCGAATAGAGACTGGTTCACCACATACAAGTCAATTCAGGGTGGAGTAGTCTTGATGGGCAATGATACAGCTTGTAAGGTTATGGGTATAGGAACAATCAGAGTTAAGATGTTTGATGGTATTATCAGGACACTTAGCGACGTGCGACACATTCCAGATTTGAAAAAGAACCTTATCTCTTTAGGTACCCTTGAGTCAAATGGGTATAAGTACACAGCTGAAGGTGGAGCTATGAGGGTCAATAAGGGTGTGTAGATTGTGATGAAGGGCAGAAGGGTAGGAACCTTGTATGAGGTTGTAGGTTCTACCGTGGCAGAGTCGGTGGCTGTTTCTACATCTATGTCAGAATCAGATTTTAATAAGATGTGGCACATGAGATTGGGTCATATGAGTGATAAGGGTCTGACAGAGTTGAGCAAGAGGGGTTTATTATGTGGTCAGTCTACAGGGCTGATGCAATTATGTGAGCATTACATCTATGGAAAGTAGAAGAAAGTCAGCTTTAAGCAGGCAGTGCATCAGACTAAAGGAACGCTAGATTATGTTCATTCAGATTTGTGGGGACTGCCAGAGTTGCTTCCAAAGGAGGTTCTAGGTATCTTCTAACGTTCACTGATGATTATTCAAGAAAAGTTTGGGTCTATTTTCTTAAGCAGAAAAATGAAGTTTATGAAGTCTTCAAGAAGTCGAAGACGCTGCTTGAAAAACAGACAGGGAAGCAGATAAAGAGGTTGAGGACCGATAATGGTCTTAAATTTATTAAGGGTGATTTTCTCAAATTTTGTCAGAATCAAGGCATTGTCAGACACAGGACTTGTACAGGTCAACCTCACAGAACGGAGTGGCAGAAAGACTGAATAGGATGTTACTGGAGAAGGCTCGATGTGCACTATCCAATGTAGGCTTAGGGAGAGAATGGTGGGTAAAGGCAGTTAACATGGCATGTTACTTAGTTAACTGATCACCTCATTCATCGCTTCAGTTGAAGACACCAGAAGAGGTATGGTCTGGATCCACTACTGATTACTCTTATTTAAGAATTTTTGGTTGACCTGCTTATGCTTATGTGAATGAGGGGAAGCTAGAGCCTAGAGCCAAGAAGTGTATCTTTCTTGGTTATACGTCAGGTGTCAAGAGATTTCGTTTATGGGATCCAAAATCTCATAAATGTCTGACTACTAGGGATGTTACATTTGATGAGTCTGCCCTGCTACATCCGTCACACGCGCCCTCCTTAGTTCGTGATTCGGATCAGGTGCAGAAGCCTGATGAGAGTCAGATACAATCAAATAGTTCAAATCAGCAGCAGGTAGTACAGATTGAGAGTATACAGGTACCTCCAGTACAGGTTTTTGATGAGGATGATGAAACAGAAACAGGTCAGCAGGTCGAACAATATACTATTGCTGATGGAAGGCAAAAAAGACAGATTAGGCCGCCACAGAGATGTGGGTATGAGGAGATGATAGCCTATGCCCTTACTACAGCTGAGACAGTGGAAAATTTTGAACCATCAACATATTCAGGGGCTGCATTTAGATCTGACTCAGAGAAGTGGCTAATGGCCATGCATGAAGAAATTGAGTCATTACAGAAGAACCAGACTTGGCAGCTAGTCAAGCCTCAAACAGGAAAGAGAGTTATAGGATGCAAATGGATCTTCAAACAAAAAGAAGGCATTCCTGGAGTGGAAGATGCAAGGTACAAGGTTCGGTTAGTAGCTAAAGGCTACAGTCAGGTACATGGTTTTGATTTTCATGATATTTTCTCACTTGTTGTTAGACATTGTTCCATACGAGCGATACTTGGTTTAATACCTATGCATGATTTAGAGCTTGAGCAGTTAGATGTGAAAACTGCATTTTTGCATGGTAAGCTAGGGGAGAGTATTTACATGCATCAGCCTGAAGGCTTCGTTGTTAAGGGTAAGGAAGATCATGTTTGTTTGTTGAAAAGATCTTTATATGGTTTGAGGCAGTCACCTAGGCAGTGGTACAAGAGGTTTGATCAGTTTATGACTAATAATGGATTCTTCAGGAGTAAATATGATAGTTGTGTATACTTCAGGAAGACAAACTCAGGTTCATACATTTATCTTCTGTTATATGTTAACGATATGTTGATTGTAGCTAAGGACATGACTGGTGTTAATAGCTTGAAACCAATGTTGAAAAGCGAATTCGAGATGAAGGATTTAGGAGCAGCCAAGAAGATACTCGGTGTGATAATCAGTAGGGTCCGAAAAGCAGGAAAGTTATACTTATCTCAGGAGAAGTATATCGAGAAGGTTCTAGATTGATTTCATATGAAGGATGCTAAGCCTGTTAGCACTCCATGGCAGCTCATTTCAGGCTTTCTGCATTGGATTCACCTTAGACAGAGGAGGATGTCAGGTACATGTCACAGGTCCCTTACTCTAGTGCGGTTGGTAGTATTATGTATGTTATGGTATGTACTCATCCAGATATTGCTTATGCTATCAGCAAAGTAAGTAGATACATGGCGAATCCATGAAAGGAGCATTGGCACGCTGTTAAATGGATTCTCAGGTACTTATGTGGCACTTTTGATGTTGGAGTTTGGGAGGAGTAAATGTTGTTTAGTTGGGTATGTTGACTCAGACTACAGTGGAGACCTTGATTAGAGGAATCTACTTTGGGTTATGTGTTCTGTTTGGGTGACAGTGCTATTAGTTGGAGAGCATGTCTACAGTCAGTTACCGCACAGTCAACTACAGAGGCCGAGTATATGGTAGTGACAGAAGCATTCAAGGAAGCTATTTTGTTGAGAGGTTTTATTAGTAAACTCAGTGTTGATCAGGGCACAGTTAGGGTCTACTGTGATAGCCAATCTGCAATTCACCTAGCTAAAGATCAGATGATTCATCATGATAGAATGAAGCAAATTGATGTCAAGCATCATTTTATTCGAGATCTGATAAATGAGCACAAGGTGGAGTTGAAGAAGATTGGTACTGAAGATAATCCAGCAGACATGTTCACTAAAGTTCTTCCCGTTAGGAAATTCTAGCATTGCTCGAACTTGGTTGGGGTCTTAGTTTCAGTTTGTTAACCCTGGTTGTGCGGTGTTAGTGGAGAAGGTGGAGGTATTTTATTTCGGTGTTAAATTTGAGTCAAGGTGGAGGTTTGTCAGGAATATGCCTCAAATTCTTAGTTTTAAGTGGAGGCAAGCAGGGAGCAACCCGATCGATCGAGAAATGTACGTAGGCGAATCTCGCGTTTAGAGGGTCCACGGATCAATCGGTGAACTGCCGATCGATTGGGACCCCGATCGGTCGGGAGTCTATTTTCATGGGGCTATAAATACAGCCCTAGGGTTCACGTGTTCCGTATCCAAATAAAGTAAGCCACCGTCATCCTTGAGAGAGAGAAAGAGAGAGAGAGAGAAGTGAATTATAATTCTTATATTCTCAAATCAATAAAAGTCTCCATCTCCGCCCGTAGTTTTCTCCCCTCTCGATTAAAGAGGGGTTTCCACATAAATCATTGTGTTCTTTTTTTTGTTCTCTTTTATCCGTATTACTTCTCGTTTGGTTGCAGTATTTGATTCGAATTAAGTACTTAGGATTCCTCATTTCCCCAAATCCTCACACGATCTAACCCTCGCTCCCTCAATACTCTCGTACACAACCTCTCCACTCAATTTACCATGAAGGATCTTGGACCATTACACCACTTCTTAGCCAATGAAGCAAAATAGACCAAACATGGCCTATTCCTCTCACAGCATAAATACACAGTTGACCTACTCACAAAGTACCAAATGCACCACGCCAAACCTATTAAGACCCAACTTCTAGCCCGGAACCATCTATTGTTAAACGACGGTGACCTATCATCCAACCCAATTGAGTACAAGAGTGTTGTTGGTGCTCTTTAACACCTCACCATGACACGACCCGATATATGTTATGATGTTAATCTTATTTCCCCATTTATGCATGTCCTCAAGACTGGTCATTGGGATGTGGTGATGCGGATCCTCAGATACCTCAAAAGCACCCTCGACCAAGGTTTGTCCATCTTTCGCGGATCATGTACCTCATTGGTGGTGTATGCTGATGCTGATTGGGGTTGGTGTCCAGACGCAAGCCGTTCTACCACAAGCTACGCCTTATCTCTAGGTCCCAACCTAATCTCTTTGCATGCTAAGAAAAAAGCCACAATCTCCAAATCTTTCACTGAATCCGAGTATCATGCAGTTGGCCTAGCCATTATTGAATGATTCTTATACTTGTTATGCTTTCTATTATTATGGTTATTATCCCTAGTACTTACCTTAAAAAAAAAGGTTATTATCCCAAGTCTCGGCCTTTTCTCTTATTGAAAGTCCCTCTCCATTATTAGAGTTGGTTACAGGATATTTCCATCTCGTGTAAGTTCAAGAATCTTATATCTGAGGGCTTTGGTAACCCTGTTCTAAATTATTGTTTCACGATTGTACCTTATTGTATCCTTAAAGGACCAAAGGTCCTTAGGGAGAGCATGTAACATTATTACAACCTTTACCTTGTCCCGTATGGTTACCTTAATGTTTGTTAGGTCCTGGAGCAATTTGTTCAACTTCTCTGAATACTCTTTTAGGGGTTTGTTTTTATTTGTTTTGTAAAAAACCTTTCTATGTATAGTATATGGTTGAATAGTGATTTAGACTTATAGATTTCTTCTAACTTAGCCCAAACTTTAGCTACAGATGTTTCATCACTACCTAATGTCATAGTAGAATTATCAAGACTAAGCGTAATAGAACTATAAGCTTTAACTTCTATTTATACCATTTCCTTCTCAGTTAAATGAAAAGGTTTTTTGTCTTCAAGCAAAAGTGCGGATCCAGTCCTTTAAGACATGAGGAAGCCTTCATCTTGACTTTCCATAAAGTAGAATCGTTCTTCCCATCAAATTTCTCTACTACAAATTTTTTAGAAGTCATTATCGAATCCTTGGATGGAACCTTAAGGCTCTTATACCACTTGTTGCGCAGGATAATAGCTTGGTGACATTACAAAGTCAAGAATTGCAAGTTCGACATAATTATAACTATGAATGAAAGAATACATGAAAACTGCAACGAAATATGAACACAAGATTTTTACATGGTTCAGACCTTAAAAAGATGGCCTTAATCCTCAGTTCATTATTTCTAGAGAAGTTGATCTATTATGAATAACCAATACATAAACGCCTGAACTAATTACATCCAAGAAGCTAGACTTCTAGATCAGAAATCTCATAAAAAGATGAACACATGCTGAAATTCTACACACCATAGCATGAAAACATGCTCAAGGTGTGAAGGATGCAAAAACCTATGCTAGGGTTTCTTTGGAGAGCACACGAGAATAGGAAAGAAGAAAATTAAGAGACAAAAGCACCAAAAAAGGGCAAACCCAATGCTTAGCATAGTGACCGCTCCCTATTTATACCCAAGTTCCTTGATCTGTGTCAACCCTTGCATGATGTCGTCTCTGCCTTTCACATCATTGCATCTAACCGCTGATAAATGCCCAAAGAAACACAATCTAGGCGGTCTTCAAGCTAACATGCATCCCTCAGAAGCAGGACAGATCAATGATGCATGTCCCTCTTAAAGACGCGTCATTAGGGTTACAAGATAAGCAAGGGGCTAGCAGTTAGAAGCACAAGCAGGCAATTTGGCAAAACAGTCAGGGACAAAATGATCATTGACCAAACATGCCCAAAACTTGAAAATAGAATGGGAAAGCCCTCGATTTTTAAATATTTACAGAAAGGTCATGACCTTTATGAGTTCAAACCTTCCACATGAAACGCATCATTTTGGCTTAGTCTTATACCAAGGTTATGTGTTTTGGTCTTAGTTTTTTGATATTTAATCTAATTGTAAGCATTTTAAATTATAATCCAATGTATATAGGAACCAATTACAACATAAAGCTAACTATAAGTTAAGAGTGTTAAATATATTAACTTCACATGGGTGATCGTTCAAGTTTAAATGGATGTGTTAACATTATGATTGTTCAGTTGGAAAGGGATGAAATATTTCAGTAAATGAATAGGCATGCATATAAAAGCAACAAAGGCAATATACCCAATGTCCGAAAGGCTAAGCAGGGTTGGGGGGGGCGGATGTAAGCATCCTCCCCCCCTTCAGGGTATTACCTCTGAAGAGAGGTTATTTTCGAGTGCCTCCAACCTGAGGGTGAGGACTTCCCAGGAGGTCACCCATCCTGGTACTGCTCTCGCCCAAGCAAGCTTTACTTCGGAGTTCTAATAGGATCCGGTAACGGCGTGTTGGTACCCTCTTTGGTCATGAATTATATCTTAAGAGAAATCATATATGAGAAAAACTTGGATAATTGCCTATCTTAGTCCATAGTAAAAATAAATCTCGTTCTTCAACTTGTCAAATAATATTTTTGGCTAAGTCAAGTGTTTTGGGAGGCTTTAGCTTTGAGAATTATGTAGGCCAAGAAAGTTTTGACTTTCTAGTTCAGTGTCGTATTCTGGAAGTCTTGCGTCAGTACCTGCTGCACCGGTATTGATTTGATTGGGGCACAAAACTTGCTCTCTGATGATTGACCTTGATTGTGAAGTTCGAGAAGATTGTATGTGCTCAGGAACAGCATAAAATAGACATGCCATCCAACTCTTCTTCCTTATTAGTGTCCAACATTGCAATTCGTATGTAGAATCAGGGGAATAGTGAGCAGCCAATGGGTTTACTGACAAATAATGAAAAGGTTTACATGTTTTCACATCCTCATTTGAACTATATTATTAAATATATGTAACTTTTGACCAAATAATTAATTAACAAAGTTTATGGCCTAAAAAATTAATATACCAAACCTTAAGGTAGTGATATATAATTTACCTTAAATATTCATATTATGCTATTAATAATGATTGTCTTAAGAATGTCTTGGACTCATGCATTTAGTGTATATCACTTTGATTTACTCGGATGTAAGATTTCAAAATGGCAAATATCAGTTGTATGTTGAATGTCAGCATAAAGTGTGACTGGAATGAATATTCAATAGAGAATATATAATCACGTCTTGAGATAGAGATATCTCCTTTAGTGGATTTACCAAGTATCCAAAAATTCTAAAACTTTGGCCAAAGTATTTCAAGTAAATGTCACTAAAATTTGATATGAGAAATATATGCGCAAATTGGGAACTTAAGGAAAGTCATGAAAAATATGACGATAGTAGTTTAAATTAATTTTTTCTCATGAATATCTAATAAATGGGTCAATGCTCCACATACCAACAATGTGAACATTTTTGGAATAAATATATTTAATTATAGAGTGTAATAATATTTACTAGTGTTATCCCGTATGATGCACGGAAGATGTTTATATTTTTAAATATAATTTATTGATAATCACATTGGAATTGAATTTTATAAAAGATACGGCATTGTATACTTTGCAAAATTACGTAGTAAAGATATTGAATTTTTTGTTTTTTCTTTTCTATAACTTCAAATATTAAATGACACTCTTTTAGAACTGCTTATATTGGAGTTTAGAGACTTTTGGTGAGACCCCATTAGAATTGCTTGGTTTGGAATTTAAAGATTTTTGGAGGTGGGAGCACTTCGCAATAATATATAGAAGATTTGGTAGAATTAAGTATTGTTGTGGAAATCAGATATTATCATATGATGATAATTAGATTAAACTTATTTGGAGTTAGAATCTGATTATCTCTAACATCTCTTCACCATAAGCCTTATACATGATTTCAAAATATTCAAACTAAATTAATGAGATGACTAAATTTACAAGATAAACATATAAATATAAGAGAAGCAATTAAATAAAAGCCAAAACATTATAGATGATGTGGGCCTCATAAACCGGCGGCCCAACCCCAGCTAAGCCCGCTTATGGACAGCATGTGCAAAACAAAGCCCAACAACTTGCACAAGCAGGATTGCATAAGATGTGCTCCAAACTCAACAAGGTGCCCGCATCAGATAGAGGCATAAATTAGTGTAGTTGACATCCTGATCACATGAGCAAAGGAGTCGAACCAATTTCCTTGTGTCCCATACAGGAGTTCTTTTTGTAGTTCTCTACTCAAATTTCTATAACAAAGTGATGTTAGACTGATGAATACTTACTTTAATGGCTCGATTAGATTAAGGGTTACATAATGGTGACTTTAGGACTCTTAGAGGGTAAATATTGTAGAAGCCTATAAATAGAATTTCTTGTGCCACGGTTTGGGAAGGGGAAGATGTAGTACAAACAGTGGAAGGTAAAGTATGAGTGTAAGACTCTATTGTAATACCTCTATTCCAATATAATACAATTATGTTGCTCTCCTTCGTGGATGAAGGTTTCAGTTAAATAACGTAAATTTCAGTGTCTAAATTATTTCCCTTACCCCTTATTATGTTTGCTATTTTGATTTATGGTTCAGAGATTCATGAGTGATCCTAATAACTGATATCTTAGAAGGTATTACTTGTCATGAAGTTTCAAACAACTGGTATCAGAGTCCCAAGTGGAACCTAAATAGGAGAATTAGCTGTGAGAGCGGGAGGAAAAGATTGGTGGCCGGTGATACTATTCCGGCAAGAGAAAAAAATGCGTGGGAGTGCATGGTGGGGCGTGCAAAGTGAGTGATGGCGCGTGGGTGGTGCACGGTGCAGCGTGGTGGCACACGGTGGTGCCTGTTAGTGCGTGGCAGCGCATGGAATGCTCGTGGTGGCAAGTGGGGCACACATGAATGGCAGTGTTTGGCCGCATGTGGTGGTGAACGAAGGAAGAAAAATACTAGATTGGTGTACCTGGATTGTGGAAAGATCTATGTGACCATGTTAATCATGGACGAAAAACCAAAAGGCGGTAGCAGGTCACTTCGGCGAAGTTTACAGAGGTGGCTGAGGGAGAACTTCTAGTGGTTCTTAATAGAGGTGGCCAACGGGCCTGGCCCCCGTCCTGACCCGTGGGTCTGGGGGGTGTACCGGGATACGCGAGGCCCAACCCAGACACAGGCCCTCGGGAACCAGCACAGCCCGATCTGGGGTGGATCGGTCCCCCTTTTTTAATAATTTTATAAAAATTATAAAATAAAAAATAGAATATCTATATATATATATATATAGAGAGAGAGAGAGAGAGAGATAAAAATAATCATAATTTATAAATGAATAATATAATATACAATCATAATAGTGCACTATAAAATTATAAATATATTTTATAAAATAAAATGTATTATAACTTATTTAAAAAAATACAATTATAGTATACTAACAATTACACTATTAAGTAAGTTATAACATAATATGATATGTATTTAATTTTATACAATAACACTGTAAATAAGTTAATCTCCACTTGCTTCAGTTGGTACGTTACTTTTAGTGGAGTTAGTTTCTTCGTCTTCATCTTCATCGCTTGGTGACGCCAAGTTCAGACATCCCTAGTCTCTATCTGCTGTAGCCATCTAGTGTTTCAAGCACATTGACATTTCTAAAGTCTTCACTAGTTTGCTCTCTTTGTTCCTAACAATTTGCCACCTGCCCTAAAAGCAGACTCCGATGTTATAGTATATAGCGGACATGTTAGTGTATCGCATGCCATTATGGAAAGCATGTGATATTGGGATTTACATGATTTCCACCATAACAAAATATTAAGAGGTTCATTGGACTCTATTGATTGGAATTGACAGAGGTGAACGCAAGTATAAAGAAAGCTCATCATATGAAGTAACACCTTATTTGAGCATTAATCGGTTAAACATATCCCATGCATATGATTATCCTCGAGAAGAGGACGAAGATGATGTAGAAGAAACATTTGTATTTTTTTGTTAATTTTTGAATCATGTAAAGTTTGTTCAACTTTATTAATAAGAGATCTGTAGTCAAAATATGGTAGCGTTCTTTCGTATAATATTTGGAGAAAAAATTGGAAACCTATAAGTTTGCAACGTAGACAAAAAATAGTGGCAATACAATATACCATGGGTAATATCGTATAATATTTAAAAAATTTTGTTGCATGGTTGCAATGGCTCCCACAATGTGGGGTAGGAGGAGTTCTCCATCATCCATGCAGCAATATCTACCAGTTTAGATATTGCATCTAGATTGGTTGGATAGTAGGAGCCAAAAAAATTTTAGTAGCATCTTTAAAAAGAACTAAGAATTTATAAATTTTATTTATTATTTTCCAAGTTATATTATTCAAACTAAAACAACCTAGATCTGCATAATCCATATATACAAATTCTATCAAGATTTCTTTATATGATATACATCTTTCTAAAGTTTTGACTGTTGACCCCCATCTAGTACTTGTGTTTAATTTAAAAAGTCTCCATGAAATTTCATGTAATTGACACAATTGTTTAAAATATTGTTGCCTACTTGCAGATGGTCTAACTGCTTTAATTATATCTCTTAATCTTCCTTATGTTTCATCCTATCCATTATCATTAAATACAAAATATGACAAACGCAACACCAGGGAAAACATTTCCCATCTAACATGGGCTTCAAATACCTAATTAATAGGTTAATAGATGCAATGTTGTCAGTTGCATTATCAAAATTAATGCTCATAATTTTGTTTTCAATTTCTCATTCACTGCATGCAGCCACAATGCTACTTGTGATTACACAAGCACTGTGGGGATACTTGAATAGGCGAAAATAAATAATTCTTTTTTGCATTATGTATGAAGAATCAATCTAATGTGTAGTTATGCACATGTAGGATATGTCGGATTTCGTCTTCCTTGTGTCAGACGTCAACGAGGTCATGCCCGTGCTCATCTTAAAATTTTCTTTTAGCTCGTTTTTCATTTTTGTAAATTCTTTAAACGTGTCACGCTTCAGCGTGTTGCGAGGAACCCTTTGAGCGACAGGGTTTAGTGCGTTTTTATAGTAATAGATAAATTCTAGGGTCTTTGCTGTGATAAATGGCTTCTCGGCCGAAATGACCTGTTTCATTAATTCACATCTATTAGTTTCTTGTGAAAACTTAAAGTTTTGAAGCGCACCAGTTGTTTGTTGTAGGAGGGTTTGTTGGGATGTATCCGCATTTAAGTCGAGGTGGGCTTTCATTATGTTTCGTTTTAAAGTGCAAGTCCCACCACCACGTTTATGGCTATAGCCTTTGTTATTATTAGAAAGTTTATAAAATACCTTATTTTGGTCACAATCTAGTGTACAATACCGCTATACTTGACTATTGGGACATCTACTAGTGGCACCCGTTGTGTTTCCTTCAACAGAGGGGGCTCGTGGCTCGGCCCTCGACAGTCACCGGGCTGACCAGGCTAGCTATAGTGTCAGGCCAGGTCGGTCCCGATTCCAGACGGGCTAGGTCACGGGCCATCCCGATCCACTGGCCACCTCTACTTCTCAAGGTAAGACTTCGTTTGTGGTGTTGGTGGGCCATGGAATGACTGAAAAATCCAACGAGAAACTAGTGGAGGTCTGGCAATAGTGGTCGAAAGAAGAAATTGAGTCGATGGCACTGAGGTGGTTATGCGCTTTAGATCTAATGGGTGGCCATTGAGAATCGCCTAGATCTGGTGGTTTTGGGCTAGGTCACAAAGACCTGTGGTGATCGTCGAAAAACTGACCTTAGAGTAGATGGCATGGAAGTCAAAGAGAACGACGGTGGTTGTCGGCCTAGGGCTTCGAGCTTGGCGGTAGTTACGTGCCTCAGGGTGGTCGATCAGTCAAGCGATGACTGAAAGGTCGAAGGTGAAGACGACGACGAAGTGGGAGTGGAACTTCAGTGGCTGGAGGTTGTCTTAGAGGTGCTCGTGCATTCCTAGAAGGAGGAGGACGATGATGGATTGACGTAGTCGATGGTGGTACCAGTGTTGGGTCCTATTGTTGAAAAGAGGAAGACGAAAAGCTATAGAGGTGAGAGAAAGGGTAGAGGTTTAAGGAGAGCGAAGGGAACTGTAAGAGTGAAAGCGAAAAAGGCGATGGATTACTTTGACAGCACTAGGGTTTTGTTGGGGTTGAGTCAAAATTAGGGTTGTTCGAGAATTTGAAGACCAAAATTAAACCCACGATTTTCTCTATTATTAATTTTCTGCCCTGGAGTTCGATTTTATTTTTCTTGGAGTCTGGGCAGTCAACAGATTTACGTTGACTGCATATTGAAGCGTAAAACTGCACTGGGTTAGAAATTAGAATCAGAACTAGCGCATGTTAATTGCGTGTGAGGGGATAGCATGGAGGACTATTGTAAAAAAAAAAAAAAAAAAAGCTTTTTGTGATCCTCATCAGTCTATAAGTGAGAGATTATTAGGTTTGGAGACTGATAATATATCTACTTTAATGATTGGATTAAATTAAGGGTTATATAATGATAACTCTTGGACCCCCTAGAAGATTATGATTTTAGACGACTACAAATAGGATCTCTTGTGCCATGGCTTTGGTAGGGGCGAAGATGTAGTACTAACAGTGGAAGGTAGAGTGTGAGTGTAAGACTCTATTATAATACCTTTATTCCTATATAGGGAAACTATGTTGCTCTCCCTCCGTAGACTGAGGCTCCGCTGAACCACGTAAATTTTAGTGTCTAAATTATCTCCCCACCCCTTTATTATGTTTGCTATTTCGATTTATGGTTCTATGATTCATGGATGATCCTAACAACTAAATTCTAGAAGATACTATTTGTTGTGAAGTTTCTAACAACTGGTATTAGAGTCCCAGATAGAACCTAAATCGGAGAATTAGTTGTGAGAGTGAGGGGAAAAGACCGATGGTCGGTGTTATTATTTTGGCAAAGAAGAAATAAATAAAATAATGGTTGGGAGTGCACGGTGGTGCTTTAGAAGCCCGTGATGGCGCATGGAGATGTGCTGGTGGCACGTGGTTGGAGCATGGTGGCACATGGCAGCGCCTGGAATGCTTGTGGCGATGCGTGTGGCACGTGGGTGGCACGTGGCGGTGTTTGTTGTGTGTAGTGGTGAACGAAGGAAGAGAAAGACCATATTGGTGTACCTGGGTGTTAGATTGTGGCCAAATCTATGTGACCGTGTAAATCAGGGCCGAGAAACCAAAGGGCGGTGGTAGGTTGCCGCGGCAGTGCTCATGGTAGTAGTGGCTTTTGAGATATAGTGGTCCCTAAAGTAAAACTTTGTTTGTGGTGTTGGTGGGTCATGAAATGACCAAAAAATCTGAGACGAAGCTGGTGGAGGTCCGGCTGTGGTTGTCTGGAGAAGAAATCAAGTCTGCTGGCATCGAGCTGGCAGTGCGGTTTAGATCTCCTGTGTTCAGTTGAGAACCGCCTAGATCTGGTGGTTTCGAGCTAGGCGGCAGAGACCTATGGTGGTCGTCGACCTCGACGTCGATGGCCTGGAAGTCAAAGCAAGAAACAGTGGTTGTCGATGTGGGGCTTCGAGCACGATGGTAGTTACGCATCTCAGGGTGGCCAGTCTGTCCGCCGGTGAGTCGGTGGTGGCTGCAAGGTCGAAGGTGAAGACAATGACAAAGTGGGAATGGAGCTCCAATGGTTGGAGGTTGTCTCGACGGTGCTCAAGTGTCCTCAGGAGAAGGTGGAAAGCAAGGGAGCGACGTCACTGGTGGTGGTCTTGGTGTCGGGTCTCATTTTCGGAAAGAGGAAAATGAAAAGGTGCAAAGGAGAGAAAAATGGCAGAGGTTTAAGGAGAGAAAAAGGAACTATCAGAGTGGATAAAAAAAAGGTGCTGGATTACTTTGAGAACACTAGGGTTTTGTTGGCACTGGATGAAAATTAGGGTAGACCGAAAATTTGAAGATCAAAATTAAACCTAGGGTTTTATCCTGTTATTAATTTTTTGTCATGGAGCTCGATTTTCTTTTTCTTAGGGTCCGTTTAATCAATGAATTTAGGTTGAGCGGCTAATGAAGCGAAAAATTGGATTGGGTTAGAAATTAAAATCAATGCTGGCACATGCTAATTACGCGTGAGGGGGGTAGCATGAAGGATTACTGTGAAAAAAGCTATTTGTGATCCTCATTAGTCTCCAAGTGAGAGATTGTTAGGTTTCAAGACCGATAGTATACCTACTTTAATGGCTGGATTAAATTAAGGGTTAAATAATGGTGACTCTTGGACTCCTTAGAGGGTTATGATTGTAGAGGCCCATAAATATGACCTCTTGTACCATGGTTTTGGCAGGGGTGAAGATGTAGTACAAACAGAGGGAGGTAGAATGTAAGTGTAAGACTCTGGTTTAATACCTCTCTTCCTATTTAGAGAAATTATGTTGCTTCCCCTTCGTGGTCATAGGCTTCGGTTGAACAAAGTAAATTTTAGTGTCTAAATTATTCATCCAATCCCTTTATTATTTTGCTTTTTCAATATATGGTTCAGCAATTCATGGGTGATCCCAATTACTGATATCCTAGAAGGTATTAGTTGTTGTGAAGTTTCCAACAACTAGTGTCAAAGCCTAGAGTGGAGTCTAAATCTAAGAATTAGCTATAAGAGTGGGAGGAAAAGACTGGTGGCTAGTGGTACTATTCTAGCGATAAAAAATATAAAATAATGAGGGGGAGTGCACAGTGCCACGTGAGAAGAGCGTGATGGCGGGTGGAGATGGGCGGGTGGAGCGTGGGTGGCGCAAGGCGGCAAGTGGGGGCGAGTGGGTGGCGCCTAGTGGTGCGTGGGAGTGCATGACACCATGTGGAAGAGTCTTGGAGGCGTGTGGGGCACGCACGGAGCACGTGAGTGATGCGTGGCCGCTTTTGTCATGTGTGGTGGTGAAAGAAGGAAGACAAAGACTAGATCGGTGTAACTAGGTGTTAGATTGTGGCTAGACCTATGTGACCGTGTGAATTAGGGGTGAAAAACCAAAGGGCGGCAATAGGTCCCGATGGCGGAGTTTGTGGATGTCGTTTGTGGTGTTGGTGGATCGTGGAGTGACCAAAAAATCTGACACGAAGCTAGTGAGGTCCGCAGTGGTGTTCTAGAGAAGAAATTGGCATCAAGGTTGGCGGTGCTATTTAGATATAGTGGGTGGCGGTTGAGAACCGCCTAGATCTGGTGGTTTTGGGCTCGGTGACAGACTTGTGGTGGTCGTTGAAAGACCGACCTTAGGGCTAATGGCCTGGCAGTGAACGGATTTAGGTTGATTGGCTATTGAAGGGAAAAATTGGAGCGGTATAGAAATTAAAATCAAAGCTGGCTCATGTTAATTACTTGTGAGGGGGTAGGATGGAGGACTACTGTGAAAAAAGTTGTTTGTGATTATCGTCAATCTCCAACTGAGAGGTTGTTAGGTTTGGAGACTAATGGTACATCCACTTTAATGGATGGATTAAATTAAGGGTTCCATAATGGTGACTTTTGGGCTCCCTATTTATGATTGTAGAGATTTATAAATAGGATCTCTGGTGCCATAATTTTGGCAGGGGTGAAGATGTAATACAAACAGTAGGAAATAGAGTGTGAGTGCAAGACTCTGTTGTAATACCTTTATTCCTATATGGTGAAATTATGTTATTCCCCCCTGTGGATGTACACTTTGGCTGAACCACGTAAATTTCCGCTGTCTAAATTATTCCTCCCATCCTTTTATTATGCTTTCAATTTCAATTTATGGCTCAGTGATTCATGGGTGACCCTAACAATTGATACCCTAGAAGGTATTAGTTGTTGTGAAGTTCTTAACAAGTGATGGATGCCATGAAAAGGAGAGCAAATATATAGACTTGAGAGAGTCAGACACTCCATCTTTCCTAGAGTGGCAAAAGTTGTAGTTCATTGTCACTATTTGAATTGATGGACTTGAGATCTTCGGTGTGGATAAGGAGAATTAGAGGGAAAGATGGTCCCGCTTAGCATGCCAAAATTTGACAAAATTTTGAATAAAATAAATACGTAAAATAATGTTGCATTAGAATACAAATATGGATTTCTTTAGAAAATCATGGACATAATATTTGTGAGTATTTTCTTTACAAGAAATACAAACGAAATCCTTTAGTTTGATAAGTCATTTGTCGATGGCATAAACCTAGAAACTTAAAACAGAGATTAATTTACCAAAGTAGCACACTTTGCAAAAAAATTTACCAAAATGGCATAGTTGGACTACAACAAAAAAAGGTAGATTCTCGGCGCTTTTTTTGGCAATTCTCGCTCAAAAAAGCGTCGAGAATTTCATTATCGGCGCTTAGGACAAGCGCCGAGAAAGCAAACGCCGAGACTTTCGACGTTTATAAATGCCGAAAACTCTCAGCGCTTAAAAACGCCAAGAGTTTCGGCTTTTTTAAGCGCTGAGACCCTCGGTGCTTTTAAGTGTCGAGATTTTTCGAGTTTTTTAAATACCCTATTTTCTCTTCTTAGCATGGACATTTTACAAACAGCCTGTACTGCCTATTTATTTACGCATATTTTGCACACACACACATATACATATATATATATATATATATATATATATATTTATATATATATATATACATACATACATATATACTTAATAAAAAAATATCATCTAATACGATAAAATTTTCATAAGACTCCGAATTCGACAATCAAAATATTACAATATTGTCAATGTATCTTGAAAGTTCAATACAAAATTTGAGATTTTTTTCACTCCAAATATCAACATAATTAATCTAATATCAACCAAAATAAAAAAATAAAAAAAAATACAATGCTAACTTAGTCAAGTACATTCTTCACAAATATATCAATCAACCGAATGAGCTTGGCGTGCTTGGAGATGCAAAAAAATTTGAGGGTTCACCATCACCTGATCCCGATTCATCTCTACCGTGTATAGACAACACAATAATAACATTACTTATGTACAAAATATCAATCTACCAGTTTACTATCACATAAATCAATAACAATGAGCACATGAAATCATTCATCGGAACCCGTCAGCCCTCAAGTGTCCACAATCCCTTTTGGAAGGGAAGTAGGAGTAGATAGAGGGAGGTCTAGGTTGTGTTGCATCGCATGACTTCCATATCATGTGATTGCCACCTATTTAGCTTACCCTCCATTCTCATTTCCATCTAGTATGTGCTTGAAGCAAATAAAGTGTCTGCTACATCTTAAGGGGTCAATATAGCACATGAGATTCCACTTTCTGCCACATCTTGCAAAGCACAACACACATGATTCAAATTATATCTTGTTGTCTAAAGTTAGGCTATTCCTCATATGGGAAAAATTGAAAGAAGATTATCAATGAAGATATTAGAGAAAAGATTTAGTAGAAGAAGTGTCAAAACATCCAAAAACCAAACCATCTTATCAAGCAGCAAGACAAGCATATCTGATCCAAAATTTTGCTTCACATGGTAAATTCATGCAGTTTCCCAAAAGTACCAACCCCAATGCCGCCTTTTGTCTCGATCATTTACATTATCAATTTCATTATTTACAAAGAATTAGAAAGGCAATTATTTGCATTATAGTACAAACAAATACAAATTAAATAGATTATCTTACCGGATCAGCAACCGCAGTAATAATTGCTCGACCTTTTGCTATCATTTCATATGATGCTTGGCCAGAAGAAACAGCATCATAGATGGGTAGGAGCCTTCTCATTTGCTGCTTTACATTGGCCAATTCTATTTTCATATTTTGCACTTCGACATGATCACCGGTACTATCGAGTCCCCTTTTCTTTAGTTCACCCCTGACTCCGTATATATCACTCCTCTTCACGCCAAATCCATAACCTACCGCTCGATAGCCCGGATTTTCCTGTTCATACATTAACTCGGTAAATACTTCCTCCTCGAGGTCTAGAAGAAGATCTAAGTCGAGCCTCGACTATTTCTCTAGCTGTATCCTACAAAGAAGAGAAAAAGACATTAAATACATTTAAATTAAAAGAAATGTGAGATAATAATAAAACCCACCATAAATTCTTGCGAAACAGTGTTCTCAAAAAAGCCACCACTTTTCCTGGTATGAGTTTCCTGGTAAAACTCTATACTGGTGGGCTTCCTCCCTTTGTCAATTTCCTACAATCAACACGTTAACATAAGTCTTAACTAATTTAACAGGTAGATAGTAATAATACACTAAACATATACTGAAATCCTTACAAAACTATCTCTTTTATTCGCATAACTTGTTGAACCAGTCGTGTGAAACTGATTCTGCTTGGCACGTGCTTCTTTGCCGCATTTACTCTACTCTTGACATTGGAAATCAACATCAATCCAAGAAAAATTTTACAATCATAATCAATATCAATCTGTTTCCCCCTTTTTAACTAATCAAAAATTATTTAAAAAGAAATTGTTTTACCTTGCCTTGTGGAGAAAATCAAAAATGTACCAAAGTTATCCATTAGTCACAATTAACTCCTCGTGGCACTGTTGCAATAACTTCAGCCTCAGTTTTGTTCCCTTGGCAATATTGTGCTTTCAAACTCGTCTTATAACCCCTCCACATTTTGCCAAGATGCTGTAGTATTGATTTATCAATCAATACATCATTGGGCATTGAAAATTTTTCCTAAAACATAAAATCCAACAATAATGTCACAAAAAGGCAAGGGAATAGTAAGAAGGCATAAAGCAGCAGTTGTACTAGTAAAAGAGCAACCACATTTCAGTGCTATATCCACATTTCACTCGAGCAGTAAATTTTGATAGAATAACCTATTGCCAATTATACTATTGAGTTAAATTAATACAATTAAGAGTATAAAACCTTAATTAATACAATGATAAAGTTCAGAAACTTCAGACATACATATTATATCATATATATAAAGCAAACTTCAGACATAAATAATACTTACTCGAATAACCTCAATAGCTTCTGCTTTGTATTGGTCATTCATCGTACGCCAATCTCTTCCTCCGAGCGGACAAAACCGTCCCGTTTTTGCAACCTCTCCAATAAACCGGACCAACAAATCGCCACCCTTTCTAATTGGTTGGCATAGGTCATTGAACCGCACAATAATTCTTACACCTTCAGGAAGATGCCATACTTCCTTAACTGGTATCGTCCTTAAGGTACTCAAGTTACATTGGCCATCTATTAACGATTAAGATATATCATTACTTTTCTAATCGATTGAAAAATTATTACCATAATTAATGCTATAAAATGGAAAACATTTACCGATAAGTTGAAGTAGCTCCCTCTCATCAAATGGCATGTCAGTGGACCAAACACCAACTTCCCTCACTGGTCCCTCTGCTTGAGATGTTGACGGTCTTGGCTGACTGTCATCACCTCCTTCATGTTCCGGTGTTGCTGTTGAGGACTGCACTGATTTTCCACTTCTAAAAAACCTCCTCATTGTGAATCCACGCTTTTCCAAAAATAAAAGAATTAGTAGATGTATAATAGAACTTACAAAATTAAAATGAGAAGCAAATATGTTCCGTAAAACAAATAGTCAATAATGAAACAAAGATCATGGACAAAATGAAACAACACGTACAAAAGAAAACTAACATACATGGACAAAATGAAACAACACCTAACATTATTTCACAACTCTAAAAAAACAAAGATCAAATCTCGCCTAGATCATACAAGTCCCTAGGTTTAGTCTTAATGACATGATACCATCCCTTTTGCATCTCATCTTGAATATAGAAAACTTGCTTTGCTTGAGATGAGATGACAAATGGATCATCTTTCAACAATCGACCCGTATGCATCAACTTAGAGAAGTTCACACAAACACCATCATTTCTAAATGTTCTTAAGCCCCTATTTATATCTACCCAATCACAACGAAAAATGAAAACTTTATAATTCCCATAATAGTCTAGTTCATAGATGTCTGTCAATTTGCTATAGTAAACTTGTCCATCAGCTACGACCATGACCCTAGAATTTTGTGTCCTCATATAGCGTTCACGATCTTCTGTATGAAACTTGTATCCATTAAGGACAAAGTCCTTCACTCTTTTAGCATACTGATTTAGCCCACCAGCTAAGGCCCTTCTCAATCTGCTTTCTTCGGTAGTTGCATCAATTTTGTGCACCTTAATAGAATAAAAGGTAGTATCAAAATTAATGGTGAATATATAATATCAACTTTAACATCGAAAAAAATATACTAACCTGGTTTTGAAGCCACTCAGAAAACTCTTCAACAATCCACTGATTTTCTAATGTTGCATTAGATCGACCTCTATGGAAATATGCTCGTCGTTTTTCACTTAAAAATTCACTATAATAAGGAAATTATTAGTATGTTGAACAAAAATAGTTAATATTGACAAAGTTGCTTCTATTAACACTTACTCACGAAGTTCCTTGATTTCATCTAGCTGAAGTAGCACATAACGATGCGCTTATTCCTTACTTCTCATATCAAGGCGAACAATTTTCTTTTTTCCAATTGCACGGCCCCCAGAGTTTAACAAGTATTTACCCACACTTGAACTATTATCATCATTTCTTTTAGGTCTATTAAAAATGGTCGTAGCACCTTCTTAGTATCTAAAACAAAATGTAATAGTCTCCTCCATGATATAGCCTTCAGCAATGGACCCTTCTGGCCGCGCCTGGTTACTTACGTATACTTTCAAATGGGACAAATACCTTTATTACATAAATATAAATAACACGTGAGATCAATTACTGGATGCCAAATATGAGAGATAAAAGTAAATGAAGCATTATCGGCTAACCTTTAAATCAGATACATCCATCTATAGTGAACAAGCCCACCAAGCTTAGCCTCCTCTACTAAATGAATTAGTAGATGAGCCACGATTGTGAAAAATGTAGGTAGAAATTCCATCTCCATCTCACAAAGTGTAAGAATAATGTTCGATTGTTGAAGATCGAGCATATTTGGGTCGAAGGTCGTAGAACACAAGTATTTGAAAAAGGAAGATAAGTCTGAAAGCAACTCAATGACTTGTGCGACATTGGATGCTCGTAAAGCTACAGGAAAAATATCTTGCATAAGAACATGGTTGTCATGACTCTTAAGGTTTAAGAGTTTTCTTTGTTTCAACTTCACACATCTAGAGATGTTAGATTCATATCCATCCGGGACCCTAAGTTTCTGTAGAACTCTTAGAAACCGTTCTTTATCATTTGAAGACATATAGTAAGAAGCTGGAGGCATGTATGGATCTCTATTAGGACAAGGTTGTAGCCAAAGATGTGGCTTTATGTTCCTTCCTTCAAGGGCCCTTCTTACTTTTTCGTCATCTCTAGTCTTTCTCTCCATATGTAATAGCATCCCTAGAACATTATCACACATATTTTTCTCTATGTGCATGACATCTAGATTATGTCGAAGGAGATTGTACTCCCAAAATGGCAAGTCAAAAAATATGCTTTTTTTCTTCCAAAGCACTTCCTCATTATCCACTCTTTCTATTGAACTGTCTATGTGGTGCCTTTCTCTTTTCTTCTTACTAGTCTTTTGGGTTTTTCCGTACTTGTAATGAACCTATTCTTGTGCTTTCAAGATATCAGTCCCTGATGCCGGAGTAGGAGCACAAGCATACTCCATTGTCCCATCAAACAATTGACTCTGAGATCGAAAAGGGTGATTATTAGGTAACCATTTACGGTGTCCATTATAGCAAATCTTGCCCCCAAACTTATAAGAATGTGTATGTTCAGTGCAATAAGGACAAGCTGTGTAGCCCTTTGTACTCCAACCAGACAACATAGTATATGCAGGAAAGTCATTGATAGTCCACATTATAGCCCCTTGCATCCTAAAGTTTTGTCCACTGTAGGCATCATATGCATCAATACCTTCCCATAACAATTTCAACTCGTGCAGCAATGGTTGTAGGTGCACATCAATGTCAAGTCCAAGGCCCGATTTCCCAGGAATAATCGAAGAAAGAATGAATGACGATTGCTTCATACATAGCCATGGGGGCAAGTTGTATGGGATCAACACCACTGGCCATGTACTATAAGTAGTATTCATAAGACGGTACGGATTGAAGCCGTCACTAGCAAGACCAAGCCTAACACTACGAGGATCTGAAGAAAACTCCGGATACCGAGCATCAAATGCCCTCCAAGCTAAGCCTTCTGCAGGATGCCTTAATTTCCCATCCTTCAAACGGTCTATCTCATGCCATCTCATATCTTCGGCTGTTTTAGATGACATGTATAATCTTTTGAGCCTTGAAATCAAAGAAAAATACCGCATAACCTTAGCGGGCTCTCCTCTCTTGGTTGACATAGTTTCATCACTATAGCTGTCATCTTCCTTACCCTTAACTGTCTTCCATCTTGAGGTACCGCATGTATGACAACTCTCTTTTTTAGACATTTCACCCCAATACAACATACAATTATTTGGACAAGCATGAATCTTTTCATATCCAAGACCCAACTCATTGATCATTTTATGAGCTTCATAATAAGATGATGGAAATACCATAATTTGGGAAAATACATCAACAAGAAGTCTTAGCAACATCGTGAAGGACTCAGCAGACCAACTATGCATACATTTCAAGTGAAACAAGTGCAAAAGAAATGACAATTTGGAGAATGCGCTACAGCCTGGATATAGTTCTTCATTAGAAGCTTCCAATATCTTCTTATACTTGGCTTTCTCCTCAGGAGATTGGTTGGGTTGTTCAAGAGGAACTTGGTCCGACCAATCATGTTCATCAGACAAATGGGGTTGACTTGTGGAGGGAGGAATATCAACTTCGATACTTTTTCGTAGTAATCCACCAATATCATCTCGACCTATGGCCCTTCCCTCATTATTATTGGTAGATGTTTGACGATTGCATCTCAATTATTAAACAATATCTTCTTTTTCATGAAAAATTTATTTTTATACTTTGGCCAAAAACCCTTAAAAAGGATATGATATTCCACATCTTCTAATGAGAACCATTTGGCTACTTTGCATTTATTACATGGACATCGAGTTTTTCCTTCTATAAGGTTTTCTTTAGCCAACTTAATGAATTCAATGACACCATCAATATAAGCTTGACTAATCCTTGGTTGCGTGATCCAACTCGTATCCATATCTCTAAATATTAAGTAGTGCAATCAAATTACCTAAAAGTTGAAAAAAGTTAGAGTTCATAAGACAAATATTTAATCAACCAATCAAAACATATACAAATACAAATACAAAAACAAATAATTAATGGGACTTAGGAAAAGTTAGAAATTAAAGTAAGATACATGAGTTCCTTATAATCAATTTTAATCCTCTAATGTGAAGGTTCCATCTAAACAAGGGTTATAGCAACAAAGTTTTATTTTTCCAAATTCAAAAATTATGAAATCGATATCTAATCTCCCTAACATTAACAAATTGAACTCACAAGCGCCACCAACACATAATTTTAAACATCAATCAAACACAGTAACACAAGAATTTCGTCAAAACAACATTTTTTTGTATTAATCAATTCAAAGGATGAGATGCAATGATAGAATCATTCGAACCATAGCATTAAGGATGCGCATGAAGCAGGGGAAAGTGTGAAACGGCGATAATACAAAGCTATAATACAACTACTTCAACCAACTCAAATGATATAACACTTGTAGAAGAATAAGCAGTCTAATAAAAATAAAAATCGAAACTAGGGTAAGGACATCACATACTAACAGCAAAGCAAGAGCAACTGTGAAATCGGAAGGTGAGGGTGAGAGACGAACGCTGGCGGCGGCTGTGAGAGGCGAACGCTAGCGGCGACGGTGAGAGGTGAACGCTGGCGGTGGAGACGACGCGGTTGGAAATCGGGAGGTGAGGGTGAGAGACGAACGTGGTGGCGAGGGTGAGAGACAAATGGCCAGCTCGAGGGTCAGAGTCGATTTTCTCAGTGGCGGCGAGGTGAGAAATGAGGGTTAGGGTTTGCGGGGGTATATATACCCGATAATATTCTCGGCGCTTATAAGCGCCGAGATTCTCGGCGTTTATAAATGCCGATATTATTTGCGTCTTTTAAAAGCGCCGAGAATTTTTGACTCTTTGTCTCGACGCATTTAAGCGCCGAGATTTCTCGACATTTGCATAAACGAGGATAATTATGCGCCGAGAATCACCCTTTTTTGTTGTAGTTACGAAAATGGCACACTTTACTGTAGCTTGAATAGGAAACGCCGTTCGAAACGGCGTCTGTTTAGCAGTAAATTCCGTCTCCTTTGTTTCTGGTGCCTTTCGGACACCGTTAACTTTCGGACGCCGTTTCTAACGGCGTCCAAAAGAGGACCTGACTCCACCTTTTGTATTTATGTTGGGGTCTCTACTTTTATCTATAAATATTTGTAATGGAAGAGAAATCATGCCATTAAGAAATGAAATTTGCTTCCTCGCTCTTACGCGATATTTTGGGGTCTGTGTCCGTTTTGCTTACGTGATATGTTTACTGTTGTATCGCCTACTGCTTCATGCTTCCTCTGTGCTGTTGTGCTTGCTGCTCTTACTCCTATATTTTTATGCTTTTATGCTTCGTGTTTGTATGATTTTATGCTTTCCAAGTTGAGGGTTCTTGGACACAGCCTTCCTTAAGGGTAACACCTTAAATGGGTAAGACTATATACATCGTTTAACTTGAAATATTTCTAGAATCAATGGAATCAATAAAAGTGAATCTTCATTGATACGGCCCCTGAAAGTCGCTGTCCTTATTGAGGGGAAAAAATGTGTTACACCTATTACTACAAAAATTTATTACGGTTATATTTAACAACCGGATAAAAGAAGATAAAGAGGGAGAAAGGGGGCACAGTAAAATATTATTCTATTTTTATTTAGATATATTTAATAAGAAAGAGTAAGGATAAAAATAGATAAATAAACTATCCTTATATGATAATTGAGTAAAAATATAGGAGTAAAAAAAAATTATAATTAAAATAAGAATGAAATTAATCTTTTTTTTTTTTTTTTTATAAATTACCTTAAACCCTTTTCCTTAAATTAATATGCAGGGGGAGTCAGGTCCCCTTTCGGACGCCTTTTCTTTAGAAAATCATGGACAAAATTATTGTGAGTATTTTCTTTACAAGAAATACATACGAAATCCTTTAGTTTGATAAGTCATTTGTCGATGGCATAAACCTAGAAACTTAAGAGAGCACAAAACTTGATCTTAATCTTGACTTAGAAGCTTTGATTTGAGATTGAATTGAAAGTTTCTTAGTCTTTAGTTTTATAACCTATTTTGACTTCTAGTTATTTACACTGACTCAAACATACTCTATTGTTGACTTTTATCCATTTGAATTTACGGAACTATTTATTTTATGCCCCACATTAGGAAAATGTTTACTTTTGTTTAAAACATTTTCATGTATGCTCAATAAATTTATAAATAAAATAAGTCATTACCATGACAGATCTATTATAATCATAATAAAAATAATTATTTTCAAGATAATATATAGTTGTTATTTTTTATAAGGGACATGATTATTATGCAAAATAACAACTCCCTGAAATTTTCATGTACACTATGTAATTATTTGAGTAGTAAAATAAGGAGTTTTTTTGGTAATTAGCATTTTTTTTAAAAAAATTTAGAAATTTGGCATAATTTTAAAAATATTTAACTATTTGGTACATTTTACTGTAGCAAAGTGAGTGCACAACGTTACGTACGTCGTGCAAACTTTTTTTTTTTTACCTCTTTAAAATTAAAAAAAAATAATAAAATTTCTTTTTAATTTAAATTATTTTAATTTTTTATTTTATAATTTGAATTACTAAATGCGTATAAATTTTAAATTAAAATTTATTTGTATATTATTATTTGAACTATTAATAAGAAAGATATAAATAAGGAACACATTTAAACGAGAATATGATGATATGTATATTATTATTTAAACTATCTTATACAGGAACTATGGTATTATAATACTATTAATAAGGAGGATGTAAATGAGGGACATATTTAAATGAAGAGATGTTGATATTTCCAACAAAAAATTACGAGTTTATGCATTTGTATATTATTATTTGAACTATTTTATTAAATATATGTAACTCAAAAACTAATGTATATGAATTTTTAAAATATATTTCATAAACTATATGAAATGATTTTTTAGTTTTTAAATTATATGTATCTAATAAAATAGTTCAAATAATATTGTACAAATGCGTAAACTAGTAATTTTTTGTTGAAAATATCAACATCTTTTCATTTAAATGTGTCTCTCATTTATATCCTCCTTATTAATAGTATTATAATACAATAGTTCCTGTATGAGATAGTTTACATAATAATATACATATCACCATCTTCTCATTTAAATGTGTTCCTCATTTATATCCTCCTTATTAATAGTTCAAATAATAATATACATATACCTTTTAATTTAAAATGTATACATATTAAGTGATTCAAATTATAAAATTAAAAATTAAAATAATTTAAATTAAAAAGAAATTTTATTTATTTTTTTAAAATTTTAAAAAGGTAAAACTATAAAAAAAAAACGTACGGCGTGCAAAAATGCCGCTGTTGCACGTCGTACGGGACGTCGTGCAACCATTTTGCTACAGTAAACCGTGCCGAATCGCTAAATATTTTTAGAATTATGCCAAATCGCTAAATTTTTTTTAAAAAAACGTGCCAGTTAGCTAAAAATAACTTAAATGTGTCTCTCATTTATTTGTATCCTCCTTATTAATAGTATTATAA
Organism: Simmondsia chinensis; assembly: GCA_018398585.1. Lineage (NCBI taxonomy): Eukaryota > Viridiplantae > Streptophyta > Magnoliopsida > Caryophyllales > Simmondsiaceae > Simmondsia > Simmondsia chinensis. Next base: position 30,657,712 of record JAGTTD010000002.1, on the reverse strand, counting down.
TATCATAGTTCGTGTATGAGATAGTTTAAATAATAATATACATATCACCATCTCCTCATTTAAATGTGTCCCTCATTTATATCTTTCTTATTAATAGTTCAAATAATAATATAAATATACCTTTTAATTTAAAATTTATACGCATTTAGTGATTCAAATTATAAAATAAAAAATTAAAATAATTTAAATTAGAAAAAATTTATTAATTTTTTAAAATTTTAAAAAGGTAAAACCATAAAAAAAAAATTTGGGCATTGTTGCAAGCCGTACAGAACGACGTACAACAGTGCCGCTGTTGCACGACGTACGGAACATCGTGCACCCACTTACTACAGTAAAACGTGTCAAATCGCTAAATATTTTTAAAATTATGTCAAATTTTAAATTCTTTTTTAAAAAATGTTAATTAGCTAAAAAACTCTAAAATAAGTGCGTGCAGTTGGAAAAGTAAGCGAAAAAAATCTTGTTATAAAGAGAGCCTTCAATGAAGTGCCAGTTGGATGGACATCGTGCGGACGCGGCATTACACGGACATCACAGCCCGCAACTAGCTGCCTGTTAAAATGTCGCGTGCCAAGCCGTGGACGGCCCCTGTAAAAGACAATATCTTTTAGGAGATATAACCATTATTAGTAAAATATAGTACAAAAAATTAAACAGAATTTAATATATTTATGTATTATTGATCTTTATATATAAAACATTCGGTTAAAAGTTTATTGAGTTATAAAAAATTTATATATGATTATAATAATATATATAACAACTTATTCTAAAATAATTATAGAGTAGAAACAAATATAATTTTGTGTATTTTAACCTATATTTGACGGTATTACTTATAGTTGCGGCAGTAAGAATCACAATGCATAGTGAAAAGTAGCGTATAAGTCAATAATTTCGAAGTTGAAGCGACAAAGTTTGCAAAATCTGCAGTATCGATACTTAATTTGTGTTTAAGTATGATTAATTTTAACTTTTTGTTTGCTTTCTATTAAAAAAAAAAAATGAATACGTGTTATAAAATGCATATTAAACGGACAACATAAAAAAAAGCATATTTTACCGTATTTTAGGCAATCATTCATAAACATCCTTTTTAAACTTAAAAATATGGATACGTATTTAATACGCCAATTATACGCATATTTTACTAACTATAAATATACCCTAGGACGAGCATAGGGTGTATAAAACTGTTACATTAAGATATCCAAATAGTTTTAGGAATGACAATAAGGCAGGTAAAATTCCCTTGTCTGGGATGGCTATGGGTGCGAGTGAGACAGGTTACACGTATGGGTCAGATACAGGGGAGGTATGGGTATAATGTCGTACTCATTCGGGCCCGCCTCATACCTGCTCTAATTTGTAACTAATTAACTTTTAATTAACAAATATATATTTAAATTCAATTACCTAATAAACTATCAGTGTTATGTCAAAATATAATTTAACTCTAAAAATGTAGCATTAAATAATTGATATAAGCATATGTGAATAATTGTTTGGTGCCATATGAGGCGATTACAGGGTAGGCATTAAAAATAAAGACTTGTTGGACATCCACGGTGTGGGTAACAAGGTGGGAATATGTATGAATTTAATTGGTAGAAAAATGTCGAATTTGAGATGTAGGGGTTTTCATTATATCGATTTGCCGTACTATTTAACTTATCGGTTTGGTTACCGTTTACAGGTGAGAAAAAAAAGTGGAAATAAATTGAATGATAATCCTAAACATAATTAAGTACTATAAAAGGGATATTTATACCAAAGGTTCATATACTTTTCTCATTCGGTTAATTTATTAGTCTTTGTACTTTTAATGTGTTAATTTAATCCTTCTATAATTTATATTGTGCCAATTTAGTTCTTTGATTAAATTTAAGTTAAGTTATTAATACAATTTTTTAAGGTATAATCAAGTTAGATGTGAGTAACCTACTATAAATCCACTAATTAACTTAATTTAACTCAATACAGGGCCGAAGCATAAATATTTTATTAACTTAATATAAATTTTAATCTAAAGATCAAATTGATACTATTGTTAGAAATGTAGACATGCACAACGCCAATACCGTATATACCAACGTGTGAAATACTGTTATTAATTACCGAAAAAATAACCGAGAATTACAGTATAAATATCAGGAAAAATACTACTAAAAGATAGTAAAATAGCCGAATAAGTGTAGTAAATGACCGAAAAAATACTTGTAAACTAAACAGTGAAATTATACGAAAATTAGCGGTAAAACTCGATACAATGTAGTAAAAAATTTCAGTAAATTTGTATCGAAGAAACCACAGCCGAACGATAATTAAGCAATACCTGAAAGAGGGAGAGTAGATTAGAAAATACCGAAGATACCGTGCCGTGGGAAATAGCACTGTCCTAAAAGACGATTTCGCCGCTGCTCCGATGCATACAGTGGTGTCGGCGGCCGTCCTCCAGGATTAACACGGTCCAACTATTAACATGCACTCATTAATCATCGGGTAGGAGAGAATGAGAACTTTGCCCAGTGACTTGTAAAAGAGAGAGAGAGAGAGAGCCGAGGGAAGAAGGAAGGAAATATGTTGATACTGTTCTCCTTTGCACTATGGGTAGGGCTCAATTTATACTAAGCATGCAACGGTAACTAGCTGGGGGTTATACAATGTTTAATGAGCAGTTTTACTTTTAATTAGCAACGGTAATTAACACATTTAATCAGCAACGGTAATTTCTAGCAGTAATAGCCAACGGCCAAAAATTTTATTATTCTCCGTAAAATAAAAATACCTGATGAGAAAAATATCACCCTAACCCTCACCCGAGCACGACACGACACGGGCGGGCCCGCGTGTGTGGTTCCCGCCATTCCTTCACCCAAGACTTAAATCAAATAGGTCAAAGACACTCACCCTTATAAATCCAACCCCACTTCCTTAATTTATCAATGTGGGATGGGGTTATACACTAAGTGGGATACAACTTTCTACAAATTTAGATTTAGTTTGTATTATTTTTTCAATAATTTCAATTGTACGGGAACTGAATTGACATAATTTAAAGTACAATGACTAAATTGAAACGATGGGGAGAGTAGATGGACCTTTATTGTTAACAATCTTATAATTAAATATATAAATCTCATGTAATAGACTGGTGCTCTAATAATTGAGACAAAGATGGTGTCGAGAAACACGAAATTGGAAAGTGGAAAGTGGAAAGATGAAGTAAAAGACAAAACGAACCAAGAGGAATGCAGCGGAGAATCATTCAAAGAAAATTTATATGCAATTTTCGAGTAATTAATTTATAAAGCTAAAAATATAGTACAATAATAACAACAATAGTCCCAGTGTTACGAAGGTTCCTACAAAAGCAGGGTCTTTTTTTTTGGGGGGGGGGGGGTTGGGGGGGGTTGCTCAGCCTTCCGCCTTTAGGACGTTACCCTGAAGAGAGGCTGTTTCCGAGGATCCCCAACCTCAAAAGCGTGTCGTCTTGGAAGCATATAGGCTGAAAGTATGATAGCAACATAAAGCTAAAAATATAGTACATATCATTATTATATATGATGGTTAAATTTTATAAGATAATAACCTTTTTATCATTTGTATTAGATACATAATTTGACATCTATAATACAACAACAACAACAACAACAAACCCAGTGCCTCCAAGGACTCCCGCATAAGCAAGGTCTGGGGGGTGGATGTACGCAGCCTTCCCCCTTCAGGGGGCTGCCCTGAAGGAAAATTAACATGTAAAAATATTATTTGGCATCTATAATATCGCTCATTATTTGTGGTAGAAGGAAAAAATTATATACATATGCGTCTGAATTTTTAATCCAAATAATACATACGAAATAATTAACATATACAAATAATATCTAAGTAATTATATATTTACCAAGACCACACTACTGGCATTGAACAGGCGCTATTAATTACACAAGAAAATTAGCATGTAAAAATAATATTAGATAATTATATGGGTTTGTAATAGATTAAAATGGGTAAAAGAAAATCAAATTTTTAGAAAATAACGGCAAAGGGCATTTTTGTCCAATAGAAGTTAAAAGATAAAGTTGTCATGGCAATAGTAACAAGTGCCCTGGCATTATCAATACCGAATATATAACGTAATGTTATTGTTAAAACGAAAGTATTATAATTAAGTTAATTTAGTAAAATTTGTAGAGATTATTTATTATGTCTAACAATAACACTTGCACTCCTTGATGAACATAAATTCTTTCGCTAAATACACACACGCATAAATAATACTCGAATCAACACAAACAATCTCAATAGCTTAAAGTCAATGGTATTTTGTATTGATATTGGTATAACATGAGTTAATTACAGGTATAAAGTTCCATAGTATGTAAGTATAAGTATGAGAAAAGGGATTTAGGAGAAGAAGAAGACGACGACTTGGGAGGAGAAGAAGTAGAAGGGGACTTGGAAGGAGTGATAGAGAAGCAGAGTTCTAATCATCAATCAACGTAATCTCATCAATCAAGCCCTATACATTATTTATACTACTAATTAATTGGTCTATTAATACTACTTAAGTATATTCATGATCCTTTCTTCCGCCTTAGTCACGTGCCACGTCAGCTTCATCACGTGCCGAGTCAGCTGAGTCACAAGTTAGGTCATCTGCAGTAATGTTCATATCAAAAACAAATTCTTATTTTAAAGTATTATATAGTGGATACTGGATATTGATATAATTTTATAATTTAACTTTTCTTTGATAGCATTAGTCATAATAGGCAAAAATAAGAAGCAAAACATTTTGCGAGTTAAAGTGACAAGCTTAGTAAAGTATTAGTTAGTCATTTGTTTTTCTAAAAAAATATATAGATATGTATTATAAGACATATATCTTATAGATAATATAAAAAGTACATACTTACAATCGTATCGAAAATTATACAAAAACCTCAATTCTAAACGGGAAAATGCAAGTGCATTTAATACGTCTAACATACAGATTTTTTACTAAGTAGATTGCCGGTGAAGTTTTAACCTAGATAAAGTAAAGAACATAACTAAACAAAGAACACCAGATTTATGTGGTTCAGACCCCCTAAAAAATGGGTCTAGTTCACGGCTCCTTATCACTAGCGAAGTTTTTTCACTATTATCAAGATTATTACACTTGCATACCATTAACAACACAAAAAAAATGAATAACATACATATATCATATGCTTATAATAGCATAAACCCTACAATAAAGATACTAGAAGTAGAGGATCCTTCACCAAACTACCATGGACGAGCTCTAGGAAGGCAAGATCAGCGCAAACTCTAACTAGGGTTTTAGAAACCTCGAACACAAATAGGAGGAGGAAGAAGGAAAACTCAAAGCGGAAAGAATGGAACCGCTTCAATGAGAACAAAAGCCTCCTTGTTTAGGCCTCCTGTAATCTATGGCAACCCTAGTTTGGCAAAATCTTGGTTGTCCCTTTCATTGCAAATCGACTACTCAAAACACACCTAATGAACACAGTCCGGGGAATTCAAAACATGACACCCGTCCTCTTGAAGCATCATAGATGGGAGATGTGTGTCCCACCACTTAAAGGGCTAGGCTTTCTTGAGATGTCACAGGCGGCATGGTCAAGAGCTTGGGCAGGTAATAACATGCTACAAGTAGGGGCAGAAACATCTGTGGCTAAATGTGCCAATTTTGAAAAATCAGAATAGTTTAGCCTCCGAAGTTCCACTTATTTACATTAATGCACTCCTTTCATAGTTTTGCTTCCATTTGGCAAAATGACACTTTTAGGTGCTAGTCTGGTATTAAACTCTTTATTTTGCTCCTGAGCCTAATTTATTTTTAATCAATTTTATTACATAGTTGATATATGTAGGATCCAATTTACATCATAGATGATACCTCAAACGATATATAACATATGTTACTGAGTATAGATTTGCCAAATATGTTGTGTGAAGTAGTTTTTATATTTATGTTATATGAAGGTATTTTTTCGTAAGAAAAAGGTGTTAATTTTGAACATAACTCCATGTTAAATGGGTTAGAAAAACTCAATACTTATCAGTTCCAATTAATAAATGGTTAATTCGTGGGCTACTGTCTAATTATCTGAGTGATTATTTTTTGTTATAATGTCAATTTATCAATTTATTGACATGCCAAAAATGTTGTTATAATTGATGACAACAGTTAAAAAGAACAACAACAAATTCAATGTCTCAAGGGCTCTCACTTAAGTAGGGTCTGAGACAACAATTGAAAGTGTAGACATGAAAATTTTATCACGTTTATATATTTAATGCGCGCCTCGAAAAGGAAGTAATTTAAATAAAATTCAACATTTGACTAACATCAAGTCCTTAAAAGTCAACATTTTGACTGAATTCGGGTCAGCTCAAATAACCTCAAACCCACAATGACTTCCAAGTCCAAATCCAAATATCTCTCAAGTCGAATCTAAAATGACTCTCGAGTTAAAGCCCAAGCCCAAAATGACTCTCAAGTCAAAGCCCAAGTCCAAATGACTCTCGAGTTAAAGCCCAAGCCCAAAATGACTCTCAAGTCAAAGTTGAAGTCCAAATGACACTCAGGTCGAATCAAGCCCAGATGACTCCTAAGTGGAAACTAAAGCAAAAAAGACTTACAAGTCAAACCCAAGTCAAATGACTCCCAAGTCGAATCAAACACAAAATGACCTTAAAGTTGAATCTTAAACCCAAAAGATTTCCAAGTCGAATGTAGACCTAAACTACTTCTATGTCAAAGGTCAAAGGTTAAGCCCGCAAAGCCTAAGGCCAAAGTAAGCTTGAGTCCATAAAGCTTTAAATCTAATTCAGGCCCACTGCTACAAAGTTAAGCACTTGCCAAAGAAGGACTCTTCCTCTATAAATAGAGGAGCCCCTCTTCATTTAGAGGGGGCTGGGAAAAACAAAGGAGCCAAATACTCTCCTAAGAAAAATAAAAGAAAACTACTTGTACACTCCTTTCAAAAGCCTCCAAATTCAAATGAAATAGAAACTAAGCTTCATGCCCTCTATCTTCAAAGTTAGAATCCGAACCATCCTTCAAAATGGAGATCAAGCCATAGGCTCTGTACTTTGAAGAAAATCACTTGATTGAAATCAAGCTTCATGCCCTCCTTCAAGTTTCCAAGTTTCAAAACTCAAATCATTCTTTAAGACGGAGATCAAGCCATGAGCCCTCTACTTTGAAGAAAATCACTTAATTGAGATCAAGCTTCATGCCCTCCTACAAGTTCCCAAGTTCGAAAGCCCAAATCATCCTTGAAGATGGAGATCAAGCCATGAGCCCTGTACTTTGAAGAAATTGTTGGAAAAATGATACAAGCTAAATATAAGTGTTATGGGGAAATAGTTTAACCGTGCCTATTTACTGACTGTTTACCGCTACTACCCGTTTAGGGTCATTAAAATTGTGACCGTTGGGAATTAAATGACAATATAGCCGTTGAAATTTATTACGTCTATTTATAGCCGTTGGAATTTATTACAACCAATGACTTAATGCTTGTTACCATTTATAGCCGTTGGAATTCATTGCACCCTTTTTTTAATGCTTGTTACCATTTTCTACGCTATATATATGCCATTAGCTATAACAACCAAAGATATACACTCTCAGCCTCTCAGTCTCTATCTCTCTCGGCTTTTTCTCTCTCCTAAAATTTGGGCAAAGTTCAAGGCATTCCTACCCGGCAATTAACAAGTGCACGTTAAGATTCGGATCACGTTAATCATGGAGGACTGCCGCCAGTTATACTATGTGCACCGGAGCAATGGCGAAATCGTCTTTTAGGACAGTGGCCTTTGCCACGGCGCGATATTATCAATTTTGTAAGATCTTTCTAATTGCTCTCTCCTAGTTGCAATATTCATTGCTATGCTTAAAAATTGGTCAATTTCCTAACAATTATTTGATTACTATGTTTAGATAATTATTTTTGAATTTTTTGGAATTTTTTAAGTATTTTTATCTGCAGTATTTCAGTATTCTCATAGTAATTTTTACAGCATTTCAGTGTTATTAGTCAATTTTCTAACAATCTAAAAGACGAGTTCGTGCGAAGAAGAGTAAAATCAAATCTAACAACAATTCGCCAGGAATAACATCACGCCAAATTAGTGGTTTGAATCAAAATCAAAAGGTAAATTAAACAAATTAACAGCAAATTAGGAAAAAAAAGGGGACTTTGTTTAGATCTATTATAAGAGAAAAATTGGAAGTGACAAGGGAAGTAGATATTTGAATGGAGCGTCACATCAAAGAGTAAAAACCTACAGCAGGGCATAGAGGTATGAAAGCACGGCGGTAGAAGCGGTGAGATTTAGTGGTGGCCGCAACTATTACTATGATTTTATGGTCTAAGATTTATGTTTATGGAAGTGAATAGTATGATATATTTTTACGATATTTAAACAAATGCCTAATTTAATTTACTATGCAAGTTAGTAAATTAAAAAATAATAATAAATAAAATAAAATTATATAAATTTATCTGGGCCTTTCTAGAAATAGGCTTAATTGAATCCTGTAGAAATAGTGGCATCTTTGTCTCTATTTAACAATGAGTAGGCACATATTTGATTACTAAAAGCCTAGCGTTTATATTTATATGATATACATTGTTGCTGTTGTGCACATTGTAATTGGGACCTTTTACAGTTTAATAATGAAAATTAAATGGTTGTAACATGAATGAAAAACCATTTTGAGGAACAAGCATATTTTGTTAGTCCACATTTGTTATGTGAACTAGAGTCACAGTCTCGTGAATATTGCATAAATCTACTATATTTGCAAACTGCCAGCTTGATCATACTTATATGCAGTTATGTGAGAGTGGACTAAGATAATGTATCTGTGTGGTGACGTGGGGTGCTATTGATGTCTGGGGTGTTATGGAGATGTCATGCTTGTGTTGATATTTGTCTATTCTAAATCATGTTCCCCTATATTCAAGTGTTTTCTTTTTCTTTTTAATAGCTCGTCATGATGTTATGTACTACTAAAATATATGGTATAATCAGTCTATGTATAGCATATTAGTGTCTTAAGGGAATTGATATATATATTCCGGTGATACTCCTGACCTGGTTCATGGTGGCTTTTCGCTACTGGAGGTCAAACGGCTATCATTTGTTTACACTATCTTGACTCCGTGGTGGTCTTTAGAGATAGAAGAGAGAGGCGTATAGGAGACAAGGGTTGCTAGGGTTTATGAGAAAATAGTAAAAAAAAAAAAAAAGTAAAATCTTACTCATAGCATGCCGTGAACAGTTAGGCGGATAAGGAATATGGTGGATTTGGCCCTTTTTGGTGCTTTTCAGAACTAAAACTAATAGCTCAAGAACTTTGGCGCTTAGGCCCAAGAATCCTACAACGATATGGAACACTTTTTGTTACGTTAAAAGGGCATTGTGGTTGTTTAAAAAAAAAAAAAAAAAAAAAAAAAAGAAGCCCACTATGTCGATTATGGTCTAATGAACTAATTGGTTGGTCCAACTGAGACAAAAATATTATTGTTAGTACCTCAGATATAAGTCATTAAATATTCTGAACAGTAGGTGATATGTTGTAATAGTAATGCTTTCACTCTTATATTAGTTTGTGAAAAACTGATACCTTTGATATAACCATGGTCATAGGGTGCTGGTGCTACTGTTGTGTGGCTTACCATGCTGTACGAAAATTGAATTGTGTGTTTTTTTAATTTTCTATGCGATTGTTATGGTGAATATGTGTTGAATGCTTGAGGTCCATTGTGAACTTAAGCCTTGAACCTAGAATTGGTCAACTCTCAAGTTAGGCATGTCTAATTGCATAATTTTGAATCCCATTGTGTTGATAAAACATTGAATGTTTTGAGTTTAACCATTGATTAGATCTTGTATGTGAGAATTGGATTTTCTTGATTATTTTGGATGACCTAAGTGAAATAAGTTGATTCTTGTCAAGGACTAATGGGACTTCTGAGTTCTTGGAGATCTATGTGTGATTTTGTATCAGTCTCCATGTTGATGTGTCTCGTGTATTTTCCATGGCGATGTTTGAAGCAAGATGAATATGTTGTTACATGTTACTTGAAATGAGGAAAAACATGTTATTTTAAGTGTTGAAAGATGTCTTTTTAAAGCTAAATGTACTGCTACATATTGTTTTGGGCTGTGCATTGGTGTCCATATTTCATATACCGATTGTGGGCTATAAGATGCTGATGTACATACTATTATGAACTTTTACATGCTGGGTTTTACAGTACTAGAGTAATACTTGTTGTTTATGATGTGAACTGCGGTATGTTGTGTACATACTGCAGATTATGACATTTAACTATTAAATGTTGCTGTCCATATGATTTTTGGATTGTTTTGCTGAATTTTCAGTTTGTAATTGGGAAAGCATGATATGTTTGAGTCATATGTAGACTTGTGTTTCATGCCTTCTTTTCTAGTTTTTGGGAAAAAGGTAAGATGCAAGTCAAGTACGAACCTTGATTGATCATAGGGATGGTATTTAGCCTGTGACTAGATACCTTATTTGGATTATTGTTATTTGTTGTATGCTCATGTTGTTCATTTGGATGACATATTATATGACCTTAGTGTTCACATGATGAGGAGAAAAACGTAGCATCGTGTCAAAAGCTAAATACTTTAAGGTGATTGATAGCATTATGGTTTGATAAAAACACAATATTCGTCCTATTATTTCATATGTCACTGGTAGATCTAGTCTACATATATTGATCCAAATGATGAATATTGAAGTGCTCTAGTTAAATTGTTAAGGTACTAGTAAAGTACTATAAATGGGGTTTGTGTTGTAATAAACTTCTTCTCGTATTAGCTGTCTGATATCGATGAGAGATATTCTACTAATAACTATGTATTTAGGCTCGTTAGTGAGCTATATTTTGTGACACCTTTCTGAAACCTGCATTGTTTAGTTGTCCTTAAAGATTGAGTTGGCAGGTAGAAAAATTGAACGGCTTATGAATGCAATGTGAGACATTCCATTGGTGGGATTGTAAGAGAACTTGAGAGCCTATGAGATGTGTTGTTTGATCATAATCTTTTTTATTATTGTGTTTTGCCAATACTTGCTAGTTATAGCTAGCTTATAGAAATTGATTATGATGAAAATATTATTTTGGGGACTGTCCAAAAGTCAGTGTGAATAGCTTAAAGATGCTAACACTTGGGCTCGAGAGCCTTGCAGAGGCGTGGGTTGCCTTAAGTTGAATTGTAAAAGGCACCTTGTGAATTATGGTCTTTTGTACCTCTTTTTCTTGAGATCGCCAAATTTGATACATGGACTACCCTTAATAGCAATAATACATGTACTAAGTACAATGAGAACGGGTTGCGACCTAAATTGGCGGTGAACCAATTGATTTAAGATGATAATGTTTCACAATTATGATGATATTTGAAATTGACAAATTCGCGGTATATGTCTTTTAAGCCAACTACGTATATGATATACGTACTATATGTGTACTATTTGAGTACTTAGGGTGGAGATATGAGTTTATTGATATGATATTTGCTCCACTATTGTGTTATACTGACTCTTGTTAAAGTTAGTAGGTGATGGAGCTAGTTGTTTAACAACTCGTTGCAGATACCTCAATGTGGGGGTAAGAGCAACTTGTGATTGATGTTGGTAGTATGCAACTCTCAAGTACCACTTTGTTCCAAGACAATGTTGAAATGCCATTTGTGATAGTTGAGCTTGATACTTTAACCTAACCCATAGCCCGTAATAGGTGGTGTGGACACTACACACTTGATGGGTTTGGCAAGAGGAGACCTTTTCATCTCATACATAAGATCATAAACGATCTACTTGAAAGAAAGTAATATCACTAAATTGTATAAGGTCTGAAAAGAACCTTGTGGGTCCATTGATCGTAGAAATATCAAGGGGGACGGGACTAAAGTCTACACATAAATAAACTATGATGTATTCAACTTAGTCTTAACAAGTTCAATGTGAAAAGTCATAATTTCATTCAAGAAATGCACTCTATTTTTTTGTTGTCTCTCCTTATGGTGTGACAGTGCGGAGACGGGTCCATAACCATATGTTTGGCGGTGTAAGCGAGGCTTGCACTTGATGGACACTGTCTGTATGTTGCAAAGGGGTGAGGTTGAGCTTTAACTTTTAATGGACCTATATCCATATGTTTGGTGGTGTGCGGTTACACCCACTTGATGGGATCCACCTATATAGGTGTGGGAGTCTGGCCGCTCCTTATGATGGGTTAAGACTTGCCTTCTAGAGCGCCTATGAATATCCAGGACAAGCGTATGGCCGATAAAAGGCGCCAAACCGCTAGAGTTGCCGAGATCTGGAGTTTGGTATGTATCCAAGTGGCCCCTTGTGAGGTTCAAGACGAAAGTCATCTTGCAAGATGTTGGTCCTAAACTTGGGTTACACTAGGTGACAATTCAAGTCGCGAGACATCGGCACTGAAAAATTAAACTCCCTTTGCCCAATCTATTCTTCTTTGTTCTCTTATACTTGTATCCTTTGTGGGGGATTGTTGAAAAAATGATACAAGCTAAACATAAGTGTTATAAAAAAATAGTTTAAATATGCCTATTTACTGACTCTTTACCTCTACTAGCCTTTTAGGGTCATTAAAATTGTGACCATTGGGAATTAAATGACAATATAGCCGTTGAAATTTATTACATCGGTTTATAGCCGTTGGAATTCATTACAACCGATGACTTAATGCTTGTTACCGTTTATAGTTGTTGGAATTCATTGCACTCGTTTTTTTTAATGCTTGTTACTATTTTCTACGCTATATATATGCCCTTAGCTATAACAACCAAAAATATATACTCTTAGCCTCTCAGTCTCTCTCTCTCTGCTTTTTCTCTCTCCTAAAATTTGGGCAAAGTTCAAGGCACTTCTACCCTGTAATTAACGAGTGCATGTTAAGAGTTGGATCACGTTAATCCTGGAGGACGGCCGCCGGTTATACTGCGTGCACCGGAGCAGCGGCATAATCATCTTTTAGGACAGTGGCCTTTACCACGGCGCGATATCATCGGCTTTGTAAGATCTTTCTAATTGCTCTCCTCATAGTTGCAATATTCTTTGTAATGCTTGTAAATTGGTCAATTTCCTAACAATTATTTGATTGCTACATTTAGATAATTATTTCTGAATTTTTTGGAATTTTTCTAGTATTTTTTGCTGCAGTATTTCGGTATTCTCATAGTAATTTTCATAGTATTTCACTGTTATTAGTCAATGTTCTTACAGAAGTCACTTGATTGAGATCAAGCCTCGTGCCTTCTTTCAAGTTTCCAAGTCCAAGCCTTCAACAAAGGACTTATCAAGTATCATAGAGATCGAATCAGAGGATTTTAGTATATTTGTAATTAGTATACGTGTACAAAGATTGTACCCATTTTCTACTGAAAAAATACAAGAAATACTACTTTATGGTGCATTTATTTCATTCATTTACTGCTTTCAAAATTTTGTGCTCTACAGAAAGTAACATACTTATAAATTAAATAATTACCAAATTGACATTAAAATATATAGTTCAAATTATCTTATGTCAATATAAGTTACATAGAGATTATATATTAGTTATACATAATTGGAATAACTCATATAACTTGACATCTTGAATTACATAATCTGGTTACCTTTTGGAAAATAAAGTTATACAAATGAATCAAATATGTCAGAAAACATATTGATCTAACTCAAATTCAAAATGAACCGAATACCCAGTACAATATGTGTAATACCCAGTCTAATTAAATTGGACTAGGTAATATAATATGTGACACCTAAGATAATTGGACTAAATTAGGTATTATAATACAATTAGAAGTCACTGTTATTTCGATTGGGATGTAAATAATTAATAAATTAATATAAGAATAATTATATATATATATATACACACACACATAATGAGTGGGGAGCAAGGCTAATTAAGTAGGGACCAAGCATATAATGAGTGGGGAGCGAGGCAAGCAAGAATGAAGGGTCTATAAATATCGAAGCCCCGAACCTCATTTCCTCACCCCCTCATCTCTCCACTCTCTCTCTCCTCTTGGTTTTCTCTCTCTACCACTCATGACTCTCTCTCCCCGCCAGTACAGATCCGGTCACCCTGCGGCATCACCACCTCTTAGAAGCTAAATTTGTTGGATTTAAACTAGTAAATGTAAGTATACCACTTCCCCTACTTGTTTGTAAAGTATGAAAATTACTTTAGATGACTTGATTTGTGTGACTTATATTTTGAATGATTTATTGGTTTGATAAAATAGGATTGGGCATATCTGTTTATGTGATTATGTGATTTATACTCTTATGAGTTGAATTATATTGGTTTATACATTGATTTAATAGGTGAATTTCGAAGGAGTTTTTACGAATATGGGAATTTGAAGGTGTTTTTACAAATATGTGAATTTCAAAGGAGTTTTTACGAATATGTGAATTTCGAAGGAAATTATTGTGAACTTGTGATTTGAATCCAGCTGTGTAAGCGTACGCGGGGGAGGTGTCCGAATCCCGGTCTTTACATAGAAGGAAATTATTGTGAAATTGTGATTTGAATTTGAAAGGTTTTATGGGAAGAGCTTACAGATAATTACGTTGACCCTCCGGGGTCTGTCGACGATGTGAAATGTGAAATACGAAATGTGAAAAGTCGATATGTGACCCTGTTGCGGGAAAAATACCGGCACATAGATCTATGTTCGATCCTATTGGATCTGTCGACTTAGAACCGGTTCAAATATGTGAAATGTGAACGTCGATCTGTGACCCTGTCGCTGGAATAATACCGGCTGTAGTATTCGATGCGTCTGTAAGTTTTACCGAAAAAGCTTTTGTGAATGAAGTTTTACCAAAGTGCGTTTGCAAATTGATTTAAAGCATAAAGAAAAATCAGAGCCGTCGATCCTCGAATAGATTCCAAGGAGCTCAGTTTGGAATGAGACAGACCCTGCTCCAGAGTTGTGCTCGGTCCGGTATGGGATGGACCGTGTCCGATGGCCGTAATTAAAAGTATAAAGCGATGATTTATGTTTCTTAGTGAATGTTGGAAATAAAAGAGATTTTAATCGTTTTACCAAAGACTTCTTGTGAAATGAACTAAGTTATGTAACATTGATTTGTGATATCATAACATGATTTTAAAGATGAATTGATTTTACTGGTTTTGATTTAAATTTTATCTGTTTTAAATAATATACCTGATCCGGGTAGGGAGTGTGGTGTACTTACTGAGCTTGTTGTTTGCTTACCCAATTCATTTACTTTTCAGATTAGTTGCTTATGGCAATTATAGAGGAGTGAGGAAGGCAAGGCGACGTATTGTTCTGAACATTGTGTTAATTTTGAAGGTTTAGATATTAAAATAAATTCGTAGTTGAATATGATGGACTATTTGAGGTATTGTAATTTTGAGCTTCCGCACTGTTAGATTTAAGTCGTTGGTGATGATGTATTGGATTTGATGTCATATTTGTTGGGAAAAATTTATGAAAATTTGAGGAAATTTTGATCGGAAGATTTGGA
Organism: Simmondsia chinensis; assembly: GCA_018398585.1. NCBI lineage: Eukaryota > Viridiplantae > Streptophyta > Magnoliopsida > Caryophyllales > Simmondsiaceae > Simmondsia > Simmondsia chinensis. Next base: position 30,642,108 of record JAGTTD010000002.1, on the reverse strand, counting down.
CTTCGTACTACGATGTTGGGATTCATTGTAGTACGGCCGTGTAGCGCCTTTTAACTTAAGCCTATTCGGTAATAAAGTTGAGGGCGTTACAATATGCCAGCTAAAGATTTCAAAACCTTAATTTTAATATACCTTCTGTAATATTATCGTATCATCATGTTATATGAAATATGTTGTGTTATTTTATTTTTATTTTTATACATATTATACGCAAGTTGTTTTAGAAAAGGAATTAATTTCAACACGCTCCATTTAATAAATAAATGAAGCGAAAACATATAATACTTACCCATCGGAATTAAAAAAAATACTAATCACTCACCAAATATTTGCAGGCTCTAACTGAATCTTTCATTCTTCCCTCGTGAAAACAGCGCATAAAAAAAGTCATAAAGAATCTGTGATTAATATATATATATATATATATATATATTTTTTTTTTTTTTTTTTGTTATTATTACATATTGAAGTTAGCTCTTTAATTTTTAATTGTATTAGAATTATGCAAGACTTCATCTAATGATAAAAATTTTCACGAAGTCAAAGAATTATTAGCATAATATTCAAAGTAGATATTATACGAAGCGTTTTTCTAATTTGTACCCAAAGACACAAGTTAACCTCATTAAATTTTGTTAGTTGCTTAATAAGTAATTCACTTTCATTGATTGCGTCAATGGATTACATTTAAAATGAAACACCTTTAAGCCATATTTTACTGTTTATTGGCACGTAAATCACTAGCATAAAGTTTTTTAAGGGGAAAAAAAATATGAAATTGTATTTTTCACAAAAAATATATATATTTGAAATTTTGCTAGTTTTGTGATTTGATTTTATCTTGACCCTTATTTTTTAATTAAATGGAAATGCAAATAAAATTCTTTTGTGAATGCTTTTGTTTCTAATGAACGACAATCGTGTATAATAAGTGTATTGAATATGTATTCATATTTTTTTATTTAAAAAGGATGTTTCCTTATATATGCTAATAATATAGTAAGAACACGCCTTTTATGTTATCTGTATTGAATGTATTTTAGGGTTGTTTATATCAGATGTTTCTATATTTATAAAGGAGAGTATGCCCAAGAATTTTCGAGTGCTGGTGCCATTTATGGAGGAATCTATCATAGTTGGCCAGAGAAAGGAAAAAGTGTCAGTGGGGCATCAAATCCAGAAGTCAGGTGCGACAAAAAGGGGTAGGAAAACATTGAAGCGAAAGATGAAAGAGCAAGCCAAGAGGGAGCTACATGATTTCCTAGAAGACATGTCACCCGGGAATAGCGCGAGGAAATCTGCAAAGGCCTCTGACAAACAAAAAAAGAGAAATCTAGAGAAAATGGGCTACATCATTAAAGATGCCAGTAAGATCCTCGCTGTGGAGCGCACGTTGGAGATAGGGAAAAAACTAGGGCTGAATTTTGATGGTTATGATCCGCTTACGCTGAGTGCTTTGCTTCAATAGATTTATGGCTTGGCTGTCCTGTTGTCCTGTCTTTTGGTTTGTCCTGTTTCTGTGTCTTGTCTAGTTGTGTTTGAGGCTCGTTGTGTATTGCCTGTTTTTGCTTGTCTTCCTGTTTGTATAGTTTTGTTGTTTTTGTTCCCCGTTCATTTACGGGTTGACTCAAGGCTCGCTTGCTCGAGTTGCCCGCTTTGTACCGCAACTCTGCCGCTAATTAACAAAAAAAAATTTCTCATTGAATTAGTTAAGTCCTTATACTTTTAATTGTATTAATTTAGTCCATTTACAATTCATATATATTGTGTTAATTTAGTCTTTTGGTCAAATTTAAGTTAAGTTATCAACGTAATTTTATATTATATTTTTTTACTATATATTATGCTTCTACTATTATTATTATATGACTAAACTAAGGGTGCATAATGAATGAAGTTAATTTTTTAAAAAAAAACCAAATGATAAAAAAATAAAAATAAAAAATCAATGCAACATCTGGCGTGAAATTTTTTGTAATACTCTATGTTAAATGTCTTAGCAACAATGAATTCACATTAATATTTCTAATGTTTTTAGTAAAAGTGATTAATTGATTGGATAACTAACTATATTAATAGCTTAACCTGTGCCCAAGCCCTTATACTAATAGAGATGTATGTGTTCAAAACCAAAGAGGGCACCAACACGCCGTCACCTGATCTCATTAAAACTCCAAAGTTAAGCGTGCTTGGGCGAGAGTAGTACCAGGATGGGTGACCTCCTGGGAAGTCCTCACCCTCAGGTTGAGGGCACTGGGAAACAACCTCCCTTCGGGTTAACACCTTGAAGAGGGAAGGCTGCGTACATCCGCCCCCCAGATCCTGTGTAGGCGGGATCCCTTGAGGCACTGGGTATGTTCCTTTATGTGTTCAAAAAAAAAAAAAAAAATAAATAAATAAAGACGTCTTGAGTTGTTAAAGGTGAGGTTTCAAGAAAAGTTTCAGGTGAAGGTGCTACAGGGATCATATCAGGTATTTTGAAAAATTTACACTCTTATGCTAGTTCTAAATCTATTCAAGTTGGCAGTGGATCTTTACTTCCCATCTCACTTGTTGGTTCCTCTACCATAAGTCCTCAGTCTCGTCCTTTGCCATTGTCTAATGTCCTTCTTGTTCTTGGTCTCACTTGTAGTCTTTTATATATTGAGCAACTGTTTTATGATAATAATTGTATTGTTGAATTTGACTGTTCTTCTTTTTGTGTCAAGGACAAAGCTCCTAGTATACCCCTCCTCAGAATACGCAGTAATGGATCACTTTACAACTTTTCCCCGCACCTCTCTAGAACTTTGGCATGGGTAGTCACTGCTAAACTATGGCACAAGCCTTTAAGGCACTTACGTGATTCTGTTTTAGACATTTTAAATTATTGCAATGTGTGTTTTTCATGCATGTCGTTTAGACTTCCATCTTATCGTGCTATGTATACAACTACAAGAACTTCTACAGCTAATTCATTAATGTTTTGTAAGCTCTTGTTGCATCTAAATATGAGTTTCAATACTATGTTATCTTTATAATGATTTTTCTCCTTTTCATGGCTTAACCTGATGCATAAGAAGATAAAGTTTTCTCTATAGTTCGGGTTTCAAAACCTTTGTTGAAAACCAGTTTGATTCCAAAATCAAGTGCTTTCAAAGTGATGGTGTCCATGAGTTCGACAACCACGCCATCGCTTTGTCGAACCAATCGCATCCACTTTCTTCTCTCTTGTTCTGATACTCCACAATAAAACGAAGTGGTGGAATGAAAGTATCAACAATTAAGTGAAATGGTACGGATGCTACTTTTTCAATCTTATTTACCTCGTTTGTTTTGGGCTGATGTTGCCTATACTGCTTGCTATATCATAAACCATTTGCCGACATCAAACTTACAAAATCTTTTTTTTTTTCTCTGAAAACCTATTTCACCAGGCACTGCACTATATTGTCTTTCACGTCTTTGGTGTGCATGTTATCCTCGTACTGAATATAAATTGGGGCCTCGCTATATACCCTGTGTCTTCCTTGGGTAGCAGCATGCTACAAAGGATATCGCTCTTCAGGCCTAATCACTGGTTGTGTTCACATTAATCGTAATGTATACTTTGTCAAGAACATTTTCCCCTATCTTGATTTAGGGCCTAGTCTCTATTGTGTTTTGGTTGTGCTAGTTCTAAAGTAGGCACCAGTTCGTGGGCCGATGCAGGTGCCGTGGATTGGGGAGGGGGGTTCACGGGCTGCAAAGAAAGGGAACTACAACCAGAAGGTCTGATAGGTGGCGAAAGCAGGGTGCATTTGGTTTGGTCTTTGCCAAGCGCATGGTGGCCCTACCAGTGGTGTCAAGTGAACGACCCACATGTTCTGAGTCCACTATATTACATAATGTTGACTTCATGTAGACTAGACTTAAAGATAGCAGACGCAAATCCAAAAACATCTTGTCTCTTTCCTCCGTCACTATAGTTCAGGAACTCATATGTTTCTTCCAGGTTGTTAAAAACCCTCAATGGCAAGAGGTCATGGCTGAAAAGTTTAATGGCTTACTTCAAACCACACATGGGATTTTGTCCCATCCTCTCCTTTTTAGTATGTGGTTGCTAGTACTTGGAAGTGTAAGGTCAAATATAAACCTAATGGCTTTGTTGATCGTTTGTGGCCCAAGGTTTTCACCAAAGAGAGGGCCTTGACTACTTTGAAACTTTTAGCTTGGTTGTCAAACCAACTACCATTAGATTTATTCTTGTATTAGCTATCACTAGCTCGTGGTCCATTCACCAACTTTATGTCAAAAATGTGTTTCTACATGGTTTTTTCACCGAAGAGGTTTATATGAAACAACCCTGAGGTTTTATACATCCTAAAATTCCCAAACCATGTTTTCCCGCTTGTATAGGGCTTTGTATGGGCTAAAACAGACACCTAGTTCTTAGTTTCATAGGTTCAACAAGCTTCTTTATATTTTTGTGTTCCACTGTAATAAGACTAACCCCTCTCTCTTCATTAATTGGTGTGCCTTCTCCTCTTTGTTGATGATATTATTCTTACTGGGTCTGATCTATCTCATCGCGTACGCCTTATTGCCTCTCTATCAACTCAATTTGCCATGATAGGCCTTGGTCCTCTTCACTATTTTCTTAGCATTGAAGCCAAACCATCCCAACATGGCCTCTTTCTCACTCATCATAAATACACACTTGATCTTCCTAGCAAGCATGACATCCTCGAAGATAAACCTATAGAAACCTCGCTACCTGCCCGGGTTCAACCATCATAAACTAAAGGGGATACACTTGAAGATCCAACCGAGTATTAGATTACGGTAGATGCTCTCTAGTATATCAACATGACACCTCCTTATATTTCTTATTTTGTTAACCGTGTGTCTCAATTTATGCGCGCTCCTAGGTCCTCTCATTAGCAAAAGGTGAAGTGCATCCTCTAGTACCTGAAGCACATGCCTGATAATTGTCTCACCATCTCCAAGGGTTCTTGTATGACCATCACTGCCTATGCTGATGCTGATTAAGGTGGATCACGCGTCACTTCACCACTAGCTTTACCTTATTTTTGGCCCCAACCTTATCTCCTAGCATGCCAAAAAGTAATAAATTGTTGCTAAGTCTATCACAGAGTCTAAGTTCCGTTGCTCAGGTGGTTGTTGAGTGCACTTGGCTTAGGTATCTTATGCATGATATTCGTCTTTATGCCCCCATTCCTCCTTACCAAAGTAAAAAGAAATTACTAGATATAATTTTGACCTTATTAATTTCTACTCATTAATTTCGAAGGCAATATTTGTAATTGACCACTCTAGTAATTATTAAAAGGTTATTTGTAGCAAAAGTTTATGTACTTTACTCATTGTGTTAATTTAGTACTTATACTTTTTTTTAACACAATCCTTATATTTTAATTGTATCAATTTAACCCCTCTACAACTTATATTGTGTCAATTTAGTTATATGGTCAAATTAAAATTGAGTTAATGAAATAATTTTTAATGGCATTTTTTTTTGATAAATTGCGATAAAGTCGCTAAATAAGCCGGCCACTCGCTAGACGAGGCCAAAGTTTGACCGCAACAGCACGGGGACCCAAAGCAGCAAACACAAAACAGGAAAACAGGAACAAAAACGCTCTCCCCAAAACACAACACAACAACCAACGGGCGCAGGTCCAGACAAGACGCGGCCACAAGAAACAACAGCGCGCGCAGAACCAACACACATAGGGATCCTAGTTGGAGAAGAACCAGAAGGTCAACACAAGACCCATGAATGGGACTGAAGCCACACCCAACACCGAACCCATATCATTGGGAAAGAATGTCTTCCACCATAACTGGGTCGAAACCATCAAAGTTCAGACTCACCTTTTCTCCTATCTCTATTACCCGCTCCGCTTTCAAGATCCTCTCATCATACTCTTCTTCCGTGATCTTGTGGATTCGACTTCCCCTATTCTTCTTTTTCCTCTTTCCGGCTATCTTAGACGATTTTTCAACATCACTTCTAGGAGACATATCCTTCAGGAAGTCTTGCAACTCCCGCTTCTCTCTTTCCTTTATCTTGCGTTTGATCGCTTTTCTCCCTCTTTTTGTTGTGTGATATTTTTCCTTCTTCCTCCAACCCGTGCTAGGCCCTTCCATTGATGGAGCTAATGCTAGCTGACTCTGCAGCAAACTATTCTCATCTTGAGAGTTATCGATTGCTGTTATGGGCTCGAATCCTGGAGGGAATTCAGGCCCGAATGTTGTTGACTCATTATCACTGTTACTTCCTTGAGTATCGGTATTAGGTGTGGTTATTTGAGCATGATGTTGATCAGCTGGAGCTTCACCATTCCCAACCCATGGCAGTAGTAGGGGATGGTGAACCACCTACTGTGGAGCGTAAGGCACAGCATGTTGGAGCGATCACTGCAGGGCCCATCTCCCAATGATTTGGCCGTTGAGGTGGAGGGAGACATGTCTAGACTGCTGCCAAGCAATTCCCATCCCTTCATTTGCCAACCGTGGGGCAGGAATCCTAATCTCCTCACTACTAATCAAGCGTTCTGGTACTAGCTGCATAGAAGGATGAACCTGTGAAGAGTGTCTTGCCACGGTCGTGCATTCGTTTCCTTGGGGGCAATGTCATGGGGAATAGGCCTGATCACTAGCCAATCTAGCAGATGCGGCTCTGGACACAACGCTGGGAGAGTAGTCTGGTATCAATACAGAGCTTCCTTCTTTAACGAAGATCAAATGGGTTCCCCCACTGTGGTGAACCTGGACCATCTGATGGATACATGCTGTGTGGCAAGTGTCAATCAGAATCCTTGCTACATCAACACACCTCATAGTGGATGTTCTGGGGTCCATCCTAATGAACTTCCCCTAGATTTTGGCGAAATTGGCAAAGCATTCATTTGACCAACACCGGACAGGCAATCCATGGATTTCGAGCCAAGCCCTTCTGTTAAGGGATCTAAGTGTCTCTCCAGAGTACTTATATACTTCTTTGAACATTCGTAGGAGAATCTCCTTACGGGGGCTGAGGTAAGCATCCATAGTATCAATCGAATCACAGACCAAAATAAAGGAGTTGTTGCTTAAGCCTTTAGGTGTAAGCCCGTAGAAGTCATTTTCAGTGATAAATGTAAGAACATCAGCGAGACTGGCCTCACCAGATGAATGGGCAATTATTGACCGCTTAAGCCATGCCTCAACACTCTTGTTATAATTTGACATTGCAATCTTCAGAATATCTATGTTAGCATGCGCCCCACTCCGATTTGTTGATGCGTTCCCCGGGTCCTGAGTCCTACATGCGGTTCTGACTTGCTGTGCTATACTCTGCTGTGGTTGGCCTCGAGTGGATGTAGGTTGTGCACTTCTCACTGGGTTTGCCCATTGCGCCCTGAGCTTTACACCCGCAACCCATCTTCCGTTCATGGAATTGACACCCCGTGTAGCTTCATTAAAGTCATGAAACCGAACAAAGCCAAAAGACCATGTTGTTCTCAATCTTCTTTTCACAGGGACAAATGTGTTATATATCGATCTGAAAGCGCAGAAAATAGCCCTAAGCCACGAATTTGTCGTTCTCTCAGGTAGACCACCAATGAAGATGGATGCCCCTGTACTGGCGTGCAGCATTTTCGGAGGTTGAAGAAGGATTCTGAGAGCTGTACCAAACCTGCCTGACCCCTGTCAACGTAACATAAATTTCTCTAGGACTCCTGGTTGTTAATTTTTAATGGCATAATTGCATTAAATACAAGTAACATATTATAAATTCACAGGTTCACCGATTTAACCCAAGTCCAGGCCGAACCATTGAAAATTTCATCAACGTAACATAAATTTCTCTAAGACCAAATTACGCAATATCACATATGTAGGAATAAATTAAACAATTAAAAGTATAAGGATCAAATTAATATAATAGGTAAAGTAAAAGGACTCATAATGTAAATAACCCTTAATAAAGTTACATGGAAGGATTAAAGAATCAAACTTAAAATTTCAATTAAATTGTAAGAATTAAAATTTTGTATAAGATTAGAATTCAATCTAATAATTCAGAAGCCATATTCGACGAAGTTAAAATCAAACGAACTTTCTTTCTTTTTGTTTAACTTTTACCCATGAAAAGTTATAAAAAAGGGTTTTTACTATAAAAAAATACATAAATTTTAGGTATGATTTTAAAAATTATTTTAATTTTTTTAATTTTTCAAACGTTGTGTGGGTTTGAAAAATCTGTTAGCTTTTATTAATGTGACATTTTAAAAATATAAAAAAATTTTAAAAATACTTTTAGGTATTTAAAATATTTTTTTGAGTGTTTAAAGATTTTAAAGTTATTTTAAATGTAAATTCGAATTTTATAAAATTATTTTCTCTCTCTTTAAAATCTACATTAGCAAAAACTAACAGAAGTTAATAATGTTAATATTAAGTTCTAATATTAAAAAGAATTTAAAAATTTTAAGTGTGACTTTAAGATTTGAAAAATCTAAGTATATTTTTAAAACTATACTATAAAATTTAAGGGATTTTTAGTTAAAAATAAAAAATAAAAAAAGAGGAAAATTAGAAAGCATGTGGGTGGGGATGGTAGTCACGTAAATAAAAGAAAAGTGGGAGGACAGGGTGGGAAGAAGACACAAATAAAGACGAAATAGAATAATATAAATATAAAGGACTCGTCCTCCATCAATCACCCAATTTTGAAGTACCAACACCACCTCTCAGATTTCTTCATCCTCTCTCTCTCTCTCTCTCTCTAACATGGCGGACCGCAAGGGCAGGGAGGTGAGCTTCCTCCTACTAATATCTCTTAAAGTGCTTTTCCTACTTCTTGCATGTCTTTTTCTTTCTTTCGATTCCTTATTAGCTGTTCAATTTGATGCATAAAGTGGCTTTCTTGCTGTTTTATCTTTGTTTTTTGCTTTTTTAATTCTATTTGTTTATGCTCTTCTTGTTTTTGTTTATTTTTGCCAGGCAATTATCTGTCCCAAAATCTTAAGCTTATGGGTGAAGGCTCAGTAATAGTTTATACTCTAACATGCCCCCTCACACGAATGCCAATTGGGATTGAAGCATGGATAATGCGTAGACCTATCTCATACTTTATGTTTAAATTATTTTTAATATTGAAAGTAGAGGTTGTTGGGATTCGAACTCATGACCTTTAGGTCATCAAGGCTCTGATATCATGTCAAGGAACTATCTGTCCCAAAAGTTGAAGCTTATAGGTGAAGACCCAAGAATGGTTTTATACTCTTAACAATTTGAGTTTGGCTTTTTGTTGCTGCTGATTCAATTCAAGAGATGTAAATCTAATAGAACTCAAATTTTTTTTTTTTCCAAATTTTCTGTTACCTTTGTCATGGAACAAACTTTTGTAAAAGGTTAAGCCGATCAGTGAAGATTTAAAAATTGCTTTATATTCTGACATGTCCCATTAGGCAAATGCCAATTAAGCTTAAAGCGTGAATGATACACAAACTCACCTTGTTATCTTGTGCCTAAATTATGTTATTATTAAAAAGGGTTGATAGGATTCAAACTCGTGACCTCTTGATCAAAAAAGCTGTTAATACCATGGCAAGGAGTCAACTTTTCGAAAGCTTAAATTGACGAGTGAAGGTTTTAAGAATAGTTTTCTACTCTAAAAAATCTCACTTGGTCAGATGTTGAGCAGTATATTGTAAATGGCTTTTCCTTGAGTAATTGCTTCGGCCACTATAACATTTAGCCACGTTATGTTGGCTTGAGGGACAAAGGGGCCTCAAGAAGCTCTTGATCATGGGTGATCTGATGCCATGGCAGGCGGAGATATGGTTTTTGGGTCGTGGTTTGAGAGAGGTTTTCCACGTTAATTTTGGTTTGTTGTTTCTATTTGATTTTTTCATTGTTTGTGCTTGTTTTATGATTTTTGTCAACTCTTCTGTGAAAAAAGATTCACATAAAAGCGTGAGAATCGTTGAATGGTCATATATTATTTGGGAATAGCTGTCATATGCTGGAAAATTAAGATAAGGTGAGATAACAATTAAGTTTTTGGACTATTTCACCAAATTCTAATTGCCTTTTGGTAGAATTTTCACCTAGGTTAACAGTTGTATCTAGTTGTATGAAAGGGTTAATGTGGGGTCTTTTGCTACTGCCTGGTACTAACACGTCTTAATGTTTTGACTTTACTTGATAACGAGTGCTTTGATTTTTACAAGTAGTTCTATTTGAAGTCATGATTGTCTAGTCTGCTAATACTGTTTGTTTGTAATTTCTCCAAGGAAATCTTCGTATTGTATCTTTTTGATGTGGGAAAATGCTGTGTTCAAAAAAAAAAAAAAAGTAGGAAAATGCTTGATATGATATGATACAATAAATTGAAAATTTGACTGATTTTAAGTATATTAAGCTTCAAGGGCATAATTGGTTGTGTTCTATAATATTTCCTTGGACTTTGCTTAGGTTGGAAGATGTGCCCCTTTACTATGAAAATTGTTTTTTTATCAATAGTATGAAAATTGTTTATCATGACAAATGCAGATATTTTATTGCCTAGAACTAAAAACAAGTGCAGTAGTATTCGAGGTAGATATGGGCAATTAAATCTCTATTATCTCTTCATATTTGCATAAACCATGGCGATGTTTATCATTTGCCCTGCAAAAAGTACAAGAAGAGAATGTTTCTTAAAGGGGGTTGACCCTATTTTTGGCATTGCCGCCCAACCGCTTATAATATAGTAGTTGCTTGCTGTTACTTTGTTGCTATGGTGTGGAGATCAAGGGGTCAGTCCTATCAAAGAAAGATGGTGATATTGTTCTTTCTTTTTAGTGAATGTGTCACAATTAATTTCTTTTGGATGTACCTGAAGGAAAAAAAGAAAAAGAAGAAGAGGAGAATTTTGTCATTCCTATCCATTCAGTACCATTATTTTGAATCCAAAGAAACTTCATGAAAGTCAAACTATGGAGATAATAAAATATGCCTAAGAAATTCTGCATATTTTGACCAAGTCAGTGATATTATACTATATTCTAAATTAAAACATGGAGAAAAGAGACCCTTGGATCAAGTTTAGCTTCTGTTGATGAATTGGAATAGTTTATCCTTTAATATGCCTCGACAGAAGCCCGTAGAAAGAATCCTGTACGTGTTTCTTGGTTCTTATAATGTGAAGTATTCATTTGTTTGAACTGAGCTGCATTTATTCATACGGATAAGTGACTTTGTATTGTCCTTTGTAGAATTTGTTGAGCAAAAACTTACAAGAATTAAGGAATTCCTTCCTGGCACATGGCTAAGAATAGGACACTGATTCAATACATTTCTTCGAGCGCCTCACATTTTCTTCAAATTTATTTTTCCTGATTTATTGGTAATATCTATAAGGATATATGATATTCAATGCTATTGCACCTTATTGTTTCTCTTTTTATTTGGTTCTATGTCTCGGTTTTCCCCTTGCTTAAGGAAGGGATGTTGGTGAGTTCGAGGTTGCTGAGTAGTCTTTCATTTCTTTTAAGGCTTTTTGGAAGGATTCAAAACATAGGATTGATCAATTCTAAAACGTGTCCTTATTTAAATATTTATAGGAATAAGATATTTGGACGAGATCGTTATTATTTTGATGGTAAATCGAGATCTTTAAGGGGCTTTTATTTTTAATTTTTTTTCCAGAAGAATGCTTCATGGTTATCTGTGCCACAATTTGGAGACTGGGAACAAAAGGGTGGGGCGCTACCGGATTACTCTCTTGACTTCTCGAAAATCAGAGAAATGAGGAAACAAAACAAGAGAGATCCGTCAAGGGCCAGTCTTGGGAATGAAGATGAGTTCATCAATCCAACTGCTCCAGCTAACCAACCTCAGAATGAACATCCTCACCATTTTGACCAGAACCACTCTTCTACTGTAAGATTTCTTCATTCCATTTGATATTCTTGCTGCTTCTGTTTAGTATCCCTTTCTTTCTAGTATATGAGTAGGGATGTGAAACAACCGAATGTTCGATGGACTAATTGAGCTAAAAATCGATTACGACTCACTCGTGTTTGTATTAGGGCATGAGAGCTTATCAAGTTGAGATCAAGTAAACTTGGTAAGCTTAACGAGCTGAGTTCCACCAGGGGGTGCGCCGCTTGTTAACGTTCGCAAACAATTTGATAAAGGTTCGTTACGAGCTCGCCCGTTAAGAGCTGGTTATGAAAATGGTTCAATGATGGCTTGATAGTAACTTGAACAAAGGTTTGAAAGCTTGATGAGGCTTATCAAGCTTAAAGTCGAATAAGGGTGTGTTTGGCTTGACTCGGCATGTTTACTCCCCTAAATGTGATGTTGTTTGGCTCCGGTGGATTCCTTTTTCCTTTAATATATTCCTGTCATTTCTTATGTATATAAATTATAATAGCAACCTAGAGAGAGAATATCAAGAAGAGAGGACATATTTCCTTCCTAGGAATGAATATTTTTCCATCCTTATCTAACATCCTTAGTTGTAGCTCGACCTCAAATAGATCAAATGCAAACCCGGTTCAGACTCATGAAATGGAACTACTTCCCAAACCTGGAAAAAGAAGGTTTTTGTAAGAAAGATAAATTTTATTTTAAATGCAAATATTTTTAGGAAAAAAGTTTCCTTACATTTGCTATCTAACTTTCTGCTTTGCTCCACATAGGGGTGCATTATTTAATAATGGGGGCAGGCATGAATTATATATATAGTAGCCAGTTACAAGGACAGTTTAGTTAAAGAATATGCATGAAAATGGCAGTAATGTGACTGGATGCTTTAGCTGTTTCATAAAGCGAGTGGGCCATTTTTCCCCTGTTGGATAGCATATGCCTATATACTTTTGGAAATGAATCTTCATTATATTGGTTTGTATCTTTTGGAAAACGTCAATTATTATATGCCTTTTGGTGTTTCATCATATAAAATATTTGATTTGATTCTCTTTGATTTTGCTTAGTTTGTGTCATGAAATCAAATCAAAGTTCACAGGTGTCACTAATGATATATAACGGGTTGCAGCCATCGTGTTGTAGTCAATCTGAGCATGACATGATATTGTGTACTTTCTCATTTTTTAGCAAATTGAGCCAGTTAATGTTTCTTATGTTTTGAAAACACAAAATTGATATGATTAAATTATGGGTTATTTATGTCATTAGACCTTGTATTTAAGTTATTTTGTCAACTTAGTTGTTATGCTTTAATTGTATCCATTTAGTCCTTATACAATGAAATTTTTTCAATTAAGTTTAATGTTGAAATTAGCGCTAATTTAAGGCTAAAATTGTAATAATATATTCACTCTATTCAAAGGTTCGCCAATGTTAAACACTACCGGGACGCGAAAAACACATATAAGTGCTAACTAATGCTGCAATTTAAAAGGGACTGGATTGACGCAATTTAAAAATATAAAGAATAAGTTGACATAATAAGTAAAGTATAAAGATTAATGGCATACATTACCCTAAATTATTGACATGGAGCTGGACCAATTGCCACCCTTACTCATACTGTGACTTGAGATGAACCCAGTATAGTTGTGATTGTGGATGTTGGAAATGAAAAGTTCATTCCTTTTTAGGATCTCCACCTAGATTTCTTTTAGTTCGAGTTGTACAAGTTAGAGCAATTTTATGAGAATTTGAGGCTATATTCACACCAAGTCATCATTGCTATGAAAATAATACCTGTTCCCATGACAATAATATCCTAATTTTATGTTAGATATTTTGCCCAAATAATCTCCGATTCACTTTTCTTTTCCTTTTTTTGGGTGAACAGACAAGGAAGAGTTTTCTGAGCTACTTCAATTGCTGTGTTAGAGCCTGAGATTCTGATAGAATGTGTCATTATGGATGTTGTCACAATTATGTAATGAAACCATTTTGCTTATTCGGTGGTGGTCAGGGGTTCATAGCTCATTTTCGTCGTCTCAAAAAGTAAGGCTTAATTCAAGAGAAAAAAGATTTGAAGGTGTTTCCAATTTTCGAATTTCGGGCTATTTGGTGTGATCTAACAATTTTATGCGCACAACAATGTACCATTCCTCTTGTTTCATTGTTGTATGATGAAAAACGCTTGGTGTCCCTTTGACAAGTTTTAATGGTTGTTTAGTATGATGATTTGATGATACCTTATATTGAATGCCTAAATAGAAAGTAAAGTGAGACTATGTACAGTATTAGGGTTTTTTTTTAATTTTTTTAATTTAGGGAATTTATTAGTTAACTAGCTCGGTTGTTAGGAATTAGAGTTGCATTATGTAAAGTCAGTTTTGCTAAAAACAAATAATTTGGATTGTGGAATTGTAATTTTATATTTAGTTTAATGAAATTAAAATTAGAATGAAATTAAAATTTCACTGTTTAGACAATAAAGGTATTAGGGATTGGAATTGAATTACCTACAGAAATTCAATTTGGTTATGGTTTCGAATTAATTATTTTGGATCATTTTGAATTGTGGATCTCCTACGTTGCGTTGGATTATTTCGGGTTCGAATTATCTTAAATTGTTGTTCAACTCATGTTGGGTCTTAATCGGGTATGATGACTTCATGCTTGAGTCATCTCGAATTTTGTTGCCTCGGATTCAATCAAATTTGTCTGTACTAAGTAAGGTTATTCTAGGATTTAGTCATTTTGAATTTGGGCTAATTAGATGCGTCATTTTGTTAACAATTCAGCTTGATTGGGTCATATTTTAATCATGTTTGAGTGAGGTAGGCTTAGTTTGAATTTGAGCCATTTTGGATTTGTGGTAAATTAGGTTAAAAAAGAGTTGGATGAAGACGATTTGACAAGATTTTATCCACCTCAACCTAAATGCGGTACATGATTACATGGATCTATGTATGTAGGTGTTTGTTACATATTTGTGCATGTTGGTATTTTTCTGGCAAAAATTGATTGAGTTCGAAGAAGTCATTGGATTTTAATGAAAGATACCTATATAAAATCTTGTTTTACCTTAGCATTTCCCAGGAATCCATGGGATTCTCGCAGACAGTACTAATATATCTATCCAAAATTTCTTATATTTCAGTAGAAGGCACCAAATCAGGCAATAAAATTTTTAAATATCAATGTATTTCAATAGTAATACAATTTTTAAAACTTACGATATGTATTATATGTTGAAATGGAGGCATATTAAATGTTAAAAGACTAAATTTTAAGATACTTAGGCTCTGTTTGTTTGGACGAAAATTTAGATTCTAGAAGCACGTTTTCTGCTTTTCCACCATTTGTCGAATATTTTCTCACGGAAAACACTTTCCGATGGAAAAGGTTTTTCATCAATTTAGGGAAAATGACTTCCCTTGTGCAATGGGAGAAGTCATGATTCCAAGTGTCGCAAAATCCTTTGCGGTAATCATCGCGCATATTTGAATCGAACTAAAATGAATCGAATTAGAATGTAAATATTTAACGCATAATCTTGGACAAGAATTAGAACGAATAGTCAAATGAAGACCGGATTTACTTTAGCATTCTTTCTACAGAACAATTTTTATCATTTTGATTTACTGTATATGTAAAGAATTTATCAATTAGGTACCAAAGAGGGCACAAACACGCCGTCACCGGATCCCATTAGAACTCCGAAGTTAAGTGTGCTTGGGCGAGAGTAGTACCAGGATGGGTGACCTTCTGGGAAGTCCTCACACTCAGGTTGGGGGCACTAGGAAACAACCTCTCTTCAGGTTAATACCCTGAAGGAGGAAGGCTGCGTACATCCGCCCCCCCCCCCCCCCCCCCCCCCCCCCACGTAGGCAGGAGCCCTTGAGGCACTGTGTATGTTCTTTTTTTCCTTTTTATACCTCAATATTTGAGCATTTATTACATAAGTGCTTTAATGTTTCAATAATTTACAATGTTTTTGAGTCGAAAACAATTTACAATGATGTAACTTGAAGTTAAAGTTTTTATCACCTAAGTACCCTAAAATTAAAAATTTTATGAATCAGGTATCTTTTTCCAAAATCTGGTAAATCTAAATGAAAATATTGACGTGGAATATGAGTTCAACATATATATACATCTGAGGGTGTGTATCCTCTATCATAATGCACTGATTTATTTTGTCTGAAAATACTAATATGATATATTCTAAATCACATTAGTTTTTCTATTGGAAATAATTTGACGAAAATTCACCAAATTCTGACATAGGATGTACTTAAATGATAAAATTTCATATATCAGAATACCTCATTATTTATATTAAAATATCATAGTACTTAAGTAAAAGATGTTGAAACTTTAAGGTACATAGGAAATAATTTTCATATTTTATATAGCTTTGATAGTTAATTTTATTATTTTATTATTCCTCATGTATGTTGTAGTGTTATTTATATTATCATATAATAAGATGTAAAAAGATTGGTAAAAAAAGTTTATTTTAAACCATATAAGAGGATATCACAATGTAGAAGCACATTTTTCCTCTAAACAAATGACGGAAACTCTTAATCATTTTTTAGTTTTCTTTGGAAAATCTTCTCCAAAGAAAAATCAATTTCTATATCCTACTTTTCTCTTAAAACAAACGAAGCTTTAATTGATATTTTTTTTTCCCCCAATAATATCTAGTAGAAGCATGGCGAATTTGTGATGGAAACGGTTCGGCCAAATGAAATATAGGACCACATTTGACTGTTAGTGTATCTGCCAAAAGCATGGCAAATTAATTTGTCCCCCGTATCTTTATCCGTCACACTTGAATCCGGACCCCTTAATATAATACAAATAGGCTCTTACTTACATTGATATTTTAAGACTTTAAGAAAAAAAAATCAAATTCCACTTTAGATTTTTTGTATTTGTTTTAATATAGAACTTGTTTTTTTTTGATAAATTGTAATCGCAAAAAAGTCGGCCACTCGTTAGGCGAGGCTTGAGTCCCACTGCAACATCACGGGGACCAAAAACAGCCAACACAAAACAAAAAATAGGAACAAAATGCTCGCCTCAAAACACAACACATCAGACAACGAGTACAGGACCAGAAAAGACACTGGACCATGAAACAACGGTGCACGCAGAACTATCACAAACAGGAATCCTAGCTGGAGAAGAACCAAAAGGCTAGCACAAGAACCAAGAATGGGGCTGAAGCCACAACTCAACATCCAAACCATATCATTAAGCAAGAATATCTGCCACCATAGCCGGGTCAAAACCATCAAAGTTGAAACCCACATTTTCTCCTATCTCTATTACCCGCTCCGCTTTTAGGATTCTCTCATCATACACTTCTTCCGTGATCTTCTAGATTCGATTTCCCGTATTCCGTTTTTTCCTCTTTCCGGCTGTCTTATACAATTTTCCAGCATTACTTCTAGGAGACATATCCTTCAGGAAGTCTTGCAACTCCCGCTTCTCTCATTCCTCCATCTTGCGCTTGATCACTTTTCTCTCTCTTTTCGTTGTGCAAAATTTTTCCTTTTTCCTCTAGTCCGTGCTAGGCCCTTCCATGGATGGACCTGATACTTGCTGACTTTGCGGCAAACTATTCTCAGCTTGAGAGTTACCGATTGCTGTTATGGGCTCGAATCCTGGAGGGAATTCAGGCCCAGATGTTGTTGACTCATTATCACTGTCACTTCCCCGAGTATCGATATCAGGCATGGTTATCTGAGCATGATGTTGATCAGCTGGAGCTTCACCATTCTCAACCAATGGCAGTAGTAAAGGAGGATGAGCCACCTGCTATGAAGCGTAAGGCATGGCATGCAAGAGCGATCGCTGTAGGGCCCATCTCCCAATGATTTGACAGTTGAGGTGGAGGGAAACATGTCCAGACGGCTGCCAAGCAACTCCCATCCCTTCATTTGCCAACCGCGGGACAGGAATTCTAATCTCCTCACTAATAATCGAGCGTTCTGGTACCAGATGCATAGAAGGTTAAACATGTGAAGAATGTCTTACCACGGTTATGCATTCGTTTCATTGGTGGGGATGTGATGGGGAATAGGCCTGCTCCCTAGCCAATCTAGTAGATGCGGCTCTGGACACAACACTGGGAGAGTAGTCTGGTATCAATATAGAGCTTCCTTCTTTAACGAAGATTAAACGGGTTCCCTCACTGTGGTGAACCTAGAAAATCTGGTGGATACATGTTGTGTGGCAAGTGCCAGTCAGAATCCTTGCAACGTCAATGCACCTCATAGTGAATGTTTTGGGATCCACCCTAATGAACTTCCCCCAAATTTTGACGATATCGGCAAAGCATTCATTTGACCAACAATGGACGGGCAATCCGTGGATCTCAAGCCAAACCTTTCTGTTAAGGGATCCACGCGTCTCTCTAGAGTACTTATATACTTCTCTGAATATTCGTAGGAGAATCTCCTTACGGGGGTCGAGGTAGGCATCCATAGTGTCGATCGAATCACAAACCAAAATAAAGGAATTGTTGCTTAAGCCTTTAGGTGTAAGCCCGTAGACATCATTTTCGGTGATAAATGTAAGAACATCATCAAGACTGACCTCAACAGATGAATGGGCAATTATTGACCGCTTAAGCCATGCCTCAACACTCTTGTTAAAAATTTGACACTGTAATCTTTGGAATATCTGTGTTATCATGTGCCCCACTCCGATTAGTTGATGCGTTCCCCAGGTTTTGAGTCCTACATGCGGTTCTGACTTGCTGGGCCCTGCTCTGCTGTGGTTGGCCTCGAGTGGATGAAGGTAGTGCACTTCTGACTGGATTTGCCCATTGCACCCTGAGCTTCACAACCGCAACCCATCTTCCGTTCTTGGAATTGATAGCATGTATAGCTTCATTCAAGTCATGAAACCGAACAAGGCCATAAGACCAAGTAGTTCTCAGTCTTCTTTTCACAGGGACAAATGTGTCATATATTGATCTGAAGGGGTGGAAAACAGCCCTAAGCCACGAATTTGTCGTTCTTTCAGGTAGACCATCAACAAAGATGGATGCCCCTGTACCGGCGTGCGGCATTTGCGGTGGTTGAAGGAGTTGTAGAGCCGCACCAAGAGCCGCACTACCAATCTCCTATGAGAATATTGAATATAAAATCAAGGACGGTGGCCGGAGCACGGTGCTTGTAAAATCAGGGACGGTGGAGAAGTACAACGGAGAATTGCGGTTGTTTTAGGTGGATCAGGTGGTGGCAGGAGTGTGGTGGTTGTAAAATCAGGGGCGGTGGTTGAGGGTTCTAGGCGTGGTGAAGCAGAGAAGCCAGAGGTTTAGTGTGGTGACGGTTTTGGATGGGACGACGGAAGAGATGGAGGTCAGGTGTCTGTAGGTGAAGCCGGTGGTCGTATTCTTGCGTTAATGGGTCGAGGCGGCGGTGGTGATGTGGGTGGTACTGTGGGTAGGCGAAGGGTTTGGGGACATTGAAGCAGCGATCCAAGCTGGTGATGGACCGGTAAGATGTACGACTCGAATCAGGGGAAGGAGACGAATCCCTCAACGTTGCGACGGAGCCGGGGTGGGGGCGACGCGCCTTCACGCGCCGGATCTGGGCGGCGCGTGTGGTTGAAATGTTTAGCCGTTGGGGCTTTTACTGAGGAGAGAGAACGAAATTTCAACACTTCATAATATAGTACTTGTTTCCACTTGATTTTGTTCTTTTCTATTTTAAAAAAAAGCATCTTCCCCCATTCACCCCATATACCTTTTCGTAGCCAAAATAAATTCGATCTGATTCTAGCTGAGACCAAGAAATACCTCAAGACTTTGGAGTGATTTCATCCACTTTATAAGGGAAGTTATTTTCCTCCCTTTGGAAAGAAAACCTTTTGCCTTGGAAAATCTTTTCTATCAAAAAATACGTGTCAAAACAATGAAAAATAGGAAGACTAATTCCTCGAATCCCCCTTAACAAATAGAGCCTTAAAAATGTGGATATACAATTTTTCTTTCAATAATTAAGGTGTTTGGTTCAACTTACATATTTCTAGATTAGTCCTCGAAGTGTATGTATCTTCGTTTTTGAAGTTTTAAATAGGGATGGTAATGGGGCGGGTAAAACCCTTTTCCCGCAGGTACTTGCCCTGTTGTGGGGGGGGGGGGGGGGGGGGGGGGGCGGCGGCATGGGTATAAGTAAGGCGGGTACTGGTTTGTTGCACCCTCCACGAGTATGGAGCGAGTATGGGTATAGTGTTGTACCCGCCTTGCCCCGCCCTATACCTGCCATACTAGCTTCGGTTTTTGTATCTAATTAACTTTCAAATTAACAAATACTTAAATTTAATTACCTAAATTATTTATCAATTATGTTACAAAAATATATTTACCAAAGAGGGCACCAACACGCCGTCACTGGATCCCATTAGAACTTCGAAGTTAAGCGTGCTTGGACGAGAGTAGTACCAGGATGGGTGACCTCCTGGGAAGTCCTCACCCTCAGGTTGGGGGCACTGGGAAACAACCTCTCTTCAGGTTGACACCCTGAAGGGGGAAGGCTGCGTACATCCGCCCCCCCTAGATCCTGCGTAGGCGGGAGCCCTGGGTATGTTCCTTTATGTTCCTATGTTACAAAAATATATTTGAATTTATACTATTAAATAATTAATATGAGAGCATATGGATAATTGTTTTGTAGCGACATTACGGTGGGTACGAGGCTGGTAATGGATACTCGTGGGTGATGGGGTTGGTACAGGTATGGGTATGCATTTCATACCCATGGCGGGTAATGAGGTGGGTATGAGTATGAATTTGGGCGGTGGGTACAAATGGAGGAGGCATCCCCCGTACCCACCCCGCCCTGTTGTCATCCCTAGTTTTGAAGTTAGAGATTAGGTACTGTACTCTTGTGTGATATACTTGAGCTAATAGGTTTGTTGCAATATTGGGGGTGCTTCAATTTTGTCGAAATTCACTTATCTCACACAGAAAATTTGAAGGTCGGAAAGTTAATTTATATATCCACCTTCCAGTTGGTAAAGTCTTGTGTGCCAAGAGTGAGCTTTGCCACACTCGCATGCGCCTTGCCTCGTCGCCCCAGGTGATCGGCCAATCGATGCATCATGGTGTGTATTGTGGTCTTTTGTAGTACAATAGTTGCTTTTATACTCATTGGTACTAAATAGGAAGCATGAGAGAATCTTTCTTCGTTTACTTCGGGTTTGAGCTAGAGGGCAGCAAGCTCAAGCAATCGACCTTTGACAATTAATCACCCACTCCTTCCTTAACAAAGTCGTATTTCTCACTCCTCCATATACGCCCACTTCTTCTGTATTGAGGCTGGATTTTTTGCCATTTCCCTTAGTTGGCAGTTCTTCCGTATTGAGGTTGGATTTTTTGCCATTTCCCTTAGTTGGCAGTTCTTCCGGTGAGTAGAATTATGCCTATAAATACCTTGGAGGATAGATTAAGACATAAATTAATGAGAAACTCATTTCTTCTCCACTGTCATGCTTTCTCTCTTGAGACTATTGTTTCTTCTCCATTATTGAGCAAGTTGGAGAGTGTTCCAATCCATCTTTCGGGAGTATACTATAGAGGTGGGTGCTTTCTTAAGCCTAAGAGTAGGGGTGCCAATTGGTCCCTCTGTATCAATGCAGGGGCATAAACGACTTAGGGAAGTGGTTAACTTCACATGACAAAGATTCTTCAGTTTGATCTTCTTTCTTCTTCTCCAATTATCTATTGTTTTGGTTTCCTTTACGGTCATATTTGCGAACTTTTTGTCGGCCCTCAAGATTATCCAGTTCGAATTCGAATTGTTTTAGTTCGAGTTTTTTCTGGTTGAAGACCCTATCTCAGTTCTTTTGGTTTAAATTTATCCATCCCGAGTTAGCTTTCAGCTTTTCTTGAAGTCCTGTTTGGTTTCTCATTGGCATCACTTTAATAGCAACGTTAAGGTTAGAAGTTTGCATATGCAGATGGTGGCCCATGCAGGCCATGTCCCTTTTTAACTTAATAAGTAGGGTTGAAGAATTGTGAATTAGTGTAAGATCCTTGACATTTTCAGACAGGGACATAAGCAGGCACACCTTGCACTTGTGCCATGTCATTGGAAGCTTCACTGAGCTACATAGACACAAGCGTGCACCCTTGCATGGGTGCTGCAGACCACAGAGGACCTTGGCTTAAGCGTGGTCTTGTTGGGGCGAGGTCCATGCATGCTAGCGGTATGACGTTTAACACAGGTCGGTCACGTGCATCTACAATGTAGTAGTCCAGGAGCATAGGTTGTGTGCGGGTGCAAGCAACGCATGAGCATGAAGATACACGCTCACAATAATGCACAGCTGCAAACAAAGTGTGGGAGAACAGTATCACGATGACAATTCACACAGGCACAATAGTGCACAAAGCGCATGACCAAGGGAGCCTGCATGCCCAGCGTAGAACCTTGCGCAATACTGCCCTGGGCATGCGAATAACAGATGGTATGTGTAAGTTAAGCATAAAGACAAGATGACTCGAGCCTTTGACTAAGGTGTTTAACTGAGGCCTTTAACTGGGTAATTGCCATGAGAAGACGGAAGCCTTGGCTTAAGCATTTGACTAGAGAATTGCCACTAAGAGGCGGGAACCTTGACTGTAGTATTTAACCGGATAACCGCCATGAAGTCACTTGGGTAGCGTGTGCATGCAAGGGAAACGTGGGAGCTAGCCTCTTGAATGTTGGACAAGTTGCATCGACAATTACTAGAGTTCCCCAAGCTTTGGGATTGTTAAGGCCACATTATAAATAAGGCAACAGTGCCTGGAGTTGGATAGATAGTGCTAGATCCTTTTATTATATTTATGCTTTAATAAAGAGTTTTGTCCCACACTTTGTTTTGCATTCCGCATTTATCTTATTTTTGTATTATATATTAGGATGAGTAAGCATCACTATCTGTGACAATTTGATATCAGAGCATGATTTTAAACCACTACCAAGAACCAATAAGCATTTAAAGACTAGTGAACAAATTGTACATCTAGATGAAGTCTTAGGTTCCAAGGCCCTCTTTGGGAATAGTATTAGGGTTGTTTCTAATGAATCTAGTCCCTAAAAGAGATGAGGCTATCCGTATTGACTGTACGACAAACCTTCTTATCTTCTCCGATAGCACCACAAATGTTTACGTAAGTTTGGGGACCAATTCAAATGGTAGCGCCAATTCCAATGGTGCCCCCAGGTGGAAAACTTGTAAAAGGATATTACGTTGCTCCATAGGTCCCTAAGTAAGAATGCCATGATTGGGTAAGTGTTACATCCAGATCTGGACCCCAAAGGTGTTTAACACGTGTAGAACTTGTCAGATTTTTGAAGTTATGCATCTTGATAAGTTTTGGTATGCATCTCTTTAATTGTTTCTCTATTGCTTTTAGCTTCATAGATTTGCTTGCCTTCAAGGCCTGCCTCCACGTCATCAGTGCCTTTTGCGCTTGTAACAAAATTATTAAAAAGGAAAAAAAAATGTAAGCTTAGGCTTAGTGACCTTTGAGTCTAAATGAGTTTAATTAACCACAGGCTATACTATGATTATTAATGTGCCAAAATAAGTCAAGTTCAAGCTTGCAAGGGCAAAGATTGAGACTAAATGAGTCTTCACAAACTTAACATAAGCCTGTGCAAGTCGAATTCAAGCTTAATAGAACTAATTTGGCTGAAGCTCAAATATTTGATCCTAGCATCTTTGCGTTTCATTTGTTATTTGTTTGTATAGTAAACACACTTGCTCAAAGATTTTTTGAAACACAAGTGATTGACCTCAACTAATGACTTGTTATGTGTTTTGATATTTTTGGTGAATTTGACTTCGACTTGTGACTTCTACTTGGATTCAACCAATGTTCCTATTAAGGAGACTTTTTTTATGTTTTTCTTTGTATATTAAATGCGTAAAACTAAAGATATTGACTCAACTCAAGCAGTAGTTGGGGCAAAACAGTGACAAGCACCTTCAAACATCCTTCCTCAAACGCTTAGAGTTAATAACTGGGCGAACATAAGCTCGAGAGCTCAGCAGCTTATCTTGAGTTCGATTCAATTAGGATTGTCCCAAAAAACCTTGACCCAAGATAACTCGAATGAGGTTAAGTTTATAATGAGATAGGTGAAGTGAACCAATTGACTTACTAATCCCAGATCAACACATTCAAGCTCAAGGCTTGATTGTCAAAACCTTGGAACAAGTTCAACTTAAATTTACCCTGTAAACTAAAACATTCACAAATCCAAGATCGACGCTATCAAAGCCCTAGGCTTGGCCTTAAAAACCTTGGACCAATTCACAAGTCTAATCCACTTAAAAGGGGTGAATGCAGAAACTATGGCATAAGAGGTTACCTCCTTGAACACTGTATCAGCCACTCGATTTGTATTTGTTTAAGAAAACGAAAGCTACAATTACACAAGTATTCCTAAAGAAAGATAAAAGAAATAAAACACAAGCGTGTTGTTTAAACTGAAGAGTTATGTATTGGTGCTGGGACCTCTAACTAAGCTATCAACTCTTTTATTTATAGGTTAAATCCTCACTGCTCCCTGATTTCACGCAAGTACCTCAGCACCTTTGAGGCCTCAAACATTTAGGTATGATAGAGCTCCCCTAATGAAGGGCAAGTGTTGAGGTCAACAAATTTCTTTACCACGTCTTCCAACTTCTCAGTAATTGTCCTTGAGGTCCATGCTTCATTTGGTGTCTCAAGTAACTGTCTTGAGCTGGGGGTTTGTCTTTCTTGCAGGTAGGGGTGTAAACGAGTCGAGTACCCCCTTGTTTGAACTCAAGCTCGATAAGCATTATTGAGCTAGAGTTCGAGCCGAGCTCTTATCGAGCTTTCCAACCTTCTTTTGAGCTCGATTCGATAACATATTGATGTGTTTGATACTCGATTTGGCTTGACTCATTGGCCCAATTGAGCCAATTCGAGCTTGCTATCAAGCCGAATCGAGCTCATAACGGAGCCGATGTTGTTTTTGAGTCAAGTTTGCATTCAGGCCGAGCTATTCAAGCTTTTATGGAGCCATAATTAAACCATTTTCTAGCTAATATTAATTGTTAACGATCCCACAATGAGCTCTTAACAAGATTTTAATTAGCTTTTAACGACCTCTTATCGAATCTGTAACGAGTTGTAATCAAACTGTTTATGAACGTTAATGATTCGAGCATCTCCTTTTGGAACATGGCTCGTTGAACTTATCGAGCACGCTCGAACTCAGCTAGATAAGCTATCGAGCCCCAATAACGAACAAAACCGAGCCGTATTCATTTTTAAATACGAATAGTTCATTGAATGTCCGATCTGCTACACCCCTACTTGCAGGGTACTAGATAACCACCTTGAGCTTATGCCTCTGATCCTTAGCAACATCCCTGGAAACAACATCGGGCGCTTGCTCACTTAGAAATGATTTCCCATCACGAGCCAACCACACGTGGCATTAATTTGAACAAAGCTGTTCCCAACTCCTCAAGTCTGTTATGTAAACACTAAGAGCCGAGCAAAGTATTGGTGAGCAAACTTAGGCTCAGCTTTAACTCATTTGACCCTCAATTGAAAGATAAAAAATTATGTACAAAAAACTTCTTTAAATATGTGTCTAACATTAGATGGCTTAGATTTTGGGTATACAAAGAAATAAAGGGCTGCTTAGCTGAGTTATTTTAATCCTTTTGTTAACTTATTTCAGCTAACAAAGGAATGAGAACTCAACCCGACTCGTTTAAAGGTTCAACTCAATTCTCATTCTGCACTCCGGCTTTAAGAATTCTAAGTCAAAAATTTTTATTTTTCACTTAGTTATTAGATGTTGGGAGTAAGCCTCCAGCACATGCAAGCAGAAAATGAGGAAAGAGAGTTCGAGGAAGAAGATGACAAACAAGGGACTGGAGAGAAATTGAGAGCTCTTAGGAGGATTCAAATAAATTTTTTTTTTTTTTTAACTGAATGAACTAAAATATGTATAGTGCTTTAGTTATATACAGAGAACTGTTGGAAAATATTTGTAGTATTCATTATATAAAATATACATTAAGAAACAATACATATTAACACATCTCAATTTGAGACTAACATAAAAAGTTTGATACTTATACAAACAAAAAAAATATAATACAACACCAATCAAACACTATCAAATTCAAGACCAATAATACTATGTAAATAATAACAAGAATGTTTAGGCAAATTAAACAAAGAACGGAGTTTAGGAATACATATCTTTGGGTTGAGGCACGTGAGAACACTCTCCTTAGAAAGGAAACGCCCCTCCTGCACGAGTGTTGCTTTTAGGCTTAAACGTGCTCCTTTCCCAGGATTCAACAACCCGTCGGACCCTTATCAGTGCAGCAATGAAAGATCCCCGAACTACAATTACCAAGCTCACTATTTTTGCAAGAATATGGGAAATTGAAAGAGTAAAACATTTGATCTTGTACATATATTTTTTTCACCAAATTCATGCTTATATATACACAAAACCGTATATTTAATTTCTTTCTTAAAGCACCCACAAATGTGGTCTAGCAATAAATTTCATGTTCAATGTATGAATTCCAATAGTGAGAAATACTCAAACTTTTAAGTCCATGATTAAATTCATAAATGACCATGTTAATTTCTTCTTCAATGCCAAGCAACGGCTAGTAACAGCCATATTATTATTGAAAGATTTTAATAACCTATAATTTATGACAATTAGTAATTATAGTAAATTTTTATTTTTATAAAAATTAACTTCACAATAAATAATTTTTTAAATCATTAAAATGCATAATTTTTCCAACAATCCCCCACATGATTTAAAAATTTAAAACTTAGTGAGCATTGTACTCTGTTAATACATGTAGGTACCTTTCGGGTTTGAACCAACACTTAGTATAAACGAGCTTCAACCTGAAGAAACGGTAGTAGCATAAGAGCTTTGAACTAGGTCCTTTGTAACCAGGTCTAGACCCATCACACACAGAGAATACCGGTAGTTGTAAAGTTCTATCGGTGGGGCGCGTTACGGTCATGAGCACGAAATCCTGTCTCATGAGTGTCATTAGGGAATGCCCATTCCTCACAGTGGCGACTCCACCACCACACTCACGTAGGTGAACCCTCGAAGGGTGATCTGTGATCAACACCCCGCTAATAATATGCCTTCAGGTTCATTTAGAGTTTAAAAACTCTGCCTTTAACATCACAGTAAAGAACACATCACCTTAGGAATGGGACCCGGGAATACCCCGCTATAATTAATACAATTTGTGCTCTTTTTCAACCACCCATCAGTTTCGTTTGTACCCGTTGAACCTCATTCATGGGATCGCCATACCTCTGAGGACGGGTTTCCACTTTGATGATTAATTTATGAGCTTCAGTCCCACTCCCCTCGATGATTACAACACATAGGCACATCTGCCCTTTTGTAAGCGGATCCGCGATTCTTGCTTTTCTTCTTCTTCTGATATCAGATGCTCATCATCGTTGCTTGTTCCTTTCAACTCAATCAATCTTGACTTTATAATGGAGCAATCTTTTCATCTTTCCACTCACTGGAATTCCATTGCATAGCACATCCAATGGTGAATATAATCTTCTTAATTCACCTAGATCAAAAATCAATTAGAATGCTATGCCTTTCTCAACATAATGAACACCAAGTATACGCCATTCATAATGCCTTTCAAATATTCAAACAATCCCAGGCGATTCTCATAAACTAGTAAATAATGACTTTACGTAAAACTCTTAAAGAAATACCAATTTGCATTTTTCAAAGGCACTTTATTATTGTAATGCAGAGTATTTAATTTCTGCTAAGCACTAACATATGAAGTGTTTTTCCTTCTCTTATTGCTTTCTATTATCGTCCATCAATTCATCTTTCAAAACAACCAATGTATTCATTTAAGTAATGATTTTGTACAAAAATCACGGATACATCAAAAAACCAAAATTTAGGAAATTGTCTTGATTTGAACTTTTAAGTTCAATTCTTAAAGTCAACTTCTTTACAAAATTTCACCAAAAATTTTCAAATACAATGGTTGAGTTGGACGTCAAGAGAGGAGTATAATGGTTAAGTTTTTAACTTAACCAAAATTCTCACATTTTAGAACTTCATGTTCATGAATCTTTTATATCAAGTATCTCTTAATCACTATGGCTAAAATTGCTTGAGCATGCATTTGTCACGGTGTGAAGATATTATCAACAACAATGCCAACTCTACAGCCTAACAAGCACAATATGATCCGAACAACCATTATATAATTACCAAGTGTGGAACATGTCACAAATCGCAAATTCAAGTTAAATTGTTGGGTTTAATTGTACTACTTCTCAAAGTACTTATAATCAACACAAACAGACATGATCCCACCAGTTGCAACATAAGTCATATAATTTTTTTTTTTTTTTTTTGAGAGATAAACTACCCCAACATTTTAATAGTCATACAAAGATTAGAATGCTGATCATACTAACTCGGATTGACCCACAAATGAGTGCAGTTAGTTGACTTACACATTTCTCTCAACATATCAAATATTTGGTCAATCCCTTTTTTTTTCTCGTATATAAGATGCACATAATTACACTAGTGAGAGAATACCAATTCATTTCTAGATATTAAGTCCAATCATAGAAGCATCACATATCCATATTGTATTAGGCTATAGCCATCCTCAAATACCCACAGTGAAGCATTAATATATAAATTGTTAAAAGAATTGCTCATAGTATACCTCATGCATCTTTAATTCAACCATACCATCATTCACTGTAATCAAAATGTGACTTTATTTGTTTATCTTAGAATCATAAATATTTTAAATACCTATTTTTATACGCATACATACTTCATTAGGTCTTCTCTTTAAGCTCAAATGGAGCTCCACTTTGTTTCCAAGAATCTTACTTCTTAAAACTAGCTATACAGTTACTCTCAAAGTAGTGTAGGACTTATAAAGATGGAATATAAATTTTCACGTGAAGCTCACTTTAGCAGTCTCACAAAAGCAATGTATAAGATTAAATCATGTTGAAAACTGATATAAGAATAATTTTATTCATTCATACTACTCCATCCATAGTGTATTTAACCATAGCCACCAAGTATAAGTCAAAATAAACACCATTCATAAAATTGTGTTTTATTTTACACCAAATCAAAAGAAAATACTACCATATTAAATAACCCACACAAAGAACTAGCCTTGGCTTAGAATTTTATACAACCTCTTAAGATCCTTAATGCTTATGATATTGTTGAGGTCCCAAACAAATACTAATATTCAACCAGTTCATTTGGATTTTCATTTAGATCTACTTTAGTGTCCATTATCCATTCTTTTGGATATTTTGCTCATTAGTTCTTTTCCATTTCATTTAACCGTTATCTTTCTTTACTCACTTGTTTGTAAAGTTTCTACAACAACTTTAGCAACACCTTTTTTTTTTTTTTTTTTAATGTTACTAACATGTAAGATCTTTATATATCTATCTTACTTAATAAGTTGCTACAAATAGTATGCAACATTTATATAGAAAATGCTAGTACTCATTTCACAATTCCATACAATGAGATTCAAATCATTTGATACAGGACAATAAAGTATAGAATGATCTTTATAATGATTATGACTTTATCTAAATTGTCCATAAACCAAGGAAGATCACATTTTTCATATACATAACTCGTGAATTATAAATCAACATTTAGTGGAGAAATTGATTCAAAGCAAACACAAAACAATTAGATACTTCAATTTCTCATATAGAGACGAAGTACAAAAGAAATTAATGAAATAATTAGGTATAATTCTACCAATAGTAATTCCTTTTAAAACTAGTATATTTTCATCCAAAAAAAAAAACTATACAATTACAACAAGAGTGATCATATTAATCTCTTTTAATTTAACACTAGAGCAACACATGCAAATACACATTGAGAGAAACTCAAGTTCAAATATACGAAATCTCAACCATCACAAATCGTCAATGTGATAACTTGACTTAGTCAACTATCCAAGTTTCTCAATTAGTAAGGACAGTAAATTAATAAGTAAAGTTTTCTTAAAGTGATGCATACTTACAACAATTGATAATATTAGTATCGAATGAAACTGAAACGACCATCTAAAACAACAAAAGAAAAACATTTTAATAGTAATATGACACATTTTGTCTTTCACTACAATGTTCACATGATATAACACTTTGTAACCAAAGTCCAACATTATTATTAAGTCGATATTATATTTCTTTTCATATATTAATTAAATAATTATATTATAAATCACTAATTTTCTCAATGAAAATTAACAAGAAATGGGAAATACTCTGATGATTCTTCATTTATTCAATATTTTCTTTGAATTTCCTCCCTAGCCACTATTTTTTTCATGTCCCAATATAATTAATTGGCAAACGAGATAAGAAAATATAGTTTTCCATATGATAAAAATTAAAGTATATTGAATAATATTTAAAATTTTCAAATATTTTAATAAGGCAAAATTTTCCTTTCTAAGACTGTTGGAAAATATTTGTAGTATTCATCATATAAAATATATATTAAGAAACAATACATATTAACACATCTCAATTTGAGACTAACATAAAAAGTTGGATACTTATACAAACAAAAAAATATAATACAACACCAATTAAACACTGTCAAATTCAAGACCAATAATACTATGTAAATAATAACAAGAATGTTTAGGCAAATTAAACAAAAAACGGAGTTTAGGAATACATATCTTTGGGTTGAGGCACGTGAGAACGCTCTCCTTAAAAAGGAAACGCCCCTCCTGCACGAGTATTGCTTTTAGGCTTAAACGTGCTCCTTTCCCAGGATTCAACAACTCGTCGGACCCTTATCAGTGCAGCAATGAAAGATCACTGAACTACAACTACCAAGCTCACTATTTGTGCAAGAATATGGGAAATTGAAAGAGTAAAACATTTGATCTTGTACATATATTTTTTCCACCAAATTCATGCTTATATATACACAAAACCGTATATTTAATTTCTTTATTAAAGCACCCACAAATTTGGTCTAGCAATAAATTTCGTGTTCAATGTATGAATTCCAATAGTGAGAAATACTCAAGCTTTTAAGTCCATGATTAAATTCATAAATGACCATGTTAATTTCTTCTTCAATGCCAAGCAACGACTAGTAACAACCATATTATTATTGAAAGATTTTAATAACCTATAATTTATGACAATTAGTAATTATAGTAAATTTTTATTTTTATACAAATTTACTTCACAATAAATAATTTTTTAAATCATTAAAATGCATAATTTTTCCAACAAGAACAATATCACCTAAAAGACTAGGTTAGCCACATAATTAGCAACTAACTAAAACAAATAACCCACGTGCCATAAGTATCAAGAATAAATAAATATGTAACATGCACCTTCAAGTTGAAGTGTTAATGTTAATAACACCCAAATTGGAGATAAAAGAATGAAAAAGAGGAGTGTAATGGTTTAATCAAAATATTCGCGAGTTGATGCTGAGATGAAAGATGAAGCACTTTGAGAACACCCTCAAGAACCCTGTCATAAATCAATTGAAGATCAATTTCAAGGTGCTTAGTTCATTCATGAAAAACCCGATTTTGAGCAAGATGAATGGCCGCCTAGTTATCAAAAATCAATAATATAAGAAAATCATGTCATACACCAAAATCCGAAGGAAGACCCTTCAACCAAATGATTTCACAAGTAGCACTAGCTAAACATCGATACTCTACCTCAACATACGACCAAGAAACTATGGCTTGTTTCTAGGACTTCTAAGAAATAAAAGAGTCACCAAGAAAAACACAAAACACTAGACAATGATCATCAAGAATCAGGGCGTTGCCAGTCAGCATCAACAAAACCTTTCAAATAGAGATACAAATAAGTGGAGAAGAAAATACCCTACACAACCGTGTGCTTAAGATAATGTAGGACACGATAAGTAGTAGCCCTATGAGCATCCCGAGGATGAGCCGTAACTATCTAAGCTTTCCTACTGCAAACGAAATGCCTAGACAAGTGATACTGTGATAAAGCAACTGCCCAACCAAACGTCTATATTGAGAGGATCATCGAGAAGTTTATCATCATCCTTTCTTAGATGATAAGATGAGTCCATAGAAGTGGATGTAGGCTGGCATCCAAAGTAATCTGTAGATTCAGAAAGCTGAAGTGTATACTGTCTTTGGATAGCACAATACCCCTAGCATCATGGGCAACCTCCAATCCTAAGAACAATTTCAAGGAATCCTGTGTTTTTTAGCTTAAACTAATAATGAAAAAGCTCATGAAGATCTGTTGCAACACCAAGATTATTATCTGCAATTATCAAGTCATCTACATTGACAATGACTAGGAGAAAAGACCGCAGCGTCAGGTTTCTAGACCATAACGTATCCAGATTGGACAATACCTAATCGAAGTAACACTTGAGATAGCTTAGAGAACCACTGATGGTTTGTTTGCCAAAGCCCGTACAAACTCTTACATAACTCACAAACCGTAGGAACTGTCGTCCCCTCAACCCAAAACCCAGGGGCCAAACGCATATAGACATCTGCAGGTAAATCTCCATGTAAAGACGCATTATTCATGTCAAGCTGAAGTAAGAACCAATTCTTAGCCGCTGTAATAGCTATAAGAGTCTTAATATTGGTGAATTTTCCCACAAAAGAAAAGTTATCAAAAAATCCACACCCTCTTTCTGAATAAAACCTTGAGCAACCAACCAACCTTAAAAACGCTCAACTATGTCATCTGACAAAGACAACTAACTAGACGAACTCCTTAAGGTAAAGGAACAACCTCCGAAGTATTATTTTCTTCGGGAGCCCGCAATTCCTGAGTTATAACATCCCACCATTTGATAGTGCTCCGCTTTAGTGACACTAGAGACCCCAAGAGAAAATTTTTGATAAAATGAATTTGTCATATGAAAGGTAAGTCGAAAGAAGATGAGGAATGGAACAAGAGCCTGAAGTGAGAGATGTTATGGCAAGACCACAGTGAAAATCATGAAAATAGGATTATTTCTGGTGAGGTCCAGAGGACTGTTTACGACCAACAATGGAGGAAGGCTCAATAGGTCAAGAAGTTGTTATAGACTGATCTGGAAAGTCAATAACAAGGCTGGAATGGGACAAAGAAGGTATAATAGGGGACATTGTGACAGATTGATCTCTTGGAATGTCAGTGGTTGAACTAGTAGGAGGACACCACAACAAAGAATTCAGTTGAGGCTACAAAAATTGCATTTGGAACAGGGTTGATGAGCTCTGTATTGGGTGGAACCAATGAATTATAGGGCAGGGAAATGTGCAAAGATGACATGGGAAACATAGCATCGTGCTCGCTAGAATGAACTAATATGGGAAGACATACATGTGCGGAAGGATTGGGACAAGGTCTAGAAGAGGCAAAAGACATATGGTCTCGTGAAAGACTACACTTTGGAAGATAAAAAATTTATTTGTTTGAAGATTGAGAAGTTTGTACTCATTCACCCCAAAAGGGTACCACAGAAACACAGCCGGTATGGCACGGAGTTCAAATTTGTGACAATGATCAGGAAGGGCAGAAGCAAAACACAAACACCTAAAACACGTAATTATTCATACAAAGGTTTAGTATTATATCAGGCTTCAAACAGAGATTTGTTGTGAAGTAGGGGAGAGGGTAGCCGATCTATTAGATATGTTGTAGTTTATACTCAATGATGCCGAAAGATATGGGAGATCAACTTGAAAACGAAGAACATGTGCAACGTCTAAAGTTGTTCATGTTTTCGTTCAACTATGGCAATTCGTTGGGGTGTTCCTACATACAAAGTGTGACGTACTATCCCATGTTGACTATAAAATTTGGTTAACCAAAATTCTGGCCCATTATTAGAACATATATTTTTGATAAAGGTATCAAATTGAACTAGGATTAAGGCATAAAAATCCGTCAAACATTGACTCGCTTCAGATTTGTTTTTAAGCATGTACAACCAAACATATTCCTCACTAAAAGGTCCCCATATGTTGAAATGTACCAAAAATCAAAAGGTTTATCGGCAATGATTATTAGAGGGAAAAGGGAAGCATTTTTGTTTAGCAAGTGGTCATATTGCACAAGAAGTATAACCATGAAAAAAATATTAGGCATGTCATTATTCAGAACTTTTAGTTTGCTATAACTTGGATGTCCAAGTCTGTAATGTCATAGATTGTGTTTAACAAAAGAAGAATTACTAGAAGTAATAATTGGTGCCAGAACAACTACAATATTATTCAGCCAAGAAACAGAAGTTTTGAATGAATGAGATCTAGCAAGCACTGCCTTGGGATCAAGACGAAAGATCATGGAACGTTTTACCCACTCCCATCATTGTCCAATGGGTGAGGTCCTAAACAAGATAATGAATTGGAAAGAAAAAAAATACGAGCATTTTTAGAAGCAAGTAATTGCCTAAGTGACAAAAGGTTAAATGCAAAATTAGGAACATAGAGCATGTTATCAAGATTTAGTTTGGAGATGAGTGAAATTCCTCTTGAATGTGTAATCAAACAGCTATTGCCACTGGGTAGTTGCACATAGTGACATCTAGATGATTGAAAAGAAATTTATTGCCAACTAAAATATGTGGCTCCAGAATCAAGAATCTAGACATTTGACGGAGAAAGAGACGTAAATGTAAAAAGAAGGAAAACAGCATGGACATAGAGCTGCTCAAGTATACCTGACAAAGCTATCAAACCAAACTACATTACCTCCCCCATGACTGAGCTTGAAGACAACGTATTTGCCATCATACAAGAACTAAGAAATGCCGGCAGTCACTGGAATTGCATGTCTGAGAGCTTTGGCACCTATTGAATTGCTGCAGTGTTTGCCAATGGTTGTGCAGATGAAGGTTGAAAAGCAAAACAACAGCTGTTTCTCCCACCATTCCTATTACGCGGCAGATATTCAAGAAGACGATAACACTTGTCCATGGTATGCCCTTATTTCCCACAGTGAGTGCACTGTGACCAGTCCTTGTCACCAAGTTTATGCTCACCTTGAGCAAGAGAGGACTTGGCAAGCATGGCTAAGGTTTCACTATGCCCTACATCAAAAATATTCCTTCCACCTAACAGTTCACGCATATTCTGCTAAACAATCTTGACAAAAACGTCATGAAGAGAGGGTAGAGGATTGAATAGCAAGATTTGACTACAAATTACACCATAACATTCATTTAGTCCCGTTAAGAAATCCATCACATTATCCGTTCTATCTCGCTTTGAAATAGCCTTCAAAACACATCTACAAGCCTTCATTGCACCACAATCACCCCTTGGAATTTCTTCAAATGCCATAAGTTCATCGCATAGTGATTTCAACTGGAGTAATATTATGTGACTGACATAGAATTTTGTTTCAAGTTGCAAGTTGTCTTATTAAGCTGCAAAATTCTCGGTCCATTCTTGTGAGCATATCATTGTCTCAATTCCATCCATATTTCGGACGACGCGGAGGCAAAAATGATACTAATTTCTTACTCTTAGGAAATCGGATATTGTCACATCGTTGCCATTTCTCATAGTTCAGATCATCCATT
The DNA here is from genome assembly GCA_018398585.1 of Simmondsia chinensis. NCBI lineage: Eukaryota > Viridiplantae > Streptophyta > Magnoliopsida > Caryophyllales > Simmondsiaceae > Simmondsia > Simmondsia chinensis. The sequence continues at coordinate 30,606,547 of JAGTTD010000002.1, read as the reverse complement.
TCTGGTTGTTTCAAGGATCCATTGACAAATCCTAGTTTATTCTTAGCCTTTAAAGCCATTGACATGGAGCGATACCAAGTATGATAGCTCATCGCACCTCACAGCACTTGCTATTACTGACACGCTGCCTGGGCTTTCGTTTGCAGCCAAGAAACACAGAGTTTCAAACGCATCAATGAAGCCACAACTCTGGTCAAAATCTTGCTCAGAACAACTGATTGAATCTGATACATGTTGGCATTTGCCGGTGGCGCCACTATGATGGCATATGCTGCTAGCTCTCCCGTTTGTGCCATTTCAGTCAGAAAACTGTGCCCTAATCGAGCAATTTAGGGCTATGATATGCGGACAACTACAACTTTCCCTAATTCCAGAAAAGGAAGACGAAATCACAGAAATTACTCGATTTCATTGCAAAAGCGGTCTAATTCCATGTTAGGAGTAAGCCCCCAGCTGATGTAAGCAGAAAAACGAAGAAAGAGAGTGGAGGAAGTAGATGAGAACCAGGGAGTGGAGAGAAATTGAGAGCTCTACAGAGGATTCGATTTTTTATTGAATGAACTAAAATATGTATATTGCTTTGGTTATATACAGAGCACAACAAAACCACCTCACAGACCAGCTAAGCCGCATAATTAACAACTAACTAAAACAAATAACCACATGCCAAAATATCAAGAACAAATGGATATCAAACATTAGAGTTCTATTCTCTGCATTTTCAGTCCCTTCTTGCCCTAGTCATGCCTCACTAGAGTGCCCACCACCATCTCTCGCATCTACCTCAATTTTTCATTTTACCTGAAGTAATTTGTACTTTGATTTCAATTCGATTCTTTTAGGGCAAGCACAAGATATAAGTTGGAAACTTTAAGCTAGTAAAAGAAGAGGTGTGCAAAAATATCTGAAAACCTGAAAACCCAAAGACCTGAATCATACCGGATCCGAAAAATTAGGGTAACCAACCCGATAATAGCTAGTTAGGGTACCCCAACCCGTTCGTATTTGAATATCAGGTCAGGTAGGAATATGACTTTTGCAATTATTCAGGTATTTCAGCCACCCAATATCGATATAATATACGTTTTTATGAATGGCACTAAGTTCAGTTGGTTAGGATTCTTTCACTTCATTACATGATGGTACTTGGTTGTGGGTTCAAATCTAAGAATTGCCTTATTTTCCCTTATTTTTTTTCCAACAACGAATCACCTCCCTTAAAACACCCTAATAAAAAACAAAACAAGATCTAATTCCTAATTCCCTTCCCTTTCATTCTCAAAGTCTTCCAAAACTATAAACCCTATCTTTTCCCCTCCCTCCACTTTGTTATTAAATATTTGAACTTTTATTTTTCTTGATATTTGATTTATTGAGTTAATGTTGAACTTCATATTTTTTATATCTTCGATTTATTTGTCATGCCATTTTAAGATGTTTCGGGGGTTTGTGACTATCAAAGTGAGGTAATTTGTGTATGATCTTTTTTAATATTTAAATTAATGACTTTAGGTGGGATGACATAATAGATTTATAATAACAACTAATTGGGTGTTATTGATTTACGTATTAATTCATTATATATAGCAGATAGTTTATGTTTCTTATAAAATCAAGTTGTAAGCAATGTCAATTAAATGGGCGGGTACCCGACCTGACCCGATCTTTCAAGGTACCCGATTGATCTGAGTACCCGACTTTTAAGATACGTTATGAGTAATCATTTTGGTCATTTTAATGTTTTGGGTACCCGACCCAAAATGTATTTCTTGTCGGGTACCCAACCCATGCTCACCTCTAATTAAAAGATCACCATAGATGAAGAAAACAAAGGTTGTCAAATTTAGTGAGACATATATGGGTTGGCAGACATGTAAGACATGGATGGAGGAATATTGTCAACAAGAATTGAATAGAGATCGAATTTTGGGTCACATTTTCTTTTAGGTCTACCTAGATTGAAATAATCATGTCCGAATCTCATCCATTGCCATCCCTAGAGCTGGCTGAAAGCACCACCAAGTGTGAGCCCAGTTGTTCCATTACACTTCTGGGTCACTATGGATATTTGTGTTAATAATCAATGTTTTCTTCCGTGTACCTAGTGTTACGCCCACCCCATAGGTGTCCGTGTCACACCTATTGATCTAGTACCTAATATGGGTCATTTTGGGAGCCTACGATGCGCAGAAAGAAATCACGGCAGAACCTTAAAAGGCTTGTATACGCCGATTTACTAGGACGGACTATCTATCGATAACTCGCCTAGTCTTTTTTCTTACCTTCCCGGAACAAGAGTGGCACACCTCAACAGCAATAGCAAAAGTCAATTCAAAAAAATAAAAAATAAAAAATAAAAAAAGGATCTTGTAAAGTTTTACGTTGGCTATCTGTCACCGGTAGCAACTTTGCACTTTCATCCACGCTTGGGACCGACTACCGCGCCCAGCTGTTAGTCTCTTATGAGCCTAAAGCAAGTTTGATAAGTTAACCCCTTTTTTGGAAACCGAGGTGTACAGGCCAGCTTAACCACACCTTAGACAATCTACTTATATTATGATATCCGTTGATACTTATATGTTTATAATGTACTATGTATAAGCTATTATTTCTCAAATTATGAATGGTGATATGTAGTAGAAACAAACTAAAAGTACAACTAATTAAGGTTCTCTTAACAAATTGGGGGCTGCTTTGATTACTTGGGGTCTTGACCAGCTTGGCTACCAAGCTATTCCAATAGGCAGAGTCAGGTGACTTACCTGCAGTTAGGGTGCAATCATTTGCTCTCTCAGCGTCCTTCCTCTTCAATCATCTATTCTGCTCTTTGGCACATAATCCAGTGCTTTAATCTGTTCAATCAAACGATCCAAATTCGAAAAGATCAGATCAGCATTGCATTGAGATCTGTCTTGCAATAAAGGCATGAACTTCACTTCATCCAACTATAACCCGGTTCTTTAGCCACTCGATTCGATTCCATTCTTTTCCTTACTTCCTTCACCTCTTCCCACATACCTTTTGATGCATAAACATTTGAAAGTAATGTATATGAACCACTATCTGTTGGGTCAGATGATAAAGCCATTTCTGCTGCGTAAGCGCCCAACTCAATGTTACCAGCAATGCTACACGCGCTCAGCAAACTCCTCCATACTATCGCCTCAGGTTTTATCGGCATTTTCTGAATAAACTCTTTAGCTTCAACCAATTTACCAGCTCGTCCAAAAAGCGAAACAATAGAAGCATAATGTTCTGTCCCAGGTTCAATCCCATAATGGGACATTGAGTCGAAGTGGCTAAGGCCTTCTTTCACAAGCCCAGCATGGCTACATGCTGATAGAACTGCGACAAATGTCACATAATTTGGCTGTAAACCCTCTCTGAGCATCCTTTTGTACATCAAAAGAGCTTCTTCAGGTTTGCCATGATGCGCATATGTTGATATTATGGAATTCCAAGATGCATCGTCTTTCCATTCCGAGAAATCAAACAACTTGCGAGCATCTTGTAATTTTCCGCATTTAGCATACATATCGACCAGAGCATTTGTGATAAAAGGGTCACAATCTAATCCGATTCTTATAATCTTGTTATGAAAGTGCTCACCACATCGAAGACTTACAAGGTCACTAGCTACTGTGATCAACGCAACATAAGTGAACTCGTTAGGCTTCTGACCCGATACTGCAAATTGATTGTAAAGTTTAAGAGCTTCTTTGTCTGCAGACTGTTGGGAGTAGCCAGAGAACATAGCGTTCCAAACAACTATATCTTTTTCATTCAACTCCTCGAAAACAAGTCTTGCATCCTCAAGAAACGAACACTTAGAATACACATCTATTAGGGCACTGCCAGCAAATACATCCAGCCAGATTCCAACTTTTATTATGAGACCATGAATTTGCTTACTCAAATCTACAGCAAATGATGATGATGATGATACACCAAGAAGACTGACAAATGTCAAGAGGTTCGGAGAGAATGTCTCGAGCCTCATCTCATGGAAAAGATCCAATGCTTCTATGAGCTTTTCATGTCTAGAGAATCCTTCAATCATTGCATTGTAAGAGACAACATTACGCTCAACCATAATATCAAGAACTCTTCTTGCATCAAGCAAACAATCACACTTGGAGTACATATCAATCAAGCTGTTCCTAACAAACTCATCTGACTCGAGATTGGCTTTTATAGCATAAGCATGAACGCCCCTTCCCAGTTGAAGTGTCTCGAGCGAACCACAAGAAGTAAGAACGCTTGCGCAAGCAAAACCATCAGCTTTCCAGCCTAAGTTGTTCATTTCACCAAAAATTTCCATTGCATCTACATGCAGCGAATTCTGCATGTATCCAGCTATCAGCGAAGTCCATGAAATCGCATCCTTCAATACTATTTGGTCAAACAGTCTCCGAGCACTTGTCATTTTACCACATTTTCCATAAAAATCAATGAGCACGTTCATTAAAGAAAGATCAATTCTAGTTCCTCTCCTCAACACATAAGCATGAATTTGCTTGCCCCCTTCAAGATACTGAAGCATCGAGCATGCGCTCAAAGCACTACAAAGCGCATATACATCAGGAACAATACCCACATCCCTCATCTGATAAAACATCATCAATGAAACATCACTTCTTCCATTTCTTACATACCCAGATATAATCGATGTCCAAGTAACAGAAGTTTTCTCCATCAACTCATCAAAAACTAATCTAGCATCATCAATTTTGCCAGTTTTAGCATAAAAATCAATCACAGAAGTACCCACATACGCATTTTGACTCAAATCAGCCTTAATAACAAACCCATGCACCTGGGAACCTTGATCCAAATCGCCCAACTTTGTACAGGCACGTACAACACTAGCTAACATAAACTCATTGGGTTGTTCATCAAAACTTCTTCTAAAATCAAAGAATGTCATCAAAGCTTCTTCATTTTGATCATTCTGGGCATAGATTGTGACCATGGTAGTCCAGGATACCAAGTTCTTCTTAGGCATTTTATCGAACAGTAAATGAGCATCCCAAACACACCCGCATCTAGCATACGAATACATAAGAACATTGCCCAAAAATGCATCAAACCCAAGTCCGGAAACAACAATCTTTGCATGAATATTCTTGTAATACAAAATGGGTTCATCTGAAACCGGAAGCTGCAAGAGTTTGGCGAATTTATGCCTCTGGCTACGAAGTTTACGAATTGAAGGGTATGATTTTTCTGAAGAAATATTTGGGGCAAAAGCTGACAGATTCAAGGCCTGATACAAAATGGGTTTGAAGAAGAGTCTAATCCCAGATGTTATAGAATTGTATTGTCTCATTCTATGTCATGGTTGGGACTTGGGACTCGGGACAGCTGCGGTGGAGTTTGGTTGGAACGGTAACATTAGTTGCGGTGTTAAACTTAAGAACTTTGCATAAGAGTGAAAATATCAATCATACATAAGAGTTATATAAAAAAAAGAGACTAACATATAAATTTAATATATTATTCTATTTAATATTAATTAGTTTTAGGATGAAACTTTATTTAGCCTTTTATATATGAATCTTATGCGTACTAACTTTATGAATCAAACCTAGAGGTCAGTTGAAATTTAACATGGTATCAGCTCATGATTCAATATAGACATTTTTAGTTTCCTTTGTCATTTTTGGGTTGCTTTTGTTTGTCCTATTGTTTTTCAGTATGTCTAATATTGCTTCTGAACAAGAATCAATTGTAGTGCCTACAACAGGCCGAGTTGTGGATGTCCAATCCCCTTTTCACCTTCATCCTTCGGATTACCCAATGAACTTTGTCACAAATTTTTTGCTAGGTCCCAACTATCAACCGTGGAAACAATTAATAAGCCAGAAACATTGGAGTGCGTGCTAGTCCATGATACTTTCATTGCTTTCTAACTCAGTGTCAAAAGAGATAAATGAAAGCATAACTTATCTTGAAACCTCGCATGAGGTTTGGTTGGACTTGGAAGGCCGATTTTCTAAGGGTAACTTCCCTAGAATTTATGAATTAAAGCATGAGATTCGCATTTACAACAACATCATCGCCTTATTGCTTACTGTACCAAGCTCAAGTCTGTATGGGACGAATTATGTACTCTAGTTGAGATCCCAACATATACTTGTGGGTCTGCTAAGTGTTTTGCTAATATTTGCGCTATGGAAAAGTGTAAGGATCTTTGCAAATCTGATATACTCTGATACCAACTTGTTAGGGAAATCTTGATACGGAAGCGTAAACCCTAATCACTTGATTCGATTCAAATACTATGACCCACACAAACGAGACGTAAACAAATATATGAGAAAGAAAGAATAAACACGAACACACAAGGATTTACGTGGAAACCCCTCTACAATCGAGATGGGAGAAAACCACGGGCGGAGAAGGAGATTCTTTATTAATACTTGAACGGAAGAATTACAACGACACTTCCTCTTGACAAGATATATGAAAAAATTACAAACCACTTTCTCTTAAGTCGCGTAGGGTTTCTCTCTTAGACGTGGGGGTGCTCACTATCTTTAATTGGATTACAAAATTGAAACCCTAACCCTAAAATTTATAGCCACGGGTCTCGGGGGGGTCCTGATCGATTGGCCCACAACAGATCGATCGGCTGTCCTTCTGCAGCCCAATGCGTAATTGCTCCAATGTTCGATCGATCGGATATTTTCCCGATCGATTGGCTTGCTCTTGGCATGTCCTATAACTTAAACAAGTAATTTGAGGCATAATCCTAACAAATCTCCACCTTGGCTCAAATTACATACATGAAAGAATTTTCTCCACCTTCTCCATTAAACACCCCACACACGGGGTTATCTCAACAAAACACAAAACCTAACCGAGTCTGAGTGAAGCTTGAACTTCCTGCTAGGTAGCAACTGAGTGAACATATCCGAGAGGTTATCAGCAATGCCAATCTTCTTCTTCTCTGAATTGGCTTTTGACACATCTTCTGAAACAACCAATCTGCTGCTGAACTGTGTTACTTAACTTAAACTGAACTCCCTTTGGCTTACTCACCCGACCTGAATCACAAACAACTGATGACATCTTCTATGGAGTCAATATCAAAGATTCATCAAACGTGACATCTCTGTTCGTCAGGAATTGCTTGGAGCGAAAACCTTTCTGCTTCCCATAAAGCCCTTGTTCACAGACTATCAGTCCTGTAGACTGACCACACAAAGAGCCCCTCACACTGTGCTCAAACAGACCCCTATCAACTGAATGATCCAATCTCAAACGTCCTGAACCGACAAGCTCATACAAAGTGCCTATCCTTCTGTCTTTCATGACTATCAAAGCACCCTTAAGGACCTTCAAAACTCCACCTTCGGCTGTGTACCTATACCCTTTAGACTCAAGAGTACCTAAAGAGATGTGATTCTTCTTTAAATCAGGAACATGGCGAATATCGCTCAAAACCCTGATAGTGCCATCGAACATCCTAAAATGAATTGCTTCTACACCCAGAACTTTGCATGAAGTATTTACCCATCAAAGCAACTCCACCTCGAACTGACTCGTACGTCAAAAACCAATCGCGATTGGGACAAACATGACAGGAGCAATCCGAATCCAAAATCCAACTTTTTCTAGAACTGGACTGAGGTTCAGACACAGACAATACATTACCATCAATCTCATCATCCATAACATTAGCTACTATGGATCCCTGGTCAGACCTGTTATTTGCTTCAAGTTTTCTCTTAAGCTTGTAACAGTCTTTCTTAATGTGCCCTTTCTTATGACAGTAGTTACAGGTTAGGTCTTGATGCCTAGACTTAGACTTGCTTTCACTATAATCATACTCAGTTCTCCCTCTCAGAAATAAACCACTACCTGAGTTATTAACAGAATCAGATAATTCTTTATCTACTCGTTTTTTACTCAGTAGGTTCTCTTAACTTCATCAACAGATATAGTTTGTCTACCACCATAAATTATGCTTTCAATAAAACATTTATATGAAGTAGAGAGAGAGCATAACAACAACATTGCCAGATCTTCATCCTTAGGAACATCATCCAATCCTTTCAAATCTTGAATAATTGAATTAATTTCATTGACGTGATTCTTAAGTGACGTATCTTCTGACATACGAAACGTGAACAACTGACACTTAACTACGAGTTTGTTGGAGACAGACTTGAAACAGAACATATCATGCAATTTCTCCCACAACTCCTTAGCGGTTTCACTTCCAGAACTTCTGTCAAAACGTTATCGGTAAGACACATCTGAATTGCAGCGAGAGCCTTTTCGTCTAACTCCTCCCATTGTGCTTCTGTCAAATTCTCTGATTTGTTCTCTTTCCCATCTAAAGCTTTCTTCAAGCCACTTTGAGTCAAGAGGCCCTTAATGCGAACTTGCCATAAGCTAAAGCTCCCTCGACCACCAAACTTCTCAACTTCGGATCTAATTAGTATCAAATCGAATTGGACAGGGCTTTGATACCAATTTGTAAGGAATCTTGACAAATTTGATATACTCTGATACGAATTTGTTAGAAAAATCTTAATGTGAAAGCGTAAGCCCTAATCACATTCGATTCAAATAATATGACCCACGCAAACGATAAGTAAACAAATAGATGAGAAAGAAAGAACAAATACGAATACACAAGGATTTACGTGGAAACCCCTCTACAATCGAGAGGGGAGAAAACCACGGGCGGAGATGGAGATTCTTTATTGATACTTGAATGGAAGAATTACAACGACACTTCCTCTTGACGAGATCTAGGAAAGAATTACAAACAACTTTCTCTTAACTCACATAGGATTTCTCTCTTAGACGTGGGGGCGCTCACTCTCTTTAATTAGATTACAAAACTGAAACCCTAACCCTCAAATTTATAGCCGCATGTCTCGGGGAGTCCCGATCGATCAGGTGGAACCCAATCAATTGGCTGTCCTTCTGTAGCTCAACTCATAATTGCTCTAATGTACGATCAATCTGATATTTTCCCGATCGATTGGCTTGCTCCCGGCATGCCCTATAACTTAAACAAGTAATTTGAGACATAATCCTAACAAAAAGTTTTTAGATCTTTTAATGGGTCTTCACCCTTCACTTTCAACTGTTCATTCACAGTTGATGAACACTTAGCCTTTGACCATTGTGGGAAAGGCCTATGCTGTATTATGTTAGGAACAAAAATAGTAAAGTGTGGTAGTCGATAAAGCAGTTGTTCCCCAGGCGGCTACTTCCGCCATTAAGGGTGTTGAAAACGTTTCGGGTGGTGTTCATGGAAAGGTGAGAGGAACACCCCATGTCGTAACAATCGGCTTCCATGTTCTCATTGTAAGCATTAGGGCCATACGAAAGATTGATATTATGAATTGGCGGGTTACCCATAGGGCTGGAAGAATTGACAGGCACCATCGAAGCCATGCCCAGCCGCTGCTATAGTAACTAGGGTTGAACAAATTTATCCTAGAGAGAGTCCGATGACTGGCTTGTCAGCGGAGTAATGTAAATTGAATAGGTCAGGTTTCAATTCACCATAATTCATGGATTATTGACTCAAGAGTCTCAGATCATATGACATCGGCATTGTACACTTTGGAACACTCTTGTGTTAACACTAGTGTAAAGCGAGTTCAGTTACCAAATGATGCTAGGCTTCCTATATCGCATACAGGGGATGTTACTCTTAAAAATGGTCTTGTTCTTAATTAGTTTCTGGGCATACCAGATTTTGGTTGTAATATATTGTCTATGAGCAAGTTAGTCCATGATGAAAATTGTGCATTAATATTTTCCCTTGGTTCTTGCGTGATACAGGACCTATGCTCGAGGAGGCTAATTGGAGTGGATAGACTTCGAGATGGGCTATAAGTTCTCAAGCATTTAAAACTAGGACATGTGGCTTGTTTGGTTATAGAAGAAGAAAAGTCACTTCTTTGGCATCATTAGTTGGGTCATTTTCCTTTTTCTTGACTTTCACAAATTTCTAGTTTGAATCTTCAGGAAAAAGTAGATTTTGTTTGTGATTTGTGGCATAGGGCCAAGTTGACATAGTTACCATTTCCTAATTCTATTCACAAGACTATTGTTTGTTTTGAACTTATACACTTTGACATTTGGGGGCCATATCGCACAACCTCTTTGACTAGTGCACATTATTTCTTCTCTAATGTTGATGATTACAGTTGCTGTACTTGGGTTTTCTTGTTGAAAGTTAGGTCTTAGGCACACCAACTATAGATACCTTTTTGTAATATGCTGAAAATGGAGTTTAGGTTGCAGGTGAAACACATTAGGGGTAACAATGGTCAGGAGTTGAAACACGGTCATTTTTTTGCTCTTTTTGTTTGTTTAGTGTGTGTGTTGGTTGCTATAAATAAAAAATCAAATAAACTTGCACAAATGAGATTTGCAACATCTTGGGAGCAAGCCTAAATTTCGAACCGAACATGTTTGATGTCAACCAATCACCTCATAAAAGGATTAGTGATTTTGGTGAATCTAACTTCGGTTTGCAATTTTAATGTGGATCCTACACGTGCTCTAATTAAGGAGACTTTAATTATATTTTTTTTATGGATTTTTTTGGGTTTAACATTTCAACATAAATATAAAGGTATATGGACCTGGCTCAAGTAACAGTTGGGATAATAGAGCTAAGCTTGCAGATGCCTTACCTTGTACACTTAAAAAGGGGTGGAGACAAACTCAAGAGCTCAGTAGTCCACATACTAGCCCAAGTTAATTAATTTTTTAAGCCTGGGCACCCTTGACTTATAATAACTCAAATGACTTAAAGTTTGACAAAATTTAGATGGAGCAAATTGTATTTGGGTAACTCAAACCTAAAATCAAGCAGTGACATCGGTGTTAAGACCAATGCAAATTAAGTTCAAGCCTTGGCCATTAAAGTCTTCAACCAATGCCTCAAATCTCAACTTGTCAATTGTTAAAAAGATTTAAATAGAGAGTTCATACCTGAAATCTAAAATTTGTATTGCTCGAAAGAAAAGCAAGTACAAGCTATGATACACTACTAAACTACCTAAGTTATGCTACTCCTAGGTAAAAAGTATAAGTGTGCTATAAAGAAAACTTGAAGAAGTTTTGTATGGTAGTGCTGGACACTTTACAAAGACAATGGTGTCTCTTATTTATAGAAAAAAGGAAGTAATTGCTACATTCTACAATTCTGTCATATCTGGTCCACATCTTCCTCAACTCTTAGTGGGCGCACTTAATAGGCGTTGATCATGCCCTAAAAGCCTATGCTCGAGCCTCTTTCCAAATGCTCCATGTTCGTGTATTTTGATGGAGACTCTTCTAGATGCCCCATGTTCATCTAGATATACTCAAGGCCCATGCTTCTTGATATGCACTTCAAGTAACTACCTTGAATTTCAGAACCACCTTTCTTGCAGTCTTTTGGGAAGTCCCTCAAGTTCGAGCCTTATTTACCCCCTCAACCGTCTTGAGAGGTTGTTATCCCATAAGGGATTTAACTCATTAGGCAACTGGCTCGAGACATTACTATATTAATGTTTATAGGCTAGACATCCCTCGAGGATGGCCCCACATGGCAGACACATGTCTTTTAGTCTTAAAACAGTGTCAACCCAGCCCCTTAAGTTTGGGGGTGTAAATAAATGCCCCCCTTTTAGAGGTTGGTAATTTCAGATTTCCAGTAGGTAAAAATTCGATTGATTTGACCTTCAATAGCTATAGGGAGCTCGAGAGGGCACTTTTTGACATTCAAGCTATCCTCATTCCCGAGTGTCTATAAATATAACAGTTCGGGCTTTGAAAATTTTCATTGTTGCTTTGTGCCTTCTCTTCGTTGCAATTAAGCTATTTGACACTTGCTTTCAGTTTTTAAATTCTTTTTCTTCCTGCTGATAGCACTTCTAGAGCTTTAGATTTCTTTAAACCATAGAAATGGCTCATATCACTCATGCTCTTTCCATCCCTGTCCCCAAAGCTGATAGCCTTGTAGAGTTCTTGACGTGTTTGTTTCAATCGAACAATGCAGTGGTCCTAAATAAGCTTCAGGTCCCTATTGACATTAACTCCATTGAGGAGGACTTTTCTTGGATGTCTGAGAAGGATCCCTCTTCCTCCTATGAATCATGTGCCCTAGGCCTAATCTTTAACCCTTCTGAGGATGCATCTAGCCTTGAGGGCATTTTCCTTGATATTGAGGATTCCTCTTTACTTTGCTCTACTTTTATAGGTTACTCACAGGGAGGAAGATGCATTGCAAAGAACTTGGCTCCTTCAAAGGTTGGACATTCTTACAGAAGTACTATGTGGAGTGGGTGGATTGCTTGACGCTTTAATATGAAGAGAGATGGAGTAACCTTCGTATCTACGATGCTATCAGACTCTCCTAGATCACACTTAGGTATGAGTTTCCAATCTTGACAGCCTTAACTTACAGTTGGAATATTTGTTATGACGCTTTCGTCCTTCTTGAGGGTGTTCTTAGCATTAGCTTGGAGGACATTATGGCCTTAATAGGTCTTTCCCCAGGAGGGGCTGAATTGTCCTCAAACTCTTTTGTCTCAAAAGAAGCGGAGGCCTTCTCCTCTTCTTTCCATGTGACTTCTTTGCCCATTGGCTATAATAACTTCTTCTTGATAGAAGCTCATGATTATGGGCAAGGATCAAAGGAGGAAGGAGTGTTTTTTACTTGTTTTGGTTGAACAATTTCTTTTTTGCTGACTCCTCCAACACCGTTCTGAAGTCTTTGAAAACGGTAGCGGTTAACCTGGCCTTTAACTCTAGTCCTTAAGCTCTGGGAACATTGCTTTTGGTGCAGGTCTATGGCTGCCTTAGGGGCATCATAGCAAGGAACTATGCTTTCCAATTAGGAGGACCCCTACGGTTGTTCCAATTATGAGCCCAAACCTATTTTCCCCAACTCTTCATAGAGGCCCCTTTCCAATTAGTGACACTGTCAACTGTTATGAGGAACAATTTGCATTCATGGAGGTTCTTCTGCCTCCAGGGTGGACTTTTCATCAGTGTCTCGAGAGACTTTTAACTCCTTGAGGCAGGTTAAGGGACCAATAGACTCCATTCAAGGAGTGGAAACTTGGACCTCTCTGGTTTAAGAAATTGAACCTTCATTTTAATGTCTCAGTAGATATCAATGTTCGGACCTGACAAGCAATCTTATGTCTCTAAGACTTTGCTTTCAATCACTAGACTGGTCTTAGTGTTGAGACTTATAGCTTATAATATCGCTTAAATGCTTAAATAAAATCATCCAATTCTTCAAGCTTTCATTGATCAAGATTTCTTGTGTTCTACTTGTGCTTTAACATTTTAATTTCTTATTTTTCTTGAGTATCACTAGCTCTCATTACTATTGAGTTTATTGAGCTTTATTTGCATATCTTTAGCTTTTACTAAGCTTCATCAATTGTTAAATCATGATTTCAAGAGTAAGAGTTTCAGTGCTTAAATTTATTTTCTTATAAAAGGTTGGATCAGGAGCCTATGTTACAAAATGATTAATTGTAAAAGGTTGGACGTTTCAAAAGGATCAATTATGAAAGGTTAGATCTTGAGCCTACATTAAAAAAGGAAGGGATGTAAAGGTTGTATCCTGAGCTTAGGTTTTAAAAAAGGATCATCAAGCTTAGTGAAAGGCTCAAGTGATAAAGAGTAGATACTTAAGGAGTGGATTAGCTTCGGGGTAGGAACGGAACCACTATAAAAGTAATTGTGCATTGTTTTATTCTTGCCTTCACTTTTTGCATTTCATATTCATCACTTATCTTTTAATTTAATTTTTGGTTCTTATGTTAAAATTAGTGTCCTGAAAAAACCCAATTAGCTAGTTTTTAATATTAAATAAATAAAATTTTTATTTATTTATTGTTTGATTATGTTTTACGAGTTAAACATGCGTGCGATTGTTTTCTAAAACATTTTATGAGATGGACGTAGTCCAAAAAGGACATGAAGGGTTTGTTTTAAGTGGTCAATGAGATTGAGCCACGAATAGACTTAAATCAAATAAGTGATATGTTGTCAATATATATGTTCATAGTCGACGATGAGTTTGAACAACTTATCTGATAAGACTATAATATGATACTTTAGATGGCTTGTCTTGGTCATGTAGGTAAAGATCTAAAAGTATTATGTTGGTTTTGTCTATATGATTGGAACACCAAGCAGGACTACCAGAATTAGTTGTTTCTTTAACTGCTTTCAGAAATAATTAATTTTGTAGGATGGTAACTCTAAATTTGGAAAATAGTCTGAACTCATGCATCGATTGTTCATTGCTTTGATGTGCTAAAAGGATTAGTCAAAGTGCGCTGACTTGAATCTTACGTGCGTTGGGTAACGGCATGAAGTGTAGCGGGACCAATTGTTTTACGTGGAATCTATAGTCTTGAATGAAATAAAGATGTCTCCTTAGTTGATTCATAAGCATACGAACATATTCTAGAATCTTTGGCCAAAGTATTCCATATATCTAACATTCAAAATTAATACAGAAATTGTTTATTTATTATTGAATAATTCGTGAAGGGCGAGTCAGAACTATGGGAGAGATGTGAGAAAAGTAACGATAGTAGCTAAAGTCACTTTTGCTCATGGCTATTTAATAGAGGAGTTAATTCACGTAATAAAAGTTATTTAAGAAATTCTTGAGTAGATATATTTAATTCTAGAATGCAGTAAAACTATTTAGTTGAATTAAGTACTAAATAGTAATCAATTGTTATCCTGAGATGATGTAAACGAGAAGCTGGAACTGTGGAGAGGGGCCCTAGAGTCGAAGGGTTTACGACTAAGCAGAGCCGAGACAGAGCACATGGAACTCAAGTTCGATCCCTCTACCATGCATAGCCGGGAAGACGTTGAGATTGGATCTGAGGCCATATCCAAGAAGGAGCTTCTGGTACTTGGGGTCCATGTTACAACACAACAGCGAAGTGGACGAGGATGTGAGCAACCGGATTAAAGCGAGATGGCATAAGTGGAGGATGGCCTCCGCAGTACTTTGTGATAAAAATTTCCCTTTGAAGCTAAAGGGAAGATACTATAAGACGGTTGTGAGGCCAGCCATGACGTATGGGACGGAGTGTAGGACAATAAACAAGAGCACACATAGAAGATGAAGGTGGCAGAGATGCGAATGTTGAGGTGGATGTGCGGACACACAAGGAAGGACAAGATCAGAAACGACGTTATAAGAGGCAAATTGGACGTAGCCTCCATTGAAGATAAATTGAGGGAGCAACGTTTGAGGTGGTTTGGACATGTTAGAAGGAGACTGGACAACGTTCCAGTAAGGAGATGCGAACAGCCCCTTACTACACTAGGCAGAAAAGGAAGAGGCAGGCCAAAGAAGAGGTGGCTGGAGACGATCCAACAAGACCTCACCCACCTAAACTTTCAGGAGGAGATGGCCTTAGACAGGGCCCAATGGAGGGCTAGCATAGGGGTAATAGATGCTCCAGTTGGAGTAGGGTAGTCGAGCTTTCAAGTGCTAGGCCTTGGCATCCTCTTGGTGCACGTGCGTTGTGTACTTGCTCTCATGAGCAACTACTTGCCTACTGGTCTCTATTTCTATCCTTATCTTTATCTTTATCTTTATCTTTATCTTATCTTTTCTGCTTGATGTGGCATGCTTCGAGTGTGTTGTTTTTGCGTGTCGTATGTTTTGCCTTTCTCATGCTTTGTTGATCCTCTGCTGCCAGGTCACATGCTCAATGCTGCGGACAAGCGTCTTAGATTGGGGGTCCTCAGAAACAGCCTCTCTTCAGGGTAGCTCTCTGAAGGGGGAAGGCTGCGTACACCTACCCCCCCCCCCCCCCCCCCCCCCGACCCTACTTATGCGGGAGCCCTTGGAGGCACTGGGTTTTTTGTTGTTGTTGTTGTTGTTGTTGTTATCCTGAGATGATAATTTATTACTCAATTGTTATCATGAGATGATAATCAGATTTGACCCATTTGGAGTTAGATTGTCTTTGAGGTTCCTTTGCAAGCCTCAACTTAAGCAAAAACAACAACAACAATAACAGTCTAAGTGCGACAGGGGCTCCTGCACGAAGCAGGGTCTGGGGGGGTGCATGTACGCAGCCTTTTTCCTTCCGGGTGGAAGAGAGGCTGTTTTCGAGGACCCCCATCCTGAAGATCTAGTCGTCATGATAACATGGTAACCTGAAAACCATGGAAGCCACAAAGCATCAGCTTAGGACACCGCGTTAGCTAGCAGTATACAATATACCCCACAAGAAGACAACTACAAGGCACATAGTAAAGTAAATAGTACATGGTCAATAATAGGAGAATAATCGGGAAGTAACTAAACAACCGATAAGTGCACTACCTGAGGTTATGACTGCCTAGAAATCTTAAACTACCAGTCACTCACCGCACTACTCTACGCTACCACATCCGCTACCCCTATTCAAGCCCTCTATCATGCTCTATCTAAGGCCATCTCCTCCCTTAGTTTTAGGTGGGTTAGGTCGTGTCGGATCGTCTCCAGCCAACTCCTCTTTGGCCTGCCCCTGCCTCTTATGCCTAGCGTAGTATGTAGCTGTTCACACCTCCTTACTGGAGCTGTGGACGATCTCCTACTAACATGTCCAAACCATCTCAAGCAGTTGTCTCTTAATTTATCATTGATCGAGGCTACACCTAATTTATCTCTGATTACATTATTCCTGATCCTATCCTTCCTTGTGTGGCCACACATCCAGTGCGCATCACACCTTCATCCTCTGTGTTTGATGTCGTTTCATTGAGCGGCACTCTACCCCATACAACATTACCGGTCTCACTGCTGTCCTGTAGTATTTTTCCTTTAGCTTTAGCGGGAATTTTCTATCACAAAGCACCCCGGAGGCCATCATCCACTTTTGCCAGCCTACGTTAATCCTATTGTTGACATCCTCGTCAACCTCACTGTTCTGCTGTATCATGGAGCCCAAGTATCTGAAACTCTCCTTACTCGGTACGGTCTCCGATTCTATCTTGACATCCTCTGTACTAGTCGCGGTGGAATGGCCGAATTTGAATTCCAAGTACTCGGTCTTAGATCTGCTAATCCGTAATCTCTTTGATTCCAAAGCGCTTCTCTACAATCCCAACTTCTCATTTATGTCCGCTCGGGAGTCCGCCACTAAAGTTATGTCGTTTGCAAAAAGCATACACCAAGACACCTCCCCTTAGATGTGTCTAGTGAGCTCATTCAAAACTAGAATGAACAGAAAGGGGCTCAAGGCAGAACCTTGGTGTACCCTAACTGTAATAGGGAAAGTGTCTATCTCCCCTCCCCTTGTGCGCACATTAATATGTGCCTTCTCACACATATCTCGAATTACCCGGATATATGGCATGGGGATGCCTCTCCTACCCAAAACCCTCCATAGTACCTCTCTTGGAACTCTATCATATGCCTTCTTCAAATCAATGAAAACCATGTGGAGGTCCTTTTGTCTCTCCCTATACTGCTCTATCGTCCGCCTTAAAAGGTGGATGGCTTCTATTGTTGATCTCCCAGGTACAAACCCAAACTGGTTCTCAGTCATCTTCGTCTGTTGCCGTAGCCTCCTTTCTATGACTCGCTTCCATAGCTTGAGAGTGTGGCACATTAGTTTGATCCCCTGATAGTTGGCGCAACTTTGGATGTTGCCTTTGTTCTTGTAGATTGGGACCAGTGTGCTCTTCCGCCATTCGTCAGGCATCTTGTTCTCCATAAGGATTTGGTTAAATAATTTTGTCAGCCAGTTGATGCCCCTCTGTCCAAGGTATTTCCATACCTCAATGGGTATTCCATCTCGACCAAATGCTCTTCCCCTACCCATATGTTTTAGGGCTTCCTTGATCTCCTCTGGTGTAATTCGCCTACAATAGCAGTAGTTCTGACACTACCCCGGTGTCTGGAGATCACCTAGAACTATCTCTGTGTCTTCATGGTTGTTGAACAGATCTTGGAAGTAGGCTTTCCACCTAGCTCTAATTTGATGCCTTTCCACTAGCACCTGTCCATCTTCTCCTTTTATGCACTTTACTTACTCCAAATCCTTCGTCTTCCTTTCTCTTGCTCTGGCGATCTTGTACATATCCCTGGCTCCCTCCTTGGTATCCAGCTTCTTGTAGAACTTCTCATACGCTCTTGATTGTGCCTCTCTGACTGCCTTCTTTGCTTCCTTCTTGGCTTGCTGATATTGACGTCGCTTTTCCTCTTCTCCACTACGCTTCCACTCCTTAAACAAGTCATGTTTCGCCTTAATCCTCTGTTGGACCTCCTTACACCACCACCCGGACTCTCTGTTGATAGGTCCCCCGCCCTTTGACTCGTCCAGAACTTCTCGTGCCAGTCCCTTAATCTTTTGAGTCAGTTTATTCCACATTCAGTTTGTATCTCCCACTACATCCCAATCGAGCTCCGACTCTGCTCTTTCCTTATAGGCTCCATGCTTCTCTCCCTTCAAATCCCTCCAGTGAGTATGTCTTTGCATAGTTCTCCTGCTTCTCTTGGCCCTCTTCTTGACCCTTACATCCGGGCACACCACCCTATGTTGTTTAGAAAGGTCCTTCCCTAGGATGACCTTGCAATCCCTGCATTCTCTTTGTACCCTTTTCCTTAGTAGTATGTAGTTAATTTAAGTCCTTATCCCACAGCTTTGATACATGATGATATGCTCCTCATGTTTTTTCAAGAAAGTGTTGGCAATTGTTAGTTCATAAGTGACCACAAAGTCTAGGAGGGATTTCCCCTCTGCATTCCTAGTTCCAAATCCGAATCCTTTATGGTATGACGCGTATCCATCCTCTGTCGCGCCAACGTGCCCATTAAAATCCCTGCCAATCGGCACTTGTTCGGATTGTGGTATGCCTTGCATCATTTTTTCTAAGTTCTCCCAAAATGTTTCCTTCTCATTCTCTGATTGTCCAGTCTGAGGTGCATAGGCACTAACGACATTCAGTACCTCCCCATCTGGGATGATATTGATGCCTATGCTCCTATCACCAGTCTTGGACACTTCGACTACTTTATCCTTAAGACTATTATCGACGATAATGCCAACTTCATTCCTCCCTCTGGCATTGCCCGAATACCACAATTTATATCCTAGCACATCTCTTGCTTTTGTGCCCTCCCATTTAGTCTCTTGCAGACAAAGGATGTTGATCCTTCTCTTTATCATCATTTGGGCCACCTTGAGGTTCTTCTTTGCCAACGTCCTGATATTTAGTGTCCCTAGTCTTAGGTTTCCCTCCCTCTTTAGCTCCTCCCCTCCCCCCCCCCAAAAAAAAACCCCCCTTTTGAAGATGGCCTCACGTTTTGAGTTCCATGACTAGTATCGTTCATGCACTCCTGTCACTATGATATGTTAACTAGGAAGAAACCGCACACAAATGCAATCAAAATCAATGCACTTTAAGTATTGATTAGTAGAAATAAGAAAATTAAATAGCAAAACCCCCACTGAAATTAAAACTAAAAACTACTCGACCAAAAAGGGAAACAAATGAAGGGGAAGAGAGTAGAATGCAAACCCTCAACTTAAGCATCAATTGAAAAATATTTAAAATGAATTCATGAGATGAATTAGTTGTTCATGAGATAAATAAATTAATTGTGCTAAACATAATTCATGGGATGAATAAACTAATTTTACCAAATAATATTCATAAGATGAATTTTATACTTGTGAGAATTTAAACAAAAAAGGAAAAATCGCATGGAAAATGCCCTGATATGCATATTCGCGGCACAATCCGCAAGCCAATCTAGGAATGACACGTGGCATAGCTAGCGCACACCAATCCCCATAGTGCAATCCATGTGCTTTGAAACAGGCCACGCTTCAACATTCACGGTTTGCTTTTTTTTTTATTCGGAACATAATCTTTGAATATGCCCCTCTTTATTGCAAAGAAAATATTTTATGTTTGTATAGTCCTTTTTACCCTTGGAAGCGGATTGATTTTTATTTCCTGATTTTCCAATTTTATTTTCTCTCCTCTTTGTCCAGCCTCTGCCTGAGAGGCCCAGGGGAGTGGGACTAGCCAAATTATTGCCTTTTACTTCAAGAACTTTAGATCTAAGCACTTTTGGAATGTCCGAAAGTGACAAAGTAGTTTGATCAAAATTTTCCTAATTGACTGGAGCACAGTGGAATCCCAATTTAAAATCTAAAACTCTGATCTAATTAAATTATTTAATTAGGTCTTGATCTTATTCTAAAATATGTTCATACTATGATAAAAGAAAAATGTTAAAATAAAACAAATACAAATATAGTATGTAGAATAAACGGAATAAAGGAAAAATAAATTAAATATGACATAATTAATTAAACATACCTGAAGAGCGAATCACAACTACGACTTGAAGATTGAAATTACATGAAGGTTTCTTGACACCTCATGGTCTTTTTCGCAATGACCTCTTCAGCATTGGGAGTGTGGGCTCCCAAAAATTTTTAATTTAGGAAAAATTTTGAAAGAAATTTTTTTTTTTTAATCTTTCTAAAAAATAATTTTTTAGACAAACTATGCTAAATAATAATTTAGAGAACTTCTAAAATAATTTTGACGTTTTCATCGTGAAAGAAAAACAGGTTTCGAAAACCATTCTTCACGGTAAATATCGTATAATTATAAACAAGCAACCTACCCTCACGCGTAAAACAACCTCTTGCTGATGTCACCATAACATCAGCAAGCCTCTGTTTCCCTTTTTTTATTTTTAAAAACAATGACACGTGTTATTCTCGGATTCGTCCGCGTCAAATGACGCGAAAACACATCCGGGCCGTCTATCACGTGTCGGTTGGCCGCTTTCATTGGACGTGGATTGAGACCCCTATGCACACGCATTCCCTTTTTTGTTTAACTCCTACATGTATAAAATTAATTTTATGAATATTATTCTGATAAAATAAACTTATTCATCTCATTAATATATAATTAATCTTATAAATTATATTTAGCCAAATTAATGTATTCATTTTATGGACAAATAATTCATCTCATTAATTTCTTTTAAATATTTTTCAAATGATGCTTAAGTTGAGACTTGCGAAAAAACTTTAAAAATAATCTAACTTTATCTCCAAATGGTTCAATTTTTATTATCATCTCATGATAATAATTGATTACCATTTAATAAAACTTAATTCCATTAAATAAGATTTACTCTATTCTGGAATTAAATATATTCACTCAAGAACTTCCCAAATAACTTTTGTTACGATAACTAACCCCCCTAATAGATGTCCGTGAGAAAAAATAACTTTAACTACTATCATTATTTTTTTCATACCTTTCACCGTTGTTCCCGACTCGCCCTTCTTAAACAATTCAATAATACAGAAACCCTAACCCTACAATTCAACGTCTTTTCCTCCTTCTATATCAACACTCAGGAGTTTCTTCGTCACAATCCACCATTAAGGCCTCATGCTCTATGCTGCGGACCAGCTCTCAGGCTTCTCAGGTTGGGGGTCCTCGAAAACAGCCTCTCTTTAGGGTTGCCCCCCGAAGGGGGAAGGCTGCGTACATCTACCCTCCCCAGACCCTGCTTTTACGGGAGCCCTTGCAGGCACTAGGCTTGTTTTGTTGTTGTTGTTGTTGTTGTATGGAGTACTCTGGCCAAAGATTCTAAAATCTATTAGTATATTTGCGAATCAACTAAGGGGACATCTTTATCTCATTAGAGATTATAGATTCCACGTAAAATAATTGTTCCTGCCACACTTCATGCCTTACCCAACTTACGTAAGATTCAAGTCAACATACTTTGACTAATCCTTTTGGCACATCAAAGCAACAAATAATCCATGCACGAGTTCAGACTATTTCCTGAATTTCGAGTTATTGTCTGACTGAATTAATTATTTCTGATAGCAGTTAAATAAATAACTAATTCAGACGGTCCTTCTTAGTGACAACATCAACATGACAATCTTTGATCCCTATCCACATGACTGAGACTAGTTATCAAAAGTAATATATTATAGTCTTATCAAACAAGTTATCAAAACTTATCATCTACTATAAACATACTTTGACAACACATCATTAGTTTGATCTAAGTCTATCTGTGGTTCAATCTTATTGACCACTTAAACCAAACCTGACATGTCATCTTGGATTACGTCCATCTTATGAAACGTTTTACAAAACAATCACGCGCATATTTGACTTGTAAAATATAATCAGATAATAATATTTAAAACTAGCTAATTGGGTTTGTAGGACACCAATTATAACATAAACATCTTAGAAGATTTGAATTCCAGTGGGAAATGCTATCTAAATCTTGAATCAGTTTATTAAACTCATCCAAAGACTCCATAATAGATCTGATTTTGTCCATATTAAAACTAAAGAACTACTCCATCAAGAATATGTGGTTCGGGAGGGAGTTCTCCTTATAAAGTTCTTCTAATTTTGCCCAAATAGCAAAAATGATTTTTTTAGAGAAGACAAGACATAATACCTGATTTGCAAGGTGGAGAATGATGGTAGTCTCAACCTTTGCGTTCATGGTTTTCTTCTTCTTCTCCTTCTCTATCATGGTCGGTTGATCTTTTTCTGGCAACAAAGCTGCGTCAACTCCCTGTTGAGTTAATATAGCCTCCATCTTAATTTTCCAAAGGGAAAAATCATTTTGGCCATTAAACTTCTATATTTTGAAGCTAGAAAACTCATTTTTATAGAAACCCTAACATGGACTCTGATACCACTTGTTGTGATTTGAGTGCTTCGAGTTTTGATATAGAGTTACAAATTGGACTTAAAAAATCGCAAACGAAAATTGGCCCAAAAAGAAACAAAAATCAACAAAAGGGACACCAGATTTTATGTGGTTCGAATTAAGCCTACATCCACGATACCCCCTAAAACTAGAGGAGACTTTCCACTATAAAATTCGATTACGAATACAAGTAATTTCAGCGATCATTATTTAGACTAACCCAAATAAGGTTTTTCAATCTAAAACCTCAAATTCTAGCCTAAAGATACTACGATCTTACCGCTTTTGATGAATGCCGGCTATGGAACGAGCCAAGGATCGACATCGATGTTGGACTGAGCCAAAGTACGAAGAGTTTGCTGAATATTGTTTTACCTTGGCTTGACTCTTATTAAGAAGATGACTTAGTTAAATAGTCGAAGTAAAAGCAAACCCACCCGCGAAAAGAAGGAAACTATATCAATATTTTAAATATTAAATAAAATATTCTTGGCCTACTGTGGGCGAAATACATGGCATGCCCAACCGCATAAAGGTGGGGGATAGTTGCCTCCCCACCAGACTCAAATGAACTGGATATTAGCCAAAAAATTATTTTATTTAAAAACAACTGATTCTTACCATACTTTCAAAACACGGTAAATCTTAATCTATTCAATCAACATTACTTGTATTTATATTCAATAGTGGAATTATCTCTAATTTAAATGCATGTTTTATTTTAAAAAATATACACAATTAATATATATATTCAATAGGACACAAAATATGGGCCATATGATGAGTGCTTGAGGTATGGTTCCTGAATGAAGGATCTATGGTTTGCCAAAAACTGGGGAAAGGGGAAGAGCATTGAGTCGATGCTACTAAATTGTGTAAGTGGATGTAATGACAACCAGTGGCGGCTTTAGAATTTTGGTTTAAGGGCTTCAATAAAAAAAAAATTTAATTTATAAATTTATCTAACCAAAACCATTTGAAAATAAACACTTTGTTTATAGTTTCACAACCCAATAAATGTAAAGAGTCCATTCAACAAAATTAAATATGAAAGTACTAAAAAATAAAATAAAATAATATTTCTTTCTCATTTTTTTGCTAACGAGGAACCTATAGTTACCCGGTAAACAACGATCCACACATTTCAAGAGTCAGTTAAGTCAAAGATTTCTCAGGGGAGAGGTTCAAAGAGGGAATCGAACTCCAACCTTTTAGCTTAAAGTAACCCTCTATTCCTTCATTTACTTCCTACCATTAAGGCAAGGCTCGGGTGGATAAAATAAAATAATATTTCTAAATCATAAATCTTTATAAAATAAACATAAGTTACTATATCATATTTATCTAAAAAGAGCATCATTATAATAGAAAATATTATGACCAATTTAAACTAACATACAACTAAATAAATAACATTTTTTTTGGTCAACAACTAAATAAATAACGTTAGGAAAGAGTTTTTTTAGCGACAAGTAACCTTTTCCACTTTAAAAAAGATTTCTTAATATAATTAAAAAAATTGGATTTTAAATAAAACAAAAGAAAGATGAAAATGACTCCAGTAAATCAATGCGAGTATGATTGCTAAGTTAATTTTTTTTGGAACAAAATTACTAAGTCAATAGAACTTGGTGTTTTCGTGCTATATAGAGAAGACGACAGAGGTGTGGTGGTGTACTAGATCCTGAGTAGTCGTTCGTCGGTCCAGAGGTGCTGATGTCATTCTAGCGGTGGTAGTGGAATGGTAGACCGTCCTAGGGTAGGGCCGTCTGCAGTGGTTGGTGGGTGAAGTGGGTGGCAGTGAGGGTTTGCATCCTTAATTTGTTTTTAAACACCCACTTACGTTACACCCTATAAGTTTACATCATCTAGGAAGGTCCACTAACACCTAAGTGTGTGTGCTCGTTATAGAGTCAAGTTTATGGCCACTCTCCAGAAAGGAGCATCTATGGTTCCTATGGCCTCATCATATGCTTTGGGATCTTCTTCTTGCATGAATGCACTCACAACATGTTCATCAAATTCATGACATTCAAACAAGAATGCAGTTATGTAGTCTGGTCTAAAACTAGTCTCAGTTTGAGCCCACTTACTTCTTCTAAGTTCTTGAGTCTGAAGCTCAGGGGG
The DNA here is from genome assembly GCA_018398585.1 of Simmondsia chinensis. Classification (NCBI taxonomy): domain Eukaryota; kingdom Viridiplantae; phylum Streptophyta; class Magnoliopsida; order Caryophyllales; family Simmondsiaceae; genus Simmondsia; species Simmondsia chinensis. The sequence continues at coordinate 30,581,679 of JAGTTD010000002.1, read as the reverse complement.
CACATGATTAAATGATGAAGCCAATGGAATGGGAATAAAATTAGGTAATGAAACATACACAGATTCTTTCATGGGAAACTTATTCTTGAAGAATTCAGCATCTCGAGATTCCATAATTTTACCAAGCCTAGGGCTTGAGTCATTTAAAAGCATGAATCTATATGCAGCACTGTTCATGGTATAACCAACAAAGATAACATCTACAGTTTTAGGACCAATTTTATTTCAATAAACTAGGGAATTCCTACTTTAGCTAGACATTCCCACACTTTAAGGTATTTCAGGTTAGGTGGGTAGCTCTTCCACAATTCATAAGAGGTCTTATCTAACTTTTTATGTTGAACTCTATTTAGTACATGACATGAAGATAACATAGCCTCCCCCCACAAGCTCGAGGGTAGGCCTGAGCTAATTAGAACAGCGCTCATCATGTTTTTAAGGGTCCTATTTTTCCTTTTAGCCATTCTATTTTGTTGAGGTGTGTAAGAGGCTGAGACCTCATGAATTATGCCAAGTTTTTCACAATGTTTCGTGAAGAATGTAGTATCAGACTCACCTCTTCTATCAGACCTAATCCTGTTGATCCTAAGGTCTAGTTGGTTTTCAACCTCAGCTCTATATTTTAGAAATATTTCCTCAGCCTTATCTTTTGTACTTAGGATATACACCTTAGTGAATCTCAAACGGTCATCTACAAATGTGATGTAATATCTCATACCACCCGTGCTTTTAAAGTCACCTAGGTTAGAATATACTAACTCAAGCAGGCTTGAAATCCTTTCAAGTGATTTGTTAAATGATTTCTTTGGATGTTTGGCATCGACATATATTTCACATTTATCTGGTTCGGTTAAATCATAATTAGAAATAAAACTCATTTGTTTAAGTTTCTTAACCGAGTTATAATTTACATGTCCAAGCCTAGCATGCCACAAATCCAAAGACTCAACAATATACATCGAAGTAGATGCATTCTCATGTATCACATCAAGTACAAACAGACCACCATTACCAAAGCCTTTCCCTACAAATTTTGTCTTATTAAGAATTAACTTGTCAGATTCAAATGTTAATTAAAAGCCTACTTTATTTAAGAATGCACCAAAGATTGGATTCCGATGCATGTCAGGAACATGCAGCATGTTTTTCAAACACAATGATTTTCCAGAGTTGAGTTTAAGGAGGACCTTTCCCTTGCCATAGATAGGGACCAAACTGGAGTTGCCCATGAATACCTTCTCCCCGTCAGTGGCTATCTCATATTCAAGGAACATGTCCTTATTAATGCAGATGTGTCTTTCTTTCCTGCATTTCTTGATTGAACAAGGTTAGCTCTTGTTTTCGGTTCTGATCTTCCAAATTAATGTGGAAGATCAGTTCCTACAGTGTCATGTCCTTTTTTGAGTGTTTAAATGAGGCCTTATAACTATCCAAGAGGGAGGCAGTTTTTCAATCAAATAGCTTGGAAAGTTTCACAAAATTTCATTCCCTCAATTAGTATGTTAGTGCACACGGCCTTATATTCATAAATTCGGTCAAGAATAGGTTTTTTTTTTTATCAACCATAGTAAAGGACAACCACTTACTACAAATATATTTCTTAGTAGTGCTATCATCTGAACCGTACTTATTTTGAAGTGCTTCCCATATTTCTTTAGCAGTTTTTATATTACTATAAATTTGATAAAGAGGCGCTGTCATGTAGTAGAGAAGCATTCCCCTACATGTATGGCTTTCACAAAGTCTTTACTGGACCTAGGTGGGGCTCTATCATTAAATAAAATATAATGAGCCTCAATTTGGCATAGGAAGAACTCCATCTTATTAGCCCACATCTTGTAGATCTTCAGTTCCAGGGGCTCAATTTTATACATATCAGGATTGATAAAACCCGCATGAGTCATATTGTGATTATTCATTATAGTAAACGACTTAGATTGTCAGAAAAATATGGTAAATAAATAGTTAAAATATAACTCTTATTACAATCAACTTGTTCTCAAGGATTACAAAGTATTGCAATCAATTTGTTTTTCAAAGATTACCAAAAGTTAATGAAAGAAATGGCTTTGAATAAACTAACAGCAGGGAGAGAATTGACAGAAGAAATTGTCGCACAGTAGAGAATCAACTATCCTAAGTTGTTTATGCCTCCACAGAGATACAATAGGATGAACGGCACCCCGACCCCTAGGGATAACACGGCATCCAACTCAGTAGTGTGCTCCTGGGAGATGGGTTAAACTGTGCCCCAACATGCTCAATAACGGAGGAGAGAGTATTGACAGAGAAAGAAAGCTGTGAAGGAGAAGGAGAATATTTGGTTAATTATATTTTCAAGAATGACAACATTTTTAAGTGATTTTGATAAAATCCTAAGCCCCGGTACTTATTGAATAAATTTCTTGTTGGTTAAGGAATAGATCATGGCAAGAATCCACCTCAAATATTACTGAGGAAAAAATCCAGACAATTATGAAAAAATCAGTTAAGAAAAGAGCGGAAAAATAATGGGAGTCACCACTCAAAAAATACTTGGTGCCCAATCCAAAAGTTTCTTGGTGCCCAATTTAAAAAATTACTTGGTTCTTAATTATAAAAAAAAAAAAAAAAAAACCCAAAAATTGAAGTATTTTTCTTACACATATGAGAAGCAATAAAATAAAATTAACTAAAAAAGTTATAATATTGGAAAACTATCTACTAAGTACCATAGAGTTGAACATTTATTACATAAGTATTTTGTTATTTTAATATGCATAATAAGATACCTTGAGATATGAAATCTTATCACCTAAATATACCTTATGTTAGATAGATTGCATTTGGTTTGATTCGGTTGGAAGCATGGGTCACTCGGATGGCGACATGCCCCATTCTATATGGGAAATCATTTTTCACCAAAAGAGCGCAAATCCTTTTCCTTAGCAAAGCCCAATGTGTCACAAAATGGAAGCCAAAGAAGGGAAATGAGGAAACCAGTTCCTAGAATCAAACTTTTCTCTCTTGCCAGACGGAGACTGACGTTTTTAATAGTTATGTACGTAATATTTTTTTGGTCAAAAATTATATATGTAATATATATATATATATATATATATATATATATATATATATATATATATATATATATGTATTAAGTTTTATTTTAATGGCTTTTTTGTTTTATATAGAATTTTAGCTTTTTATGAGTTAAATTTCTTAATACCAGAGAATTTACAGTACCAAAAAAATGTATACTGTCATATTGATTAATAAATTTAACATCACTCTTTATATATTTGAGAGTATAAATTATTTATTTTATATGTGCCCTTTAGTAACATATGATCTTATATATACCTTTGGATATGCATATTGTGAACTAAATTGATCCGTTCATATATTTTTTAGAGTTTTATCTGTTGTAAATATTGGATATTCATTAAGTATAATTTTTATGGTGAATGTTGGATATTATTAAATATATAGAAAATTAAAAATTATGTAAAAGACTTGTATATATATATATATATATACACCTACATAATATATGTAGAAGGTGACACATTTAAAGGAAAAGGAGAGGTGGTAGCATTAGAGCATTCCCCTTTATCACTAAGCACAAATATTGGATGTATATATATGTACAACAACAACAACATACCCTGTGCCTCAAGGGCTCCGCTATAAGCAGGGTCTGAGAGGGGTGAGATGTACGCAGCCTTACCCCATAGGGTGATACCCTTACGAGAGACTGTTTCCTAGGACGAATGTATATATATGTATGCGGATGAATCTAAGTTAAGCAATTGAGAATGAAACTGACAAAAGGCATGAGATAGTTAAGAGGAAAATATTATTTAGGTTCTTGAGTTCTAGAATAAAATGCTTACTTTTTTCTGTGATTACATTTGAATTTGTATTTTTGTTCTCATTCTATTGAGTATAATATGTTCCTTATTTTATGATACATTATCAGCACGAGTCTCTAGATTGTTAAGGATCATTACGTATTTGAGATAAGTTTTTATTCTCTAGTCTTTGTGATTTATAATAACTAATCTCACTAAGCTTGAGTTTACTGCTCTTAATATAACTGGAAGAAATTATTTGCCTTGGATTCTTGATGCTGAGATTCACCTCGATGCTATGAATCTTAGAGATACAATTAAAAAAGGAACGCGACCTACTTTGCTCTGGAGACAAAGGAGGCGATTTGAGGAGATTGGGGGGCGACTTGGCGGCGCCGCTAGGGCACGCATTTTCACGTGCAGTGGCGGCGGCGTAAGGGTCGAGGTCAGGCGGCGAACGTTCCTGGGTCTCCACTTCCGGGTGGTGGTCTTGGCTGGCCGTGGCGGTGACCGATGAGGGAGTTAGCGTTTGTTGGGTCGGTGATTGTTACGTAGGACATCTGGGCACATCTCCGGTGGCCCCTTTGATTGGCGTTGACTGCCCGGGGCTCTCCTGTCCTTCTCTTTTCGTGCGGTGGTTCCGTGGTGGGCCAAGGTGGCCGTGCGGCGGAGTGGGACTTCTCTTCTATCTCTCGTGCTCATGCTCTCTCTTGAGATCTCCCTCTTCGATTTTGGAGCGTTGGATTGTAAGTCTTCATAAATCCTTACTGCTTGGTGTTGGCCGGCGTCTTGGTGGTCCATCCGGCCGATTTTTGGTGCCGGCAGTGGCTTGTAGGAGGCGGTGGTTGGTGGGCATACAAACCCTAATTTTCTAGGGTTTCTTTGTTTTTTATTGCTTTATTTGTTATTCACGCATCATGTCTGGGGTGCGTGACGCTGGGGCTACGGTTAAGGGTTCGGGTCCGGCGGGTGAGGGTACGGGTACCACCACCTGGGCTGACCTAGTTCGCTCCACTAAATGAACACCTTACAGTACTTCGAGCTTGTACTTGTAGACAACAAGCCTTTAGGGGTTGTCCCTGATGAGGTTTTAGACTCTGCCAATGATCTATGGGAGCTTTGTTTGGTGGGTAGGCTCATTGGTATGGGGTTAGCTTACTCTCGTGCTCAGGAGATCGATAGCTTTCTCTGGGGTGATAAGGGCCTTGAATGTGTTCTATCTAATGGAGAAGTGTATTACTTCTAGTTTCGCATTAGAGTGCAGGTTGAGAATGTTCTGTTAGGAGGTCCTTGGTTCTTCAAGGGCGTTTGCATGTCCCTTCAGCTTTGGAAGGAGGGACTAACTATGCGTAAGGACAGCCAAATGGCTCCTGTTCGGATTCGAATATCTAGTCTTCCTTTGTCCTTTTGGAAGCCAGCTGGGATTAGTATTGCTAGCAGCACGGTTGGTGTGCCCTTGTTCATGGATAAGGTCACGGCTAGTGGCACTCGTCTGGGTTATATTCGGGTCTGTGTTGAGGTGAAGGCCACGGCCCTTGTGCCGCGTGAGACCTTCATCGTGGTTTATGGCACACGAGTCCATCTTGGTATCACATGTGAAGCTATGCCTAAGTGTTGTCCGACCTACATGGTGTTTGGGCATGATTGCTCGCCTCCTGGTGCTGGGGAGGCTCCCACTATGGCTGCCGTGGCGTTAGGGAAAAAAAAGAAGAGACAATCAATGATGAAGACCGAGGTGGTGGCTTAGAAGGTAACGGGTGAGAATGACTGGCCAACCATTGTGTTGGTGGTGGCGCGGTGGTGGGGAGGATGTCATAGCTGATGGGGGGCGTCTTTGCCCCCTGGTAATAAGATTGGGCTACCTGCTGGTGGTTGCCCAAGTGACCTGAGGGCCCAAATTAGGCTCGGGCCTATGCTCAGGTAGGGGTGGGGGGAGACGGCCCAGGTAGGGACTCAAGCCTGCGTGCGGGCTTTGAGTAGGCCCACAATGGGCCTATTCTAGGCCCGCACATTGGGTGTCCCCGAGCCTTCAATGATGGCCCATTGCAGTCACAACCGACTGCAATGGGGGCTGGGCTCCACGCCAGCTCGGCGTCGGGTATTGGAGGGCAAGTCACCTCGGCTTTGCCTACAGAGTCACTTCATATTAAGGCGAGCCACGTCCGACCAATCAGTGGGTTTCCTTCCCGCTCTGGTTCTCACTCATCTGCTGATGTTGAGGATTATAGCTCGGGTGATCTATCTCGGGCTCTTGTTCCTGTTGAGGTTGTGGATGCTCAAGATGCTCTTGTGGGGACCTACGAGCCACTTGCATGTGTTGAGAGCCGGTCCGCAGAGACAGTTCCTAGTATCGAGTCTCCGAACCGGTTTGCACTACTAGCCGAGCGACTGTCCGGGGAGGTGTCCACATCGGATGCTCCTCCCAACCCCGCTTCAGTTGTTCGTATTACACGCTTTGTTGCTGCTCAGGTTGCTTAGGGCGCTCAGGCTACCTGGGCATTTAGGATGCTCAGGGTACTCATGGTGGCCGGAAAGGCCGCGGGGGTTCGCGATAGTTTTTCCAGTTTCCCATGATAGGATGCCGGAATGTGAGGGGGTTTAATAACCTCAATACTATTAGTGCTATGCGTCACTAGATCTCTTCCCATAGTTTGAGTTTAGTTAGCTTGGTTGAAACCAAGACCAACCCCATTGATGTTGAGTCTGCTGTTACCCGCTGTGCGGAGGGGTGGCAGTTTCTGATCAGTGGGTGCGGCCCCGTGTGTGTCGCATCATTCTTTTACGGGATCCGACCACCTTCTACCATGTAGTGAGAGTACAGGGTGGGGATCAGTATCTCTCCTACCGGGTTTCTGACATCCGAGGTGATGTGGACTTTACTGCTACATTTGTCTATCGCTCTAACGAGTCAAGACCACATCAGGAGCTTTGGAGGTATATTCGAGGAGCCAGTGTGGTCTTTAGGAGGAGCCTTGGATACTCTTTGGAGACCTTAACGCTATCCTCAATCCGAGTGACAGGAGAGGTGGATAAGACTCTTGGTCTAGACACATGGATGACTTTAGAGACTGTGTTCATGATTCTGAGCTCACAGTTTTGCCGTTCATTGGGCTAAGCTTCACGTGGTCCAACGGGTTGGATGGAGATGCTCTCACCTTGAAGCGTCTTGACTGGTGCATAGTGAGCGAGGGGTGGCTTCGTTCCTCCTCTTCTTCATCTGTTGAGTTACTACCACGGCAATTATGTTCTGACCATTGTCCCTTTGTAGTTAGAGGACTTGTAGAGCGCCGCACATCGCATCTCCCTTTTAAGTTCTTTAACTTCTGGGCTGACCATGAGGAGTTCCTACCTACTGTGTGGCGGGTCTAGGAGACTAGTATTGAGGGCACACCTATGTATCAGCTCACTTAGAAGCTGAAGCGGCTGAAGGGTGAGCGAAAGGCCCTCAATGCTAAACACTATAGCCACATATCAGCTCGGGTTGTGGCGGTGAGGGATGCTTGGACTGAGGCTCAGCTGGCATTAGATGATGAGCCTGAGAGTATGTTACTTTGAGGAGAGGAGCACTGTCTACCTTGGGAGTACTTGCAATTATGTAGGGATGAGGAGGCTCTCTACCGTTAGAAGTCTCGTCTCCAGTGCCTTTCTTTGGGAGATCAGGGCACCCGGTTCTTTCATAAGTCTATCACGCATCGGCAGGCAAGGAACCGAATCTCTTCCGTTATTCGTTCTGACAGCAGGAGGATGTATGATGACAGTGAGGTTTCGAAGGCTAGGGTATCTTACCTCTGAGATTTATTGACAGAGCCGAGTGGGCCGCTTCGTGAAGATATTTCGGAGCTCTTTTAGACCCGTCTTTCTGAGGATCAGGCTTGTCCACTTTCTATTCCGGTTATTGATGTTGAGGTGAGAGATGCTTTGTTCTCCGCTGGTGATGATAAGGCTCCCGGCTCTGATGGCTATACCTCCCTCTTTTTCAAGAGGGCTTGGGATGTGGTGGGGTGTGACGTTGTTCAAGCTATCCAGTCTTTCTTTTAGTCAGGGCGCATGCTTGGCGCTCTGAATTCTACTCACATCAGCTTGATCCCCAAAGTGGAGAATCCCTCCACTTTTGCTGACTTTCGCCCGATCTCCTATTGTAATATGATCTATAAGTGTATCACTAAAATGAATGCAAACAGGTTGAAGGGGCTTCTTCCTTACCTCATTGATGACTCGTAGTCTGCTTTCGTTCTTGGACAGAGGATATCTGATAGTATTATGCTGGCTCAGGAGCTTTTGCGCTATTATCACCTTCTGACGCTTTTGCCTCAATGTGCTCCGAAGGTTGATCTTCGCAAGGCATTTGAAATGGTGTACTAGGAGTTCATTCTCACTGCTATGCATTGTATGGGTATACCTGAGGTCACGATTCGATGGGTGCTTGAGTGTATTTCCACAGCCAGATTTTCGGTCGCCATTAATAGTGAGCTTCATGGTTTTTTCGGCACGAGCAGGGGCATTAGGTAGGGGGACCCTCTGTTGCCTTACCTCTTTGTTATTTCCATGGATGGCTTACGGGGTTTGCTTCACCTTACATCTTCTCATCCGAGGTTTTGCTTTCATCCTCGTTGCCAGAGTACCAGCCTTACTCACTTATGCTTAGCAGATGACCTTATGATTTTTTGTGAGGTTGATGAGGGAAGTCTGTCGGTTCCATGGCAGACTTTAGATCATTTTGTTGCACTGTCGATGCTGTCCTCGAACGTAGAAAAGAGTATCGTCTTCATTACCGGGGTTGATTTTGAGCTCCAGCAGACTCTCCTTGATATTTTGGGGTTCAGATTGGGTCAGTTCCCGGTCAGGTATCTGGGGGTGCCGCTCATCATGACGAGGCTTCAGTTCATCGACTGCAAGCCTCTTTTAGACCGCATCCTCACTCGCGTCCAGCTCTGGACATCTCGTGCTTTATCTTATGTTAGGCTTTTGTAGCTCATCATATTGATTCTGTTTTCTATCCAGGTCTTCTGGTCATCTGTCTTCATTCTCCCGAAGCTGATGATTAAGAAGATTAAGTCGACTCTTTCTGCCTTTCTCTGGAAAGGCGCTTCGTTGGGATCGGGTGAGGCCAAGGTACCCTGGCAGCATCTTTATTACCATCGCAGGGAGGGTGGTCTCGCGGTTCGGCGTCTGCATGAGTGGAACCAGGCTTCTATCATGAAGCATATATGGCTTCTACTCACTTATCGGGACTCTCTTTGGCCTTGGTGGACTCATGTCAACCGACTCCAGGAGAAGTCCTTCTGGAATATTCAATCGAGAGGATCGATTCCTTGGTCATGGAGGAGCATTTTGGGTGTTAGATCACTTTGTGTTGGGGCTTTCTGGCATATCATAGGTGATGGTCATGATACTGCTTTGTGGTTCGACTACTGGCTGCCGTGCAGGCGTATGGAGGGACGTTTCTTTTTCCTTCTCCTGCACTCCACTGGTCATCGCTTGGGCTCTCGTGTTTCAGACATTATAGAGGATGATCAGGGGCGTTCCTCACAGGATATTGATGAGCTGCTCCCTATCTGGGATTCTATTAACTTCAGGCCCCAGCTGGGGGTAGCTGACAGTGTACGGTGGATGGGGGACCCATTTGGGGTTTTCTCTACTTGGTCAACATGGGAGATAATTCGCAGTCGAAGGGAAGAGGACTCCATCCATCATCTCCTTCATTTTGTGGCTTGCTTCCTGTGAGCGACAGTGGACGTTTGATAGACTGCTGAGACATCGAGTGCAGGATGTGCGGGCTACATGCGTGCTATGCAGGTCAGATGTTGAGTCGCACACCCATCTCTTCTTCACCTGTAGCTACTCCACTACTATTTGATCCAGGGTGTCTTCTCACACCTCTTTTGCTTGGCTCACGCTTCCTTGGCGCGAGCTGGTTTAGTGGGCTGCTACTAGGCTCCGTGGTCGCGGGGTGGATCGGATCCTTGCCCGCCTTTCTTTCTCCACGTGTTTTACATCCTCTGGTATGAGCGTAACCAAAGGATCCAGCGCTCCTAGTTTAGACCCTCTGCTGTTGTCACTGAGGAGATCACATGATTGGTCTGCAGCCGTCTCATTTCTGCTTCTACGCTTCGTGGTGCCCATCACCACTCGCAGCTTTTGCAGGAGTGGGGGATTGAGCATTAGCTTTGTTTTGCATTTATTTGCTTTGTTTACTTTTGTTTGGTCTTTTGACCATTGATACTTCCTGTTTGTTTGACTCTTTGATGTAGGCCTTTGGCCTTGACTTAGGGTATGGCCATTGTAGAGTTGTACATATATTTTTGGTAATATATGGTATATAACACTGATTTACCAAAAAAAAAAAACAATTAAAAGGGAAAATAGCATTCTTGTAGGATCACGTTAGAGCAATGATATTTCTCAGGCATCATATCCATGAACGAGTAAAATTTATCTTACTATAAAGGACCTGCTTGTCCTTTGGCTGAATTTAAAGGAGAGGTTTGATCATTAAAAATTTATGATCCTCCCTAAAGCTCGCTATGAATGGATTCACCTTCGATTGCAGGATTTTAAAATTGTCAGTGATTATAACTCTGCAATATTTAGTATTACAACCCCACTGAAATTATACAGGGAAAATATTACTGAGGAAGTCATGTTTGAGAAAACATTCTCTACTCTTCGTGTCTCGAATGTGCTCCTGCAGCAATATCGAGAGTACAATTTCAAAAATACTCAGTGTTAATATCATGTCTAATTGTTGCTGAATAAAATAATGAACTTTTGATAAAAAATTGTTTGTTATGACCAACTGGGTTAGAGCTATTCTCTGAAGTGAATGCCCCATCCAACGATAATGATACATATAGTTGTGACCGTGGCTGTGGTCATAGACATGATCGTGGCCGTAGACAAGGTTATAGCCGTGGTTATATTAACTGGCACCATGGTAATCAAAATAGACCAAAGTTTAAGAAGTCTGGCAACAATGAAGAGAAATATAAAAGGGAGAAAACTCATCAAAAATATTTTTCAAAAGACGTGGAAACAAATTACTATCGATGTGGTATGAAAGGTCACTAGGCATGTATCTATCGTACGGCTGAACATCTGTGAACCTTTATCAAGCATCGTTGAAAGAGAAAGGCAAACATGCGGAAACAAACTTTGCTGAGGATCATTCTCCACTTAGCGTGATGTATCTTGATACGTCTGATTTCTTTGAGGATACTAGTGGAAGAATTGAACATTTGATAGGCGATAGAAATGTTAAACTAGACTGATGTTTTTGTTTTTTTAGTTATGTCTCTTGTATTGAAGTTTGTTTTACTTTTAATAGAATAATGTCTTTTTGGTATGTGTAATTTAGTACAATATTATGTTTTTTATATTTGATATTAATAGGTTATGTCAAGTAAAATCAGGCTTAATCAACTATATTTATAAAGTGAAATTCCAAAATATTTTATATTATAGTCACTTTGAAATACTTTATTTATTACACTTTTGTAATTTTATTAATGCGTAACATAAATAGGACTCGACTAATATATGTGTATTTTATATTTGGAGAATATGGATTTGGTCAATGATGGAGATTTATTGTCATGATTTGATCTTAGGGAAGTTGTAAGTAGTGGCAAATCTTGTAGTATTTGAATAAAGAGAATGGCAGGAAAGCTTAGGAGGGTTTGTTCATGGGTTTGGGTGGTTAAGTTGATTAATTGTTAGATATTTTCAGCTCCACTGACTCAATTAGAATTGGAGTATAAATGTCTGCATTGTTCTTGTATTCGGATTCATTAAATGAATACAATTTCGTTCTTCCTAATTCTTCTCTCAATTTCTCTACTTCTCAACTAAATTCCTCTTCGATCCTACGTTATGATTCAAGTTGATCTTGAATAATAACAATTGGTATCAGAGCTTGCTGAATTTTGCCTTAATCTTCCTGCGATTTCATTTGTAAAGCTGATATTCATATCACACCTTGCATTGTTGACCTTTGTGTGATCGATTGGACGTGGCAAGACGCAAGAAATCCTTAGCAATGGCTGAAGGATTTACAACTAGAGCTCAAGCTGCTTCTTATGCTGGAGTTACTGTGGGAGCTACAGTTGGAGTTGCTGCTAATGTTGGAGCTAGTACTAGTGCTACTGCAGCTACGAATTCAAGTTCAGATGATCGTATGGCTTAGATGCAACAGCAAATTTAGGACTTGTTGTTGTCTATGGGAGATCTAACTCGAAGGATGACTCATTCACAGCAGTAGGTACAACAACAATTGGCAGGATTGCAAGAGCAAGTTGATCGCTAAGAGATGTGTTATGATCGTTGGTAGTTGTATCTAGTATTGTTTTTGAATGTGTTGTTTGGTGGGAGAATCTGTTAGTTTCGGTTGGTTTAGTCAATCTTCAGTCTTGTTTGGCGGCGAGTCTCTTGCAATATATCTAGTGGATATAACTAGAAGATCTTAGCTTGTATTGAGCAATTATTGAATATCAATTGATAACTTCTCTTCTCATCCCCAATTTCTCTCTATTCCCTCATCTCACTTCACTTTTCTTCTCATCTGCACTCTCTCCTAATCTAGGTTATGATCCAAGCTTAGGCTTGATCACAACATTTGATATCAGAGCCTTTAAGGCTTCATACCTTGCAGTTGTTCCTCGGTATTTTGGAGTGCAGTAACCACTTCGTCCACAGTTTTTGTGAAGCAAGTGCTTGAACAATTCAATTGTTCTTCAACAGCATCAGCATTAAGTCATTTCAGCTCTATCTTGCGTTAGCAATTGTCATTGATCCTGGTGCAAGATCTAATACAGCTAGGTACAACACTTTTCTTTTGGATACACATTCTTGTGAGTTTGTTATTTGTTCGTGCTATTGTCACAGGCTCTTGATCCGAATTAAGCCTATCGACTTGATCTTGCTAAAGTGTGAGGTTTTGCAAAATGAACTGGGATTTGCAACATCAGTATTGGACTGATCCACGAAGTTTCAGTGTGACACGAAGCAGTTGCTGGTGATTGACATAAATTGAGCGAGAATTGAGCTGATGCTTCATTAATGATCCTTATCTAGCTGAGTGCAAAACTTAGCTTTTGGCTAATTAATTTGTAGCTCGCTTTCTCTAGTTCATACTTATGTGTGTTCTGTTGTCAACTATGCAAGGTGGAGTAACTACTCGTGCTGGAGCTGCTTCATACGCAGTTGCCTGGGCTGCTGGTACAGTAGCTAATGGGGAAGGAGAGACTGGAAGTGCACCAGTTACTCACTCAGCTCAGCTAATAGCGAATATGTCCAGGCAGATGAACAGCATGTTCATGGCTATACAGCAGAATCGCCAAGATTCATAGGCCTTGATCAGGCAAGTCAGTGAGATGCAACAATTATTGGCTAGACAAAGGGCTACTATTCAACAAATAGAAAACTTGTGTTTAGAAGTTTCCAATAGAGTACAGCCGGTGGAAAGGCCAACTCCTGCCTCGGTTTTGCTTCCTTCCAGCCAACTTAACTCCAATACTAGCCCTCAGGTTTCTGCCATCAGTGATGATTCTGCTAGCAATCTCGAGGATTTGCATATAGACAACCTCGAATTGATATGGACACATTTGATGGAACTCATCCACAGTCATGGATAAGGCGATGTGAGAAATACTTTCAATTTTATCGAATTTCTGAGACCGAGAAGGTGGATACAGTTGTAGTATATCTAAGAGGGGACCAAGAGTCGTTGTACTTTGGCTTAATGAGGAGCAAGCATTCGATAACTTGGACAGAGTTTGTCAAGGAATTCTGTGATCGCTACGGTGATGAAGATATAGCTGACATAGTGGATCACTTCAACAAAGTTACCCAAACCACCGTAGTTAAGGAATACATGACACGGTTTGAGAACCTGCGAGCAAGATTACCATGACACGGCGGAATCTTATTATGTATCCAACTTTATCAGTGGCTTGAAGCTAAGAATCAAAAATTAGATGAAGGTAATGGGACCAACTGCACTTTCTTAGGCATATTCTAAGGCCCGGCTGTTTGAAAATGCACTTGTGAGCTCCACAGAACGAGCTACAAAAAGAGTGGGAGTATCACCTAGCCGGAACACCAGCTCAATTTAGAAGAAGCGATAACGTTTATGTTACAGATGCAATCAGAAATACTTTTTTGGACAAAAGTGTAATCCAAAATTTCTCATGGCTGCATCAAAAGTAAAAGGTGAGGAAAGTCTGGCAGATGGAGATGTCCTAAAGGAAGCAAAGAAGGAAACTCTTGAAGAAGTTATTGAGCCAGTGGAGGATAAGTTAGAGATTTCAGTATAGGCCTTAAATGGTGGAGGGCATCACAACACCATTAGGATTCGAGGTGAAATGGGAAAGAAATCTATCTTGATTCTGGTGGACAGTGGCAGTACGTATAGCTTTGTGGACCCAAAGGTAGTTAGAGCAGTGGGTCACTAGATGATTAAGACTCATCCTATGGTGGTAAAAGTGGCAGATGGAAACTCTATGTTAACTCAAACCAAGTGCAAGCAATTTTCTTGGTCGATGCAAAAACATAGCTTCACTTATGACTTTCATGTGTTGAGGTTAGAAGGATGTTATATGGTCTTAGGGGTGGATTGGATGAAGATCCTAAGCCCTATTGTGTTTGATTTTTCTAAACTCACAGTGTCCTTTGCAAGGAATGGACAACAGATTACGCTTCAAGCAATAAGTAAGCATGGTCACTTATAACTTATGATGGGCAAGAAGCTGAAAGGGGTAATCCAGAAGCAGGCATATCAGTGGATTGGTCACCTATGCTTAATAAAGGTTGCTGCTGCTAATGAAGAGGGTGAGCATTCGCATCTAGAATTAAAGGAGCTGTTGTAGGAGTACCAGGATGTGTTTGATCTTCCCACAACTTTGCCTCCTAGAAGAGTGTTGGACCATGCCCAGCCTAAAGGTTTCAGACCTTATAGGTATGCCATGCTCCGAAAAACGAGATAGAGAAGCAGGTTGAGAGTTTACTGAAGACACATTTCATTCGACAAAGCCATAGTCCATTTGCTTCACCAGTGATCTTGGTGAAGAGGAAGGATGGAAGCTTCCGGATGTGCGTAGATTACAGGCATCTCAATGCCCTTACAGTTAAGGATAAATTTCCAATTTCGATCGTCGATGATCTACTTGATGAGCTTCATGGATCCAGTTGCTACTCTAAATTGGATTTGGGACAAGGGTACCATCAGGTTAGAGTCAAGGAAGAAGATGTCTACAAAACTGCCTTCCGCACTCACCATGGACATTTCAAGTTTGTGGTGATGCCATTTGGGGTTAATAATGCCCCAGCAACATTTCAATCCTTGATGAATGAAGTTTTTAAGGCTTATTTGAGGAAATTTATACTTGTTTTCTATGATGACATATTAGTTTACAACACATCTTTGGAGGAGCATTGGGTGCATCTGCGGTTAGGGTTTGAGTTGATGAGACTACACAAGCTTTATGCTAAACAATCTAAATGCACTTTTCCTGCTTCCAAAGTGGATTACCTTGGACATATCATATCTAAGGATGGGGTTGCTACTAATCCCAATAAGACACAAGCAATGCAAGACTGGCCTATCCCAACTACCCTCAAGCAGTTAAAGGGTTTCTTGGGGTTAACGGGGTACTACTACAAGTTCATTGCAGGCTATAGCATAATGGCTAAGCCTCTCACAGATCTCTTGAAGAAAGATGCTTTGGGGTTGGTACAGGAAGCTTTCCTTCGTCTCAAGGCTGCTCTATGCTCTGCTTCAGTCTTAGTAATGCCAGATTTCACTCTTTCTTTTGAATTGGAGACTGATGCAAGTGGATTTGGAATTGGAGCGGTTCTATCCCAAGATGGTAAACCCATTGCATCTTGAGTTAGGCGTTGAATGCCAGGAACATGGTTCTATCAATCTATGAGAAGGAGTACCTCACCATTCTGCTACCTTTTCAAAAGTGGAGACATTATTTGAAAGGTCATCACTTCGTCATTAAAATTGATCAACAGAGTCTTAAGTACCTCGTAGAGCGGAAGATAACAATGAGAGTGCAGGGAAAGGGACTCCTAAAGATGCTAGGCCTCGATTACTCTATTGTATTTAGAAGTGGAAGGAAGAACATAGTTGCTTATACACTTTCCAGCAGCAAGGAAGGGGTTGGCTGGTCTAGCTGCAGTGCAATAACTATTACTTTGCCTAATTGGACGAAGGAAGTAGTTCACACATATGAGGATGACTCCACGGCTCAAGAGTATGTTACAGCAGCAAGTGTTCAACCCAAGTCCAGTGCTGCTGTTGAGGTGACAGTGAGCAATGGCTTGGTCAGAATTAAGGGAAAGGTCTATGTGCGAATCAGTGCAGGATTGAAGAAGCAAGTGACTTGAGCCTTTCATTCCTCTGCCTGGGGTGGTCACTCCGAAATAAAAGCCACATATCAAAGATTAAAGCAGTATTTTTATTGGCCACGAGATGAAGAATGAAGTAATTTAATGTGTACAAAACTGTGAAGTGTGCCAGCAAGTTAAGAGTGAACACATATCATATCAAGCACTTCTCTAAACCTTGGAAATTCCTGAGAGGCCATGGAAACACTTAAGTATGGACTTCATTAAAGGCCTCCCAAAGTCTGAGGCAAAGGAGGTGATTTGGGTAGTCGTGGACAGGTTCTCCAAGTATGGGCATTTTATTGGGTTGTATCATTGCTGCAAAGTTAGCCAGACTGTTCTTGGATTAGATATACAAGCTCCATGGTCTACCCCAGACAATTGTATCTGACAGAGACAAGCTCTTCATAAGCCATTTCTGGACTGAGTTATTTAGGCTATTGGGAACAACTCTCTCCATGAGTTCATCTTATCATCCACACACGGATGGACAAACTGAACGCGTGAATCAATGTGTAGAGCAATTCCTAAGGAGTATGACCTTCTTCAATCCCAAGCACTGGTTTGGTTGGTTATCTCTAGCAGAGTTCTGGTATAACACTCATGCCCACACCGCTCTCAAGACTACTCCATTCAAGGCAATGTATGGCTTTGATCCACCTTCACCAATTGGGCTGCAAGGAGTAGTGTCTATAGTCTCTAGTGTTACAGATTTACTTGAACAGTGAAGGAAGTTGATATTGCAGCTTAAGGACCAGCTACACATAACTCAATCATACATGAAATTCTTTGCTGATGGACATAGAACTGGCAAAACCATTAATGTTGGTGATTATGTTTACTTACATTTGCAGCCTTATAGGCAAAATTCAGTAGCTGTGAGATGAAATATCAAGTTCTCAGCATGATACTTTAGGCCTTATAAAGTTTTGCAGCGCATTGGGGCAGTGGGTTACAAGCTGGAACTGCCACCTGATTGCTTCGTCCACCCAGTTTTTCATGTGTCACTGTTGAAGAAGCGGGTCAAGGAGGGATGTTAGCTCTCAGGACCCTCTAGTAGTGGCAAGTAATGGCATTAACCTGCAGGCACCAGTGGCTATTCTTGACACCAAACAGTATTCATCTGGTTCAACAGAAGCATTGATTCAGTGGGCCAACCTAGAGCAGCAGCAGGCTTTTTGGGAAGATCTGAAATTCATTCAAAGCCAATTTCCCACCTCCATTCTTAAGGGCAAGAATGTTCACAAGGGAAGGGAAATGTTATGATTGTTGGTAGTTGTATCTAGTATTGTTTTTGAATGTGTTTTTTAGTGGGTGAATCTATTATTTTAGTAGGTTTAGTCAATTTTCAGTCTTGTTTGGCAGCTAGTCTTTTGCAATGTATCTAGTGCATATAACTAGAAGATCTTAGCTTGTATTGAGCAATTGTTAAATATCAATTGAAGACTTCTCTTCTCATCCCCAATTTCTCCTTATTCCCTCATCTAACTTCACTTCTTTTATCATCTATACTCTATCCTAATCTAGGTTATGATCCAAGCTTAGGCTTGATCATAACATGATGCCTCCTGGAGTTGGAATACTTTCACCTACAAGCCATCACAGCAGGCCTACTGATCCTTTGTATCATCGAGGTTCTGAAGAGAATTCTGAAGGTGCAGCTGTGGTTAGAAGCACTTGTTACAGGCAACCTAAGGTGGAAATTGATACGTTTGATGGATCGCATACGCAATCTTGGATTAGAAGATGTGAGAGCTACTTTCGCTTTTATCATGTTTTGGCGGTTGAGAAAGTGGAGTTAGCAGTCTTGCATTTACATGGACAGCATGAGATATGGCTCCATTGCTTGCTTCTTACAATCCGGATATCACTTGGCTTGAATTTGTTGATGAAATCTATGAGAGGTTTGGTGATGAGGATTAGGGGGATGTGGTGGATAGTTTCAATAAAGTAACTCAAACAACTTCAGCAAGAGAGTATCTGACTCTTTGAGATATATATATATATATATATATATAAAGAGAGTATATGACTCGATTTGAGAACTTTAGAGCAAGAATGATGTATGTGAACCCCGGAGCTAGTGAGGCATACTATGTCTCTAGGTTCATCAGTGGTCTCAAGCCAAGGATTAAAAATTAGTTAAAGTAATCAGTCCTTTGACCTTGTCCTGGGCTTATTCCAAAGCCAAGCTATATGAGGCTACGGTCTTTGCAAGTTTCGATGTTCAAAAGAGCAAGAGTAGCCAAGTTGGTTCAGCAGTGCAAGCTAGCAATAATAGTTCATCCAAGCCCCTGAGTTTGGAGGCAAAAAAGGCTCAGAGGTTGTTCTTCAAGTGTAATCAGCGATACTTCTTTGGACATAAATGTAATCCTAAGCTTCTCATGTTTGTGTCTGGAGCTGAGGCAGATGAGCCTTCAGATGCTCAGGAGGAAGAAAGGAGTACAGTGATCATATGGAGGTGGACCAAGAAGTAGAAACTGAGGATAATGAGATGAAAATTTCAGTTAAGGCCCTAACTGGTAATGGCTCACACAATACTATAAGAATCAGGATGAAGCTTGTCACAAATCACTTTTGATCTTAATTGATAGTGTCAGCACTTATAGTTTTGTTGATCCAAAAGTTGTCAAGAGAGTAGGCCATGAAATGATCAAAACGGGTCCCTTAGCTATGACTATTGCTGATGGGAATTCAATGCTTACTCGACTGAAGTGCAGTCAGTTCAGTTGGTAGATGCCAGGCCACTCATTTGTGTATGATTTCAAAGTTTTGATGTTAGGCCGTTATGATATGGTTCTTGGGGTGGATTGCATGAAGACAATTAGTCCCTTGGTGTTTGATTTCGCTCAGCTTTCAATATCCTTTGAGATGAGTGGTAAAACAATCAAGTTGCAAGGGATTGTGGAACAAGGCCAGCTGTAGTTGATGATTGGCAGG
This sequence comes from Simmondsia chinensis, assembly GCA_018398585.1. NCBI lineage: Eukaryota > Viridiplantae > Streptophyta > Magnoliopsida > Caryophyllales > Simmondsiaceae > Simmondsia > Simmondsia chinensis. Next base: position 30,562,519 of record JAGTTD010000002.1, on the reverse strand, counting down.
AAATTGGAGGGTGTAATAAAGAAGTAAGATTATAAATGAATATGATTTGTTCTTTATCATGACTGAGGCAGAAGAGACAGGGGTCAATTCAGATCCTTCCATAAGCAAGCAGTTACAAAAATTTAGTGATATATTTGATCAACCTACCTGCCTTTCTCCTAGAAGATCCCTTGATCATTCTATTTCGTTGAAATCCAATTGAGATCCTGTCAATTTGAGGCCTTACAGGTACCCTCATTCATAGAAGAGCGAGATTGAAAGATAGGTAGATGAGCCACTGAAAACTGAGTTCATTGGACAAAGCCACAGTCCATTTGCTTCTTCTTTCATTCTTGTCAAAAAGAAGGATGGCTCATCAAGGACGTGTATAGACTAAAGGTAACTGAATGCCCTCACCATAAAGGATAAGTTTCTAATTCTAATTCTTGATGATCTTTTGGATGAATTGCTTGGATCACACTACTTTTCGAAGCTGGATTTGAGGCAAGGGTATTATCAGATTTGAGTGAAGGAGCAAGACATTCATAAGACTGGTTTTAGAACTCATGAGGACATTACAAATTCGGGGTGATGCCATTTGGATTGACCAATGCTCTAGCCACATTTCAGGCCTTGATGAATTCAGCCTTTAAGCTATTTCTGAGCCTTCATTGGACTCACATGTGGATCATCTTAAGCAGGTGTTTGAGCTCATGCGACAGCACAAGTTGTATGTTGAGCTGTCTAAATGCACTTTGCTCAATGTAATGTGGAGTATTTGGGTCACATTATCTCATTTGCTGGTGTAGCCACTGATCCAGCCAAGATTGCAGTAATGAAACAATGGCAACCACCTGTTTTCATCAAGCAATTGAGAGGATTTTTGGGCTTAACTGGTTACTACCATAAGTTTGTAGCTGGATATGGTATTATTGCAAGGTCATTGAATGATCTCCTCAAAAAGATGCCTTCCATTGGTTTGAAGCAGCTCAAGAGGCATTTGAAAGCTTGGAGATTGCTATGTGCTCAGCCCCAGTGCTTGTTATGCCTTACTTCAGTATTCCTTTTACATTGGAGATAGATGCAAGTGGAACTAGAGTGGGAACAATTTTGTCTCAAATAGGGAGACCTGTGGCTTATTTGAGTCAAGGTCTTAGCCCAAAACACATCAGTTTGTCCATTTATGAGAAGGACTATTTGGCGATCCTCATAGCAGTCAAGAAGTGGAGGCATTGTTTAGAGGGACATCACTTCATTATTAGAACAGATCATCAAAGCCTTAAGTACTTATTGGAGCAAAAGATCACTAAAAGAGTGTAGCGTAAGGGTCTCAAGAAGATGTTGGGGTTGGATTACTCAATTGAGCACTTTAGAAGGAGAGAGAATTTAGCTGTTGACTCCTTGTCTCACAAGCAAGAAGGGGCAGAATCAGCCTCTTGTTTTGCTATTTCAATTGCTTTGCCTTGTTGGATGGATGAGGTGTATAATTCCTATGACGGTGATAGTTTTGCTCAAGAGTGTGTCATAGCATTTAGCATCAAGAACAGCTTTCCTGAGGCAGATTCAGATGTGTTTATTGCTAATGGAATTGTTAGGTTGAAGGGTAAATTGTACATTGGTTCAGTGACTGACTTGAGGAAGCAAATCATTTTGGCTTCTCATGATTCTGCTTGGGAAGGGTACTCTGGTATTGAACGGACATATCAAAGGATGAGACAGTACTTTTATTGGCCTGGTTTGAGGAAGGATGTTGTGGAGTTTGTTCAAGCTTGTGATGTGTGCCAGCGTACTAAAGCCAGTCATGCACCTTACCAAGGCTTGCTGCAACCTTTTCCCATTCCAAATAGAGCTTGGCAACACTTAAGTATGGATTTTATTGAGGGATTGCCCAATTCTAAAGGGAAGGAGGTAATTTGGATGGTTGTGGATCGATTCACTATGTTTGGGCATTTCATAGCTTTGAGTCATCCCATTTCAGTTGAGAAACTTGCCAAAATGTTCTTGGATAACATTTACAAGCTCCATGGGTTGCCTCAATACATTATTTCTATTCGAGATAGATTCTTTACAAGTCATTTCTGGCGTGAGTTGTTTCTATTGTTGGTTTCTTCCTTGGCTTTGAGCTCATCCTAACATCCACAAATAGATGGGCAAACGGAGAGAGTAAATCAGTTCTAAGAGTAGTACTTAAGGAGCATGACTTTTAACTATCCGAAGCAATGCCACAAGTGGTTTTCCTTGGCAGAATTCTAGTACAACTCTAATGCTCATTCTGCTTTGGGGACAACTCTTTTCAAAGCTCTTTATGGATATGATCCTCCATCTCCAATGATGTTGCAAGGAGCAACCTCTACTGTTACTGAAGTTAATGAATTGATACTTTATAGGCAACAATTGGTGTAGCAGCTAAGGGATAATTTGCAATTGGCACAGACTAGAATGAAATTTTATGTTGATAGGAAACGTGTGGATAAGTCCTTTCAGGTGGGAGATCTTGTATACTTGAAACTACAGCCTTACAGACAGTCCAGTGTAACAGTGTGCAAAAGTGTGAAGTTGAGTGCTCGCTATTTTGCACCTTACAAGGTGTTGGAGAAGATTGGAAGAGTTGCTTATAGGTTGGAATTGCCTCCAGATTCTTTTGTTCATCTAGTTTTCAATGTTTCCCTTCTGAAGCAGCATCTGGCTGAGGGAAAGGTCAGTTCAATTTCTCCTCCTGAAGCAACTGCTAGTGGTGACATTATGCGGCAACCAGCAGCTATCTTGGACTCAAGGATGGCATAGCAACAGGGCAATCAGATGCAGGAAGTACTAGTGCAGTGGACCAATTTGGATTGTAAAGATGCTACTTGGGAGAGCTTGAGTTTCATTAAGTGTCAATTCCTATCCTTTCATTCTTGAGATAGGAATGTTCTAAAGGAGGGGGTATTGTCATGATTTGATCTTAGGGAAGTTGTAAGCAGTGGCAAATCTTGTAATATTTGAATAAAGAGAATGGCGGAAAAGCTTACAAAAAAAGTAACCATTGCCAACAGCTGGATTGTTATTGGCAATAGCGATTTTTCTATTGGTAAATGCTTTACCAACAGAAATTGGTCTGTTGGTAGGCTATTGGTATAGCCTCTGTTGGTAAAAGCTTTACCAACAAAAATTCCAAGTTGTTGGTAATAACTCCTTAACGGCCACAGTTGTTAATTGTTGGTAAAAGTTATGCCAATAAAATTTTTCTGTTGGTAAAAGGTATTACCAACAACCTATCCTCTGTTGGTAACAAGTATACCAACAATAAATTATGTATTGGTAAAAGTTATACCAACAAAAATTATCTGTTGGTAAAAGGTAGTACCAACACAAGTTTTATGTTGGTAAATAGTTTACCAACAAGAAGTTCTCTATTGGCAAATGGTTTACTAATAAAAACTCTATTGGTAAAAGGCATTGCTAACAAAAAAAATTTTCTATTGATAGAGATTATACCAACAAACACTATATGACGGTAAAAGATATACCAACAAAGACTGTGAATACCAACAACAAGTTTACATTGACAAGGGAGTTACCAACAACATTTTCATACAGCTACTCTCTTGATTAATACAAAACAAAACAAAACCATCATTGCATCCAAAATACAACTTCAATATTTATGTCTATTTTAATCCTCAAGAAAAGAAAACCATCCAAAACAAATCCTAAAAGTTCAAATAGCTAAAAGGACAAATCAATCATCTACCCAAAAGTTCTGAAGTAATATGTCCACAACAAATTTAATCAACATCATACATCTTTCTACAAATCATCTCCATCTAAGAGTTCCTCGTCTTCATGTTCCCGATTAAACTCACCATACAATGACACGCCATTTTCCTGTGACAATGATTAACAGAGACATTAGATTTACAAGTTAAGCTCAGTCTCAATCTTTTAGCATATAGGTAAGTTATACATAATTAAAATATTGCATAGAGTTCTAAAAAATGAAAAGTTATGAGCAATCAGATACTGGAATTATGTTGTTACATTTGCACTATTATCATTTGGAATAAGAACATTATTAAAAAGAACAAGAACATATGATATGATAAAAGACAGCAAGTAGGTGCAGCTAGTTTACTAGAGTTAACATTGTAAAAAATTACCTACCAGTATTGAACTACTGCTACATCATTAAAGAAATGACCATGCGCAATTAGAAAAGGTGCCCACATGGTTCACATAATTAAAGAAATAAAATGAAAGATTCAAACTTGTGCCCCATAAATTAGTTAGTTTATCTTTACTGTATCAATTAGCGCATAACTTACATGGATATGGTATAAACCCAATTTCACCAGAGCATACGAAACAAATGCTTGAATTCCATTGTCAAATTCGCTTGAATCTCTTGGGAACTTCCACCAATCCTTACTTTTAAATACATCCATATTGTAAATCTTACACTCAGCAATATTCACAAAACTACAAAAGATACTAAAATATTGAAGGGTCTAATGTACAAATCAACTCATACCATATACCCGCAATTCCTAAGCTAGTTTGAGAACCAAGGACACATCCAATTACAAGGCCAATAGTGTAATAAGTATCCAAAATGATTGTTATTGTATATATACTTAGGGTTTGAAGAACATATTGGTATACTTGTGTCTTAAACGCTTACAGTTTTGAAGAAGAAGCTTCAGTAAAGAAACCTTCGGTAAGCAGAGCAAAAACAATGACAGAACACATAGGCTCCATTTAAGTACATGTTAGAGCTCTAAATCGTTTAAGGCCATAATCCATAACCTAGGGCTCTAAATTTGAACTTGAATCAGACATTATCTAGAGCTCCAAATCACTCAAGAACAAAAATTCCTATAAATCAAACAGTAAATTCAGCTCGAGATGACCTAATAACGTCGTCTTACACACAATTAAAAGAAAAACTAGTCAAGAGAAACAATATCAACAACCAATTTACCAACAATAACATCATTAACTCAACAAAAAAGAAGAGAAAGGGCGAGTTTGAATCAATAAGGAGCAAAGCGAACCAGAGCGAAGCGAAAGCAACTCAAATTGGAGTCAGAGAGAGCAAATGACAATGATGGAAGATCGAGTAGCAGAGTCAGAGTCGGAGTTGAAGTCGCAGAGGAACGAGCTTCGGGTACCGCGAGTGTCGATTGTTTGGGTTAGGGATGACGAGTAGCTGATGGTGGGCGTCGATGTGACGGTGCAGCGGTGGTGGGCGTCGCGCCACGGTGGAGTAGCGGGGGGCTTCCCTTCGGTGGTTTTCAACCTCTGGAGTAGAGTTTCAACCTATGACGGATAGGGTCTGGCGATTAGATTTAAAGTCCCAAAATATCATGTCCCTAGAACATTTATACCTATGATTGATATTTAAAATTTTGAGTCCAAGCATGAAAGGTTCAACAAATTTTTCACTGACCAAATTTTTTATCCAAAAAAGGACATTGCAATGTTCATACTATCATTGAGCAATATGACAATCTCTAGAGATCTGACATATGCAAATAGCATAAAATGCATTAATGTAACCAACTAATAGACATTGCACTTCCAAACAAATAAGGTTATAAACTCCTAGAAAAAGGCACATTTAGAAATAATGTTGGCTTGGATTTATTGACTACAATGAACACTATAATCTTTGTTGATAGAACAAAAAATTATTTTTGACCTAGGTTCATATCCCAATATCCCAACTATATTAAAATCAAAAATAAAAAAAAAAGCAATCAATTTAAAAGCATCAACCAAGTTCCTTGTAACTGACAAACTTTAGAGCGTACCTACACAATTAAAAGATATCACAACATCACTCATCTAAAAAAGAGATCTAATTGACATGTAATGTCATCAAGCTTAATTGTAAAAAGCATATTTGAATTACAACAAGAGGGGCTAGGGACGTACCTAGATGAACGAAACTCACCTAGCAATTGCAACAAATCTTGGCCTTCAAATTCTGCATGAGAATGCCTGCATTTGTAAACCATATATGACAAATAATGAATTAATTACAAAAAATAATCTTTCAAGAAAATGAAACAAGATATGACAATAATGCAATGAACCAAGGGAAAAAGGGAAAGATAATATGTGAATCTTAAACCTATATATGTGAACCATTGTTAATCTCACATGTCCCACTTCTTATCTCCATGGGGCTGTACAAAACAAAGCTTTTTCTAGGGCTATTCTCTTCCAATTGCTTCAAGACTTTGTTCATTCTCTACCAATTGCTTCAAGACTTTGTTCATCATGGGTCAAGCTCATAGCTTCTTGAGCCAAGTAAAAGGCCCTAATAAGCCAAGCTCAAGCCCAAGTAACCCAAACATTAAGGCATGGATGTCTTAATGGCCTAATCTAACCATGACATGAGGGGCGTCCTCTAGGCCTCCCACTAAGATGAACACAAATATCCATACTCGCCCCAAATTTCACATCACCATCCACCACAATCACCAATCTCGTTTCCTAGACTTCTCTCTCATTTGCCTCATGCATCCCAATACAATAATCAATAGAATGGTTGCAGATATATCAACATGTATTCACACAGAAGGTTTGGGAGAAAAGACTAAGGGAGTTCCAAACCAACCACACATCACTTAAAAGTGTTATAACATTCAACCACACCGCATAACCGAACTTACAATCAACAACATGTAAACTATACTTACTAAGTCCATCTACACTACAAATATGTAAACTAGGCTTAGTATAAATAGTTGGATTCTCATGTAATTACATTCATGGAATGATAATGAAAATATCTTCTTCTTCTCTCTACTCAAATTCTCATCTTATTTTCTCTTTTTTCTCATCTAATTCTCACTTCTTTCTCATCTCTTATTCTATTTCCTATGTTGTGATCCAAGATTGATCTTGAATCATAACATATTTTTCAGTAACTCTATTTTGACAAAGGAAACCAGAAGCCAAACAAGACTCCTCCTTCCCCTTTCTCTATCAAGTGTATGAAACCTAGACTTCTCTAACCATAAATTCAATATAACACTTCAAAAGATATGTTGTGAAGCAAGAATCACAAGTAGAATAGATATTTGAAAGTTGATATACAGGCCAAACCATATTTAGAAGTTACTACGCACCTCTAGCCATTGATGCAATACAACTGTCACTTTGGAATAATTTGCTTATGTCATATTTGGGCCAACTATATTCAAATGTAATCTTCATTTTCGTTGATTATTATTAATGGATTGTTAGAAGAGAGGAAAAGAATTAAATGAACAACAAAATATCTATTCACTAACAAAGGAGCAAAGTGATAATAGTTTGTAAGATATCATGAACTTAACATGCTACTAAATAGGATTTATATGTTGAACCAACTAAAATAATGAAATCAGTTAATTAGGGTTTATCTGTACAAAATACAATTCAGTAATTTTGACAAAAAGAAGATATCAGTTGATTATAGAAGCTCAAAATCATGTCTAGGGTTTAATTTTCAGACATAATTAGCACGGACATGCAAAATCAACAAAAAATTAAAGAGAGAACTACCAAAGATGAAGGCAAGATATAAGCGAGAGAGGCACGAAACATAAACTAAAATAGGGTTTAGGGTTCGATTTTGACCCCAAAACAGAGTCTAGGGTTCAATTTTTAGAGATAACTAGCAAGAATATGAAAAATCAACAAAATTCAAAGAAAAAACTTACAGAAAATGAACGAAAAATGAAAGAGAGAGGTATAAACAGAGAGAGGAATTGTGAACCAGCAGTGACGAGCGGGAACCAGCGACGGTGGATGAGCAGCGACCGGCAACGGTGGACTCGCAGCGACCAGCAACGGTGGACGAGCAGCGACCAGCGACGTTAGAGTCGGGGAGAGAGGGGGAGGTGCGAGGAGTCGAAGAGAGAGAGAGAGAGAGCAGGGAGGAGCGAGGTCATGTGTTTGTGTGAACAGTCCATGTATTTTGGAGCCCTAATGTCTAAAGCGGGAGTTAGCGAAAATTTTAGCGGGAAGTGATTAATTTTTGGTAAACTACATTTTTGGATAAAAATTTAGTAACTTACATATTCATATTTTAAAATTTAGTGAGTGAATTAATTTTTTGATCTATAAATTTTGTTAAATATTATTTTAGTATAAAGTAAAATATATTTAACAAAATCATCTAAATAATGGTATATAAGAATGTAAAAAAGTTTATTAATAGTGACACAATATTACAGTTCGTGTATGTGATGAGGGCAATAGCAAGAGGATTGTAAGTTTACTAACGAATAGCAACTTTTGTATGCTTAGACATCGTAATTTTGACTGTTTGATTAAAAAATTATTTCATAAACTCTAGGGACTATAAAATTAATATATCAAACTTCATGGTTTTAATATTTCAATTACTCTAACAAAAATATCTATAAGTATAAGTTTTAATTTCACCAACAAATTTGTCTATTGGCAAATACATATGTTGGTTTATTTCTGTTAGTATTGATCTAGTCGATACCAACATCATTTAGTTCTATTGGTATTAATCTGGTCGATACCAACAACATTTAATTTTGTTGGTATTGATCTGGTTGATACCAACAATATTTATTTCTGTTGGTATTGACTTCATCAATACCAACAGAAATTAATTTTTGTTGGGATTAGGTCTTTTTTATTTTCACTTTTTATCCCTTTTGATCATTAGCAACAGTAAAAGTTTGTTGCTGGTAATGTATAGCCATTACCAACAGAACTTGAAATGCTACTGTTGGTAAAGAGCACTTTTTTTGTAGTTAGGAGGGTTTGTTCTTGGGTTTGGGTGGTTAAGTCGGTTAATTGTTAGATATCTTCAGCTCCACCGACTTAATTAGGATTGGAGTATAAATGTTTGCAATGTTCTTGTATTTGAATTCATTGAATGAATACAATTTGGTTCTTCCTTAATCTCTATTCTCTCTACTTCTTCTTTCAATTTCTCTACTTCTCAGCTCAAATTCCTCTTCTATCATAGGTTTTGATTTAAGTTGATCTTGAATCATAACATTTATGTCTAGCTGACAGTGCAATGACACACACTATCCTCCAAAGCAGAATATATTTTCTGAGCTACGATTAGTTGAAGCAAATGTTAATACAATATCGGGTGTTTCAAATTTAGGTGAACGCACCAGAAGAGCACATGTTATGTTTCCTGGAGGAACAAAACTAAAAATAAGAGAGACTCCTTTTTCTAGTAGATCAACTTGACCAGCTTTCGAGATATTTGTTGCAATGATTATCACATTGAGGCAATAAATGAGGGTGATAAAGAATATCTCAACATTACATCGTTTACCTCAAGAAGAAAGAACATAGTGGAAGAATTGTTAGCATTTTCTTCTGGATTATATTATACTTATATAAATCCAATTAAATCAAATACAATGGTTAACCAGAAGAATGTTCACCTCATAGCATGATTGTTTGCGTCATCTAGGTTAATGATGATGAGAAAAATTATTGAAAGTTTTCATGGACATTCATTAAAGAACAAGAAGATTCTTTCACCTGATGAAATTTTATGTGCTGCTTGTGCTCAAGGAAAAATGATTACTAGGCCATCCCTAACTGAAATTGGGGTTAAATCTCTAATGTTTTTGACAAGAATATAAGGAGACATATATGGGCCCATCATTTCATCATATGGACCACTTTCGATAGTTTATGGTATTGATAGATGCCTCAACACATTGGTGGCATTTGCGAGACTCCTTGTACAAATAATCTGGTTAAAAGCTCAATTTCTGGACTATATGATTAAAGGGATCCGTCTTGATAATGCAAGAGAGTTTACATCCCAATATTTTATTGACTATTATATGTCAATTGGGATTACAGTTGAGCACCCAATGGCCCACCAGCATATACAACATGGTCTTGCAGAATCATTGATTGAACGTCTACAACTAATGCTAGACCTTTGTTCATGAAAACAGAATTGCCTAATTCTGCATGGGGGCATGCTATATCACATGCTGCTGTACTAATTCATACTCGGCCATCTATTTATCATAAATACTCCCCACTGCAACTTGTTTTTGGTCAAGAAACAAATATGTCCCAACTACGAATTTTTGGTTGAGCCATGTATGTTCCAATCACTCCACCCTAGTGCACAAAGATGGGTCCATAAAGGAGACTTCGAATTTATTTTGGGTTTGAATCTCTATCACTTATAACATATCTTGAACTATTGATGGGAGATATTTTTACAGCACAGTTCGCAGATTGTAAGTTTGACAAAACAACGTTTCCAGAACTTGGGGGGGGGGGGGGAATTAAAGTTGGAAAAGCGAGAAATTGTGTGGAAAGCAGAATCGATCTCACATTTTGATCTGCATACAAATCAATGTGAAATGGAGGTTCAGAAAATTATCCATGTACAAAATATTGCAAATCAATTACTAGATGCATTCGTTGATATAAAGAGAGTGACCAAGTCACATGTTCCAGCTATGAATGCTCCTGTTCGAATTGATATTTCAAATGAACAGTCTTCTGAGACATTAGCAAGTACGTCTACTGCACGCCAGAAGCATTGTAGACCTGTTAGTTCTAATGATAAGAATCCTAGAAATGAAAAGGGAGAAAAATAAACAAGCTGGCTCATCTATTAAAACTGCTGAAACAGAAGTCCTTGAAGAGGTACAAATACAAATACAAGAAAAAAGATATGGAGAGGATATCAAGTACCTGAGACTTGTGAATAAAATGAAAATATCAAGAATGAGGAAATCTCAATAAACTATGTTATTACTGGTATATGATGGAACTAAAATAAAACAACAATTGATCAAGTGTTTGCATATACTGTGCCATTAATTTGACAATAGAAGGTGAAGATCTTGAACCTAAATCCGCTCAGGAAAGTCAAATAAGAAATATTTTGTGAAAATGGAAACAAGCAATTCAAACAAAATTAGATTTAATTAGAAAATGTGCAGTTTTTGGACTTGTAGTGCAGATGTTTGAAAACACGAAACCCGTAGGCTATAAGTGAGTATTTGTACGAAAAAGAAATGAAAAAAATGAAGCGGTTAGATATAAAGCACGGTTTGTAGCTCAAGGTATCTCACAGAGACTTGGAATTGATTATAAAGGTCATATTTACCAGTAATGGATGCAATTATATTTAGATTCTTAATAAGCCTATCAGTCTCTGAAAGACTTGACAAGCATCTTATGGATGTTTTAATAGCTTGTCTATATAAATAACTTGATAATGACATTTATATGAAAGTCCCTGAAGGACTATAAATGCCTGTTGCATATATCTCAAAACCTCGAGAGCTGTGTTTAACCAAATTACAGAGATCATTGTATGGATTAAAACAATCAAAGCGAATGTAGTACAATTGTCTTAGTAAATACCTTTTAAGAGAGGGATATGTTAACAATCATGTTAGCCTATGTGTTTTTATTAAGAAATCGAATTTTGGATTTGCTGTCATCGCAGTCTATGTTGATGATTTAAAGATCACAGGAACTCCTGAAGCAATGGAACAAGCTGTTACATATGTAAATAAGGAGTTTGAAATGAAAAATCTTAGAAATATAAAATATTATCTTGGCCCGCAAATAGGGCACTTATCTGATGGAATTTTGGTCCATCAATCTGCTTATACAAAAAAAGTGCTAAAACGTTTTAATATAGATAATGCAAATCCATTGTGTACCCTAATGGTCGTTTGATCCCTTGATGTAAATAAGTACCCTTTTCGCCCTCGGGAGAATAGCAAAGAAAGTCTTAGTCTTGAAGTGCCATATCTAGGTGCAATAGGTGCACTGATGTGTCTTGCTAACTGTACGAGACCAGGTTAACTTGTCAGCAAGATATTGCTCAACTCCTACCGAAGACATTGAAATGGGATTAAACATATAAGTCAGTATCTCCACGGTACATTCGAGATGGGATTATTCTATTTGAAACAATCAAATCCAAGATTGGTTGGATATGCAAATGCTAGATATTTGTCTAATCACATAAAGGTCATTTACAAACAGGATATTTATTTACTCATACTGATACTGCTATATCTTGGCGATCCACAAAACAAACATCAGCAACTTCTTCAAATCATGCTGAGATACTTGCACTTCATAAGGCAAGCAGGAAATGTTTATAGTTGAGATCTCTTATTCAAATGTTCAAAAGGAATGGAGTCTTCCAACAATCAAGTCTGACAATACTGTATGAAAATAATGTTGCATGTATTATTCAAATCAAAGGTGGATACATTAAATGTGACAAAATTAAACATATATCACCAAAATTTTTCTTTACACATGGGCTCCAAATGAGAGGTGAAGTGAGAACCTTATAGATTTATTCACGAAATCATTACCAACAACAACTTTTGAGAAACTAGTTCATAAGATTTATATGCATCGACTTAGAAACACCCCTTAATAATATATTCACATATGGGGGAGTTAAATATGCAGTGTACTCTTTTTCTTTTCGCTATGGTTTTTTTCCCATTTGGTTTTTCCTGGCAAGGTTTTTAACGAGGCAGTTTAAAGAGCGTATATAACTCAGACACTATACTCTTTCAAAAGTTTTTGTCCCGTAATGTTTCTAAGATGAATATCCAAAGCGGAAGTATTGTAAATATTGGACATTTTTTGAGTATAATTTTTATGGTGAATATTGGATATTATCAAATATCTTGAAAATTAGAAATTATGCAAAAGACTTGTATATATATATATGTATGTACACATATACATAATATATGTAGAAGGTGACACATGTAAAGGAAAGGGAGAGGCGGCAGCATTAGAGCATTCCCCTTTATCACTAAGCATATATATATGTGTGTGTGTGTGTGTGTGTGTGTGCACGCAGATGAATAAAGTTAACTGATTGAGAAAGAAATTGAGAGAAGACGTGAGATAGTTAAGAGGAAAATATTATTTAGGTTCCTAAGTTCTAGAATAAAATACTTACTATTTTCTCTAATAGCATTTGAGTTTGTATTTTTATTCTCGTTCTGTTGAGTATAAGTGTTCCTAGTTTTATGACACATTATCAGCACGAGTCTCTAGCTGGTTAAGGATCATTATGTATTTGAGGTAAGTTTTTATTCCCTAGTTATTGTGATTTGTAATGGCTAATCTTACTAAGCTTGAGTTTACTACTCTTGATATAACTGAAAATATTATTTGCCTTGGACCTTAATGCTGAGATTCACCTTAATACTATGATTCTTGGAGACACATTTAAAAAGGGAAATAGCGCATCTCTACAGGATTGCGATAGAGCAATGATATTTCTCAGGCATCATATCCATGAAGAATCGAAAGTCGAGTATCTTTCTATAAAGGACTCGCTTGTCCTTTGGCTGAATTTAAATGAGAGGTTTGATCATCAAAAATATATGAACCTCCCTAAAGCTCGCTATGAATGGATTCACTTTCGGTTGCAAGATTTTAAAACTGTCAGCGAGTATAACTCTGCAGAATTTAGTATTACTTCTCGACTGAAATTATGTGGGGAAAATATTAGGAAGATATGTTTGAGAAAACACTCTCTACTTTTCATGTCTCGAATGTGCTCCTACAGCAGCAATATCGAGAGCGAAATTTCAAAAAATACTCAGTGTTAATCTCATGTCTTCTTGTTGCTAAATAAAATAATGAACTTTTGATAAAAAATCATCTGTTACGACCAACTGGGTTAGAGCTATTCTTTGAAGTGAATGCCACATGCAACGATAATGATACATGTAGTTGTGGCCTTGGTCGTGGTTGTGGCCGTGGTTGTGGTCATGGACATGATAGTGGCCGTAGACGAGGTTATAGCCATGGTTATATTAACTGCCACCATGTTAATCAAAATTGACCAAAATTTAAGAAGTCTAGTAACAATGAAGAGAAATATAAAAGGGAGAAAACTCATCAACAATATTTTTCAAAAGACTTGAAAATAAATTGCTATCGATGTGGTATGAAAGGTCACTGGGTGCATACCTATCGTATGGCCGAATATCTGCTGAGCCTTTATCATGCATCGTTGAAAGAAAAAGGCAAACATGTTGAAACAAACTTTATGGAAGATCATTCTCCACTTAATGTGGCATAACTTGATACGTCTGATTTCTTTGAGGTTGCTAGTGGAAGAATTGATCATTTGATAGGCAATGAAAATGTTGAACTGGGCTGAAGTTTTCATTTTTTAGTTATGTCTCTTGTACTAAAGTTTCTTTTACTTTTAATGGAATAATGTCGTTTTGGTGTGTGTAATTTAGTACAATATTATGTTTTTGATATTTGATCTTAATGGGTTATTTCCAATAAAATCAGGCTTGATCAACAATATTTATAAAGTAAAATTCAAAAATATTTTATATTATAGTCACTTTGAGATACTTTATTCATTACACTTTTGTAATTTTATTAATGCGTAACATAAATATGACTCCACTTATATGTATATACTTTATATTTGAAGAACATGGATTTGGTCAAATATGGAGATTAATGTCTAGCCATAACATTGTCAAAAGCAGAATATATTTTCTCAACTACAATTAGCTCGAGCAAATGTTAATACAATACTCGGGTGTTTCAAATTTATTTGAAGGCTCCGAAAGAGCACATGTTATGTTTCTTAGAGGAACAAAACTAAACATAAGCAATGCTATATTTTCTAGTAGATCACATAGAAAATTGATCAGCTTTCTAGATATTCGTCGCAATGGTTATCACATCGAGGCAATAAATGAGAGTGATAAAGAATATCTTTACATTACATCACTTACCTCAAGAAAAAAAAATATAGTAGAAAAATTGCCAGCATTTTCTTCTAGGTTATATTATACTTATATAAACCCAATTGAATCAAACACAATGGTTAATCAAAAGTTAACCGATTACAAAAATTTCACCTCATAGCATGACCATTTGGGCCATCTAGGTGTAACGATGATGGTAAAAAATCATTGAAAGTTCTCATGGACATTTATTAAAGAACCAGAAGATTCTTTCACCTAATAAAATTTTATATGTTGCTTGTGCTCAAGGCAAAATGATTACAAGGACATCCTTAACTGAAATTGTTGTTAAATTTCTTACATTTTTGGAAAGAATATATGGAGACATATGTAGGCCTATCATTCCATCAGGTGGACCATTTCGATAGTTTATGGTATTGATAGATGCCTCAACACGTTGGTCACATGTCGGTCTATTATCCACACAATGTGGCATTTGCAAGACTCCTTGGACAAATAATTCGATTACGAGCTTAATTTCAGGCCTCAGCCGGGTGTGGCAGATTGTGTTAGGTGGATGGGTGACCACTCAAGAGTATTCACCACCAGGTCAGCTAGGGAGATGATCCGTAGTAGGAGGGAGGAGGACTCCATCCACCACCTCTTTTGGTTTCGGTTGCACATTCCGAGGCATTCCTTCATTCTTTGGCTTGCCTCCTGTGAGCTACTTTGGACCCGTGACAAATTACTGAGGCTTCGGGTTCCAGGCGTCCAGTCTTCATGTGTGCAGTGTGGTTCAGATGATAAGTCGCATAGCCATCTCTTCTTCGCCTATAGCTGCTCTGCTTCTATTTGGTCTCAGGTGTCATCGCGCACCTTCATCGCTTTGCCTGCCCTTCCTTGGCGTGAGCTTGTTGAGTGGGCTTCTTCTCAGCTCCGTGGCCGTGGGGTGGATCGCATCCTTTCCCTCCTTTGTTTCTCTGCGATGGGTTACATCCTCTGGTGCGAGCGTAACCAGAGGATTCAGCGTTCTCAGTCCATACCTTCTTCTGCTATCATTGAAGAGATCACAGGATTGGTTTGCAGCTGTCTCATCACTGCTCCTACGCTCCGTGGTGCTCATCGTCACACTCAGCTTTTGTAGGAGTGGGGGATTGAGCATTAGTTATTGTTTAGCTTTCAGCTTTTGTTTCTCTTTTGATGGTCATGTTGGCCTTTGATGCTTTTTGCTTTGTTTTGTTTCATACTTTTGATTCATTAATGTAGGCCTCTTTGTCCATGACTTGGGGTATGCCCCTCGTAGACTTGTACATATATTTTTTCATATATGGTAACTTATCACCGACTTAGCAAAAAAAAGGATCTGTCTCAATAATGCAAGAGAATTTACATCCCAAGCTTTTAATGACTATTATATGTCAATTGGGATTACAGGTGAGCACCCTGTGGCCCACCAGCATACACAAAATAGTCTTGCAGAATCTTTGATCTGCAACTAATGCTAGACCATTGCTCATGAAGGTAAAATTGTATAATTGGGCATGCTATATCACATGTTGCAGCACTGATTCATAATAGGCCAACAACAACAACAACAACAACAACCACCTAGTGCCTCTTATAATAGGCCAACTGCTTATCGTAAATACTCGCCACTGCAACTTGTTTCTGGTCAAGAACCAAATATATCCCATGTACTAATTTTTGGTTGCACTATGTATGTTCCAATCGCTCCACCCCAGCGCACAAGGATGGGTCCATAAAAGAGACTTGGAATTTATGTTGGGTTTGAATCTCTAACAATTATAAAATATCTTGACCCATTGACGGGATATATTTTTATAGCACAGTTTGCAGATATTTTTATATGCGTCTTATGGATGTGGTAACAGTTGATCCAAGTTATGATATTTATAGGAAAGTCCCTGAAGGACTATAAATGCCAGTTGCATATAGGTCAAAACCTTGGGAGTTGTGTTCAATCAGATTATAGATATTATTTTATGGATTAAAACAATCAGGAAAAATGTGGTACAATTGTCATAGTAAATACCTTTTGAGAGAGGGATATGTTAACAATCTTGTTAGCTCATGTGTTATTATTAAGGAATCGAATTTTGGATTTGCTACCATCGAGTCTATGTTGATGATTTAAACATCATAGGAACTCTTGAAGTAATTAAACAAACTGTTGCATATCTAAGTAAGGAGTTTGAAATAAAACATCTCAGAAAGATAAAATATTATCTTTGCCTGCAAATAGAACACTTATCTATTGGAATTTTGGTCCACCAATGTGCTTATACGACAAAAGTGCTAAAATGTTTTAATAAAGATAATGCAAATCTGTTGAGTACGCCAATGGCCGTTCGATCCCTAATGTAAATAAGGACCCTTTTCGCCCTCGAGAGGATAGCAAAGAAATTCTCGGTCTTGAAGTGCCAAATCTAAGTGCAATAGGTGAACTGATGTATCTTGCTCCCTATAAGAGACCAGATATAGCCTTTTTAGTTAACTTGTTAGCAAGATATAGTTGAACTCCTACCTGAAGAAACGGAATGGGATTAAACATACAATTAGGTATTTCCATGCTACGTCCTTGATGGGATTATTCTATTTGAAACAATCAAATCCAAGACTGGTTTGATATGCAGATGCTGCATATTTGTCTGATCCATATAAGGGTCATTCACAAACATGATATTTATTTACTTATGGTGATAATGCTATAACTTGGTGATCCACAAAACAAACAACGTCAGCAACTTCTTCAAATCATGCTAAGATACTTGCACCTCATGAGGCAAGTAGAGAATGTTTATGGTTGAGATATCTTATTCAACATGTTCAAAAGGAATGGAGTCTTCCAATAATCCGAGCGAGTCCGAAAATATTGTATGAAAATAATGCTGCATGTATTGCTCAAATCAAAGGTGGATACATTAAAGGAGACAAAACTAAACATGGCTCACCAATATTTTTCTTTATGCATGAGCTCCAAAAGAGAGGTGAAATATATGTTCATCAAGTTCGCTCAAGTGAGAATCTCGCAGATTTATTCATGAAAGTATTGCCAACAACAACTTTTGAGAAACTAGTTCATACGATTAATATGCATCGATTCAGAAATACCCCTTAATGATATGTTCACATAAGGGAGAGTTAAATATGTGCTGTACTTTTTTTCCTTTCGCTATGTTTTTTTCCCATTGGATTTTTCCTGGCAAGGTTTTAAATGAGGCAATTTAAAGAGCATATATAACTCGGACACTGTACTCTTCAAGGAGTTTTTGCCGCGTAATGTTTTTAAGATAAACATCCAAAGGGGGAGTGTTGTAAATATTTGATATTATTTGAGTATAATTTTTATGGTGAATATCAGACATTATCAAATATCTTGAAAATTAAAAATTATGTGAAAGACTTGTATATATGTGTACATATATATATATAAAGGAACATACCCAGTGCCTCAAGGGCTCCCGTCTACACATGGTCTGGGGGGGTGGCGGATGTACGCAGCCTTCCCCCTTCAGGGTGTTAACCCGAAGAGAGGCTGTTTCCCAGTGCCCCCAACCTGAGGGTGAGGACTTCCCAGGAGGTCACCCATCCTGGTACTACTCTCGCCCAAGCACGCTTAACTTCGAAATTCTAATGGGATGCAATGACGGCGTGTTGGTGCCCTCTTTGGTGACATCCTGTGTACATACATATATATATATATATATATATATGTTGAAAGTGACACATGCAATGGAAAGGGAGAGGTGGAAGCATTAGAGCATTCCCCTTTATCACTAAGCATGAATATTGGATGTGTATATATATATATATATATATATATATATATGCGGATGAATCAAGTAATTGAGAATGAAATTGAGAGAAGACGTGAGATAGTTAAGAGGAAAATATTATTTAGGATTCAGAGTTTTGGAATAAAATACTTATTATTTTCTCTAATTACATTTGAATTTGTATTTTTACTCCTGTTCTGTTGAGTATAATATGTCCCTAGTTTGTAATATTATCAAACATGTTTTTTTGTCTTCACTATGTACAAGTTATAATAATATCATTAGAAATACAGAAGTGAACAGCCAAACTACAAATATGTCATAAATATAAGAATATTTTGTGGCTTATTATTGAAAGGATGACAAAAAAAAAAAAAAAATCACGAACTATTTTATCATAATACTTGCTAAGTTAAAATCAAAGGTATTGTACCTGTGTTAATGAATTTTTTGGACACAAAACTAGGGAAAAACTAAGTGTTTTTAGTACCGCATTGTGGACTGTGAATCCCACTTGCCGCCTTACAAGTTAGGAAGAATCAAGCTAATTTTAATATAAAAAAAATTAATAAAACACTGAACTGTTTCTATATAATTTTTTTTAAGCACTATACTTAGAAAAGTAAAAGAAAAATGATGTGCAAGTTTTTATGTTTGTAACAATTTTGTAAAAATCTGACGAATTTAGAAGTTGCTACTGTGTCACAAATTATCATAATATGTATTTGTCATACTAGCACTGTGGTACAAATTTGCTTGATTCCATTAAAGGTTTACCGGATTAGAGCAAAATGGGTCAAGGAAATTCAATAAAAGCAGATGCTAAAATCAAACTGGCTTCAAGACATGTAACAATATCAAGAATGAGGATTTAAAAAATACTCAAAGTTGATATCACGTCTTCTTATTGCTAAACAAAATAATAAACTGTTGATGAAATAACATTAGTCACCACCAACTAGGATAGACCCATTCTCTGAAGTGAATGTTATGACATACGACCATCATAGACATGGTCGAGATCGTAAACGTGGTCGTAGATGTGGACGGGGCCATGGATGAGGTTATATTAGTAGTAAAAATATCTGGCACTGTGGTACCTTGAATGCACCGAAATTTAAGAAGTCCATTAATGTTGAGGAGATGAAGGAAAGAGAAAAACTTTAGTTTTCATATTTTCTACTTTCATGGCTGGTTAAACTTCCTACTTTTTATTACTCGTTCATCATTCATATGGACAGGCTATGCCGCCTACTTATTATTAGTTATTCAAATGGTTTGCTATGTCGCCTACTTATTATCAGTTATTCATATGGTTATTTAAAGTGTTTTGCAATATCATGCCTACATTTTTGTTAGCACTTATGTGTGTGTGTGTGTGTGTATATATATATATATATATATATATATATATATTATGTAAGAAAAATATGAATGGTGGAATTTCATGTGCAGTAGACAGTGTAACAACAACGGGTGTTTGAAACTTAATTAAAGGCTCCAGAGAGCACTATGTTTCCTGAAGAAACAAGCTTTTCATAGGTAACGCTATCTGTTTAATTTCTAGATACCCATCGGGGTAGTTAACCAAAAGTTAACAGACACAAAAGGCTTTGACTTTATGACATAACTATTTGGGTCATCCGGGTATAGAGATAATTAAAAGAATCATTGGAAATTCTCACACCCATTGAAGAACCAAAAGATTCTTATATAGAATAAAACATCATGTGTTGCTTGTATTTAAGATAAAGTGATTACTATATTAGGGGTGTAAATGAGCCGAGCGAGCAGCCGGCTCGTGAGCCCTCACCAGCCGACTCGTAATAAGGCTCGAAAAGCTAGACTCACTTTGAGCTCGAGCCAAGCCAAGCTAGCTCGTTTAGCTTATCGAGCCGAGCCCTAGCCTAATGAAGCTTGAGCTCGTAGGGTTACGAGCCTAAACGAGCCTAAGCGAGCCTTTTTTGATATGGTATATTTGCTTAAATATTACTCAATGAAGCCATATTGGAACCTAACTGAGCCAAGCCCAAGATCAAATTAGCCCAAACGAGCGAATATTGAGCTTAAATGAGCTGAAATATTGCAAGCTTATTGTGAAGCTTGCCAAGCTTAGATCGAGCTGATCCGAGCCCAAGCTTTTAACGAGCCGAGCTCGAACCTAAACTTTTAAAGCTTGGCAAGCTTCAAGCCTAGCCTCAAGCCTAGCAGGCTCGAGCTCGACTGGGCTGAAATACATGCCTATACTATATACTTAATTGAAATTGAGTTTGAGTCCCATATATTTGAAGGAATACAAATGGGATATATGTGGGCCCATTATTTTATCAAGTGGACCAATTTGATATTTTATGACATTAATAGAGGTCTCTACTCATTGGTCACATGTCTGTGAATAATCCACTTGTGATGTGGCATTTGTGAAACTTCTTGCATAAATGATCCGACTGTGAGCTTAGGTCATGGATTACATTATATAAAAATGCAGAAGAATATATTTCCTAAACAAGTAATAATTATTATATGTCAATTGGGATTACAGTTGACTACCATATATCCTACATATAGACACAAAAGGGTCTTGCAGATTTTCTAATTAAACGCCTACAGCAAATGGCTAGACAATTATTATTGCCTACTTTGACATGAGTATATGTCATGATATAGGTTACAACAATAATATGTATTAGACCAACTGATTATCAAGGATCTCCCTAGTATAAGTTGTCTCTGACAAGATTTGATATATATCGTATCTATGAATTTTATTTATACACTGTAGGTCGTAATTACTCCACCTCAATGCTGAAAGATGGGTCTAACATGAGGACTTGGAATTTATATCGAGTTTAAATTTCCATTAAGTACAAAATATCTGGAGATATTAATTGAAAATATTTTAAAGCATAGCTTGCTGATTGTCAATTTGGCAAAATAGAGTTTCGAGAATAGGGGAGAAAATCGAAAGTTGGAAATTTAGAATTTATATGGAATGCATCATTGAACCAGAAGTTCAAAGAATTATTTACTTGTAAAAATATTATAAGCCCATTTACAGTGTATTCATTAATGGAAAGAGGGTGACTAAATAATATGTCCCCACTATAGATGCTCCTACTCGACTTAATATCTCTATCGAGCGATATTTTAATATATTGACAAATGCATCCATTGTACGCTAGAAGCGCGCTAGATATATCGGTTCCAAATATATAATCTGAGAGAAAAAGGAGCAATATAAAAGAAATTGGTCCCTCTATTATGAAACCCTTGAGGAGAAAAACTCTAAAGAGATAATGGTATAAAGAAAATGAATAGATAAAATTCCTCAAGATTATCAGGTACCTGAGACTATTAAAACTATTGAAATTCTGATGGTAAAGAGATCTCTATGAATTA
This sequence comes from Simmondsia chinensis, assembly GCA_018398585.1. Classification (NCBI taxonomy): domain Eukaryota; kingdom Viridiplantae; phylum Streptophyta; class Magnoliopsida; order Caryophyllales; family Simmondsiaceae; genus Simmondsia; species Simmondsia chinensis. The sequence continues at coordinate 30,540,618 of JAGTTD010000002.1, read as the reverse complement.
TGGGACGTGATGAAACCAAAATGAAAATTGATCAAATGTTTGTATGTACAGTAGCTGCTGATCTTATCAAAGAAAGTGAAAAATCTTGAGCATGAGTTCATTCAAGAATGCCAACAAAGAAGTGATTGGCTAAAATAAAAATACACAATTCAAGATGAATTAGCCTAGCATAATTTTTGGACCTGTAATCTAAATGCCTAAAGAGCAAAACTTGTAAGCCACCTATGAATATTTTTGCGAAAAGAATGAGGTGGTGAGATACAATGCACGATTGGTAGCCCAAGTTTCATTGTAGAGACCAAAAATAGATGAGAGATGCATATATAAGGAATGGATGCAATTAATCTGGTGGTCTCTATATACGTCATATATATAGTAATATCTTATTTGTAATTATTACTTACAATAATATTTATATGAAAGTCCCTGAAAGACCATCAATGTCAGAAGCACATAATTCAAAACCGTGTTGCATATCTACTAAAAGAGGGATATGTTAATATCGTCATGACTCTTGAAGAGTTTAAAGAAGCTGTTACGTACCTAAGCTACGAAATCGAGATTAAGGATCTTGAAAAAGAAAAGATTTCGTCTCGACTTATAGATCGAGCACTAATATGATAGAGTATTACTCTATTGGTTGACTTATAAAGTTATGGCACTTTAGTGTTTCACTATGTTGTTCAGTTCCTCAACTTTTGTTTAATTCCTTGATAAAGATAAAGACCTCTTTCAGTCCTCAATGAGGTAACAGATGAATTCTTGGTCTTAAAGTACCACACCTTGGTATACAACCTCCTTCGATTAACTTGTCATCAAAACAAAGTATGGCACCAATATGAAAGTATGAGAATGTGTTTAAATGTTTATCTTAATGGAACAACCAATATAGCACTATTTCATTATGTCAAACTTGCAATTAATTTTATTTGTGAGTATTGGTTATTTAGTTGACCGACATAAGGTAAGTGACAAGAATGCTATTTGGATATATAGATATATTGCTATGTTTCGGCGATCTACTAACAACTGCAGCTATTATTTTGACACTTGCGCTTTATGAGCAAGTAGAGAACGAGTAATGTCAAGGCCATTGATTCAACATATTTTGTATGCTTCTAATGATCAGGAGGAGTCAAATAGCACCATATAAAGATAAGTTTGAGTGTATTTTTCAAGCTAAAGAAAGTTGACGGAACCAAGTACATTTTAACAAAGTCTTTTCGACTCTTGAGTTTCAGAAGAAGGATGAAGCAAATATTAACAAATTCACCCAAGTACCTGGAAAAGTTATTCAGGAAAGCATCTATAACAAACTTTCGAGAAATCGGCACAAGATTGGCATTAGCCAACTTTGAGACATCTTTGATTAATGTGCACCACAAGGGGGGGTTAAATACGCACTGTACTCTTTTTCTCTTTTCTATGGTTTTTCCCACTGGGGTTTTTTCCTGGCAAGGTTTTTAATGAGGCAGTTCAAAAAGTGTATTTAACTTGGACACTATACACTTTCAAGAGTGTTATATCCGCAACATTTGAAGGAAAATATCCAAAGGGAAGTGTTGTATATCATATATTTTTTGGGTACAATTTTTATGGTTGAATTTGGATATTATTAAATATCTTAGAAAATTAAAAATTATGTAAAACACCTTTATATACGCATATACATATGCATATACATATGTATATCTTCCACCTACATTTACTTCTCGGGTAAGTATTTCCCACCGCCTCATTGTGTGTGTATATATATCTGTGTGTGTATTACATATTGAAAATCAAAAATTGAAGTAAATTGAGAGAAGAAAAGAGAGTGGAAGTTGAGGAATTGAAATATATTAAAATATTAAGGGAATTATTTGAATAGAAGAAAAGCTTCTCTGATTTTTGAGTTCCAGAATAAAATACTTACCATTTTTCTTTAAATATATTTGGGTTTATATTTTTATTCTTTTTCTTTTGAGTATAATATATCCCTACTTTTATAACAGTTTTTTCATTATTTTTTTGTTTATCATTATATTATATCCCAAAATTTTCAACTTGTTCTCTAAAGGGGATCGATCTCTTTTGTGTTGTTATACCCAATTCAAGAGGAAACATCCTGAGAGAAATTTCTCTCTAAAAATTATTTTGTTCCATACTCAAATTCTTTGACAAATTATTAAAAGACACCCTAAATTTCTTTTGACAACACAAGTGACCCTTGCATTTTCAATTTAGCACAACATATTTCTGAATTTTGTAACTAAACATAATTCACCCCAATAGTTTTAATTTTTATACAATATACTTCATAAATTGTGCAATGAAAAACAATTGATATAAGTAGAAGAGAGAAACAGTTAGTATGGTTAGATAAAGTTCGTATTAGAGTTATTTGTTGGAACTAATTAGTTACAACTAGTAGCAAAGTAGTTGGTATTAGTAACATTGTTATAAATTGTAGGATAATGATCATTTTAATAATCATAGGAATCAATCAATTCTCTCAATCTTCTTCTATACTCTTTCTCTCTCTTCCTACTATCTTATACTCTTCTTCTCTATTTCTATTTAATCTTCTTCTCCTCATATATTATTTTGTCTAAATTTAGCTATAATCTAAATAAATTGTGTCAACAATACATCCTCAACTTTAGAATTAGCACAGCTCATCTCCCAGACTTTGTAACTAAATAAAATGCAATCCACAAAATTTCAAATTTAGTTTCATAATCTATAATATTAAATACTGCTCATTCCATATAATTTCAATTTTAAAAATGGCCCCTTGAATTATTTTATTAAACCCAAATTACTCATAGAATTTAATTTAATGTGTGAGTTAAATATAACATTATCTTTTTATCTAAATCTTTTTTAAAATCTTTTTCAAAACTAACTTCCTGAAATATTCTTTTTAAATTAGATAATAAGGAGTTTAGTGTGTTTATTTTAAGCGCCAAATTGGTGTATACTTTGATTTGACTTGAATGAAGTTCTTTATCGGGGTATTTGACGGAATGTGTAAAGGGCGGGTTTATATAATGAGGCAAATTATATCGAGACTTCCAAAACTTCGTTATTAGAGATAAGAAATCTCTTGAGCTTTCAATTTGATACAAACACCTCCTAAACTTTACAATGAAACACAACTTCACCCCTATAGTTTTACTTTCTATAAAATAGCTTTCTAAACTTTGTAATTAGACATAATTCAGTCCTTGAACCATTCAATTACACATTACTCATTCTTGGACAATCAATATTAAAAAATAATCCACAAAACTCTGTTGTTAGACCTAAATCACCCCCACATATCAAGTTTAACGCCTAAATAAAACATAATTAGCACATTGTTATCCAATTTGCTAAAAAGAATTAGTTGTTAGAGCTGGTGTCATAGAGAACCCAAATTATGTAAACTTTTTTATTATTGAATAAAAATAATTTAGCATTATCGTCTAATTTTGATATTATTAACGAGTCTTTATGAATGTGATGTTTTTCTCTATCAAAGCATGTACCATGAGATGGACGAAGTCCCTAAATGACATTTAGGATCTCTATTTTTAGTGGATTAATAAGATTGTTCCATAAATGGACTAGATAATGGATATAAATGTTATTTAATAATCTGTTCATAGTGAGTGATGAATTTGGGCTACTTGTCTGCTAAGATTATAACATGACATTTAGATAACTTGTCTTGATTATGTGGACATCGATCCAGGATGTTGTGTTGGTGTATTACAATGAGATTGTCATACTGAACAGGAGCATGTGATTTGCTCGAATATGTACTACTATCGAAATAGAGCGACTCATACATTTTATTTATACAATGACTCTTAATCCGTAAAATGGTCTAGACTCGTGCATATAGTTTTGGTTGCTTTGATGCACTAAAATGAGGAAGTTATAGGTAATAACCGGGGTCTTACGTTCATTGGACAATCGCATGAAGTGTGACGGGGATAGATGTTCTATCATGAGTCTACTTTATGAAATGTCCCATTAGTTAATTTGTAAAATTTTGAGATGATTCTAGAGACTTTGATTTGACATTGGGAATTAATACAGATCTATTTATCTGTGTTAGTGAATTATTCAAAAAGGCCCGAATTGAGAACTAAGAAGGAAAGATGACAAAGAATGACAATATTAGTTTAAGTTATTTTTCTCAAAGATATTTACTAAAGGGGTCCATTATAAGTAAACTTTTACAGGGAGATTTAGCCAGTAATTATATTTATTTTTAGAGTGTAGTAAAACTTATTTAGTGGAATTAATTTTTATTAAATGATGTTCAATTGTTATTATAAGATGATAATAAGATTTGACACATTTGGAGCTAAAAATAAATTGTCCTTGTGCAAGCCTCCTAAATTATACACTTATAGAAATCAAGAGAATTAGTGAGATGAATTATTTTATTTTAAGGTTTAAACAAAATTAATCACGGGTGAATTTTAAAAAAATTCATGAGATGAATTTTACAAGAAAAAAAGAAAAAGTCACGGCCAAATCTTACGGTGCCACGTGGCACACTATGACTTGGTGAGTGAAGAAATTTTTTTAATTTTTATTTCTTGAAGTTGTTTTTTTTTTTTTTTTTTTTTTTTGAGCCTCGATATAAATAGAGCTAGGGCATTTGATTTGAACAATAATTCAACCATAACAAAAGGCTCTCTTCTAGGTTTTCTTTTGATTAGTTAGAGAACCGATTAAAGAAAACTTATTCCAAAACTAGCTTTAAGAACTACTTGATTTCACGACGCTCACTCGCTCGATGTAAAAGAAGGAATTGCAGAGAAGATCTCGGAGGTATCGTTTGGGGCATCTATACACTTGCGGTCCACAATGAGGTATGGGACTATCTCGCCCAAAACTTTTATATTTGTATTTAATTGTTTTTTGTTGATTTGTCTTCTGATGCTATGCGTTGTTATGTATAATTAGAGTTATGATCATGTATTTAATTTAAAATTAAAGAATTTTAAATCAGTATTCCACTGCACTAGATACAATCGTTGCATATTTTAATTTATGAAATTAAAATTACCCACCCAAAAATTGGTATCAAAGTCGGACTCTGATTATTCATGATGTCATGAGGTCATTAGTTGACATGATAGAAAAAATGTTTTAAATATGGATTCATGATGAGATCATGTGAAAGTATAATGTTATTGTTGAATATATTCCTATAAATTGTTATGTGTTTAATTGATTGTTTAAATTGTTTAAAATTCAATTAAAAGTGAATGCATTCATCAATAATTGCATAGTTTTTAGTTTATGAATGTGAGAATAAGATTTTCATGTTAATTTAAATTCTTCATATAATTATCTAATTGGAATAGATAGGATTAATTGATATAATGAGATTATAGTCAATGAAAATATGAAAATTTTATTTTGAATAAAAAAAATTTCATGAGATTTGCTGAAGTTAACAGCTGATGTCAATTTAATTAAAATTTTTTTTAATTATTTTAGAATATGTTTCTAAAAGGGATTATGTGATAATTATTATTTTTTTAAAAGAGTTTAGAAAGGAATTAAAGTTAAACTTTGATTTAAATTACAATTAAAAGGGAGTTTTAATTACATGAGTATTAGTTGTGAATAATTTAATTAGTCTTGATTGGATCAGAATAGTAATTTAAATTATTCTTTTTATAGTAGCGTTATTTAGTTATGAGATAACTTAAGGTAAATAAAATTCACTGGTTTATTTTAAAAGTCAAGTGGGAGCGAGGTTCAAAAGTTGAAAAACTCACAGTCTCCATTAGTGATCTAATAGCAAGTGGGCCTGTATTACTCCCCGAGGAGGATGTCAATCCGTGGAATACAGGGATAGACTTTTGTTTGGATTGACTGAGATTTAAGCAATCGAGTACGACCAGGCCAATGTAGAGTATATAGAGACCTTATGTTGATGTTCAGGTAATGGTTTACACTTAAATAAAATAGTACATTAGCCTCCTCGAGGAACTCTGTTGTACTATTTTAGAGACTAAGGATAGGATAGCGAATTATTGATATTTAGTAAAAGAGTTTACAAGAAAATATAATAATATAGAAACGTTCCCAACTGAGCTAGGCTAGCTGCGGCCTCACCTACGGGGAGTAACGAGTGGATAGTTTGGATCATCATTGCTTTTGTTTTAATAAGGTATTATGGATACCTCATTAATTATAATTGCTAAATTTTGAAAGAAAATAATGTCACAGATAGATGCATGTCTCGTATTTTTTATTTGCACATTTTTAGTGTAATCAGGACAACTGTTAGTGCGTTGTATTCCATACAAAAGGATAACATCATTCCTAGACCTAATTTCCCAAACTGAAAGATGAACCTAGATATTGTGCTAATCCACAAGGGACATAAATTTGTGTTAACTGAACCCTATCCTCATGTGCCTGCTAATAATGCCACTGCTGCTATCAAGGAACGTTACAAGTGATGGATTAAGTCCAATAATTTAACTAGGTGTTACATCTTGGCCTCCGTGTCTAGCATTCTTAAGCATCAGATGCTTAAAATGAAAACGACAGCGAAAATGAAAGAACATCTTAAGAAGATGTTCGATGGGCAAGGTAGAGCAGCAAGGCAGGAGCTAATAAAAAAACTCATGTTCATGAAAATGCCTGAGAGAAGTCCAGTTCAGGAACATGTTTTGAGAATGAAGGCTTATCTAAATGAATTGGAATTCGTAGGTGCTAAGATTGATAGTTAATCTCAGTAGGACATGATACTTGGCTCTTTGGCAGAGTCCTTCACTCAATTCAAGTGTAACTATGCAATGAATAATAAAGATTATACATTATCTAAGCTACTGAAGGAGCCGCAAGTTACTCTTATCCATTGCAGCTCACTTTTATTATGAGATATGGCAAATGGATGTCAAAACAGCCTTTTTGAGTGGCAGTCTTGATGAAAACATCAATGTGGTGCAACCAAACGAGTTCATTGGTAAGAATGAGGAGCATATGGTATGCAAGCTGAAAAGGTCTATTTATGGACTTAAACAAGCATCTTGCTCATGGAACAAGAGATTCAATGAAGCGATCAAGTTCTATGAGCCTTGTGTATACAAATGCAACATAGAGAAAGTAGTGACTTTCTTGGTGCTGTATGTGGATGATATCCTACTCATTAAGAATGACGTGGGAGTCTTATCAGCTATTAATATTGGACGTCAAGTTAGTTTGACATGAATGACCTAGGTCAAGCCAGCTATATTCTTAGGATTAATCTTATGTGGGATTGTAAGAATAGGATGCTGGGTCTGTCTCAGGCTGCCTATATAGACAAGATGTTGTCTAAGTTTAACATGACCGATTCCAAGAAGGGTTTGTTGCCCTTTAGGCATGGAGTGTCTTTTTCTTTAGAACAGTGTCCATCGACACCTCAAGAGAAAGAACATATGAGGAATGTTCCATATGCTTCGGCTGTGGGAAGCCTTATATATGCTATGTTATGTACTAGACCTGATATCTATTTGCCCGTTGGTATGGTGAGTAGGTATCAGTCTAATTCATGTGATATGCACTGAACGGTAGTGAACCATATTTTCAAGTACTTAAGAAGGACTAGAGATTATATGTTGGTTTTTCATGGAGATGAGCTGATTCCAGTGGGCTATTCTGATTCGGGACAGTTAGATTTAGATGCTAGATGTTCCACATCTAGCTTCATCTATACCCTCGGTGGTGGAGCCATAAGTTGGAAGAGTGTTAAGCAAGCTTGTATTGTTGACTCCACTATGGAAGCCGAATATGTGGCAGTTTCGGAAGCTACAAAGGAGGCTTGTCGGCTAAGTTTCTTGTGGATCTTGGGTTTATAAAGGAGGGGCTTACACTTGTTGCCATTTATTGTGTCAACTCGGGTGCGGTGGCTAACTTAAAGGAACGAAGGAAGCGCAATCGGTCCAAGCATATCAAAATAAAGTATCGCCTCATTTGGGACTACTTGGAGAAAGTGGAGATTGTAATTCTAAATATAGATACATCAAGCAATTTAGCAGATCCTTTTACAAAAACATGGACTCAAAAGTTGTTTGAGTCACATTTAGATAGCATGGAAATGCGTTGTATGGCAAATTGGGTCTAGGACAAGTTGGAGATTGTTAGAGCCGGTGTCCTAGGGAACTCAATTTATGTAAATTTTTTTATTACTGAATCAAAATTGTTTAGCGTTATCGTCTAATTTTGACATATATTAACGAGTCTTTATGCAGTGATGTTGTTCTCTATCAAAGCATGTACCATGAGATGGATGAAGTCCCTAAATGACATTTAGGATATCTATTTTTAGTGGATTAATGAAATTGGGCTACTTGTCTGCTAAGTCTACAACATGACATTTAGATAACTTGTTTTGGTTATATGGATAGCGATCCAGGATGTTGTGTTGGCGTGTTATAATGAGATTGTCAAACTGAAAAGGACCACGGGATTTGCTCAAAACTGTACTACTATCAAAATTGAGCGACTCATATATTTTGTTTATGCAATGACTCTTAATCCGTAAAATAGTCTAGACTTGTGCATGGAGTGTTGGTTGCTTTGATGTACTAAAATGACGAGGTTATTGGTAATAACCGGGGTCTTACCTTCCACTACAAAAAAAAGTCAATTTCCGACGGTGACATCGGTAGGAAATTGGGAAAAATCAATCGGATACTTGCACTTCCAACCGAATTTTCGACCGACTATTTACGTCGAAAATATGCTGGTCGGAAACCTATTTCTGACCACTTCCAAAATTCGTTTGGAAATTTCCGACCAACTTTCTGACTGAGTGTTTCAGTTGGAAACTTCCAACCGGGTATTCCAACCAAAATTTCAGTTGGAAATTTCCGACTAACTGAGAGTCTTAGTTGAAAACTTCCAATAAAATTTTCGGTCCAAAATTTCCAACTGAGATTAACAGCTGGAAACTACCGACCGAATTATCGATCGGAGATTACCGACCAATATTCTCCATCGGCAACTACAAACTGAAATTTGGTTGGACAATTGGCCGGCAAGATAGATAATTAGCAGGGCATTTTCGACAGAATTTTCGGTTGGAAACTTATTTTTTTAATTTTTTTTAAAATGCCTGTTTAGTAGAAAAATATGTTTAATCCAATTATAAATTAATTTTCTTGCACGTATACAATACTGATCATGCCAAAAACATAACATATACGATACTAATATTACCAAAAAAATAACATAAGTTTCAACAACCGAAAACATTACAATGTAGTTAAAGTTTACATCTAAAAAGTTAAATAAAATAAGTATCAAATTTACTACATATCATCGTCATCTCCATCATAATCTTCATTTTCATCTTCATCTCCATCTTCATCATCATCATCATCATCACTATCAAAAGTTGGCTGGACTAGAGGATCAACATTTAATTTCATGGATAATTGTTCCATTATTTGATTTTGTTGCTCCTTGAATCATTGAAATTTTCTTTTTAATTTTATTTGTGATTTCTTTCTATCATGTCTTTCTACTTCCAACACAAGTTTCATTTCTTCCTTGTCACGATGCTCTTGTTCCATCCGAGCATTCAATTCTTGACTCTCTGGTGTCTCTACCCAGGAAGTAGACCTCTGCTTTGACGATAGACTGGAGGAAGAGGAGCATTTGTATATTGTTTCTTCCATTCCAAGTCTATATGTTCGCCCCTTCTGTGTCAGGCCAATAGCTTCGTTTCATATCTTTATCTGTGATAAAGGACTTTGTTATCCTGAATCTTGGCCATCCCGGGAACCATCAATTGAATTTTGAGTAGATGCCAACTCCGTCATTTTCTGAGTATAACGCTCATGTGATCAATTTTGACAATTAGTATAAAACTAATTACAATTTTTTAACTTGAAATACTTAAATCAATAATTTAACACTTACATAAGCAACAAAAGATCTTTTATCCACCCAACTTTTATCCTTCTTCTTTTGATGGGTGAATGCAAACAGCTCACAAAAGTAGGTACCTTGCCAGTCTTTTCTGTCTATATTTACAAATATATAGGAGATTATTATTTGCAAGTAAGGCATATTCCAAGAAATAATTATAAAATTTATATTACCAGTCGCCTTTGATGCTCTTTCGATGGGATTGAACCACTAGTGTGAAGCGACTTGCCAATGCCACCAACATCTGAATCACGATTTTTCTTATTTTGCTCACTTTTTTCCTTAAAGGCTGCACTGTTCCAGTACTTCCATAGGTCACTCCACACTTCTTGACTTAACCAGTGTGGCTGCTTATTGGGCTTTCTCTGACCCATGAAAACGCGTCTTTCAGGCTTTTTCCACCGCGCTTCTCAAAATTTTCCCTCGTTATCGTCTCATTCTTTGGATGCCACTAGTACTTCTTCTACAAAATTAAAAAAAAAAATGTAAGCACAAATCAAAGCAACAAAAATAATAGTTAAGTTCAAAACACTTGCCTTAAACTTGCCAAACCATAACTCTACCACCTCTTCTGGTACTTTCGTCCATGATTCATAAGGTCCATCAAATTTGCTTTTGATGATAATAGTAATGTTACAAACAAGCGTTGGATGGTCCGGAAAAAACCTAATTCAAAACATTAATATATTAATTAGCATGCACTAAATTATCAAAATTATTTATAAATACTAATATAAATATTACAATACTTACCCATCTCCTTCAGGCTCTACATAAGGCTTAGTCAAAGCATGTGTATGTGAGGTCCCTTGACATATAATCCAATCATGACCTGTGGGATAGGTAGATGGTGTGTAGGGTGGATGGGCGATGATGGTGTAGGGTGAACGTGTGGTGATGGCATATGATAGATGGGCAGTGATGGAGTAGGGTGAACGTGTGGTGATAGCGTATGATAGATGGGCAGTGATGGTGTAGGGTGAGCATGAGAGGATGACCTATGGAAGATGGGTTGTTCTTGTGTAGGAGCTATCATAGAATGAGGATATGAATAGGAACCGGGCAAATAGGAAGGTGAATCACTATTACCCTCTGCTGCACTAAAAGAAGAGCAACTTTTTTGAATACCCCCTACTAGTAGATTTAGCACCTGTTCTTGGCATTTTTTAATAGATGCAACACATTTAGATAACAATAGCAAACAATTAACAACCACATAAAAAGATTTAGGACAAAAGGGACTATATTTGCAACAAGTAAAAACATATACGTAAAAAATATACATATAATATCATAACGTATTTCAACATCATGCTTCCACACCTAGTTCCCCAACATCAAGATACGGACAATGACCATCATAGAATATGACATGACATCTCAACATTAGAATTTCAAACCAAAGTGCACAATGCTAGGCCAGGTTCACATAGCCAAATTAAATACAATCAATGAGAAAAACAAGATAAAATTAATATGTAATATTAGTCATCTTCGTCCTCATAATCATTTTCTTTGCATTGTCCTTTATCATTTTCTAATTCATCCTCATCACCAAAATCCATCTCTTCCTTCTCCTCCTCCTTCTCCTCCTCCTCAATCGTTTGTTGACTAGTAGGAAGGATGTCAATGTCAACTTCTTCATAATTTCCTACATCTCCACCTAAAGTTTCTATAGCAACATCATTAATTACAGCGCTAACAGTAGACATGTTCTCTTCTTGATAAGCAACATCCAATGTGTCTCGATTATCCACCCTAGTCTTTAGTTTGGCCTTTATAACGAGCCACCAATCTGCTTTGCCTCTTGTGTTTTTAGGGTAAGGCACATAGTAAACTAGAATTTCGACATCTGCAAAAATGAATGGATCGTATTTTCCATAGCATCTGTTATGACAAATCTCAATAATACCATAATTTTTATGCACTTTCATACACGGTTCAAGGTCAGATCAAACCAATGACAACTAAACAACAAACACTTTTTAATTGGTTCTCCCGAATATTTTATTTTAACCACATCTTTGAGGATGCCACAGTATTCATTTTCCATCTCACCTTCCCAGGTTTACTCCAACTCCAATCCTGGTCATGCTCTGGTTGATGCTAGTTCCTCACAGGATCCCACTCGTGGTGGATGTGGCTGTGGTAGATGTAGGCGTGGGGGTCGTGGACGAAATGCCAAAAGCAATGGTTGTTGTGGGAACCACAATAATGGTAGTGGTTATCAGCATTACCAACAACATCCCATATTAGGTGGTCCACCGGTTTTGGGTGCGGCAAGTTTTGGAGCAACTCCTTCTCACTTCTCACCTTGGGCATGGAATACAGGTACACCATCTTGTCAGTCTAGTGACCTATACCTAGTTCAGGGCCTTTTGTCTGTCAGATTTGCTATTAGGTTGGGCATGCTACTTCTCACTGCAGATTGCTTGTTGAACCCTGTGAATTGCGTGAAAGTAGGATACTCCAAATTCACATCATTGTACCCAAACTGACCTCTCACAGTTGCTCTCGGCATGATATTTACTCCACTATTGAGTTATACTAACTCTTGTTAAAGTTGGTAGGTGATGGAGCTTGTTGTTTAACAACTCATTGTAGATACCTCAATGTTGGGGTAAGAGAGCAGCTCGTGATTAGTGTTTGCAGTGGTCAACTCTCAAGTACCGCTTTATTCTAGTACAGTGTTGAAACACCATTTAATGGTTGAGCATGATGCTTTAACCTAACCCATAGTCCATAATGGATGGTGTGGACACTGCACACTTGATGGGTTTGCCAAGAAGAGACTTATTTGTCTCAGGCATAAGATCGTAAACGATTTAGTTGAAAGAAAGTGATATTAATAAATTATGTAAGGTCTGAAATGAACCTTGTAGATCCATTAATAGAGACGCTATGTTGTAAATCGACTATGGAAACATTGAGGGGGGCGGGACTCAAGTCTATACATAAATAAACTGTGATGTATCCAACCTAGTCTTAACAGGTTCAATGTGAAAAGTCATAGTTTCATTCAAAGAATGCACTATATTTTATGTTGTCCCTCCCTCAGGTGTGATAGTGCGGAGACGGGTCCATAGCTATATGTTTGGTGGTGTAACCAAGACTTGCACTTGATGGACACTATCTGTATGTTACCAAGGGGTGAGGTTGAGCTTTAGCTCTTAATAGACCCATATCCATATGTTTGGTGGTGTGCAGTACCACACACTAGCTGGGATCCACCTATGTAGGTGTGGGAGTGTGGCCGCTCCCTATGAAGGTTTAAGACTTGGCTTCTAGAGCGCTTATGAATATCCAGGACAAGTGCATATGGCCGATAAAATGTGCCAAACCGCTAGAGTTGCTGATATCTGGAGTTTAGTATGTGTTGGAGTGGAAGACTATACAACCCCTTGTGAAAATCAAGACTAAAGTCATCTCGCAAGATGTTTGTAATAAATTTGGGTTACACTAGGTGACGATTCAAGTCGTAAGACATCGGCACTGAAAAATTGAACTCCCTTTGCCCAATTGATTCTTATTTTTTTTTATTCTGCTTGTATCCTTTATGGGGGATTGTTGGAAATAATGATACAAGCTAACCTTTAGTTTTATAGGGGAGTTGTGTCTCACATTAAAAAATTGTGTGGGTAATCTTTTTCTTAACGGGTATATTCGGAAAATAATTTACCGCGCCTATTAAAAAACTATTTGTCGTTACTATCTATTTGACGTCATTAAAATTGTGGCTATTGGGAATTTATTGCGTCCATTATTTTACCGTTGCAATTTATTACGCCCGGTGTTAATATCTCAAACCGTCCTCTACATTATTAATCAATATATGCCCCCATATCTCTCTCTCTCCACATATACCCGTCTCCCTTTGTCATTAAAATAAGCTCAACTTTTTCCCTCTCTCTACCTACTGTCGACTCTTGAGATAAGGGATATTGGAAACATTTTATCAGTGCAGTGAGTTTTCTTCCAAAGATTTTGGGCAAAGTTCAAAGTACTCCTACCCGGCAATTAACGAGTGCATGTTAAGAGTTGGATCGCGTTAATCCTGGAGGACGGCTGCCGATTACACTATGTGCACCGGAGCAGCTGTAAAATCGTTTTTTAGGATAGTGGCATTTTCCATGGCTCGATATCATCGGTTTGTAAGATCTTTCTAATTACTCTCTCCTTCGTAGTTACGCTTGAATATTAGTCAATTTTTAAACATCTTGAAACTTTCATTTCAAATTGCTTAATTAAATTCTACTCCAAATGCAATGACCCCAAAGAGGCCAGTCACGTGTTCGATCAAATGTTGATGAGAGATGTCTATTCTTGGAATTTAATTTAAGGTGTTGTTATAATTTGAGTAGTTTAGAGCTTGCATACAAGGTGTTCGATGAAATCCCTAAGAGATATGTTGTATCTTGAATCAATATGATTAGTGTATTTCTTTAGGAGTTGATATATAGTGAAGCTTCGGGGTTTTACTATCAATTTTTCTAAAATTAAGTTGGTGCTACTCAATTGTGTTAGTGGATGTAACGATGACATAGAAGAGAGGGGGACCTTGGTATAAGAGGAGTGGTAGGGTATTCAACAATAAGGGGCCGGTGTAGTAGGGACAAAGAGCCTAGAGGCCTGGACACTAATCCTATAACGAGTGTGATCGTTGGTGTCAATATATTAGTAATCGGGTAGGAAGGAAAGGTCACAATGGATGCAGTTGGGGCTATAGTGTGGGTTTCAGGGAAGAAGTTCTAGTCAGACATAGAGGGTCAACGATAACAGAAAGGAGCTTGTGAGAAGTGTCTTCGAGCTAGGGGAGACGAGGATGTAGACATTAATGTGTAGTAGAGAAAGAAGTGTTCAAGAAAGGTGACATGTCGACCCATGTAGGCTTAACCTGCATGTGTTAAAGAAAACATGACCCTTATAGTGTTAGCCATAAACTAAGAAGATATAGTATTGACTTTAGGGTTGATTTAATAGGGGCCAAGTGTGTGAGATTTCACGAAAATAGGAATAATTAAGCAACTAATGATATAATAGCTCAAAAGGGTTATGATTGGAAATTATATGTGCAAGTAGAAGATTAATCATATGGCATCAACCCAAATTTCACCGGGCGTGTTGGCCTTGAGCAACATGGTGTGAGGGAGTGAATCTCAGGCGTGGGTACTACACTCCATGCGATAGGAACACCTTATGATACTTTTACTTGTATTTAGACTCTATTATATATTGTTATTTGTATCATCTTGTCAGTATTATGTATTTTTGTCTTCTGTATTGATGAAAGTGACACAAAATGTCTTGAATATTGGCCGAAATTTAATTAGTCAGTTTTTCTTGAGTCCAATTTAATTAGACTAACCTTTATTAGCCCAATTCCATTAATTAGTTTCCTTTAATTAGGTTGATTTGATTAGTCTAATTTTTATTAGTCAATTTGAAGAATTTTTTTTTTTTTTTTTTAAGTTTTAGGCCTAACTTGGGTAGCCGAATTTAGCCCAAGTTTTAGAAGCTTCCACTAGGATTTCAATTAGGGTTATTGTGTGTATAAATGCCCCCTTATGATTCTTGTATTCATTCAACGATTTCATTCTTCAATAACAGCTGGAGAGTTTTCTCGTTATTTTTCTCTATGATTGAGAGTTCTTATATATCCTTCGTCCAGCCAATCAAGGTGGTGAAATTGGACGCACGGTAGTAGGGTTTCTAACCTCGTGAAGATCATCAATCTATTAATTCCTCTAGTGGGGTTTCTAACCTTGCCACAATTGATGCCCATTAATTGTCCCCATACGTTCCTACTTCAGAAAGGCTCACAGTCTCTAATTAGGCTACCTATTCAATTTCTTCTCTACATCTTAATATGATATTAAAGCCATGGAACACCCATAAAAGGCCATAAGTTTTCCCTTATCTATTAACTTTCATTACTGTCACGGCAACCCTTCCCTCTAGTTTGGATTTTGTCTCTAGCAGCTATGGGGAAAACTTCGTCCTCCATAGTAGTTCATGTGCAACTTAGGTCGCCATCCTTCTCCATAGTCTCTGCCTCCTGGTTGGCAACCCACACCACCCCCCCCCACCCCCCCCCCCCCCCCCCCCCCCCCCCGCCCCGCCGGCATAGCAATCATTTCTCTGGGATGTCATTCCCTCCATCGAGCTTGCATCTGCCTACCTAGTTCCTTGGATGGCATCAACCTGTCCGTCCATATCTATTGGCTTCATTCCCTCTATCCCTTTATGCTCTCACTTTGGTTCTTGGAGCTCAGGTGCTTCTCACAAGCAACTAAGAAACTTATGTTGACAAAGGCTATGAAAATAAGTTCAATACTCTCACTCATATTGGACTTGGAGCCTTGCCCCTTACGACCTGGCTAACAAGGTCAATGGTAGTGCGAGAAAGTAGAATATAAGGCCGATGCACATTTAAACGTTATAAGGCTCGTCTCATGGCTCCAGATAACATTAACTACCATGTGACATTTAGTCTCATCATCACAAGGGCATGACTCTCTTTTCACTTGCCCTTAACCTCTCATGGACAATTTTGCACCTCCATGTTAAGAATTTCTTTCTGCATGGCTTCTTTGATGAGGAATTCTACATGCAACAACCCTCCATTTTCATCCGTCATGTCATTCTGACTCATGTATGTTGCCTATATAAGGCTATTTACGGCCTTAAGCATGACATTCAAGCTTGGGTTTAGCACTTTAGCATTTCTTTACTTGAATTTGTTGCTCCATGCGCTCATGCTATCAATTCGTTCTCCATTTATCACTTGAATCATGGAATTGTGTCACTTCTTCCTTATGTCTATACATAATTGTGAGTGATGACAAAGCCAACCTTATTAACAGTCTCATAGTTGCCCTCTTCTCTTAATTTTCATTGAAAGGTGTCACTGATCCTTAGTACTTCCTTAGAATTGAGGAATAACGTGTTGGACTTTAGGGTAGTGTATTTTGATTTCATTCAACTAGTGAAAATACCTCTATCACACGTACAAAGATTAGAGGTGGAAAGTCTTCGTCATACACTCCCTTGTCATTGTACTTGGTAAAGTCTTCTAAGCCTAGAGTGGGCATGGTGGGCCACACATGTGCGTGGTCACCACACTGGGACGCTAGCAAGTAGCGGTGTGGTGTGGTGTAGACTTTTTCTAACCTAGACTTTTTTTTACGACCATTGTATTTATTTAAGTTGTCGTAAATGAACTCGAGATGAAATTCTTTGAGTAGTGCTCGAGTCCTTTGGCTTGAGCTTGAGGTATCTGTTAGTGAACCTCGAGTTGGTGTTGTGCACACCAGTCTGAAGGCTCAAGGCTGCAAGCTCGAGCTCGCGTATGCATCTTTGACTGTGTCAAACTCTTACTTTTTCCATAACTGAAGCCTGAATTTTTGACATCCCCATATCTGCCACTTTCCTTGTTTAAGCTGGATTCTTAGGCATGATCTTTTCCTTAATGCCTTGGTGGGTCTTTTATATACAAAATTTATAGAATTCATATTCTTTTTATTTTTCTTTCCTGCACATATGCAATCTTTTTTCTCCTCTATTACTGAACAAGTTGGGGCATACTCCAGTCCATCTCCCTAAAGTACATTACTGAGGTTGGGCGCTGTGTTAACCCTGGGGGTCGAAGTGCCATTCATCCCATTATACCTCTGTAGGGACATAAATGACTTACGATAGTAGATTTTACATGATGCAGCAATTTCTTCCATTCATTCTTTCCCTTTTATCGTTTATATATTTAGTTGTTTCTGTCATTGATTTTCTAATCCTCGAGATCATTTTGATTGTAATAATAGTGATATTTTGACTGCTCATTTACACTATTTCACCCACACAACATACCTCCATCTCTCTATTTCTCTCCTTGCATAATGATTTTCTTGGATCTCCTCACTTATTGTGACATGTCTCAAGCCAAACCTAGTAAGACCCCTCTCCTACTTGGATAGTCTCTTATACCACCAAAAAAAAAAATATTAGCTGATCTGATCCTACACAAGCATGTGGTATGTGTGTTGTAGCACCTCACCTTCACTCCTTCGGATATTTCATTTGCTATTAACTTTGTGAAACAATTCATGCACTATTTTAGAGAAACACACTAGCATGTGGTCAAGCAAATAATTCACTACATGAAGGCCACAACTGATCACGACTTATTATATTTGCACATAGTTTTGATGTTCGTATCACGGTATATGTTGATGTGAACTTGGACAGGGTTGTCCTAATAGTAGGTGTCTGAATTCTTCCTATGTGAACTTTTGGGGGTCGAACTTGATTTCTTGAAGGGCAAGATGCAGCCTACATTTTCTAAGTTTACCATGAAATTTGAGTACCTAGCATTGGGAACCATCTCTTACTTAATATTGAGTTGTTCCTTCGCCACCTATCAATCTATATCATGATAACATCTCTATTGCTTACGTCTTAATGTATCCAATGACACAGAACTAGACCAAGCATGTTAATTTTGACTTATATTGCATTCGAGAGAAACAAGTGCAGGGTGATATCCAAATGCAATACATTCTGCCAAAAGAGCAGTTACATTACGTCTTTACTAAGGGTATTTCCACTTCATGGTTCACGTATCTTGGAGCCAATATGTGCGTCTCATACTACTCTAGAATAGTTCTAATATTTTGATTCCATCTCACACTATGTTATCTTTGTTGTGTATTATATTAGGATTATGCATTTCTTAGCTCTACATATGTGACATGTTCACAATCTTGAATAGTAGGTTGCCTATTCTTAATAGAAAGTACCTATGTAATTGTGTGTTACATGAGCATTGTTTGACAAAAAAATCATTATAATTCCACATGTGATACCTATATATTATTCTAATTATATCTTCTACGTCAATATTTTTAAACAAAATCTATTGATTTTGCATCAGATATGTAATTGATAAAATTTTTAAAGTTTTAGATATTCGAATAATAAAATTCTAGATCCCACATGATCGCATTATATATGTTGAAGTACTAGAAAAATAATTGATAATATTTTTGAAAATTATAATGATGGTAGTATATTTTTTTTTAAGGAAGGTAAGGTGACATTAGGCAAGCTACCAATAGATAGTCCATTCTAATAAGTAGGTAAATTGATATAGTCCATTCTAATAAGTAGGTAAATTGATCCTACAATTCCCATTCTACACGTCATCTGCCCTAGCCAAAATGATCAACATTTGCCACTAGATCTGCAGTCTAATTGCTTCTTTAAAATTATGAAAAACACGACCAATGTCAAACTTAGCAAGCATTTTTCAGATACTTTAAATAATGGTTCTAATCTGTCCTGGGCATTTGAATTGCTTTTGCATCACCTTGATAATGACTGGATTATCTCCTTTGATGTAAACTTGATGAAAATCCATATCAATATACTTTTGAATATCATCCTATGTTGCTACTATTTCTGCCAGCTAGATTGAGGCATTCTTGAGCACTCGGCATTCATATGTCACGTGCTAACTTCTTCTACAACAATAAAAACAACAACGACAACGACAACAACAAACTTAGTGCCTCCAAGGGCTCCTGCATAAGCAGGGTCGGGGGGGGGGGGGGGGGGGTGGATGTACACAGCCTTCCCCCTTCAAGGGGTTACCCTGAAGAGAGGCTATTTCCGAGGACCCCCAACCTGAGAAGTTGGTCCGCAACCTAAGTTATGAGACCTGTCAGCAGGAGAGCAGCAAAGCATGAGAAGGGCAAAACACCCGGGCGCAAAACACACGTGCTGACCTCTTCGAGACCCATAAAAATTCAATTTCACTAAATTAATGTCTAGCGATGTTCATTGTACATAGCCATAATGTTGACCTGATTGACGAGTTCTCTTAGGACAGCCGTCATCCTAATCCACTTGTTACGCAGCTTCCACTTCACGTCTTTCATTTGCACTCCCGATAAGCAGCGCTGTATGATGGGGTCAACATTTATGAGGGTCACATGTATTGCCATTCAAATAAAAATCACTTAAATTCAGGCTCTTTTTGTTTATATTCTTGTAATTAGTTTTTCATTAAAATAAATTTTTTGAAAAAATTAAAATCATATTAAAGTTTTTTTTCCTATTGTTTCACAGGAAAACTTGCTTCAATATTCTGATATTTTCTTGTATGGTTTAAGGAAAAAAATTTCACCAATCAATCTTACATCTTATTACATAATAATACAAGTAGCAATACAATATATGACATGCAATAGAATAAAATTAACCAACAAAGTTATAATATAGCAAAATTATCCATTAAGTACCATAGAGTTGATCATTTATTCCATAAGTATTTTGTTATTTTAATATGCATAATGAGATATCTTGAGATATGAAATTTTATCAGCTAAATGTACCTTATGTTAGATTGATCGCGTTTGGTTTGATTCGTTTCGAAGCATGGGTCACTGGGATGGCAACATCCACCATTTTATATAAGAAATTGTTTTCCACCAAAGGAATGGAAATCCTTTTCCTTAGCCAAATAAGGCAAAAGAGAAAAATCAGTTCCTAGAATCAAACTTTCTTCTATTGCCAAACAGAGATTGAATTTTTTAATAATTGTGTACAAAATATTTTTTGGTCAAAAATTATATATATGTATGTGTGTGTATGTATGTCTGTATGTATTAGCTTAAAATATTAACTTTCAATTTAATGGCTTTTTTTGTTTTATATAGAATTTTAGCTTTTTATGAATTAAATTTCTTAATACCAGAGCATTTACAGTACCAAAGAAATGAGTACTCTCAAGTTGATTAATAAATTTGACATTACTGTTTATACATTTGAGAACATAAATTATTTTCGGATATGTGCATTGTCAGCTAAAATTGATCCGTACATATATTTTTTGCAGTTTTACCAAATATGTTTTTTGTCTTCCCTGTGTACAAGTTATTATAATATCATTCGAAATACAGAAGTGTGCAACAAAATTACAAATATGTTATAAATATAAGAATGTTCTGTGACTTATCACTGAAAGGATGAAAAAAAAAAAAAAACCTGTTTTAGCATAATATTTGCTAAGTTAAAATTAAATGTATTGTACTTGTACAAATAAATTTTTTTGACACAAAACTAGGAAAAAAAAAACTAAATATTTTTAGCACCAAATGGTGGAGTGTGAATCCCACTTGTCACCTTACAAGTTGAAAAAAGTCAAGCTAATTTCAATATAAAAAATTAATAAAACACCAAATTATTTCTACATAAAATTTTTTAGTACTATACTTACAAAAGTAAAAGAAAACCGATGTGCAAGCTTTTATGTGTGTCATATTTTTGTAACAATATGATAAATTTAGAAATTGCTAATATGTCACAAATTACAGTAATATATATTTGTCATGTTAGCATTTTGGTATAAAATTTGCTTGATTCCAATAAAAGCTTACCAGATTAGAGCAAAATGGGTTAAGGAAATTCAATAAAAACATATGCTAAAATCAAACTAGCTTCAAGACATATAGCGAATCACTTTTCTTAAAACATATTTCATGCTTTTCAAAATAGTCTCAGGAATATAATGATAACCAAAACAGAGTGTAGAGAGAATTGATTTTCCAAATGGAAAAAGCAAAGAATGATATGACTTTGACAAGCAATTCTTCAAATGCCTTAAACACATTTGCTAGGGGGCTAGGTATAGATTAGTAAGTGTCCTTTGGAAAGAGACATAACTTGATGTGTTTTAAAACCGTCTACTTGCAAGTGTACAAGACGTGGTAGCTTTGTCTGGTATACGGGTGGTATCCACAGGGAATCGTGTTAAGTTAGACTTAGTGATTAACAAGTGGTTTGAATTTTTAGGTTTTTGTTGTTTGAATAAATTGCTGACTAAATTAATAAAATTAAATATAAAGTAAATGTGTCAATTCAATTGAGGTTAGTTTAGGGAGTGAATTTAGGGTAGCTTAACACGTATCCCGTCATTATATTTTATTTAGGACGATCATTTGAAGGACTTAGGCTACAAGCTCTAAGCCTGGGTTAATATATAAATTAGGGCTTAGGGTAATGAACTAGTTTAAAGGCATAACCTATCTTAGCACCCTAGATGTAGTATATGTTATCTCATTAGCACTACTTAATTCCTTTGTTACTCCTAATTCAATATTAACTTATATAAAAGATTGAGTTCAGGGTTGTGTACAACGTCAACCCTAACCACGCGTGAATTCCTGTTATGTTCGGGCCTAGGCTACAAGCACAAGACTAATCGCTGCAAAGTTGGAGATCTAGTCATGGCTACAAGCGCACATGCAAAAATATCCAACAATTATGAAGAACTCCCCACAGGGGTGCGAATATAACATAACTAAACCAATTGTCAAAAGTATAATATAAATCAGGGATACGGGCGGCTACCCGCCCTTCATCCCTAAACTAAAAGTCTACTCCTCCATAGGAGTTGTGAACATCATGAAATCCAAGAAAGAAAACAATAATGATAAAACTAAGAATTTGAAGACTCCCCCAATTGATGTTGACGTTGTTCCTTTCCATAATTCCCCCAGTATTCCGACCACCTGCGCTTCGGCGTTTGAGAACCCTTTGGCTCTCGTAGCGGCTTCGGGAAGGAGAAGATGAGAGGAGGTGTGGCCAAAGATGTGAAATTAGGTCTCCCCCTCCATATTTATACATAAGGCGTGCTTTAGGGTTGGTCCCGTGCCATTCCCGATCGATTGGTGGTCAAACCGATCGATCGGCGCCCCCCTCAGCAGCTTGCGCAGTTAACTTAAAACGAGCGTAACTTTTGATCCGTAATGAGTTATGGGCCAAAAAATATACCAAATTGAAGCTATCGAAGAGATATACGTGACCCAAGTGGCTTCATAAGTAGATTAGCAAAATATTGGGTCATAAATACCCTTCTTTTAGTCTTTTACTCGTTTTAAGCTTGACCGATTGCCAAAATGCTTGGTCAATCGATCCACGCGCCCAAGGAAAGACTCTTTTTGACCGAATCTTGAATCGATGGGTATTTATTTTGCACATGTGATCGGCTTTCTCAAAGTAGTCCTCAATTATGTCTCGATTACGCTTGAATTTTCCATTTTTCAGCCTTTGTTTACTCTATTGCACTCTAAGCCATAATGTACCTAGATTATAACAAAAGCACATATGTAAAAGCCAATATATTGCAGGAATGAAGAACAAAATACGAAAATATAAGGCACATCAACATTCCCAAACCCACACCTTGCTTGTCCTCAAGTAAGATTCTATTTGAACTAGCTACTGGCGAAAAAGTCGAGTCAGGCATTTAACCGCAAAGGTCACTTGTGAAAATTATTGCTCGACCATACTTAAGAGTGTGCTTGAGAGTAGCGAATCCTTATGTGACGTTATTATTGCACTAGATATGACTTAAGTCTCCGTTATTAAGGTCTTTTTACTAGTGAGTGATCTTAGAACTTCTCCCCCCTTCATTTTACTTCAAAACCCTCTGACTTAAAGAGGAAATAAAGGTAATAAGTAAAGAAACAAGTTATCTTAACCCTTCACTACTAATCAATAGTGAAATCAAGAGGCTTTTCTTTTCTCTCTTGTTTTCCCTTCTTCCCTTTCTTTTCTTTTTTTTTTTTTTTTTTTTACTTGGTTAGGTGTGTCTCCCTCATACTGTAACGAGTTTTCGGTCGGTAGCTCCCGATCCAGTTGGCTCAAGGTACCAGGTTTTAAGAGACTCCTACGGACCTAATGGCTTGAGTCTTAAGGATCCACAACCTAACCTGCTAGCATATACCTTTTTATAAAGTTGATTCTTCTTAAGCTTTCCCTGTGGCGCATGTAGCGAGCTTTTGATCGGCAGCTCCCGACCCAGTTGGCTCAAGGTGCCAAATTTTAAGATACCCCTACAGGCTTACTTGCTCGAGACATAGGAGCTACAAGAACCAACCAGTCAACCCTTTTTTTTTTTTTTTTTACTTTAAAGGGTTACCTAAGATAAAGAAATGTACAATTAATTTCGACATTGTTAGAAGTAGAATAGTAGATTCCTATTCCTAAAGTTATTACTATTATTTTGACCCAAACTGTAGGATATGTCACAAGATTAAGGGTGAAAAGTAATAATCTCACTAACTAGTTAAAAGACAAAAATATGGATTCAAAAGTCTGATCCAGCAATAATCTCATCTCATAAACATTCTAATTATCAAAGTAGATCTCAGAACTGGTCGACAATAAGGGTCACAAACAACCTTATACTCATTTATGCCTTCAAAAGTGTAGCTAGTTTATGCCAAATTAAGCATTAAAGGACAAACAGAAGTTCGGTCTCATCTGCCATCCCCAAACCCAAACCTTGCATTGTCCTCAATGGAAATCGACAAAAATGAATTCAAGCAAGGAAAGGAAAGAGACGACCTGAGGCGTGACATGTCTAGCGACATGTGGTGAGCAAATTCGAAGAAGAAAGACGGAGGTAGCAAGCTGCAATCGAAGACATAGAAGACAGGATACTAAACAGACTTGTTAGTAGTGTTACACATAAAAAGCATACAAGTGTTTAGTAAAAGAGAAACAAAGTTATCATAGGAGGGATAACAAATGGATCAGCAATTGAATGAGAGCTCATGCTAAAGAAAAACAAACTAAAATAAAGCTAAATATAGGTTGGGTTGCCTCCCAAGAGCGCTAAGTTTAACGTCTTCAGCTGGACGCAGTTTAGAACACGAGATCAACCAAAATCCGAGGCAATGTCTACCATAGAATTGAAGTTGATCCAGTAGGGACGATCCCCAAACCCAACAGCGTTTCGAGACTCATGACTATCTAAGAGGGAATCATTACCAGCATCGGGGTCACAACTCTCTATCCTACTAGATGTGGACGATGAGGAACAACTATCGACACAGACAGGGATATTATTATATTCCGCACTTGTGATAAAATCTGGCTTATCCGTCTCTACCAAAGGGTCAATATCATCAACTCTATAACATTCCAATTTGTCCTCGGTCTCAGGGTGTCGAACAAAGTTCGAGACCTTCAATTTGCCCTTGAGATTTCCAAAAGAAACCTCCAACACTCCTGTCCTATAGTGAATTACAGCGTCGGCTGTTGCTAGAAACGGTCGACCTAGAATGATGGGAGCATTGTGCTTCTATCTAGGAGTAGGGTCTATATCTAATACAATAAAATCGACCGGAAAAACAAACTTGTCAACCTTGACAAGTACGTCCTCCACCACCCCACGAGGTACACGCTTTATCCTATCAGCCAACTGCAGTGTGATAGTAATTGGCTTAAGGTGTCCTATTCCCGGTTCCTGACAAACTGAGTAAGGAATGAGGTTTACACTTGCTCCTAGATCTGGCAAGGCTCTACTGGTGTAACGCTCTCCTAAAACACATGAAACTGTAAAAGCCCCAGGGTCTCGAAACTTAGGCTGGGCGCCTGACACTAAAATGCTGCTCACCTTCTCGGTGAGCCGGACCTTCTTCGGGATATGCGCTTGTGCGCGCTTCTTTTTGGTGCAAAGGTCCTTGAGGAATTTGGCATACATAGGAATGTGTTTAATAACTTCGATCAATGGTAAGTTGATCTTCACGTCCTTAAACAAGTCTACGAGCTCAGTCCTCTTTTTGTCATCCTTCTTCTTTGGTCCTCTAAAGGCCGAAGGAAAAGGGACAATAGGTTCAACAAACCTTCCTTGTGGGCCCTCCCTATCAGCAGTGGGAGATGGGTCCGTGCTCTCCTTCTCAACCAAAACCTCAACCTCGACCTCCACATCTCGAAGGTTCTCCTCCCTAGACACTGACACAACCCGAATTTGCTTGTGAGGGGGCAAGTTTGGGCTAGAGCTAGTTGACCCTACTGGAAGTGTGAGAGGTTGGGAGGGTAACCTCTCTTCCTCTCGCTTATGAAGTGCTTGGGCCAATTGTCCTATCTGGTCTTCTAATCTAGCTATAGATTGAGAGTGAGACCGAACCAATTGTCTGGTGTCTTCCATAAAATAGAGCATACGCTCTTGAAATTGTGAAGTATATCCTGGAGTTGGGGAAGGAGGGTTATCAAGGTAACTTTGGAGTGAGGCTGAGTATCATACCAGTGCCCTCCCTGCAGAATGGGAGGGTGCGCGTTACCTACAAAGCCGGGTTCTTGTTGTCTCGTGGGTTGATTATGATTGGCGTTTTGCTTCCACGAGAAGTTCGGATGATCGCGCCACCCAGGATTGTAGGTGTTGGAGAACGGGTCGCTATTTCCCGAATATCCTTGAGCTGTATGAACCTGTTCCTGTACATATTCGGAAAATTGTGACGCATATAAACAATTAAACACAGAATGGTCCTCACCCGAACAAATGCCACACGGAGTAGTACCACTCGATAACTCAGCTGCATAGACTGGGCACACATTAGTAGGATTCGCATGCAAGTTCATAAGCTGATCTATCTTCCTACTAAGGGCGTCCAGTCGGAGGTTAATGTCATTAGTAGGTGCTACTTCGTAGGCACCATGTGTGCCCCCTCTAACCACCCTCACAGAAGAGGCTTGGTAAAGAGAGTGTTCGTTGAGGCGCTCAAATAGCATCCATGCCTCGTCCTCATCTTGTTGGTTAAATGCTCCCCCGCATGAAGCATTAACCATTTGTTTTTGGAGGCCGTGAGACCATCATAGAAATTCTGCACAAGAGCCCACTTAGGTGACCCCTGGTGGGGACAGCTTATAAGGAGCTCCTTAAATCTGTCCCAACTCTCATGGAATTGTTCCTGATCCTTTTGTTCAAAACTGTTGATTGCACGTCTAACAGCCATAGTTCTAGCTTTAGGATAAAATTTGATCAGGAACTTTTGCTAGAGGTCAGCCCAAGTGGTGATTTCACCTCTCAGAAGAGACTGAAACCATCTTTTGGCTATATCCTTTAACGAGAATGGAAAAAGACGTAGCCGAACAGCATCAGTTGAGACACCTTGATGATGACAAATTTCGCAAATTTCTATAAACGCATCGAGGTGCTCGTATGGGTTCTCAATCGGCTTCCCATAGAAAATGTGAGGCATGTTGATGATCTCAGGCTTAAGCTCAAAGTTAACATTACCCAAGGCGGGCAACGTAACTCTGGCGGGTGTGACGTACGTGTGGGGAAAGAAGTGGTCCCCAATTGTACGCGGTACAAAGTTCTCCATTCTAAAAAAAATATAACTAAAAAAAATAAATAAATAAATAAGTAAAAATAAACAAACAAAGAAAAATAAAACAAAAAAGTAAACTAACGAAAAATAAGATTTTTTTTAAACAAAGAAAAAAATTAAAAGTAAAAGTAAAAAATAAAAATATTAAAATAAAATAACGAAAAATAAACGGAAAAAAAAAGATAAGCAAATTTATTTATTTATTTTGATTTTTTTTCTTAAACAAAAAAAATAAATAAATAAAAAATAAAATAAAATAACTTGTTAATTTCAAAATCAACTTAGCTTACCAATTCTCCTGCAACGGCGCCAAAAACTTGATGGGTTTTAAATGTATGTTTTAAAACCGTCTACTCGCAAGCGTACGAGATCATCGTAGCCAAATCGGGTATACGGGTCTTATCCGCAGGGAAACGGGGTTAAGTTGGATTTTGTTATTAACGAGCGGTTGAAATCGAGTTTTGTTGGTTTAAATAATTTGTAAACTAAAATAGCAAAACTAACAATAAGCTAAAAGTGTCAATTCAATCACTACAAGAAAAAGACGATTTAGTATCAGAACATTTTCGATACTGAAAGCTTATTTTCCGATACTATAGACCTTTAGTATCGGAATATTTTTTCGATTGCAATACTGGAGTGGCTATTGCCCTAGTATAAGATAAAACTTATCCGATACTAATGAATCTAGAGCAATAGTATCGGATGTCCCAATAGTATCGGATGTAGTATCGAAGGTTATTGATGCAAATGAATTTTCTATAGTATCAATTCTTGGTTATTTCCGATACTATTGACGCCATTAGTATCGGCGTCTTTCCGTTGCTAAAGGTTAATACAATAGTATCAAAAATCTCCTTTTTGATACTATTGGCTTAGCCATAATAGTATCAAATTATTTTCCAATACTATTAATATGATTAGTATCAATTAATAATTGAAGCAAAAGACCACTATAATAGAATCGAAAAATTTTCAATTTTATTTAATTTTTTGTGATATTTGTATCGTTCAGTAGCATCCAAATTTAGATACAAGCATAATATAAATAACCAATAGAAATTACTTCACATGAAACTATGATTTAATACTGCCAATTTCTATTATAATCCAAATATTTACTTTAATACATAGTAGGTCAAGCAAACTACGTTCAAGGTATTTAAAACTTCTACATCAAATTTTCTAAATTCCTAGTACAAAATATTACAAATGACCAAGTCTCCAAAAAAAGATATTTCCAAACATGTGTTTCAGCATCACGAACAAACCAACTTTGAACACGTCACAAAAAAACCAATCCATAAACACGATGCAATAAGACCACAAAAACATCCTTTTGACATTGATCGCATCCTTAGTTTGAACTTGACCTCTGCAAAAATAAAAAATAAATTGATCAGCACAATAGTATAGTACAACCAAATATTTGCCATAGTACAACAAAAAATTAAAAAACCAATAACAATTTTGTGTATCACTTAAGAAAGATACAGAAAAATAAACAAGTCCATGACAATCGAACATTTAATAAGACCATTATTAGAAAATTATATGACAATCATATTAGTACAATAAAAATGTCATTAGGAAGAAAAATACCTTTTTCTTTGATGATTTCGACTTGAAAAATAATTCCTTTAGCATGCGTATTTCTTCTTCCATGGCTTTCGTCTTATTAACAAAATCTTCCTCCGATTTCTGTTGTTTTTCTTCCATAGCTTTTGTCTTAATAGAAAATTCTTCCTCAAGTTTCTGTCTTTTCTCTTTCTCAGTAGCTATTTCTTCTTCTAACGCTCTTCTCTTTTGCACTTCTTCAGCAACTATCATTAATGTCTCGTGATTTTTCTGTTTTGACCCACCAATGCAACTTCTCTTCACTCCAATTCCACATGTCTTCTTATATGCGTATTTGTCTTCTCCCACAACTTCTTTATAAATTTTATCTCGCTCCTCATTGACATCAGAATCTGACGGCGCTACAGCTTACTTTCTTTGTATGGCATCCTGTATTTGAATCCACATTTGAGTTAATTCACGTTGTATAATAAGCAGGTTCAATATTATAGATTGATTAATTGCAAAAATTATAAGCTACATACAAGCGTTGTCTGCGAATCCTGATCCACAAATGCTTTTTTGGCTTGTCCATATGCCACTTGAAAAAGTTCCACTCGATCTGGTTCTTTTCCTCCATTGCTCTCTTTCTAGATCCAATAAATAAAACAAAAATACATTAAAAGAAATATCAAAGACGACATAAAAGCACTAAAGTACATGCATAAAACATGTCACTTACTAATTCTTCTCGCTTTTGAGCATAGGATTTAGTCCCCAAGTGGTGTACCATTTTGCTCGAGTCACGATTTTCAGTGTTTTGAGCTGCTATTTTCTATAACATAATTCATAAACAAAGAAATGAAAAGGCTAAATAGGAAAATAAATTCATATGACAAATAAATGTATATAACAACACGTTGAAGATACCTTCGCCTCAGTAGATTCCCAACGATATACCATATTCCTCCATTATTGTGGATCCACTCTGTCATTTGGTGGTTTTAACTTCAATTCAAGACTCTTTACAACTCTATAGTGTTTCTTTTTCAACTTAGCTCTCCACGATCTCATACAATGATTCATCTTCTCAAATGCCCATTCTTTTGGACTTGGAGCACTAAAAGTAAACCTTGACTACAATATTTCAATCATAACCAAACATTAGAGAATAATATAACCACAAGACTATAACTGGATAATCTAATCTTATATCATTGATAAAATATAAAGTAACATATTTTACCTCAATAATATCCCATAACTCTTTCTTTTTTGTTCCCTTTAAAAATATCTTCCAATTCTTCATATCAAAAGGCACTAAATTTGGATCTCTAGCCAATATCCCAAGGTATGAAGAAAAACGTCTTCCTGATTTACCAATCAGTTGTCCATCATTATTCAATTCAACAACAATTTTTTCATCACCTCGAAAGTTGGAGCACTTATTTGGTCCTCGAGGTGGCTTCTTAGAACCATCTATCAATCATAAGAAATAATAAACAAATAGTAAAATCATAATCAGAGTCTTCTCTATATAGATAACCTTGGAAAAAATAACAAAGTAAGGCTTATGTTACTCTTGCCACTGGATGCTTGAGAAGTTTTAGAGGTAGTTTCTACATTCTGTTCTTAGTAAATTGATTCGTCATCAGAAGTCTCATCTCCAAAACTTCCAAAACTCGAACTTACATTGTTAGCACTTCCATCATCTGAAGGATCATTAGGCTGGGGCACAACTTCTGGATCTCCACCCTTAGCACTCGCTAGACTCTTTCTAATGTTTCTGATCATTGTGTTCTACATTGCATTTCATGTAAACATAAAGCAATAACAACATAATTTTCATTATAATTTCAGAAAATAATGAACAAAGATCAATCCAATACTTAAAAAGTCATTTACAAAGCCAATTACATTAAATACTAGCAATACTCACTTTCATCCGTATGAACTAACAAAAACGCAAATTACTCAAAAATCAATCAACTCTCATCATTGGTATAATCATCATAATCATGTAAAGTGGGGTCCTCGTCACTTTCATCTTCTGAATCATAATCAGAGTCTTCGTCGTTGTCACTATTATCTAATTCTAAATCGTTTCCATCATCTTCTTCTTCAATGACTTCAGGACAAACTTCAACTTCATTTATATCTAGCAAACTATGATCAATTATGGGCTCACAATCAAAGTAAGTCTTGGTATCTTCATTGGGATCCTCATCTCCCATGTCAAAAACATCTCTAGGTTTTGTCTTTGTAACAACATTCCAATTTGCCTCAACTAGGTCAGGTGTATAAAACGCTTGGAATGCTTGAGATGCTAACACAAATGGCTCATTACTTTTCAACAAGTGTCGAAAATTTACTAAAGTAAAGCCCAGTAAATCCTGCTTAACCCCTTTTCCCAAGTCAGCCCAGTCACACTTAAGTAGAACAACTTTCCTCCCCTGATAGTAATTTAATTCCAACATTTCTACCAAAGTTCCATAGTATGTGACTTGGTCTTCATTAGAAATAATTCCACTTTTCAATTAAAATTTCACTTCTAATTTCCATATTTATTTTTCGCAATCTCTAGTTTCTGACCAAAAATAATTAAAAATTAATTATAAAGGAAATACCTTCACCAACATAACAAATTTTCAATTACTTTCTCCTTTCACTCTCTACACACATATTGGCATCCCAATAGAGAACTCAACTAAAATCCAAATGAAAAATTCGGAACTTTTAGTTGTCACAATAAGTGAACATTACCACCAACAACTAGCAAATGAACATTCATACAAAAGTAACAAGAAATTTCAACAGTTAACAAAATCCCTAAAATACACCAAAAACGTGCACACTTAAAACCCTAATTTCAACAGCTTCATTCACTTCTAAACCCTAATTTACATCAAAATCCAACGAAATTAACAAAAAAATGGGTAAATTGAAGAATATATCAACAAAAAAAGAGACTGAACTACAACAAATAGAATAGATTAACTCATTGAAAAGGCGACGAGAATGGAAATGTGGATAAGCAAACAGATGAAGAAGAAAGGAAGAATGAAGAAAGTTAAAAGAATGAAAAAATCGTGCAGTTTAAGTAATTTTGGAGAATAAAATTTGAGCGGGAGCGGGAGCGGGAGAATGAAATTTGAGAGAGTGGGATGAAAATCGAGAGGGAAGGGGAGGGCAGCAGGGCAGACAGAAAATCGCGATAACAAGACGCGGCTTATACGTAATTGAACCGCATTTTATAGACGCGGTTTACAGGTTGAACTGCGTTTCATAGACGCGGTTTAAATAGGAGTCAAACGCGTCCACCAGACGTGGTTTTATTTATGTAATTTTATTTTAATATTGCTGTGCACTGGTTATAAGTCACGTTAAGTAAACGTGGGTTTATCTCAAGATAAATGCGTTATGTTAACGCGGTTTTATTTGAGTATAACCGCGTTTTTTAAATACAGTTTTTGTTATGCAAATATTTTATTTTCAGCGTTATTTCTTTGATTTTTTTTTATTTTTGAGCATTATTTTGAGAACTAGCTGTAATATATATTTTATAGTCTAGTATCAGAAAATATTCGATATAATAGGATAACAACTCAATTGTATCGGAAAACCTTAGATACTATTGAATTTTTAGTATCGGTTACAAAATTTTGCGATACAATAACAATTTTTCCTCTACAATGCGCGACCATGTTGCTTTAAGTGTCCATAACCTTAGTATCGATAGCATGTATCCGATACAATTAATGTCTTTTTGTATCGGTTCACATATCCGATACTAAATTTTTCGATACTAAAGGTCATTTTTCTTGTAGTGAATTGAGGTTAGTTTAGGGAGTGAATTTAGGGTAGCTTAACATGTATCCCGTCATTATATTTTACTTAGGACGATGATTTGAAGGACTTAGGCTACAAGCTCTAAGCCTGGGTTAATATATAAATTAGGACTTAGGGTAATGAACTATTCTAAGCGCATAACCTATCTTAGCACCCTAGATATAGTATAGGTTACCTCATTAGCACTACTTAATTCCTTTGTTATTCCTAATTCAATATTAACTTATATAAAAGATTGGGTTCAGGGTTGGGTACAACCTCAACCCTAACCACGCGTGAATTCCTGTTATGTTCTGGTCTAGGCTACAAGCACAAGACTAATCGCTGCAAGGTTGGAGATCTAGTCATGGCTACAAGCGCACATGCAAAAATGTCCAACAATTATGAAGAACTCCCCACAGGGGTGCAAATATAACATAACTAAACCAATTGTCAAAAGTATAATATAAATCAGGGATACGGGCGGCTACCCGCCCTTCATCCCTAAACTAAAAGTCTACTCCTCCATAGGAGTTGTGAACATCATGAAATCCAAGAAAGAAAACAATAATGATAAAACTAAGAATTTGAAGACTCCCCCAATTGATGTTGACGTTGATCGTTGCTTTAATTCCCCCAGTACTCCGACCATCTGCGCTTCGGCGTTTGAGAACCCTTTGGATCTTGTAGCGGTTTCGGGAAGGAGAAGATGAGAGGAGGTGTGGCCAAAGATGTGAAATTAGGTCTCCCCCTCCATATTTATACATGGGGCATGCTTTAGGGTTGGTCCCGTGCCATTCCCGATCGATCGGTGGTCAAACCGATCGATCGGCGCCCCCCTCAGCAGCTTGCACAGTTAACTTAAAACGAGCGTAACTTTTGATTCGTAATGAGTTATGGGCCAAAAAATATACCATATCGAAGCTATTGAAGAGATATACGTGACCCAAGTGGCTTCATAAGTATATTAGCAAAATATTGGATCATAAATACCCTTCTTTTTGTCTTTTACTCATTTTATGCTTGACCGATTGCCAAAATGCATGGTCAATCGATCCACGGGCCCAAGGAAAGACTCTTTTTGACCGAATCTTGACTTGATGGGTATTTATTTTGCACATGTGGTCGGGTTTCTCAAAGTAGTCTTCAATTATGTCTCGATTACACTTGAATTTTCCACTTTTCAGCCTTTGTTTGCTCCATTGCACTCTAAGCCATAATGTACCTAGATTATAACAAAGGCACACATATAAAAGCCAAATATATTGCGGGAATGAAGAATAAAATACGAAAATATAAGGCACATCAATAACCATTCAAAACAAGCCAGAAAGTGATTCTCAATCATCACAAAAAACTGCGCAAAATTATGGCTAAAACCTTCCTCTGTGTCGGCACACAACTCCCAATTTTTGGGACTAGAGTTTTTGTAACATTGGGTGTGAACACAAAGCTTCTGTATATTGACACATTATGTCCAGAGAGGTTTCTGTAATACATATGTCGACACACAATAATTATGTGCAGACACAAACCATATTTAAGCTAAAACATATTAAATACACAACCAATACACTTCATTTTGAAATTATATTGAAAGAATATACTTATATATTATCAAAATCATGTTCCACATTAGCATTTCTTAACGAAAATGGATTTAACAGTTATTTACGAAATTATAGGCTCAATTTCGATATCAGTTTCTTAAAGATCAAACTAATGATCCTTGAGTTGTTAAAAGTACAAACTGAAAAAAGAACCTCAAAGTCTGAGAGACATATTGAGACAAATATGTATTTTATTGACAAAAGAGAAGTATATGGTGGTTACAAAAACAATACAAGAGTTCTACTTGCATGGCCTATGACTTCTATATATCTTCAAAAGAGTGGGTTTTTAATCTTAACAAGGGGATCCTCAATGGATGATAACTAGTTGGTTGTCTAAATCATCCGTTGATCTACAGATATGACTACCACTAGGAGTGTCTGCTGTTCTCTTTATGCCTCTTACGTCGCTTTCTCGAGTTCCTCAACTCTTGAATCTTGAAGGGAACACCACTCCTTAAGAGATGAAAGTTGATCCTTGAGCTGGCTCAACTGCTATTCTAACTGATGGATCTAGTCCTCCATGCTCCTAAAGTTTTGATTTTATTGGCTTTCCTTGGCCACCTGGAGTTCCTTAAATATGAGTTGCAAGCCCCTAGGGCCAGCTGAGCATCCAAGATCCCTGAAGGCAGTCTCACACTGCCACCTCTGCTGGAAGAATGGTGGGACTTCTTGAGAGAACTTGATGAGAACTCTTTCAAATGCTTCAAGCTCTCGGGTGATGGAAGGTGCCACTTTGGGGTCATCTCTCATGGGTTTTACAAGTGGGACTGCTTCTTGGTGGTTGGCATTTGCAGTGAAAGACTAAATGGGGAGATGAGCCAACACTCCTAAAATTTGGAATGGGAGATACAACCTAATCTAGCTACTAGAACGCTAGCCTTCCCCTAACCCCTAATCTCTCCAAGGGGAAACATGTTCTTATTGAAAAAGAAGACGAGGTAACCTGGTCGAGGGACTAGAAGCATTAAGAACGAAGTATAGCTTTGGAATATAAAGCCAAAGTATGAAGAATCAAGACTCACCTTTGGAGCTTCAGCAGGAGTTGAAGGAGAGGTTGCTGCTGGTTCCTTTGCCATAGAGATGCCTATTCTAGGGGAAGCTTCTGAAAAATAACACTTGTATGTCAGAACCAATTCATTGTTCAGATTTCATGAATCTCTTCAATTATGATTAAAGGCCTCCATGAGAGCAAGAAGGGAGCCTGAGTGAATTCTTGCCTCTAGGGGACTGGATGAGGAATGTCTTTTGGTTGACCACCCATAAGGGACCCTAAAATGGGGGTAATGGGGCCCTGTTCTTCGTCAACGGTTGAGCCCATCAGCTTTGTTCCTTGAGGAGACTCTCGATCATGACTCTTAGAAGAAGATTTTGGAATCTCCACTACTATTGGGGTTGCAATTTCCTGATGTCATGAAAAATGATTGAAGGCCAAAGAGCAACCTAAGGGGGGGGATGAATTAAGTTCTTTCATGATAACATGAAAATTTAAACTTTAAAAATCAAAAATTAAACTGAAAGATAAACGATGAATATAAAATGTAAAAAATAAAGGCAAGAGTAAAATGATACACAATTATTTTTATAGAGGTTCACTTGCAACCGGGAAGCTAGTTCACTCTTCAAGTAACTACTCTTTGTCACTTGAGCTTTCACTAAGCTTTTTCAAAAACCTAGACACATAATCCAACCTTTACAACTGGTCCTTTTTACATAGGTTAAAGACCCAATCTTTTACAATTGATCCTTCTAAAACCTAGGTTCAGGACCCAACCTTTTATAATTAATCTTTTTATAATGTAAGCTTAGGATCCATCCTTTTACAAGAAAATAAATTTAAGCACTAAAACTTTCACTCTTGAAAGAGTGATTTGATAATTGATCAAGCTTAGAAAAAGCTAAGGATATGCCAATAAATCTTAATAAACTTAATAGCAAAGAGAACTAATGATGTTAAAAAAGAAACAAGAAATTAAAACGTCAAAGCACAAGTAGAACACAAGAACTTTTCATCAATGAAAGCTTGAAGAACTGGATGATTTTATCAAAGAATTTAAGTCCTATTTATAAACCAAGAAGACATAGGAGCCATTGGGAAACTTTTAAAAAAAATTGAAAAGAAATCGAATTTAAAATATAGTTGTTAGAGTTTTCGTAGGACTATGTGTCAACACAGAGGGCTTGTAAGTCAACACACAACCTCTGTGTGTCAACAAACAGAAGCTCACCTTGGCTACTATTTGTCTGTGTGTCGACACATGCTTTTTATGTGTCGACACTCAACATGCCTGGGTGCTTTTGAACCATTTTGAATGTTAGACTTGATTTGGTTATCATATTTGGCTATATTTTGAATGAATAATTTTGTAATCATGCTAAAATATCACCCTAAAAATTTTCTCTTAATCTCGTTATTTTGGGCACACCTCCAATAACACCAATGTAGAAAATATTTCCATTGAAATATGAATTGGTTTAGAGTTCAATTGAGTCTTATTTCAAATAAAATTTGGAAAATTTTTTTTTTTTAAATCTTTCAAAAACATTTTTTCGTAAGGCATCAAAATCGATATTAAGATTTTGACTCAATCGATAGATCCCGATGCTATGTCCTAAAAAAAGGAAACTTGTTGAAGCGCTTGAACTTGGATCTCGTTCTCTTGATATAGGATCAATCTTCTCTTAAACTTCAATCATTTTCCTCTTGATCCGTCATCTTGGAAAGCTTTGTATCAACGTGATCTGCCTTGATTTTTTGTAGCTTTCTTATTACTTATTTTTATACTGACTTATTTTTATACAACATTAGAACAATTAAATATAATGACTCAATAAATGATTGTTATCATCTAAATTATTATATAAATGGCCTTTAGAACCAACAATTCACCATAAAAGTATTAACCAATCAAAAATACAAGTGCTCATTTTATATCAATTCATGGAGCAGTATATAGCATGTTAAAATTTAAACTCAATTGTCTCCGCTTATGTTGGTGTGTATTAGAAATGAAGCATTCAAGAGCTTAATATCAATATCATTTTTACCATAACTCAAGCAAGCACAAGCTTCATAACATCGTTGATGCATTTTAGGTTGCTAAATATTCAATAACTTACACCAATCATCACTTTTACCACATGAATTATCTACACACCAATTTCTATCCCCCTTTGTCATCAATAAAAAGAGAATAACTCAATTCGATGCACTGTGTTTGATATTTCTCTCTCCTTCATGATATATGATAATTATTTCGACAAAGAATGATTTGTGCAATGTTGAAAACAACATAAACAATACCAATCTCTCTCCCCCTTTGTCATTAACTAAAAGCACTAAGTGAAGAGAATAACATCGACATTTTCTCCCCCTATCAATAGACACCGGTGGAAATAGAGAGACCTATATACATTAAAGGTCAAAAATATAAAGGTAGCATTTGCAAAGGTAGCTTGATATGTTAAATGATAGTTTCACTCTTTTGTCACCAATATTTTCGCATGTCTCAATGAGGTGAACATGAAATATTTTTTTACAAAGTTGGAGTTTTAAACTTGGGGGAAACTTCGTATTTCTCATAACATATTTGTTCAAAATAGAGATTGAAGGTGACTCAATTTAATTGTTTCCTTTAAAAACAATTTCGAAGCACTAATATCCTTGGATTAGATAAGAATAATTGGACAATTAAGTGCCATCATGTTAAATCTTTGGGAGTCATTTTCAATATAAACATGCATGAGAAATTAATGCACACAAGTAATGATATTTTACCATGTCAATCCTTCTTTTAGTGTCACCAAATAGTTCCACATAGAAGCGTAGTATTAGTGTCTATTTATAGATCATTTTTGGGGACAAATTTTACAACGACATCTTCATTGATCACATGATCCTGAATGACATGATGTCTACCTATATATGATTGATTCTGAAACGTTGAGCTAAAGTTTTTAGCTAAGCATATAGCAGTAGTATTATCGTACATTATGGAGCATGGTCAATATGAATGCAATAGTCATTTAATTGATGCATTAACCAAGATATTTGAGCACAATGACTTGCACAAGTAATGTATTTGACCTCGACGACGAATGAGGCAAGTTTCCTTTTTCTTTTTTAAACCATGACACTAAAGCATGACAATTAAACAGACAAGTTCCACAATTCAATTTCTAGTCCTCTTTGTAACAAGAAAAATCCACATCACTACATCCAACTAGATCAAAGAAATCATACTTGGGATAGAACATGCCTAAGTACCAAATAGGTATCAAAATATTCTTTTCACGCACACAAATGTGATTCTTTTGGACATGCATGAAATCAACTACATATGCACACACTAAACAAAATATCGAGTCTACTCGTTATAAGGTAAAGAAAAGATCCAATCATACCTCCATTTAGCTTTTTGATCCACCTTTTTACCTTTTTATCCATGTCTTACTCGAGTGTTGTGCTTATTAGAGTTGCAATTGCTTTGTGAAAACTCTTTCATTGCTTTGGTTGATTTGTAGTCTAAGGAAGTATTTGATTTCTCCCATTGTGCTCATTTTGAATTCCCTACTTGCAAGATTTTTAAATTCTTCACAAATAGGTGGTTTATTAACACCAAACACCATATCATCAATATATATTTGCGCAATGAAAATATCATTTCTAGAGTGTTTGATGAAAAGTATGGTGTCAACCTTCCCTCTTAAAATTTCATGCTGCATGAAAATGTACTCAATCTCTCATGCCAAGCTCAAGAGCTTGTTTCAATCCATAAAGAGGCTTTTGAGTTGAAAAACATGATCAAGAAATTTGTTATCCTTAAAACTAAGTAACTGTTCAACATAAACTTCTTCTTCAATAACGCCATTCAAAAATGCACTTTTTACATCCATTTGAAGATGTTTAAAATTTTTAAATGAAGCAAAGGCACATAAAAGTCTAATAGCTTGTAATCTAACAATGGGTGAAAAGGCCTCGTTATAGTATATACCTTCCTCTTGATTATAGCTTTTAGCTACTAACCTTTCCTAATTGCTTCCCACATTAGGAGTGATCACTGATGATTTGACTTGTTGGGTGATCCTTCAAAAATTTCGAATCACATATAGTACGTCTTCCTCTTTGTATTATACATTTTCGATATTTTCTTTTAGTTCATCCATTGAAACCTCAAGTTGAGCCTTTTCTTGTTCCTCATATAAAGGTGTGATATTTGTTGGTTTGATCACCATATCATCATTATCACAAGGAATTCTAGAGGATAAGTTGTTAGCTTCAACAAATACGATATGAATAGACTCTTCTACTACCCTTGACCTTTTATATAGACTTTATATGCTTTGTTAGTAAGAAAATATCTAATGAATATACCTTTATCCAATCTTGGATCAAATTTACCAAGATTCGTTGTACCATAGTCATGGAAAAAGCATTTACACCCAAATGATTTAAAATATGCAATATTTGATTTTCTTCCTTTGTGAAGCTCATAGGGTATTTTCTTCAAAACAGGCCTTATCAAGGCCTTATTTACAATATTTGTTTTTTGCCATTCGTTCATGAGTTCTAATTTTTTTTTTTTTTCTTTCAACCATTCCATTTTGTTTAGGAATTCTACGGGTCAAAAAATTGTGGTGGATTCAAAATTAATCAAAATATTTCAAAATTGTTTTTTTTTTTTTTAAATTCCTTTCCATGATCAATTCTAACTGAAACAATTTTCAAGTGTTTTTCATTTTGTACTTGTTTGCAAAACTTCTAAAATTTATCAAAGGTTCACTCTTATGAGAAAAAAATAAGCACCAAGTAAAGCGGGAGTAACCACAACAGTTGCAAGTCCATATCGCTTTCCACTGAGGCTCAAATGTCAAGTAGGACCAAACAAGTCTATATGTAAGAGTTCAAGATGACTTAAGGTTGAAACTCCATTCTTGGATTTGAATGAAGATCTTGTTTGTTTCTCACAGTGACATACATCACAAATATGATCTTTTGAATTAAGCTTTGGCAGTCGTCTAACAAGATTATTTTTTGAAGGTTTTGAAATTAAGTCCGTACTATCATGTTTGAATATTCTAAGTCAAATCCAAGGATCACTCTCATTCAAAACACTAGAACATTTCACAAAGTTCATATATTCAAGATCAATCAAATAGACATTATCACATCCTAATCGATCAACTGATACTTGATTCATCTAAGCATGCACCACTATACATTTAGATGACTCAAAATGCACCACAATAACGTTTTATTATATAGTTGACTAATGCTTAGAAGATTATGCATAAAAGACCATCAACAAGTAAACCATCGCCTATGTAAGAAGAAGAGTTGAGAGCAACAATACCGATACAAAGAATTTTTGTTTCTTCCGGTTGAAAGTGAGATTTCCTTTGTTTGATAGAAGTGGACTTGGATTTATTTTTGGTTATATAACTTGTGAAACTACTATCCAAGCACCACTTTCGATTTTTGTTCTCTATCTTCGAGCACACCCCCACAATTTAACACCCCCACAATTTAGCAAACTTTTGGTACCCAATTTTTTTGAGTCCTCCATTGTTAGTCATGACCTTAGGTGGTCAAGATCTCTTTGGAACCCATACCATCTTGGTTTTTTTCAAATTTCTTTTTAAATTGACATTGATGCACAATATACCCATGATCACTACAATAATGACATTTTAGAGTTTGTCGGTGGTGAGGAGGCTTTGACAAAAAGGATATTCAACTTTTTTCTTTTGAGCATTTCCATTATAGCCAATTCCCTCTTTATTGTAAGGGGGTCTTGAGAACATAGTATTTTCTCAAGTGTTTCTTGCCCTTTGAAAAATTTGTTTGAGATTTTTGAAAGTTCTTCTACTCTTTCTTTCAAATACTCATTTTTGTTAAATAGTGATTCATCTTTCTTGGATTTTATTAGTTCATTTCATTTGAATGAAGCTTTTCTTTCAAGGATTGCTTTTTACTAGTTAGTTTTGTGATTTCATCATTCAAAGACTCGTTCCTTTTCTTTAAAGATTCATTTTCAACTTTGAACAATAAATATTGTTTTGACTCCTTTTCTAAACCCCTTTTTTCTATACCCTTTTTGAAAGCATTGTGTCATTTTTTTAATTTTTTATATTTCTCATATAATTCATGAAAGCCAACAACAAGTTCATCATAGGATAAATCGGCTGCCTCATCTTCTTCAATGCTTTCATCATCAATGGCCATCAGGCACGAATTCACTTGCTCCTCTTCACTTGTATCAATGAATTCTTCATCCGACTTTCTTTCAAAATTGGCTACAAGTTTGTCCCAAATCTCCTTTGTAGTCTTGCAACTTTTGACTTGATTAAATACATTAGGAGTAATAGCACATAATAATTGAAAGTGAACTTTAGCATTTTTCTCAAGCTTTATCTTTT
Organism: Simmondsia chinensis; assembly: GCA_018398585.1. Classification (NCBI taxonomy): domain Eukaryota; kingdom Viridiplantae; phylum Streptophyta; class Magnoliopsida; order Caryophyllales; family Simmondsiaceae; genus Simmondsia; species Simmondsia chinensis. Next base: position 30,499,106 of record JAGTTD010000002.1, on the reverse strand, counting down.
CATATTAGACAAACTCATTTTCAAATTGATCAGCAATTGCATTTCATGCATTCGTTGAAAGAACAAAATCACCGCTTTTAATGATTAGCCACAAGTCAAAATCAATAGACGTAATAAAAACTCTCATCTTGAGTTTCTAGTAGCAAAAGTTTTTACTGTAAAAAACTGGAGGCTTGTTGGTCGATTGACCCTTGGCCAAAATAAGTGCAAAGGTTATCATAAGGATCACACTAAGATTGTTAGACCAAAAAAATAGTATTAGATCTGATACCAATTGGAGGCCCAAAGAGTAACCTAAGAGGGGGTGTATTAGGTTCTTTTGCGACAAAATAAAATTTTAAATTTTAAGATGTTGGGAACATATTTCAAAAATTTTCCTAGATCAGTTTGAGCGGGTGCAGCGGAGTACCAATTTAAAATTCTTAATTTTAAATCTGAATCCCTGACCTATTTAAACTGTCCAATTAGAAGTAGATCTTACTCAAATAGGTTCATAATATGACAAACAAAAACATCGAAAAAACAGGTATAAACATAGTATGTAGAATAAACGAAATAAAGGAAAAACAAATTAAATATTAAATACTTAGTTTAGACATACCTGAATCGTAAATCCCAATTCTGTCTTGAAGATCTAAAATTAAAAGAAGAATTCTCGACCCTTAAGATCTTCTTCGCAATGACCTCTTTTAATGCCAAGAGTGTGGGCTCCCAAAATTTTTATTCTAGGGATTCAATCTTTCCAAAAAATAGTTTTTCAAAAAACCCTCTAAACAATTTTAGGATTTTTTTTGTAGGAGAAAACCAGATTCCAAAATCCTAATTTTAATTTTATATATATATATATATATATATATATAAAGCACCACTTGTTGCCCACGCATGGTAATAGGTGAATAAGATGGTTATTCTGGTGCGGAGGTTCTTGTAGACTCGTTAGAGTCATTGACTTGAGAGTGGGTCCTAGACTCTGGTTGTAGTTTCCACATGACCCCTAGATTGTGGAAAGGTTTTGATGGGAAATAACCATAGTTGCAAGGTGGTTGGGATCAGCTCGGTAAAACTACAAGTGTCCAATGGGTCATTTTACACCCTAGAGAACGTTAAGCATGTACCCTAACTTAAGATAAATTTAATTTCACTAGCAACCCCAGACAAATCTGGCTTGTCTTTTAAGGCTAAGAATGGAGTCATGAGAATTCTTAAATGCTCCTTAGTAGTCCTTAGGGGTGTCGTGAAAAATGGCTTTATGTCATGTCCAGTGATGTTGTGGTCGTTCACTGAGTTTCGGTTAATGTAGTCGAGTCGAATAAGACAAGTATCTAGCACAACAGACTTGGGCACGTTAGTGAAAGAGGATTGGTTGAACTAAAAAAAGCAAGACTTGTTAGGCACAGACTGTATTACAAAGTTGGATTTTTGCCAATCATGCATATTTGGCAAACATCACCATTTAGCTTTTAAGAGCAGTAAACACATCACTAAAGGACCACTAGACTATATCCAGTCTGACCTTTGGGGTCCTTCTCGGGTCCCTACTCAAGGTGAAGCTAGATATTTTCTTTCTATTGTAGATGATTTTTCTAGAAAAGTTTGGGTATTTCTTTTGAAAAATAAAGATGATGCTTTGGAAACCTTCAAGAAATGGAAAACTTAACTGAAAATCAAACTTGAAAGAAACTAAAAGTGTTGTGAACTGATAATGTCTTGAATATATTAATTATAACTTTTAGCATTTGTGCTGAATTAGGAATTAGGAAGCATAACACCGTTCGAACCCAACATAATGGGCTTGTTGAACATATGAATCTAGGCCTTCTTGATCATGTTAGATTCATGCTATTTACGTCTGCACTGAACAAGCACTTTTTAGGGGAAGTAGTTAAGACTACTAGTTTCTTGATCTACCGCACACCCTCTAGTGGACTTGACTTTAGGACCCCCGAGCAAATGTGGACCGAAAGTCCACCTTACATGTCTTTTATCTGTGTCTTTGATTGTGCTGCTTATGCACACCAGAATGAGGGGATGTTGGAACCTAGGTCAGTCAAAGGAGTTTTCCTAGGTTACCCCGATGGAGTAAAAGGCTATAGGGTAGGCGTCAATGACGGAAATAGGTTGAAAATTTTAATAAGTAGGGATGGTTTGTTTTAATGAAAATGAAATGCCTTACTTGAATGAGAATCATGTTGATGGTCATCTACCTGAACAGACTGTCACCAATAGAAAATTTGATGCGGAGATGTACGAATTTGAGAACGATCCACCTGAACCAAACTATCCAGAAAACGAGACCCCGGATAAGGCCCTTGAACCTGAAAATGAAGATACTGAACCTGATGCGCTTCTTGATTTGACTAACTACCAATTAACTAGAGATGGAGAAAGATGTCAAACTAAGGCCTCGATCCGAATGTATCAGATATGCCTTAAATGTGGCATTAGAATACGAGAAAATGGAATCTCTCTCATTTGACCTGGCTATTAGAAGCCACCACTTGAGTCATTGGATTAAAGCCATGGTAGAAGAAATGGAATATCTGAGAAAAAATGAGACTTGGACCTTAATTCTTGAACCGTTAGGGAAAAAGTTAATTGGTAGTAAGTGGGTGTTCAAGATTAAAGAACCATTTGAACCTAATGGAGAACCTCTGTATAAGGTGTGTTTAGGTGTTAAGGGGTTTACTTAGCGAGAGAGCATTGATTACAAGGAGATTTTCTATCCTGTAATCAAACACACCACCATTCAATTCTTAAAGGCCCTAACTGCTAGCTTTGGTATGTATTTAGAGAAAATGGAGGTATGAACAGGTTTCTTGCATTGGGAATGGCAAGAACAAATCATCATGGCCAAACCTGAGGGATTTATTGCAGCTGGCAAAGAGGACAGTGTGTGCCTCTTGAAAAAATTCCCTTATGGATTGAAACAATCACTTAGATAATGGTATAGGAAATTTGATAGTTTCATGTTAGGTATTGGGTTCCAAAGTTGCATGCATGATAATTGTTTTCACTATAAGAATCTTGGTTCTAATTGTGCTATATTTCTACTACCTATGTAGATGACATATTGTTAGCTAGTAAAATTAGTTCTAAAATCAGTAAGCTTAAGTCTATGTAAAGTAAAAACTTTGACTTGAAAGGTAAGTAGAGATAGGAATTAGAAAATTCGTCATTTGTGTTAGAATCACTATCTTGAAAAGATATTAATTAGGTTTAACATAAGTGATGCTAATTAGGTTTAACATGAGTGATGCTAAACCTACTAATATGCCCATGCCTGCCCACATGAAATTTTCTGTTGATCGGTGCTTTTCTAGTGATGTTGAAAAAGATGAAATGTCAAAGGTCTCCTATACTAACACAATAAGATCCATCATGTATGCCATGACCGGACTTAGTCTACACTATGAGTGTCCTGTTTAGGTTTATGGCTAACCCTGAAAAGGCTCATTGTTGAGGAGCCAAATGGTTCCTAAGATACATAAAGGAAACAACAAACTTATGCATAACTTATGGTCTAGACTATGTTGACTTGTACCTTAGACGATATTCGGACTTAAATTATGATGGAGATATAGATAGGAGAAAATCTACTGCCACTTACATTTTCACCTTAAATGGTGGAGGTATAATTTGGAAATCCAAACTTGAGTCTATAACTGCCTCGTCCACGACTGAAGTAGAATTCTGGCTTTGACTGAGGCCATGAAAGAGATCATGTGGTTAGATAGACTTTTATTTGAACTTCAAGTTACTACTAAACCACCTATAGTATATTCCGATAGTCGGGTAGGAATTGCCTTGATGAAGAACCCTTCCATGACCGAAGCAAGCATACTTTGTTAGGAGAACTTTTATAAGAGACTTGATTGATAAAGAGCATGTTGATCTATAGAAAATTAACACGGATGACATTCCGGTCAATATGGGGACGAAAGTAGTTGGCTTAAACAAGTTGATAAAGTGTATCAACTTAGTCCAAGCTGACTGGAACCCTCGCTAATCAAGGATTCAAATTGCCACCTATCACTAGAAAAAGACCAGCCATTAATTTATATGTCAACCTATATATATATATATATATATATATATATATATATATTGTGTATGTTTTTTAAAAATAAAACATATATTTAAATTAGAGATATTTCAACTATTGAATATAAATATAAGTAATTGGTTGATATAAAAGTTACACCTAGACGGTAACGAGCCCAGAAGCCACTACCGCCTCCCCACATGGCTACCCGGGGACGGTAACGGGCCCAGGAGCCACTACCGCCTCCCCACACGACTACCCTGGGACGGTAACGAGCCTAGGAGTCACTACCGTCTCTCCGCATAACCTCCACCAGGCGGTACAGGTCCCAGGAGCCATTACCGCCTCCCCGCATAATTGCCACTAGGCGGTATAGGTCCCAGGAGCCATTACCGTCTCCTTGGATACCCCCACCTAAGCAACCTCACCTCTAGAAAGCACCAATACCCCTATTGGCTATGGGAACCAGGCGGTACCCTACACCCATGACTTGCTACCCATACATATATTCCCCTATAAATAGGAGAAGAGACCTTATAAGAAGGACAAGGAACTTGAGCTTGGTTCTACCCCCAAGGACCCAACCAAAAACACCATAAACAGTAATATTAATTGAATATATTAAGATTTATCGTGTTTTACAAGTACGGTGAGAATCAATTGTTTTATATCAAATAAATGTTTTAGCTAATATCTCGGGTTTTTCGTTTAAGTTTGGTAGGCAAACCATTGTCCCCCAACTTTCCTTTTTATGGTTGGGCACACCACATGTCACACCCAGAGTGGGCCAAGAATATTTTATTTTATATTTATTTAAAATATTGATTTAGATTCCATCTTTTCACCGGTGGTATTGCTTTTGCTTTGGCTATTTAACTACGTTGTTATCTTCTTCAAAAATAAGAGTGAAGCCACAGTAAAACCCTAGAGTTTAGGCTTTTACAATTTTTTTACCAAATATTCGGCAACCTCTTCAACCTTTGGCTCAGCTCCAAAACCAGTGTTGATCCTTGACTCGTTCCAGATTCAGCATTTGATGAATATAAAAATGGTAACCACCGAAACCGTGACATGGCGGCCCTCTCACGAACCCATACGGGAGTAAGACCAGGTCCAAGGGTCATTACCGCCCCCTCTCCTTACCACTCCCAGGCCGTACCGGGTCCAGGGGTCATTACCGCCCCCTCTCCTGACCACTCCTAGGCGGTACCGGGTCCAGGGGTCATTACCATCCCCTCTCCAAACCATCCCCAGGAGGTATTAGGTCCAGGTACCACTACCACCCCCTCTCCTGACCACTCCCAGGCGATACTGGGTCAAAGGGTCATTACCGCCCCCTCTCCTGACCACTCCCAAGCGGTGCCAGGCCCAGGAGTCATTACCGCCCCCTCTCCAGACCATCCCCAGGAGGTATCAGGTCTAGGTACAACTACCACCCCCTCTCCTGACCACTCCCAGGCGGTATCAGGTCCAGGTACCTCTATCGCCCCCTCTCCTATCTGCATCTAAATGGTATCCCATCCTGGGGACATCATTGGGCCCTTTGGCTAATGACACATGAGCGGTATCACGTTTAGGAGACACCACCAGCCCCACTACCAATGGCATCCAGGCTGCACCTCTTCATATATTACACGAACAAGCCTTTATCCATTATAAATAGGAGGAGGACCTCAACAAGGAAACCAAGGAACTTGAGTCCAGTTCTACCCTCAAGAACCCAACCAAAAAATCCTGAAACAATAGGCGCCGTTTGTGGGAAGGGCATTCAATACTTTTCCCATGTCGAGCACTAGTCACTCCACCACCAATAGAGGGTATCATAATCCTAAATATGTAACCTAGGAACAATTTGAGCAACTCCAACAGCAAATACACCAGCTCTTCACACACACACCCAACAATGACACTGAGTATATTCTAGAACCTGACCGGTTTACCACTGCATCCCAGCGGGCCCGGACTCAAAGTCTACGTGGAGCCACCGCCTCTACGGCAAGCACTTACCAGAATCACACAAAGAGGAACTCTAGGAAGCTCCCTAGACCGACCCTACCTTACACTATGCCAGGAACTCACTCGCCATTTATGCCTCGAATTCTATGGGCCCCGGTGGGGAAGGTAAAAATCTCAAACATTGTTTTGTTTGACGGAACTCAAGATCCGGAAGATCATTTGGCCAGATTTATGGCGCGAATGTACTTACAAGATGTGGGGGAAGACATTTGGTGTAAGTGTTTTCCCGCCACCTTAAAGGGAGTTGCCCAGAGTTGGTTTGCCTCCCTTCCAAGTTCGTCTGTGGACAGTTTTACAGAGCTGTCTGAAAAGTTTGCTTGGGATTTTGTTAGCAATAAACGAAGAAGAAAGACAGCGGCACATCTTCTCAAATTGCAGCAACATGAGGTCTAACCCTTGAGGAGTTATGTGAAGCGGTTCACGCGAGCCATGATTGATGTTGCCACCTTAACTGATGAAACGACCGTCACCGCCTTTATTAGTGGATTACGGAACCAGCTTTAAATTTGCACTGGCAAAGGTGCTGCCCTCAACTATTGACGAGTTGGGCAGAAAGCCGACAAGTACATTCTAGCTGAAGATGTCATGCAAGTGACACCAAAGACCGAAGGGACTCAGGCATCTTTGGAGTCAAAGGATAACTCTAGGCCACCCCGGTGTAACATCCGGTGGGCCAGAAGGCGCACACCCGTCTTTAGAGCTCAAAATCGACAGTCAGCGCCTCATCCACTTTTGTAGGTGAAAACGAAGGAGCCGCCCAAAAATCGGGACTCCGCTCCATCCAGTGACGGCAAGACAAAATGGTGTTCTTTCCATCAGGTCTCTACCCACGACACGGCAAATTGCCGGGCCTTGGACTTCCGCCTCAAGGATGCCGAGCGTACCGGTTAGTGGGAAGAATATTCAATTTTAAAAAGAATGAAGACAGGGAAAGCGCAAAACACTGAGGATGGCGGTAAGGGTCCTGGAAATCCGGTAGCCAAGGTCATCGCTACAATTACCCAAGGGCGTGCTCCCTCCTCACAAAGAGAAGGGGCAAAAGGCATGGAGGAAGAGATAGACGCTTTCCGAAATGCTCCCAGGTGCAATAGCTTCACTGAGGAGGATGCCCAAGGGATAGATACACAACAAGAAGATCCCCTTGTCGTCACCGCTGACATCTGCAAGCACACGGTACGTAGAATATTGATTGACGAAGGCAGTTCCGCGGATATTCTATTTCTAGATTGTTATAACAAAATGGGAATGCCGGTGAGGCGTAGGATCACGTACTTTCAAGTCGTCTTGAGCTAGTGGAAATCTTCTAAGAGCAGGGGAAGCCTGAACTATGGGAATCTCAGGAATGTTTTTTTGCAAAGTAGATGCCTCTGAACCACCACCTACGGCAGGGGCCTTCCCCTCAGATTTCTTAGACCGTGTAACCTTCTTAGGAGGCTCCCCCTCCCCCTCAGCAACCATCCTTTTTCCTGTCTGGGTGATTTTCCTACTTCCACCCTCGCCTTTTTGGCTCTTTTTCCTTTGCTCTTCACGGTAGGACTCGGTAAGTCCTACAATGACCACACCTACCTCTTGTCCTAAAAGGAAACAAATAAATAGTCGGGGTAGGATTAATAAGGTAGGGTGAAAATGAAGAAAGATTTATCCTGTCCTTAGAGAGTTACTCACCACTAACTGGCCAGGCACATAAACCTGCCCTGATCAAAACTTTCTCTTGGCACAACACGTCTTCGGTAGCTAGGTACCGTAAACCCAAATCTCTCTCAAAGTACCGGACTACCTCCCTATCTAAGTTAGATAACTCATCCGCTGAAGGGACGCTACACTTATTTAACGAGGTCCAGTAGTGGGGAATACCAAGAGATTTGGAAGGCTTTACCCAGACAAACTTGTTCTGCCAAAAATTTACCTTTGAAGGATTGAGCTCTATAAACTTAATTCCGTTCTTTCCCTCAAAGGTAACAACACCCTTGACCTGTTTGGCTCTAAATAAAAAATCAAAGCTACGAGTAGAAGGAAACAATCCAGCTACAAAGCAAGTAAGAAGGAAACCGTAAATATTACGGAAACCGTTAGGGGTGATTTGGTTGGGACATAAAGAATATTGTCTAAGAACCCATTCTAGGATAGCCGGTAAGGGAGATCACAAACCGGCCTCCAAAGAATCCACACTAACAGAAAAGAATCCCGGGACACGAGGTATAAAATATTGTCATTCTCCCTAGGACCCACAACCTCATAATCATCTGAAAAAAAATATTTTTCACGGAATTTTCTCATCCCCTCTGCCGTGGCTAAAGAGAATACAAGAGTTCCCAGGGGAAGAGCAGCGGCTGTGTCAGGATACAGAGCACGAACGACTATTTCCTAAGTAGACATTGGAGATGAGGGAGCCAATTGAGATAACGGCTCCACCATCATTCCCTCTTCAGAAGATGCTCCTCCAGCATGGCCTAGACATACATTGCCCTTCTGTACGCATTTTGGAGCCATTTAACTAGTTCAAGAAAGAAATGAGACAAAAAAAAACAAGGTTAGGAAGGGATCTTACCCTAATAAAGAGTAAGGGTCCCACCAAAGTTTCCCGTTGATAGGGCGGGGCTGTTCATGTCAGAAATCGATAGTGCACCCTCAGAGCTAGGCCAACATATAGAAGGAGAAATCGTCTGGTCAAAAAACACCCCCGTATGCACAGGACTAACGGCAGGATAACTAGTGAGCATCACGTTAAGGTTGTTTATGAGCTAAGGGTCTAGCTTGATACTTTCGTTAAGCCCTTCCATGGGGATCTCAGGTTCCGCCATGGGAACCTTGGATTCCACCATGGAAATCCCAACGAAGAAGTATTATTTTTCAAAAGGACGGAGAGAGAGAGAAAAAAAAGGGTGGGAAAAACCCAGAAAATGTTTCGAAAGCGGTAGAAAAACAACTAATTACCTTCAAATCGTAACAAAAACGGGTGTAAAAGAGAAACGGAAGAGAGGCAGGAGAGGCAGGAGGAGAAATGAAGAGGCGAATGTGGAAATCGCAGAGAAATAGTGACTAATTGAAGAAATTAGGGCTTTTTAGGGGTTTTTATGCATAAAAGGGCGAAATAGATAGCTGGAAAAGAGAGAAAGCAACACATGGCATAAAGCCTCGAAATTCGTAAATACAGATTAACATTACATGGGAGGCGGTTAACCTTCACCTAACGTGGAGGTCCGCAGGCGGTTAGCTTTCGCCTAACGCGAAAGTCTGCAATACTATGAGTCCCTTTAACAATGGTGCTCGGTATTGTTTGCTCCGGTAGAAAAAGGGAGCGGAAGTTGGGAGGCGGTTAACCTTCACCTAACGTGGAGGTCCGCAGGCAGTTGGCTCTCGCCTAACGCGAAAGTCTACAGTACTATGAGCCTCTTTAACAATGGCCCGGTATTGTCTGCACCGGTTGAAAAAGGGAGCAGGAAGTTACGAGGCGGTTAACCTTCACCTAACATGGAGGTCCGCAGGTGATTAGCTCTCGCCTAACGCGAAAGTCTGCAGTACTATGAGTCCCTTTAACAATGGGGGCTTAATATTGTTTGCTACGGCTGAAAAAGGGAGCAGGAAGTTGTGAGGCGGTTAACCTTCACCTAACTTGGAGGTCCGCAGGCGGTTAGCTTTCGCCTAATGCGAAAGTCTGCAGTACTATGAGTCCCTTTATCAATGGGGGCTCGGTATTGTTTGCTCTAGTCGAAAAAGGGAGCAAGAAGTTGTGAGACGGTTAACCTTCACCTAACGTGGAGGTCCGCAGGCGGTTAGATCTTGCCTAACACGAGCGTCTGCAGTACTATGAGCCCCTTTAACAATGGGGGCTCGGTATTGTTTGCCTCGGTTGAAAAAGGGAGCAGGAATTTGTGAGGCGGTTAACCTTCACCTAACGTGGAGGTCCATAGGCGGATAGCTTTCGCCTAAGGCGAAAGTCTGCAGTACTATGAGTCCCTTTAAAAATGGGGGCTCGGCATTGTTTGCTCTGGTTCAAAAAGGGAGCTGGAAGTTGTGAAGCGGTTAACCTTCGCCTAACTTGGAGTCCACAAGCGGTTAGCTTTCGCCTAACGCGAAAGTCTACAGTACTATGAGTCCCTTTAACAATGGTGCTCGGTATTGTTTGTTCCGGTTGAAAAAGGGAGCGGGAAGTTGGAAGGTGGTTAACCTTCACCTAACGTGGAGGTCCGCAGGTAGTTGGCTCTCGCCTAACGCGAAAGTCTACAGTACTATGAGCCTCTTTAACAATGGCTCGGTATTGTTTGCCCCGGTTGAAAAAGGGAGCAGGAAGTTGCGAGGCGGTTAACCTTCACCTGACGTGGAGGTCCGCAGGTGGTTAGCTCTCGCCTAACGCGAAAGTCTGCAGTACTATGAGTCCCTTTAACAATGGGGGCTCAATATTGTTTGCTATGGCTGAAAAAGGGAGCAGGAATTTGTGAGGCGGTTAACCTTCACCTAACGTGGAGGTCCATAGGCGGTTAGCTTTCGCCTAACGCGAAAGTCTGCAGTACTATGAGTCCCTTTAACAATGGGGGCTCGGTATTGTTTGCTCTGGTTGAAAAAGGGAGCTGGAAGTTGTGAAGCGGTTAACCTTCGCCTAACTTGGAGGTCCGCAGGCGGTTAGCTTTCGCCTAACGCGAAAGTCTGCAATACTACTGGTCCCTTTAACTTAACAATGGGGGCTCAGTATTGTTTGCTCCAGTTGAAAAAGGGAGCAGGAAGTTGTGAGGCGGTTAACCTTCACCTAACGAGGAGGTCCGCAGGAGGTTAGCTTTCGCCTAATGCGAAAGTCTGCAGTACTATGAGTCCTTTTAACAATGATGCTCGGTATTGTTTGCTCCGGTTGAAAAAGGGAGGGGGAAGTTGTGAGGCGGTTAACCTTCACCTAACGTAGAGGTCCACAGGCAGTTGGCTCTCGCCTAACGCGAAAGTCTACAGTAATATGAGCCTCTTTAACAATGGGGGCTCGGTATTGTTTACCCCGGATGAAAAAGGGAGTAGGAAGTTGTGAGGCGGTTAACCTTCACCTAACGTGGAGGTCCGCAGGCGGTTAGCTATCACCTAACGACAAAGTCTACAGTACTATGAGTCCCTTTAACAATTGGGCCTCGGTATTGTCTGCTCCGGTTGAAAAAAGGAGCAGGAAGTTGTGAGGTGGTTAACCTTCACCTAACGTGGAGGCCCACATGCGGTTAGCTTTCGCCTAACGCGAAAGTCTGCAGTACTATAAGTCCCTTTAACAATGGAGGCTCGGTATTGTTTGCTCCAGTTGAAAAAGGGAGCAGGAAGTTGTGTGGCGGTTAACCTTCACCTAACGTGGAGGTCCGCAGGCGGCTAGCTTTCGCCTTACGCGAAAGTCTGCAGTTGTGTGCCCCATCTAATATCGGGGCAGTTGTGTGTATCCCACCTAACATTGGGACGGGCGGTAAACTCTCACCGCCTTGAGAGCCCGCAATTGTGTGCCCCATCTAATACCGAGGTGGTTGTGTGTGTCCCACCTAACATTGGGACGCGCGGTAAACTCTCATTAGCTTGAGAGCCCGTAGTTGTGTGCCCCATCTAACACCGAGGCGGTTGTGTGTGTCCCACCTAACATTAGGACTGGTGGTAAACTCTCACCGGCTTTAGAGCCCACAGTTGTGTGCCCCATCTAACACCGGGGCGGTTGTGTGTGTCCCACCTAACATCGGGACGTGCGGTAAGCTCTCACCGGCTTGAGAGCCCGCTGTTGTGTGCCCCATCTAACACCGGGCCGGTTGTGTGTGTCCCACCTAACATCGGGAAGGGCGATAAACTCTCACCGGCTTAAGAGCCCGCAGTTGTGTGCCCCATCTAACACTGGGGCAGTTGTGTGTGTCCCACCTAACATTGGGACGGGCAGTAAACTCTCACCGGCTTGAGAGCCTGCAATTGTGTGCCCCATCTAACACTAGGGCGGTTTTGTGTGTCCCGCCTAATATCGGGACCAGCTATAAACTCTCACTGGCTTAAGAGCCCGCAGTTGTGTGCCCCATCTAACACCGGGGCAGTTGTGTGTGTCCTACCTAACATCGGGACGGGTGGTAAACTCTCACCGGCTTGAGAGCCCGCAATTGTGTGCCCCATCTAACACTAGGGAGGTTGTGTGTGTCCCGCCTAACATCGAGACAGGCAGTAAACTCTAACCGGCTTGAGAGCTAGCAATTGTGTGCCCCATCTAACACCGGGGCGGTTGTGTGTGTCCCACCTAACATCGCGACGGGCGGTAAACTCTCACCGGCTTGAGAGCCCGCAGTTGTGTGCCCCATCTAACACCGGGGTGGTTGACTCTCACCGGCTTGAGAGCCCGCAATTGTGTGCCCCATCTAACACCGGGGCGGTTGTGTGTGTCCCACCTAACATCGAGACGGGCGGTAAACTCTCCCGGGCTTGAGAGCCCGCAGTTGTGTGCCCCATCTAACACCGGGGCGGTTGTGTGTGGACCACCTAACATCGGGACGGGCAGTAAACTCACACAAATGTAAGAATCCACACTAGGGGGACAGAAACATTCAATGATAACCCTTCCCTTTTTTCAAACGCTCGCGAACATGACGCAGGTAATGTTTTAAAATATTCAAAACGGGAGTATTCATGCATGATTATAACAAAATTTCGGTACATTTAATCCCCGGTATTGAAACTACATCGCCAAAAGGAGCATACCACAAAAACTTAAATACAATACCTTCCTACCCTTGAAGTAACCTACTCAAACGCAACTTAAGGTACCATGGGGTCATTTCCGCAACAGTACAAAGATCCAGAGTATGAAAACAGCTGAGTATGGAATACTCAATAATTTCCTAAGAAAAGTATGCGCTCACGAAGATCACCACGGAGAGCGCCTCAAAACACCTGATTATGAGCCGTAAACGTCAGGTACTCCTTTGATATTGTAAAGCTTGTAATAGCCGGGTCCCATCTACCCCCAGACCATGGTAGCCGAACAAATAACCGATCCCGTCTCCCCCAAGAAGAAGGATCATCCACGTTAGTTAAAGTCCAAATAGTAAACAACGGACTCCGAAGCATGACTAAGTACAGCAAAGGCGGACTTGTTAGCACATCCCACCACTTTGAGATTTTTGCTTTGCGGCAAGATAACAGATTTTCCCAAATTACATCCAGAAGAGCCATATTATGTGAGGCTTCTGTCTCAGTGTTCCAGCGAACTATATCGGGATGGTTGTTGGTGCCATCTCCACAGTGACCCTAGTCGGATCAAAAGAAAAGCTCCCCATGTAGACAAACGTGGTCCCTGAAGGAAACATTTCGAGGGCCCATGTTAAGATTTCCCCAGAGGTTCCAATTACCTTGCCAAAAGTACACTTGATAATCATTGGGCCAAAAACCATAACAAGGGTAGGATAAGTCCATCACCATAAGGAAAAGATAGAAACCAAAATGAGGAGCGGTATCAAAACACCCAAACACTAAATTCAATGGGGCATCTAAATAACTCATTGAAATATCTTCGGGCAGCAATATCGGCTGACGCACACTCAAGGCAGGATTGCAGACAAACAACTTTGAGAGATTGTAATCTCAATACAATATTAAACCACCCTGAAGACCGGCTACTCTAACATTATCAGTCAGTACCTCAATTATTTCAGGCGACATGACTGGAGAGAAATCCCCAGTAGACGAAAATACCTCCAGATTGTCACGCAAGAATTCGCTTTATGGCTGCAACAAAAATCCATCAGCACAGCAGTTGAGTGTAGGAAAGGATTGCTTTTCAACGAAATCATAATCTAAAAGTAAACCATAAAACCAAGAGGATGCACAAGAAAATCTCCGAAGAGACTTGGCTGGAAGCCAAGATAACATTTCACGAGTAACATCTTCTATAACTAAAACTTCAAATATTAGCAAGGAAATTAGAAAGCAAAAAGGTGCCAAAAGTAATAAGATTAAAGGGGGTATTTATACGCTTTGAGGCCAAAGAAACTTTGACCTCAAAGCAAAGCGGAGCGGGGCGGGGCGGGGGGGGGGGGGTAACTGATGAATATAAAAATGGTAACCACCGAAACCGTGACATGACGGCCCTCTCACGAACTCATACAGGAGTAAGACCAGGTCCAGGGGTCATTACCGCCCCCTCTCCTGTCCACTCCCAGGCGGTACCGGGTCCAGGGGTCATTACTGCCCCCTCTCCTGACCACGCCCAGGCGGTACCGAGTCCAAGGGTCATTACCGCCCCCTCTCCTGACCACTCCCAGGCGGTGCCAGGTCCAGGGGCCATTACCGCCCCCTCTCCAGACCACTCCCCAGGAGGTATTAGGTTCAGGTACCACTACCACCCCCTCTCCTGACCACTCCTAGGCGGTACCGGGTCCAGGGGTCATTACCGCCCCTCTCTAGACTACTCCTCAGGAGGTATCAGGTCCAGCCCCTCTCCTGACCACTCCCAGGCTGTACCAGGTCCAGGGGTCATTACCACCCCCTCTCTTGACCTCTCCCAGGCGGTATCAGGTCCAAGTACCACTACCGCCCCCTCTCCTATCTGTATCTAAACGGTATCCCATCCAGGGGACATCATCGCCCCCTTTGGCCAATGACACCTGAGCAGTATCACGGTCAGGAGACACCACCACCCCTACTACCAATGGCATCCAGGCGGCACCTCTTCATATATTACACGAACAAGCCTTCATCCACTATAAATAGGAGGAGGACCTTGACAAGGAAACCAAGGAACTTGAGTCTAGTACTACCCTCAAGAACCCAACCAAAAAATCCTGAAACAGCATTCATCAAAAACGTTGAGATCATAGCATCTTTATGCTAGAGCTTAAGGTTTTAGATTTTAAAACCTTATTTGAATTAGTCTATATAAAGATCACTGAAATTACTTGTATTTGTAATCGAATTTTACAGTGGAGAGCCTTCTCTAGTTTTAGGGAGTAACGTGGATGTAGGCTTAGTCCGAACCACATAAATTCTGGTGCATCCTTCACTTATTTTCATTTCTTTTTTTTGGCCAATTTTTTGTTTGTAATTTTGTAGGTCCAATTTGTAACTCTATATCGGAACTCGCATCACTCAGATCACAACATGTCCCTTTTTGAGAAATAGGACACTTTGCACAACTCAAGTAATGTGTCCCGCTACACTCACTCTCCCATCGCAGTCAGCCCTTGTCACATTGTTGTAGCTCATTACCGGCCATAGCCTTACTAACACTATCGCAATCAAGCTGGATGGGTGTCATTCTTATCCACTATGGTTGGATCAGATGCTTTCTTTAAAAATCAATTATGGCCTCACTAGGTTCATTGCTTGCCTACTTTCTTATCCTCAACCACATATTTGCAGTCCTTACGGTGATTTATATGTTGACCCGACTATTTTATTTGGGTTCTTATAGACTACAACATCTAGAGTTTGATTAATGTTCCATTGCATTAGGTTATTCTCAATGATGTTTACATAATGCCCACCTCTCAAGCCATCTAAGAGACCTTGGGAACTGTTATTTAGATTAATTATTTCACCAAACAAATGGAAATGCACTATGAACTTGCTACAATTTGGATGGATGACACCTTAGTGGATGACTACATGCGTAATATGCAGTTTTTCGCCCATAACCCAGTTGTAGTCCGTGCTCTATTTTTTCAGTTGGAATATTATGCCTTCTGTGGCCTTTGTCCCAGTCACAATGCCCTTGGTATTTATATGAATTATGGTGTGCAAGATTGATAATAAGCTCTTTTGGACCCATTTATGTCGGAAAGTGAAGTGTGTCAACTTTTGGGACCACTACTAGCCATGACCCATCCACGACCCTTGCCACTACTGCCTATTAAGAATCTATTACAAATCAAGGTCCCGGCAAGGCTCATCACTGTGGCCAACGTGGTCAGCGGGTGATCCACAGGCTATGCTAAACTCTCCCTATGAGCAAAAACTTTTGTTTTTGGTTCCATATTTCGCTCTCCCGTGGTAAGGTTTAATAGTAACCGTTCAAGTACTGGTGCAAGTATTCTTGGACCACATCTCCTCCTTTGTGTTTGAAATTCATGTATATAGAGGGAAAACATAGAATGGGTTGAATAAATAAAAAGATAAAGTAGTACATGATAGAGTCTAACTATAAGAAAAACTTGTTAGGAACAGTATTCTGAAATTCAGATTTATTCTGGATATATTATTTTAATTAATAAATAAAATTAAAGTTTTAGTCGTTTCCTAGTTAAATTTGTGTAAGCGACCATTTATATTGCATGTGATTTTCAATTGGGAGACATCCATGAGATGAGATGAGTGTAGTCCTCATACTACAATTTTCATGTTTATTCTAAGTGGTTTATGAGACTAAGCCACAGATAGACTTCGAACAAATGGTATGGATTGTTGTTTGAAAGGTTCGTAGTCGAAAACAAGCTTGGACCACTTGTATGCTAAAACTATAATGTGACACTTTAGATGACTTATCTTGGTCATGTGGATGGAGATTCAAAAGTGTTGGATTGGTGTGTTTAATAAGATTGACACACTAATTTGGACAATGTGGGTTACTTATTTCTAGACTACTATCGGAGATGAGTGATTCACGTTATACTGTTTGAACGACAACTCCAAATCCTGAGGGCATTCTAGACTAGTGCATGGAGTGTTAGTTACTTTGGTGTACTATAAGAAAGGTCTAAACGCATGACTGAATTCCCACGTACACTAGGTAGCGACATAAAGTGTGACAAAGATTAGGTATTCAATAGGTAATCTACAGTCTGTTATGAGACACAAATATCCCCTTAGTTGATTCGCAAATATTTGAATAGTTCAGAAACTTTGGCCAAAGTATTCCAAGTGTTTGACATTTGAAATTTATACTATGAATATGTTCAAGTATAAATAAATTATTCAGTGAAGGGCAAGTCGATAACTAATGGAGAAGTTGTGAGAAGAATAACGGTAGCGGTTATATTTATCCTTTGTCATGGACATCTTGTGAAGGGGTTGTTGTCATCATTACAGTCTATTAGGGAGAAATATCGAATAAATAGTTTAAGTCTAGAGTGTAGTGAGATTTATTTAGTGGAATTAAGTCTCATTAAATAGTAATTAAATTATTTCATGAGATGATTAATTTAACTCATTTGGAGATAGATTTAAATTGTTCCGGAGGTCCCTGCGCAAGCCTCTGTATTTATTGCCATTGAAAAAATATTAAAGAATTCATGAGTTGAATTAATTTATTCATGAGATGAGTAAATTTAATTTTGCCAAACATTAATCATGAGATGAATAAAGTTAAAAATTATAAAATAAAACAATTTTAGAAAATTAAAATTCATAAGACGAATTTTTACATGTGTGACATAAAGCAAAACAAATAGAATCGAAAAACACAGTTAAAACAGGTCGTTATCCGCGTGATTTGCATCAGACGAGCCCGCGCTGGGACGCCCACTGGAAATCCACGCGTGTGTAAGCGGGCCAATGATCGGCCCACACGTGGCACGCGGTGACCGGATGAGAGCCGCATGCACTATTCATTGAAACGACGCTTTTTGACCCCTTTTTGAAGTTAAACGCTGCGTTTGGTTTTTAACTGGGCGAATCCCGCATCAATTTCCAAGCCCTTTTTCACTCCAGCACACTCCTATAAATAGAGGTACCTATGGAGAGGTTTGGCATTCAATTGAAACAAAGTATTTTAGGTTTTTCGGAATTGTTTCAGAAGTCTAATTGGAGAGAAAAATTTCCGTTGAAATTTTCTTTCCTCGGTTTAATACTTTTCGGTGCCCACCCTCTTGCCAGTCTGAGGTCATTGCGTAGAAGATCTCGGGGTCTCGATTTTCTTGGTATTCTTTATTATTGGAGCAATTCTAGGTATGTTCTTCTTTCCATCTTCTTTTAGTTATCGCTTTTCTATTTATTTACAGTATTTGTTATTAGGCCTGTTTAAGTTTATTTACTGTTATGAATGTATTAGAATAAAAGGCCTGTAGATCTAAATTAAAAATTTAGATCTGTATATTTAAATTATAAATTTAAATCTGTAGATTTAAAATTAGGAATTTTAAATCGACCTTAGGTTTATAATTATGAATTCTAAACCCCTTCTGTTGCTTAAACTTTAGGGAGAATTTTTTAAAATTTATCCCAACAACCGGTATTAGAGCAAAGGGATTTATAAAGATAAACCCATTCCTAGGTGCTCTCCCACGTGAGGCGTCATGAAGGGTGACTCTCCGATCGGGGGCTTAAATAAAGAGAAGAGTCTCCTACTCTAAGTGCTCTATTAGGTGCCTTTTGTTGTGACCATAGTTCAGTACTGTGAACTAAACGATCGGCATCAGAATTTATTTTTCCAACAAAAGTTACTTTTTTCCAACAATTGATATTAGAGCTAGTCTCTGGTTACATTCATAATATACATAAATAGGTATAATAAGACCGAAATAAATAGATCTGTGATTTAATAAAATAGTAATTTTATTAAGAAGGAAAGTTTGTTGGAATTAGCGATTTAAATAGTTTAAATTATTGAAGCACTAATTGATAATTAGATTATTCCTTTTACGTATCGATTTAAATTTTTAAATCTTTAAAGGAGTTAATAGTTAACTAGGTTGTTTAACGTAACGGTTTAAATTGCTTAAATCATTAAAGAATTAATCGTTAATTCGGATCTAACAACCTACAAGTTTTGAATACATGATCTTTATTATGAGATAATGATCGTTTGGTTAAGATTTGTAAAATCAGATAAGACTAATCTAATGAGATTACATGTCGAAATTAGATACAATTAATCTAATGAGATTAGATTTAATTATTTATTTTAAATTAAATTATTTTTATTTAAAAATCAAAAAAATTAAAAAATTAAAATTTTGTTAGCAGATCTGTTGACTCTGATAGCTGGCGGCAGCGTCTGACATCTGATGTCAGCAATAAAAATAATAAAAAAATATTTTTTATTATTATTTTGTTTTTTTGGATGTGTAGACGTCAGTATTGATTTACATAATAATTATAAATTAATTATTTTATTAATTAATTTTTTTTAGATTGAGATTCTAATTTAGATTATAAGATAATCTTAGTTGTGAATCAGTAATATTTAAAATCAAAGTTAATTTAAATTATTTTGCAATAAGATTCTAAAATAGATTATAGGATAGTTTAAGTTAACTTTATTTTTAAAATTAAATTTTAAATTTAGAATAAGATTCTAAACTAGACTATTGGATAGTCTAAGCTTATTTAGTTTTAGAATGAGATTCTAAATAAGACTATGGGATAGTCTAAGTTCCAAATCGCTACTGTTTTTAAATGATATTGATTTTTATTTATTAATTAGTTTTAGAATTAGATTCTAAGAATAGATTATGAGATAATCTATATTACGAAACTATTTCGAATTAAAAATTAATTTCTATTAATTGATTGAGTTTTAGAATGGGATTCTGAAGTTAGATTATAAGATAATCTATATTGTAAAATGATAATGTTTTAAAAAAATTAATTAGTTAATTATGGTTAATTTTTAGAATGAGATTCTAAAGGGGGTTATGGGATAATTTAGGTTGTGAATGCAATTTAATTAAAAAAACCACTAGTTTTAAAAATCAAGTGCGAGTGAGGTTTCAATTGTTGTAACTTCACAGTCTCCATCACCAGTCTAGCAGCATAGTAGATCGATAGACCTCCTCTCAGAGGATGTTGGTTTGCAAATTACAGGGTTAGACTTCTATTGGGATAAACCAAAGTGCAAAGAAGCAATGTGACCACGCTACCGTGGAGTATTACGTGTCTTTATATGGAGGTTTAGGTAATGGTTTACACTTGACTAGCGTGATGCATTAGCCTCCCCGAGGAGCTTTGTTGTGTCATGTTAGATATTAAGGTAAAGTGGTGAGTTAATCATGGTTACTAAGAGTTATAAGAAAACATGTTAATAGAGAATAGTTCTCACCCGAACTAGCTTCATGCGACCCTGTTGCCGGAGAATAAGGAGTGGTGTGTTTGGGTCATCGTTGTATGCATGATAGTATATTTTGGTGGATATCTGACTTATTGTGTATGCTAAATTGAAAGAATACATATCACTGCATTATACATGACTCTGATAAGATAGTTACTCATTTATTTGCATTTATAATTTTTGAAATGGCTACGACTAGTGCAGTTCACACAATTCTGAAAGATAATGCCTAAACTGGACCAAACTACTTCATCTAGAAAATGAACCTAGACATAGTATTAATACATGAGGGTCATAAGTTTGTTCTCACTTAAGCTCGACTTGTGGTGCCTGCTAATAATTCTGCAGCTGCTATTAAAGAGCGTTATGAACACTGGAATAAGGCTAATGAGTTAGCCAGATGCTACATTTTGGCCTCTATGAATGTACTCAAGCATCAAATGCTTGAGATAGAAATAGTAGCTGAGATGATCAAATATTTAAAGAAAATGTTTGGCGGTCAAGATAGGGCAGCCAGGCAAGAGTTGATAAAGAAGCTTTTGAACATGAGGATGTCAGAAGGGTCATTAGTTCAGGAGCACATCATGAAATTGATGGCGTGCTTGTCTGAGTTGGAGATTCTAGGTGTTAAGATTGATAGTCAATCTCAGCAGTACATCATCCTTAGCTCTTTGTCTAGCTCTTTTACTCAGTTCAGGCTCAACTATACAATGACTAATAAGGATTATTCATTGCCTGAGATGATGACGGAGCTACAAGTAGCAAGGGTGTTACGCGAGTCAAGGGGAGTGTCTACTTTACTCAGGTATCAAGGGCTAGTGGAAGCAAGCTCAATAAGGGATTGATTAGAAAGAAAGGCAAAGGCAAGGTTGCTAGTATAGCGATTGATCCTACTAAAAGGCCAGCAAAAAGAAAGTGCTGCTTTTGCAGAAAGATGGGCCACTGGAAGAGAAACTGCGCAAAGTACATGGCTACTCTTCTTACAAAGACTTCTAAGCCATCTAGTGAAGGTACGTTGATATCTCACTGATTTGAGTCTTGTGTAGTTGAGAGTCCACTAGATTCCTGGTATGTTGACTCAAGTTCAATTGACCAAATCTATAATATGTTACAGGGGCTCCAACCAACCAAGAGGCTACATGATAGGAGTTGTACTTGACAACTGAAGGTGGTATAAGAGCAGCAGTCTTAGTAATAGGAAGCGATAGCTTAGATTTTAGTGTTACTGGAACTAATCAAGATCAATAGGAAGAGGTTCGGAACGAAGAATCAATTGACAAAGTTCATGCCACGACGATCTATATGGAGGGGCAGTTTTGTTGATGCATTCTTGTTGAATAAAGTTTTTTTTATTCTCCAACTCCGGATGAGTTTGAGGCCTTCGACGCCCTTTTTTAAGACTTTTTGTTGTGCCCTTATCTCGAAAGGGCGAGGGTTGCGGCTTTCTTGTGGTAGTAATTGCGAACTCATTCCATTTTTTTTGGAGGATTCGTTTCCTGTTCCTGCGGCTGAGAAGGCTCAAGCTCCGCCCTCCTTACTCACCCCTCTCTCTAAAAAAAGCCCTTCCCCCCCTTTTTTTCCATAATGCAAGCTCCAGAACCGGCGGAATTGCCGAATCCTATCTTTCCTTGAAGTAAGCCCGGAGCGGGGCCCAGCTCTGACTTATTGATTTGATGCCGAGAATCCGATCTGTAGATGGTTTTATTTTTGCTTCCTAAAAATTCTTGTTGATTTGTACCTGCATTGGACAGAAATTTGATTTATGGGATTTATTTAAAGGATAATTATTATTTAGTTGATTTTGATTGTGAACTTTTTATTACGAGAAATAAATTGTTTATTTACTAAGGAACGTGTGTTTATGATTAATTCATGTTGTTTTCTGATTAAAAGTTATTTTGTACATGAGCAATGTAAAATACTTAGAGAAGGATTTTGCAAGTAAACTACAAAAGCAAAAATAAAATAATATTATAAGAATTAAAAGAAAATGACACTAATTTTGAACAGCTAGACACAACTCAAGAATATAGTGGATGCATTAGACACACCTTCTGATAGGAACAAGAATGTTCCAGGTACACGAGGGTTTAGATATGGTGAGAGGATTGTTAGGACACCTGACAAGTTCATAGCGGGAGCCTTAGTGGTTGACCGTAGCATTGAATCTGATCTTTTTAGACATAATGAAGCATTTAAGTCTTATAGTTTTAAGCAATTGGTTAAACAAACCATGCATGTATAAATGTCATTAGGAGAAAGTAGTGATTTCCTTGGTATTGTCTGTCAATAATATACTGCTCATTGAGAATGATGTAGGGGTGTCATTAGCTATAAAAGTTTGGTTATCAGAATAGCTCCATATGAAGGACATAGGGGAAGCCAGCTCTACTCTTAGGATTAAGCTTTTGCGAGGTGGTAAGGGTAGGATGTTGGGGTCTCTCTCCAACCACTTATATTGACTAGACGTTATCAAGGTATAGCATGGAGTCCCTCTTTCTTCTGAGTAGTATTCTAAGATACCTCAAGAGGAGGAGCAATTGAGAAATATTCCATATGCTTTGGCAGTGGGAGGCCTCAGGTATGCCATGTTACAAATGAGACTTGATGCCTACTATGCTGTGGTATAGTAAGTATATGTGAGTCTAACCCAGGTTGGATAAACTAGGTGGCAGTGAAGCGTTTTCTCTAGTTCTTGAGAAGAACTATAGAATATATGTTGATCTTTCAAAGTGACGAGTGAGAGGAATGTCAAGCAGTATTGTATTGCTGACTTTACAATAGAGTAATTGAGCTCACTAAGAGTTAGGGTCAGCAGACCTTTGGTTCAAACTTAAAAGGGGTGAGTATGGACTTTGTCATAAATTGAATTTAGGACAAGTGGGAGATTGTTAGGAACAGTGTCCTGAAATCCAGATTTATTCTGGATATATTATTTTAATTAATAAATAAAATTGAACTCCCAGTCATTTCCCAGTTAAATTTGTGTAAGCGAGGATTTATACTGCATGTGATTTTCTTTTGGGAGACATCCATGAGATGGGTGTAGTTCTAACACTATAATTTATATATTTGTTCTAAGTAGTTTATGAGACTAAGCCACCGATAGACTTGGAACAAATAGTATGGACTGTTGTTTGAAAGGCTCGTAGTCGAAGACAAGTTTGGACCACTTGTATGCTAAGACTATAATGTGACACTTTAGATGACTTGTCTTGGTCATGTGGATGGTGATCCAAAAGTGTTGGGTTGGTATGTTTAATAAGATTGACACACTGAGTTGGACCATGTGGGTTACCTTTTTCTAGACTACTATCAGAGATGAGTGATTCACGTTGTACTGTTTGAACGACAACTCTAAATCCTGAGGGTATTCTGGACTTGTGCATGGAGTGTTAGTTACTTTGGTGTACTATAAGTAAGGTATAAATGCATGACTGAATTCCCACGTACACTGGGTAGCGGTGTGAAGTGTGATAAGGATCAAGTATTCAATAAGAAATCTACAGTCTATTATGACATATAAATGTCTCCTTAGTGGATTCCCAAATATTTGAATAGTTCGGAAACTTTGGCGAAAGTATTCCTAGTTTTTGACATTTGGAATTTATACTATGAATATGTTCAAGTATAAATAAATTATTTAGTGAAGGGCGAGTCGATAACTAATGGAGAAGCTGTGAAAAAGATAATGGTAGTGGTTATATTTATCCATTGTCATGGACATCTTGTGGAGGGATTGTTGTCATCAATACAGTCTATTAGAGAGATATCGAATAAATGGTTTAAGTCTAGAGTGCAGTGAGTGGAGTTAAGTCTCACTAAATGGTAATTAAATTATTTCATGAGATGATTAATTTAACCCATTTGGAGCTAGATTTAAATTGTCCCTGAGGTCCCTGCGCATGCCTCGGAAAAATATTAAAGAATTCATGAGATGAATTAATTTATTTGTGAGATGATTAAATTTAATTTTGCCAAACATTATTCATGAGATAAATAAAGTTTAAAATCATAAAATAAAATAATTTTAAGAAATTAAAATTCATAAGATTAATTTTCACATGGGAGAAACAAAACAAAAAAAAAAAAAAATCAAAAAACACTGTTAAAACAAGTCATTATCTGCGTGATTTGCATCAGACGAACTAGCGCAGGACACGTGGTAATCCACGTGCCCGTAAGTGGGCCAATGATTGGCTGACATGTGGCACATGGTGACAGGACTAGAGCCGCGTGAACTATGCATTCAAACGACGTGTTTTGACCCTTTTTGAAGTTAAATGTTGCGTTTTATTTTTAACCAAGCAAATCCCAATTCGATTTCCTAGCCCCTTTTCACTCCGGTACGCCTCTAAAAATAGAGGTACCTATTGAGAGATTTGGCATTCAATTACAACAAATTATTTTAGCATTTCTGGAACTATTTCAGAGCCCTAATTGGAGAGAAAATTTTCCTTTGAAAATTTTCTTTTCTCAGTTTAATACTTTTCGGAGCCCACCTCCGGGTAGTTTTAGGTCATTGCATAGAAGATCGAGGGATCTCGATTTTCTTGGTATTCTCTATTATTGGAGCAATTCTAAGTATGTTCTTCTTTCCTTCTTCTTTTAGTTTTTGCTTTTCTACTTATTTACAGTATTCGTTATTAAGTCTATTTAAGTTTATGTATTGTTATGAATGTATTGGAGTAAAAGGCCTGTAGATCTAAATTAAGAATTTAGATCTGTATATTTAAATTATGGATTTAAATCTGTAGATTTAAAATTAAAAATTTTAAATCGTCTTCCGCTGCATAAACTTTAGGGAGAATTTTTTGAAATTCATCCCAACAACCAGTATTAGAGCAAAGGGAGTTATAAAGATAACCCCATTCCTGGTAGCTCTTACACGTGTGGTGTAACGAAGCATGACTCTTCGATCGGAGGCTTAGGTAAAGAGAAAAGTCTCCTACTCTAAGTGCTCTAATAGGTGCCTTTTGTTGTGACCGTAGTTTAGAACTGTGAACCAAACAATCGGCGTGAGACTTTATTTTTCGAACAAAAGTTACTTTTTCATCAGACTTTATTTTTCGAACAAAAGTTACTTTTTCCCAACAAAACTATCCTACATGAATTTCTATATGATAATAACCTCCATTAGGATCTGGTGAATCTGTATTATACTCTACTAATTGTTATGCCAAATACACTAATTGTAGCTCATATACAGTATGGTAATAAATCTACTATATCAGTAATTTTGGGTGAAAATTGGTAAGATCCTAACAATAATTTAGAGGATTTTGGTATAGGGTTTGTGGGTGCTAATAATTTCAAGTCTTAGGGAATGCATTATATATATATTGAAATTTTAAGTACCAAAGGGGTAAATGCTCAAATCTCAAGATGCTTGAGTGATAATATAAAATATATCAAATAAAATTTGAATCCTCAGTTCTATTTGAGCTTGTATTTTAATTATTAATAGAAAGATGAGAGGGGGTGATTCAAATTAAGGACCTTTTGTTTTATGGCCTCAATCTTAGTAGTTTTAGCCTTAGAGAAAATAAGATAGGTATTTGCATATAGATTCCAGATTTTAAAGAAAAGGGGCTTCGACTGCGATGCAGGGGTTATGCGAAGGTGGTAGCATGGTGAATAATAGGGAATATTGATGGCAGTGTGAAAGGGGGCCTAGGAGGACGACGATGGCATGGTGAATAGTAAGGAATACCAACGATAGTGTGGGTAGTAGGTTAATTTTCTAAGACATTTCATCTTAGATGTCGCAGGAAAAACAAAAGTCTTCTCTCCACTATTGAGACTCAAGTCTGAGAAGGACTTCAGGTGGAAGGAGCCATATCAAGCAGCGTTCGAAGCCATCAAAGAGTACTTAATTAGGCCGCCAATACCTATTCTACCAAAGCAGGCAAGCCTTTGAAGATCTACATCTTTGCTTCTAGGGAATCTATTGGTTGTTTGCTTGTACAGGAGAATGAGCAAGGTTTTAAATAGGCTGTATTCTACCTTAGCCATTGTCTAAATGTGTGTTAAATAAAATATTCTTCAATTGAAAAACTATGTCTATTTTTGTTCTATGCCTCTACAAAATTGAGACATTATTTCTTGGCATTCATTATACATGCGGTTGCCCAAACAGATATGCTTAAAAATATGATAGATAGGCCATATTTGAGAGGAAGATTGAACAAGTGGAGCTTAGCCCTGCTTCAATTTGATTTGGTTTATGTCTCACAAAAGTCAGTAAAGAGGCAGGCCCTAGAAGACTTTGTAGTAAACCACCCAAACATTAAAACTGGCTTAGATAACAAGCAATAACAACTCCTAACAGTGGAACTGGTGTCTTGGAAATTGTTCTTTGACTGAGCAAGGGCCAACTCTAGTGCTCGAGTAGGAATTTTGATAGAATCCCCAGAAGGAATCATTAGAAAATTAGTTGTCACCTTGGTGGGCAGATGCTGTAATAACATGGTTGAGTACGAGGCTCTCACAATTGGCCTTCAAACTCTCTTAGAAATGTAAGTCCACAACATTCTTGTCAAGGGAGATTCACAGCTGGTGATTTGCCAAGTGAATGGAGAGTTTCAATTTCGAGTGATTCCTTGAATCAATATGTGTCAGCAGTACATAAGCTATTGAGTAAATTCAACA
This sequence comes from Simmondsia chinensis, assembly GCA_018398585.1. NCBI lineage: Eukaryota > Viridiplantae > Streptophyta > Magnoliopsida > Caryophyllales > Simmondsiaceae > Simmondsia > Simmondsia chinensis. The sequence goes on along the minus strand of JAGTTD010000002.1, from coordinate 30,472,431 downwards.
AGGTGCAATTCGAGCACATCCCTATAAAGCAAAATAAGGCAGCCAATGACTTGGCTTAGTTAGCATCAGGGTACAAGTTATCTAGAACTTGGTGTAAATAAACTATAGTCATTAAGACTAAGGTTTTGGATCATGAAATTAAGTGGGTCGAGTCCTTCGATGGTGCAACAAGTGGATGTTTGGAGCACTATGCAGCACATCAGACTGTCCTGAGTCTACAAGGGGACTAGAGGAAGCCTTGAATGGATTACTTGAACAACCCTCGGCATTATGCTAAGGACAGAAAAATGAAAATGAGAGCTCACAGGTTCCATCTAGATGGTGAATCTGGAGAACTATACTAAAGGGACGCTAGTGCAGTGCTTCTCAAGTGCCTAGACTTGAATTAAGCAATGCTAATAATGGTTGGAGCACATGAGGATATCTGTGGATCCCATCTGACTGGCAATAAGATGCATTGGTTCATCAGGTTTTATGGATATTATTGGCCATTAATGATGGATGATTGCATAGAGTATGCCAAAGGATCCAGAGCATTGCCAAAGACATGGATATGTACCTAAAGTCCCTGCTGCTAAGAGGCATGTTATTGTTTAACCATGGCCAGAGGCTGGGCAATGGACATTATAGGGGAAATTAACCCTCCTTCCAGTAAGCAACATTCTTATACTCTTATGGACATTGATTACTTCACCAAATGGGTGAAGGCTAAACCATGTAGGAGCATCAATTAGCATGATGTGATTGATTTTATCAAAGAATATATCCTGTGTAGGTTTGGTATTCCAGAGACTATCATGTTGGACCAAGCTAAAGTATTTAACAGAGCTGAGGTAGAGGAGTTTACCTAGAGTTTTAATATTGAAATCTTGAACTCAACACCTTATTATGCTCGGGCTGATGGCTAAGCAATATCAACTAATAAGATTCCAAAAGCCAACATGGAGAAGATGATTGCAGACAATCCTATAAGGTGGCATGAGTTTCTATTAGATGCCCTTTAGGCTTATAGAACTTCTAAAAGGGATACCACTGGGACAACTCCTTTTCATTTGACATATGGCCATGACGCAATACTCCCAATGGAGGCAACAGTTCAATTTATTAGACTCGCTCATCAAGGAAAGTTTTCTAAACTTTAATATGAGCAGTCCATGATGGATGAGCTTACCAATTTAGACCAAGTGAGGATTAATACTCTACACAAATTCGAAACTCAAAGGAAAAGAGTTGCCAAAGCCTACAACAAAATGGTCAAACCTAGGTCTTTTGACTTGGGAGATCTAGTCTGGAAGGTGGTTTTTCCCATTGATCAGAGAGATCATGTTTTTGGGAAATGGTCTTCAAATTAGGAAGGCCCATCTAGAGTCATTAAAGTATTTGGGGGGAATGCTTATTTACTCCAAGATCTAGATGGGAGGACTCATCCGAGGGCCATTAATGGTAGATTCCTGAAGAAATATGTACCATCTATCTGGGATTCTAACAATGAAGTCCTTAGGTATAGATTTCCAAAATTATGGGCTTAGTTTTAGTACCAGTGCCTACAGGATCAAGCTCAAGATCCTTAGGTCAATTAAAAAAAAAAAAAAAAAGAAAGAAAGGAACCACCAAATCGATTTAATTCTGAGAGAATACATGGCTTACATATACAAGCATTACAAGACAATAACGCAAGTACAGCCAAAATCGTTCATACAATGAGAAACTGAACCCTAGAAGGTATTGAAGTGGTCCCCAAAATATGAGCCTTGATCACAAGCTTCTTTCTGAAAAAATTAGAGGCAATTACGTCTTTTAAGGTCTCCAAGTGCCATTTTAGCTTCGGAGTTTAGAAGGATTTCGGTAATAACTACCAGGATTTAGGACACTAAGGTATTCCCTTAAAGTCTTAAAAGGATTACCAAAAGGGTAATCGATTTGTCAGCAAAGGTTTAGCTTCTCGGCCATTTTAAGCCTTTAAGGGAATACATAGTGGAATCCAAGGCTTATGGGTTTGCTTACAAAAAAATCCCTTGAAGGTCAAGGTCTGAAGGGTACACAGGGTAACAAAGAAGCCTCATCGCTACTTGTTACTGATGAAGCTCTCCCAAGGCAAGGACCTATATATTTGGCCCAGTTCTAGGGTTTGCAGCCTGAGAAGATGTATCCTTTGATACGGCGAAGGCCCTCCTCCACTAGAGAACCTACTAGGTCATCCACCCGATTCATGTGGCCACTGGCGTGTCGCTATAGCTAGGTGCTGGTGGTATGGGCACCAAAGCTTGTGGGGAGGGTTTAGCATGTTAAAATATGGTGACACCAAGTCTTATGTCCCCCAAGACACGTAAAGGATTTCTGTTTCATTAGGCTATGAAGTATATCAGAAGGGTTTGGTTGCCGAATGAGATTTGTCAAGAGTGCAAGATCACAACAAGAGAGAATAGAGTATAAAGTGAAAACTCCAAGCCGTAACAGTCATACTTATAGGCACAGAAAGGAACAGCAAAAGACATGTTCTCTCGAGAAGAAACCTGTAGCTGTTGAGGGCACATCAGTTATATTTTATCCGTTGTAAATTTGAATTTACCAATGGCTAAAAGGGGGGCATTTGTTTACACCCTAATTTTGTTAGGGCTAGGACGACGCCGTTTTTGGATAAATGCCACGTGGCCATCACATATGGTCTTCCTCAAGGGACGTTTGGTCTTTGGGTGCTGTGATAATGGCGTCTCGAGACCAATTCCTGGGAACATTATTACTGTTGACAAGGGTATCAGCCACGAGATGGCTGAAGGGTGAAATAAGCTCAAGCTTGAGGGGCTACCAAGAAAGCTGCAAGACGGTGGTTTCCAAGCTTGAGGGAGTTACTTGAAGCGCAATTTCAATTGCTTAGGCCTTAAGCTTAATTCAAAAAAATGTGGGGCTTCTAGAGAGAACTTGTACTAAAAATCCAGACATAAGCATCAAGGATTTCACTCCAAAACTCAAGACACGTTGGTGAAGAATGAACACACGTGAAAGAGGAGCTTAGTGGCCAGACTTGGGTGGAGGTGCCGCAAAAATAGGAGCAGCCATTTTTTTTTTTTTTTCTTTTTCTATAAATGAAGGACTCTGCTTCAGTCCAAAGTAGTACACGTATACCCAATACAAAACCTTCTTAAAGTTTTTCTTTACAGCATACTTGTGCTCTTTTCCCAGGAGTATGGTAACTTAGCTAGGCGTAGTGTAACATAGATCATTGTTGTACTTACTACCATTGTAATACAATTCTCAGGCTTCAGGTATGACTTTCCAGGCTTAATCTATTCTAAAAAATTGAAAAGTTGAGATTTGAGGCTTTAGTTTAAGGCTTTGACGGCCAAGGCTTTGTCCCTTGATTGCGTTGGTCCTGATCTAGTGACCTGAATACGGTTTGCTCCACCTTAATCTTGTCAAACCTAAAATCATTCAAGTTATTATAAGTCAAGGGTTCTCAACTTAGAAACCTGATTGACTTAGGGTTTTAAGTGGTCTACTGAGTTCTTGGGTTTCTCTCCACCTTAGTTCTCGACATTTAAGTGTATGAGGAAAGGTGTCTGTGGGCCCTGCTTTATCACTGTAACTACCACTTAAATTAGGCCCATATCCTTTAATTTTCTGTCAAAAATATACATTAACAATCCACAAAAATATTTAACAAGGTCTTCTTAATTGAAACATAAGCAGAACTCACGGTATAACCAAAGTCAGATACACCAACATATCACAACCATTTCTCTAAAAAAGGTGAATGGTTGAGGTCAAAGACGTGCAGTTCATAATTAGGCTCACTCCGTAGTCGCGGTGAGTCCCTTTTGCACGTTTGTTTTATTTTCATATTATACGGTGACCACACATACATCACTTGAAACAAAATAGAGCAAACACCTAGGAGAAGCTCATTAAGATGAGAAAAGAAATAGATTGAAGATGAGAGAGAAATTGGAGACAAGAGACAGAATTAAAAGATGAGAGAAAACATTTAAGTCTTTGATTATTTTCTTGATGATCAATACATTCGAATGGTCTCCTATTTATAATGTCTAAGTACAAGTATCAGTTCAAATCAAATTAAATTCAAATTTATTTAAAAAATGGCAAGAATAACAACCCCTTAAGAAAAAGCTAGAAAAGTAGTTGATGAAGAAGCTTCTAGAATCCAAGGTAAGCTGGCGCGTCCTGGAGAGCCACTGGGTACCGAGAGTACCGACTGAAGAATGAGGAGCTGCTTGAGCTTGACGTGGTCCTGGCTGGAATCTCGACAAGGCCCTGGCTGCGAACTGGACAAGGACCCAACTGTGAACCGCTGCGATCTTGACACCAGATAATGCACATGACACTACGAACCCTGGCTACGATACTTGACACTGTCTTGGCTCGGGAACGCTAACATGACTTTGACAACAACTAAAAGCTACTTTAATCTTTATTGTCCAATGCTCCTAGCTGGCGCTGGGCTATGTCACGGCTACGTTCGTGACATTGCCCCCCTCTCGAGACAATCCTTGTCCTCAAGGATTGAAATTCAGAAACTTTTCCCAAACAAAGGATAGGTCTTCCCACGTTGTCTCCTCCTTGTACCAGTTTGCCCAGTGCACTAGGACTTGACGCACTCTCCTTCCATTGCGCTTGGCCCATCAATGTTCTAAGGTTCTTACGGGCTTAATAATAGCATTCTCTCTTTCTTTAGTCTTTTTTATTCGGTCTACCATTCCTCCCAACTTTTTTTTGATGGCCTTCACTATGCCTTTCCTTGTCAGCGAGTTTAAGGTAACCTTCTTCTTGATGCCTTGTAGCTTAACTTCTTTCTCTCCTTTGTGACAGGTGAACTCAAGGGCTACAAAGTCAAATGTTCTTGGCCCGTGCTTTTGGAGTCAATCTACTCCAAGGATCACATCACTTCCCATTAGTTTCAATGCTTTTAAGTCATCTTCAAATGTTTCTCCTTGCACCTTCCACTAACCTTGGAACAGCGTACGTAGCTCATTAGGACTTCACCATTTGCCACGGTCACTGTCATTGTTGTTGTAGGTTGTGTCGGTAATTTAAGTTCTTTCATCAAGCCATCTATGAAGCTATTGGTGCTTCCGCTATCCACTAAAATTGTTATAGGTCGTTTCTTAATACTTCCTCTAAGTTTTATGGTGTTGTGCATGACCTTCATGTCCAAAGCACTTAACAAGACTTCCATGTCTTCTTCCTCTTCTTGAAATGCTTCTTCCTCTTCACGGTCCATCTCTTGTTCCTTTGATTCCACAACTCCACACATGCTATTGAGTTGTTTTTCTTTACATCTATGCCTAGGGAAATAATGTTCTTGACATCAGTAGCACTTCATGTAGTCGCGTTTTGGCTGCTAAGAACATGTTGGCACTGTCTTCCCTTTCTTGGACACGACTGGCTTGACACTTTAATTGGAAGAGTGCCGAGGCCGTTGCACCTGGCCTGACGCACTGGATTTGGACGCGGTTTCATCCCTGCCCACATGAGAGGGCCTAAGAATGGGCTGCATGGTGGTCCTCATCTCTTCCATCGCGATTTCCTGTAGTCTTGCCTGTTCAAAAGCAGTACTCAAGTCTGGCGGTTTGCTGGCTTTAGTCGAAGCTCTTAGAGCTGGCGTCAATCCTCTAATGAAACTTGAAATAAAGTAAGCTTCGCTCAACGTAGGATGATAAATTAGCATCCAAATCTTTAACTCCTCGAAGCGGATCATATACTGCTCCACAGCTTCGGTTTGTGTCATCTTACTAAACTCGTCAACCACGTCTTGAAAAGATTGATCTCCGAACCTTTTGCTCAGCTCATCTATAAAAAAATGCTAGGATGTCTCAGCTCCAAGGCATGATACCACGTATCTCTATAATCGTGAAGATGACTTGAGGCATTTTCCACCCATTCTTCCACTAGAATGTGATACCAAAAAAAGTATTTGAGCCACTTCCTGATCCAGGCTCTCGGATAAGTGCAATCAAACCTCGGTAGATCAAGTTTCGGAGTGTGATGCACAGACCACGATCGGTTGCTTCCATTATTATAGCTGTGATGTCCTTTCTCAAGGTTGCGTGTCTGGCTTCTGATTTCTCTTAGTTCATGTGGTGGTGGTGGCAGGACTCCCTAACCTCCCAACCTTACATAATTTTTCGATCCTCCAGCCTCTCTATGGGTTGCAACCTCTAGAACTACCTCATGATTCACTTCCAGTTGCTTTTCTTGACCTGTAACAAGCCATTTTACATCCATTGCAATTGAGTCTACTACGGACGCGAATTTGTCTATATTAATTTGGTTCCCTTTGATGGAGGATCGAAAGTCTTCGTGGATGCGGTTTTGTTCTTCCCTATCCTTCGCTCGATCTCACTGCTAAGTTTGTGCCATGGCATCGCGATGTTTCTCAATGGCCAAAAGTCTTTCCTAAGTTGCATTGGAATCTTCAGAAGTTGACATGGTTAAGGCAGCTCAATAGCTTCTCCTCTTTGCCAGATTGGGATCGAAGAAAGCTCAATAGCAGAATTTTTTTAACGATCGTGAGATAATTCTGATATCACTTTGTCACGATCCTAAGATTCGTGACTTCAACTTGGAACAGAAAATTAAGAGAAAATTTAGAATTAAGATGAGAAGAGAAATAGATTGAAGATGAGAGAGAAATTAGAAAAATTGGAGACGAGAGAGAGAATTAAACGCTGAGAGAAAAGATTTAAGTCTTTGATTATTTTCTTGATGGTCAATATATCCCAATGGTCTCCTATTTATAATGTCTAAGTACAAGTATCACTTCAAGTCAAATTAAATTCAAAATTATTTGAAAAATGGCGGGAATAGCAGCCCCTTAAGAAAAAGCTGGAAAAAGTAGTTGATGAAGAAGCTTCTAGAATCCAAGGTAAGTTGGCACATCCTGGAGAGCCACTGGGTACCAGGAGTACTAGCTGAAGGATGTGAAGCTGCTTGAGCTTGGCACAGTCCTAGCTGGAATCTTGACAAGGCCCTAGTTGCGAACTGGAAAAGGACACGGCTATGAACTGTTGCGATCTTGACACCCGATAGTGTACATGGCATTGCAAACCCTGGCACGGAACCTGGCTACGATCCTTGACACTGTCATGGCTCGGGAACACTGACATGCCTTTAACAACAACTAAAAGCTACTTCAATCCTTATTGTCCAATGCTCCTGGCTGGTGCTGGGCTATGTCATGGCTAGGTCGGTGACAAGAACGCTCGTAAGGAGAGATCTATTCCCTCCCCCATTGTGAATGGCTTGCACCATCTTCATCTTAAGGTTTTGAACTCTAACATTCGGATTGAGCAACTCAACAAGAATCGTAGCCAAAGTCCCACGATTGAACTAAAAGGAGGCTTCGGCCCCATCCCCAATTTTCTAAATGAGGCACTACGTGTCCTCTTTTTGCAAGAATTCTTTTCTATGTTAAGGAATTCGATGTCTTTGCAAAATAGCCAAAGTACTCTAAGTTTCTCAAGTATTTAACTTTTAAAAATTTCACCCACATGTTATTCGAATTGTTGATGACTTTTCCCTGTAACTTAGTAAAGAAGACCAAGTTAATAGCTTCCATTTTTCTGAGACCCAGCTCTCTAGCAGCCTTAGGCTTACAAACTTTACTCTAAGCCACCAAATTTAAGTCATCAATTGAATCCATCGATTAATGATTGCGAACAAAAAGGAGCTAATCTTCTGCGGACAAGAAGCATGGTTTTGAAGGGGCCTCTCCATCAACTTTAATTCCAGTACCCGATTTCCTCTTACCTCCAAGGACCTAGAGGTTCAAAGCAAGAGCATCAATGCACAAAATAAATGAATAGGAAGAGAGGGCTATTTCAGTAGATAATGGTATAGGCTGGACTACTTCACTTGGGTGCATATAGACTGAGTTTGATCACCGCTGCTCTGACTCAGGCTATTCTTAATGTAGTTTCCACTAAGCCTTCCTATAAAGCCATGCAGCAGACCTTGGGAAGTGTTATTTAGATTAATAACTTCACCAAACAAATGGAGTTACACCTTGAACCTGCTACAATTAGAATGGATAGCACCTTAGTTAATGACTACTTGCTTAATCTGCAGTTTTTTCCAATAACCTAGTTATAGTTTGTGCGGTATTTTCTAAATTGGAATACTATGTCTTTCAAGGCCTTTGTCCCCCCTCACAAAACCATTGGTATTGCTATAAATTATGGTGGGCAAGCTTAACATTAAGCTCCTTTGAACAAATTTATGTCGGAATGTGAACCGCGTCAATGTTTAGGACCCATCCACCAACTTTGACCCACCCACGACCCTTACTACTGCTGCTTATCAAAGATCTATAGTACATCAAGGCCACAGGTAGGCTAGCTGTAGAGATGGGGGTCACAAGGGCCAGGCTCATCATTGTGGCCAACGTGGCCAGCAAGGTGGTCCACAAGCTATGCTAAACTCTCCCAATGAGATGAAAATTTTGTATCTGGTTCCACCTTTCGCTTCTGTTATGGCAAGGTTTAACAGTAATTCTTCAAGTTCTAGTGCCTATATTTTTTGTCCATCCCTCCTTGTTTATGACTAATTATCATGTATATAGAGTGAAAATTACACAATAGATTGACTATATATAAAGATAAAATAGTATATAGGGTTATATATTCTAAATGTCCATGTACTTTGTTCATTGGGTCAATTTAGTCCTTGTAGTTAATTCTGTCAATTAAGTCCCTATACAATTCAAAATATATCAATTTAGACCTTAGAAAAAATTTTATATTACGTTTTTTATGAAATTTTAATGGTTCGGTCACGAATTATGTTAAATTGAGTAAACAGAGGAATTTACAATAAGTTGGTCGCATCTAACATAATTTTGCCGTTCAAAATTACGACATTAACTTAAATTTGATCAAAGGACTAAATTAACATATTTTGAATTGTTCATGGACTAAATTGACATCATTAAAAGTATGAGGATCGATTTAATACAATGGACAAAGTACAGGGACCTTTGGCATAAATAACCCTAGTATATAATAAAGTCTAAGTATGAGGAAAATTAAGCTAGATGAGTTTCTATCCGACAATAACTTCCACTAGAATCCAGTGAATCTTTATTATATTCTACTAATCTTTTTGCCAAAAATGCTAATATAGCTCATACATAGTATGGTAATAAATCTACTACATCAGTATTTTTTGGTGAAAATTGGTTTGATCCTAACAAAAATTTAGCAGATTTTGGTATAGGGTACATAGGTACCACAAATTTCATATCTCATGGTATGCATTATATATATTGAAATTTTAAGTACCTAAGGGGTAGATGCTCAAATCTCAAGGTACTTAAGTTATAATATGAAACATACCTTGTGAATGAACAATATTAAGAGCATACACAATAGGATGTCAGGAACTTCACAACAACTTATACCTTCAAGGATATCAATTGTTAGGAACACACACGAATCACCGAACTATAAATCGAAATAGAAAATATGATAAAGGGATTAGGGAAATAATTTAAACACCAAAATTTACATGGTTTAGTTGAAACTTATATCCACGGAGGGGGAGCAACATAATTTTACTATAAGAACAGAGGAATTACAATAGTGTTTCTCACTTATACTCTATCTCCCACTCTTTGTACAACATTTTTGCACGCCTGCCAAAACCATAGCACAAGAGGTTCTATTTATAGACCTCTACATTCATAACTCTCAAGAGCCCAAGAATCACCATCATTAAGCACCAATAAATCCAGTCATGAATTGACAGTTTTGGGATATTATTAGTCTCCATTCTTAGCAATCTCCCCACTTGGAGACTAATAAAGATGGCAAACAGTTTTTGCACAATAGTCCTCCATGTTATTCCCTCACACGCAATTACCATGCGCCAGTTCTAATTTTAATTTCTAACTCAGTCCAATTTTATGCTTCGATAGCCAATTAACATAAATCCGTTGACTAACACGATCCCACAAAATTATAAAATCAAGCTCGGGACATAATACTAACTCCAAGAGAGAAAACACCAAATTTAATATGGTCTTTAAATTTGGTCAACACGACCTTAACCAAACACCCAAAACATTAAACCCAAATTGTAAAAAGACCAAAAGCTGCAGCGTCACTTCAAAATTCACTCTCTCTCTCCCCACTTCCTTTTCTCTTCTGCGGCTCTCTCTCTTCTGACTCTTCATCTTCTTTTTCACCGAAAAACCATGTGACCCTTTCACCTCTCACATCAATGACCACCGTCATCTTCAACACTTGAGCACCACGGAGACACTCAGGCAACCCACCACCATAGTCACTGATGAGTACAAAAATGGTTCACAGAGATGGCGGTAGGACTACCGCAAGAGTCAGGTCGCCCACGTTTATACCGCCTACCTTTATACCGCCCCTCCTCATCTATACCGCTCACCTTTACACTGCCTACCTTTATACCGCCCCTCCTCATCTATACCACCCCTCCTCATACCGCCCACTTTATATTGTCCCTCCTCATTTATACTGCCCACCTTTTACTTGTCTCCCAAGAATCCCCAAAACTCCTCCCACTCCCTACAAATAAAAAAGAAACTAGAAGGTAAACCCAAGGAACTTGAGTTCGGTCCCCCCTTCACGAACCCAAACAAAAAACCCCGAAACAATTGGCGTCGTCTATGGGAAGAGCAAAAAAAGTTTTTCTCAAATAACAAACACTAGTCAATCCATCACCCCAGACAGGGGACATAACAACCCCTACTACGTAACCCAAGAACAATTTAACCAGCTCCAGCAGCAGATACACCAACTCTTTATGTAAGCGCCCCACAATGATACGGAACGCATCCCCGACCCAAGTCGATTCACGGCCACAAGGGGAGCGTCACAACACACCCAATCCCATAATCCCAACATGACTACCGCCTCCATGGCAAGCACGTATCGGAATCATGCAAAGAGAGGTGACAAAAGGACCCTTAGAGCAGCCACAGTGTGTTCAGTACCAGGAACTCATTCACCATTTACGCCCCGGATCCTTCTTGCCCCAGCAGGAAAAGTAAAAATCCCAAACATTGAACCCTTTGATGGAACTCAAGACCCAGAAGATCATCTAGCCAGGTTCATGGCACGGATGTATCTACAAGATGTGGAGGAAGACATATGGTGCAAGTGTTTCCCGGCTACCTTGAAAGGAGTGACCCAAAACTGGTTTGCGTCCCTGCCTAATTCATCAATAGATAGTTTTTCCGATCTCTCATAATGGTTTGTTCGTCACTTCATCAGCAACAAATGAAGGAAGAAGATGGCAGCTCACCTTCTTAAGCTTAGGAGCATGAATTGGAACCGCCGAGGGGTTATGTGCAGCAGTTCACATGTGCAATGATTGATGTTGCAACTCTGTCTGATGAAACAGCTGTTACTGCCTTCGTTAACGGACTACAAAATTCCAGTTTCAAAGTTGCACTGGCAAAGGCGCCTCCGTCAACAATTGATGATTTATGGCAAAAAGCTAATAAGTATGTCTCAGCTGAGGACGTCATGCAGGCAACCCCGAGGCCAAAACAGGCATGAACAAGGATGTCCCCGGAGCCCAGAGATAGTGTCAAGACACCACAAGGTAACAACAGCCTAGCAAGGAGGCCTGCGCCTGCTTTTAGACCACAACCTCAATCGCAAGTTCCCCGATCACTCCTGGAGGTAAAGACAGTTGAACCATCCAAGGACTCCGATGCCATACCATCCCGAGATAACCACCCAAAGCGATGCGACTTCCATCAAACCTCAACTCATAACCCAGCAGAATGTTGTACCTTGGAGTATCGCCTAAAAGAGGCCAAGCGCAAAGGACAGTGGGAAGAATACGCAAGTTTGAAGAAGATAAAGACAAGAAAGGCTCATAAGCCCAAGGACGATGGCAGTAACCCTAGGAGTTCAGCGCCCAAGGTCATAGCTACCATCATGGGAAAACCGCAACCCTCTCCACACGAGAGAAGAGTAGAAGGGAAAGGGTGAGAACCGCACGTTACGTAAAAGAAATCCAAATGCATAGGGTTTATTGAGGAGGACGCTCAAGGGAGGGACATACGCCAGGAGGACCCTCTGGACATCACCGCTGACATCTGCCAACACACCGTGGGTAGGATCTTGGTTGACCAGGGTAGCTCTGCAGATATACTCTTTTTGCAATGTTACGCCAAGATGGGAATACCGACCACAGCCCTTACCCCCGCACCGTGCCCTGTCGTGGGATTCACAGTGACTCCTATCACCCCGGAAGGAAGAATAACGCTAACCACGGTTTTTCGAAGTGCTGGAGAGCACCGTACGTTACGGACTGGGTTTTTGGTGATAAACGCACCCTCTGCGTATAACGTAATTTTTGGAAGACCTTCCTTAAACCGCCTGAAAGCGGTGGTATCAACCTATTTTCTAGCTATGAAGTTTGAGGCTGATACTAGAGACATAATGATGATACGGGGAAGCCAGGGCTCGACCTCCGAATATTACCATACTTTCCCTGACTTAGCAATCATGGCCGCTGAGTCAGCTGAATCAGGAACCTCTCTAAATCCACATCCGGCTCCACCCCTTCTAGAAAGGTGCAAATTAGAACCGGGACGTTATACTTATTTGGGAGCTTCACTTCCTCTGCGTTTGAGGGAGGAAATTAGAGAGCTTCAAAGACAATACCGTGACGTTTTTGCGTTTGCTACGGAAGATATGTCGGAAATACCGCCTGAGGTGATCACTCATCGGCTTAACGTGCACCCCAACAAAGCACATGTTAAGCAACGGAAACGCAATTTTTGCGCGGAATGCAATGAGGCTATCAAGGAAGAGGTACAAAAGTTAACACGAGCTAGATTTATACGAGAGGTATTTTACCCTGAGTGGCTCGCTAACGTGGTGCTGGTCAAAAAGCCAAATGGAAGCTGGAGAATGTGTGCAGATTTTACGGATCTTAATGATGCTTGCCCAAATGATTCATATCCGTTACCCAAGATCGATAGACTGGTGGATTCTACAGCACGATGTGAGCTATTTAGCTTTATGGACACATTTTCAGGATACCATCAAATTCAAATGCATCCGCACGACGAAGTAAAAATGGCTTTTATAACCGCGGCAGGAACCTATTGTTACAAGGTGATGCCATTCGGACTTAAGAACGCCGGAGCTACCTATCAAAATTTGGTCAATAAAGTCTTCGCTCCTCAAATTGGACACAACATGGAAGTGTATGTGGATGATATGATCGTCAAGTCAAAGTAGAAACTGGAACATGTCTCCAATATGAAAGAGGCCTTAGAAGCACTCCAGCACTACCGCATGAAATTGAATCTAGAGAAATGCTCGTTTGCCGTACCAGAAGGGAAGTTTTTGGGGTTCATAGTGAGCTCACGTGGAATTGAGGCAAACCCCAGAAAGATTCGTGCTATCCTGGAAATGGGATCCCCTCGTTCACCTAAGGACGTTCAGAAGTTGTCTGGTGGTGTGGCCTCTCTTAACCGATTCATTAGCTGTTCTACCGAAAAGGCTCTACCGTTCTTCAAAATGTTGCGAAAGAAATAGTCACTTGTCTAGAATGAAGAATTTGCACACGCCTTTGACCAACTGAAGCAGCATTTGGAACATCTCCTCACCATTACCTCGCCCGCACCAAACGAAGATCTAAGTCTGTACTTAGCAGTGCCCAAAAATACGACAAGTGCTGTGCTGACAACTGATCGTCAAGGGCAACAATTGCCGGTATGGTTTGTGAGTCAAACTCTTAAAGATCCTGAAAGGCGGTACCCTGCAATCAAGAAAACCACCCTAGCTCTCGTTACCACCGCACGGAAGCTAAGGCCTTATTTTCAGTCTCACACCATAATCGTGTTGACCAACCTTCTTTGTAAGAAATTACTCTCCAAGTTAGATTGCTCAGGAAGGATGCTGGGATGGGTGGTTGAGCTTTCAGAGTATGCCATATGCTATCAACCTCGACGAGCTATTAAGGCCCAGGCCTTAGCAGACTTCCTGGTGGAGTGTGACTTTAGTACTGAAGGACTTGAACTGCCCGCACCTCATGAGGGGAAACCCACCTAGAAGGTATTTGTAGATGGGTCTGCAAACCAAGAAGGTCGTGGTGCAGGGATAGTACTAGTAAATCCAGAAGGAAAGCGTGCAGAATACTTGGTAAGGTTGAATTTTGAGGCTACCAATAATGAAACTAAGTATGAAGCGTTATTGTTTGGGATCGATTACGCCAATGCTGCAGGAGCTACATGTATAGAGGTACTGAGCAACTCATAATTAATTGTAAATCAGGTGACCGAAAAATATGGAACTAAAGAACCTCACTTGACCCAGTACCTCGAGCTCGTCACGGCAAGGATTTCTGAGTTAGAAAGGTTTGACATACAAGGGATTTCACGAGAGGATAACCAACATGCCGACGAACTAAGCCGTTTGGCACCAGGTACACTACAGAACCGCGAAGAGGGAACGTGCAAGTGCAAGAAGACAATATTAAATATGTAAACAGACGCACATCTCCAAACATAATGCAAGTGCAACATGAGGCCAATTGGACGCATCCGATCTTAAGTTTCATCCTTCAGGGAAAAGAACCCCAGGATAAAAATGAAGCACGGAGGCTGCGTGGACAGGCTACACGTTTTGTGATAATTAATCAATAACTATATAAAAGATCATTCACACATCCGTTGTTGAAATGCTTAACCTTGGAGTAAGGAAATTACGTGTTAAGAGAAATCCACGAAGGAATTTGTGGAGTTCACGTGAGGAGACGAAAACTGGTAGGAACAATGTTGAGGGCGGGATAATTTTGGCCTGCCATGAAAAAAGACGTGGACACATTGGTGCAGAAATTTGAGAAATGCCAAAAGTTTGCACAGCTAATCCACGCTCCAGCAGTGCCGTTGCACTCGATTGTTGATCCCGTACCCTTTGATCAATGAGGAATAGACATCTTGGGGCCATTCCCGCTTGCTAACGGGCAAAGAAAGTTTCTTATAGTGGCGGTAGACTACTTCAGCAAATTGGTGGAGGCTGAACCAGTAGCAAAAATCACTGATAACTCCACTCGACAGTTCCTATGGAAGATTATCGTTACACGCTTTAGAATTCCTCAGGCTGTTATAACTGACAATGGGACACAGTTTGTTTCACCGCGATTTCGTAAGTATTGCCAAAGTATGAAAATCACTCTTCACTTCGGTTCTGTGGCCTACCCTCAAAGTAATGGGCAAGCAGAAGCAGAAAACAAGCAAATACTTAGCGGACTCCTATGAAGATTAGATGGGGCCAAAAGAAAATGGGTGGAAGAGCTACCTAGCGTCCTATGGGCCCATCGCACTATTTACCGAGTGGCCACTAGTGAAACTCCATTCATGTTGACTTATGGCGCAGAGGCGATAATCCCCGTAGAAGTAGGAGAACCCAATTACCGTGTGTGCCACAATCATGCCATGGAGAATAAGCATCAATGAAGGCACTCTCTCGATTTAATAGATGAGGTTAGGGAAGATGCCCTTCTTTGCATAGTAGCCCAGAAACAGCGAATATCTCAATACTACAATCAACACGTTAACCCACGAAGTGTAGAATTAGGGGACCTTGTCCTTCGCCGAGTAGGTGTAGCCCAGCAAGGCATTGGAGCCGGTAGAGTGGCAGCAAACTGGGAGGGGCCTTACCGCATAGCTAAAAAATTGGGAGACGACAGTTATAAGTTGGAACGACTTGACGGTACCAAGATTCCACGAACCTGGAATATGAAGAACCTCAAGAAGTACTATGTATAGTCGCGTATACCTTGGACTATGTATATAATAAGATATGAGGGTATGTTAAGTAATTTAGATTCCAAATAGGATAAACGCCTATGTGAGAAAACCGTGTGAAGGATGATGTACACATTTTTATTAAAATACAATTACCAAGTTACCACAAGTGCAATAAAGAAAAGGGGGTCAAGCATAAAGGATATTCATTAATACCGTCATTACAAGAAGTAAAGCAACGTGATGACTGTGAATACCTACAAGTACAAAAAGGAAGGAATTCACATATCATTAACCCTTTAACAAAAATGATAAGTTCCTATCAGGAAACAACAACAAAAAAAAAAAAAAAAAAATTTGAGAGGATGAATGGAAACGGCTAGAATTGACCACTCCCTGAAGTCCCAGGAGCACCAGATGTTCCCCGTGAATGCACAAGGTCTTGATGAAATTGATCCGCCACCTGTTGAAGTAGATCACGGCTAAGGCCGAGGACATGGCGAACCAAGCGGGGAGCAAATCCTGAGAGACCAGAAGTAACGCCACGCCAATAAAAGGAGTTCATCAGGTCTTAGAATTCGCTACTAGCCCTGAACTGTGAAATAGCCTCTGCGGTGTTTTCTGCAACTCCAGGCCTTCTGGCTTAGGCCTCAGCATGAAGTTCTACCACCTGTACTTGGCTAACCTGTAGCTCTTCTCTCAGTCTCTGGGCTTCTGCCGCCATCTTCTCCTTCTCTTCCCTCAGCCATTGGGCCTCAGCCGCTATCTTCTCCTTCTCTTCCAGTTGTCTTTGAGCTTCAGCCGCCATCCCCTCTTTCTCTACCCTTATTAACTGGGCTTCTGCCACGGCTTTCTGTCTCTCCTCTTCTGCCAACTGCACTTCCATTACCGCCTTGTCCTTTTCCTCTCTTATCAACCGGGCTTCTTCTACCACTGCCTCTTTTTCTCCTGTAAGCTACTGTATAGCTCTATCCCTCTCATCCCTCTCCGTTCTTGCTCCTTGAGACTCCTTAGCTAGCTTTCTCCTCTCTTCCCTTGAGTGGGTCAACTCCTGAATGGTCGCCTCTCGTTCACGAAACCACTTCAAAGCCATGGTGGCAGTCCAAGAGCTGATCTAAAACAACAACGCAAACCTATAAATTTGGGATGATGATATACTGGTATAGTCAATGAAAAGAGATACCTTCAGAACATAAGTAGTAACTGTGTCCCCAGTAAGCGGCTGTAAGCTCTCTGAAGGAAATACCGCCAAGCTAGCCCGGCGAACGGCACCAACACCCTCTTGAAGGGAAGAGGAACATGAGTTTGAACCTGTAGGTTGAGAAGGAGCTCCAAAAGGGTTCTCTCCAACTGAGGAAACCTCACTTTAAAAAAGCAAGGGCGGTAATCCAGAAAAAAGGAGAAGAGGGTCTTCGGGAGCAGATAGATTAATTGAAAAAGAGGGAGGAACTCTTCCTGAACCCCCACCATGTCCCACACTCTCACCCCCCTCCAAGGGCGATCCCTGAGCTATTATTGGGGCTCCCAAAAGAGGTTCAGTCCTCAAAGATAAAGAAGAGAACGGTAGGACCTCTGAAGGGAAAGAAGTTCCTTCTAGTGGGGCTAAGGGTAGGTCCAGAAATGCCCCTCTTTGGTTTAATCCACCTTGGGCGGTCCTTGCTTCATTACTGGATGGTTAAACCTCCATCAAAGTTGATTGAACGCCCGATAATTCAGATGAAACCGAAGGCGATTCCCCTGTAGTTGCCTCTGATAAAGGGGCCGAAACTTCAGCGACAGTCTCCATTTCCTCCTCAACCATGGGCTCATCCGTTATGACCCTCTGTGGCTCACCCTGGGAGATATTTCTCTCTAACCGTGGTGGCAAGGCGTCCCCTCTTTGTTCACCACGAGCAGATGGCGGTCCTTCCACGGCAAGAGAAGCCTGAACAATGGGCACATGAGGGGCCTCTTCCTGAAAGGAAGCTACTGCAGGGCTATCTGTAACAACCTGTGCCTTCTTCTTTTTAGCCCTTTAGGGCTGTGTAACCTTTTTGGAGGCTCTTCTCTACCCCCCGTGGTAGCCCTTTTTCCTTTCTTGGTGGTCTTCTTACCCCCAGCCTCTTCTTTCTTTCGCCTTAGTTCCTCACGGTAGGCTTCAGTAAGTCCTACCACGTCTATGTCAGCTTCTTGTCCTGAAGAGAGAGAGAGGGGGGGGGGGGGGGGGGGGGGGGGGGGGGCCAAAAGGAGGATAAATAGAAAATCCAAATAAAGAAAGGCTTCATCGCCCCAAGAAATGGCACTCACCACTAACAGGCCGGGCACACAACCCTACCTTAATTAAAACCTTCTCCTGAGACAATACTTCTTTAGTGGCTAAGTACTGCGAGTTCAGGTCCCTTTCAAAATACTGAACCACCTCCTTGTCTTGGAAAGATAAGCCTTCCTTTGCAGGGATGCCGCACTTGTTTAGGGTGGTCCAATAGGTAGGGATATTGAGAGGCTGAGGAGGCCTCACCCAGACAAACTTATTTTGCCAAAAATGAAATTTAGAGGGGTTGAGCTCACAAACTTAATCCCTAGCTTACCCTCAAAGGTAACCACACCCCTAACTTGCTTACACCTGAAAAGGTAATCGAAGCTATAGGTGGAAGGAGCTAAACCCGCTACAAAACAAGTGAGCAGGTAGCCATAGATATTGCGAAAACCGTTAGGGCTAATCTGGCTAGGACACATAGAATATTGCCTTAAAACCCACTCAAGAATGTTTGACAAGGGGAAGCGAAAGCCAGCTTCTAGAGAATCAATTGTAACGGAAAGAAATCCGGGAGAACGAGGACACAAGATGTTATCGTTCTCCCCAGGGCCTACAATTTCATAATCATATGGAAAATAATACTTCTCACGAAACTTCCTTATCCCCTCCGCTGTAGCCAAGAAGGATGCAAGTGACCCAAAAGGAAGTGCTGAAGCTATCTCAATGTATTGAGCACACACAATCGCTTCATCAGGGGACCCTGTAAAGGAAGGAGCCAACGGTGACAGTGGCTCAACTTCCCGTCCCTCCTCAGCACATGCTCCCCCGTTTCGGCCCAGGGATTTACCTCCTATTTGCACACGTTTTGGAGCCATCTTGCTAAGACAAAATAAGAGAAACCAAAAGAAAGTTAGAAAGGGAATCTCACCCTGATAAACATTAGATGAATCAACAAGGTTCCCTCCAAGCGAGACGGGGGCGTTCATCTCTAAAACCGAGGGCGCACTCTCAGGGCCAGGCCAACAAACAGAAGGACAAATCCCCTCGTCAGGAAGCACCCCTGCCTCTCCAGAATTAGAAAATGGACAACTAACCAAATAGGCCATAAAATCCTCCACGGCTTGAGCATTACCATTAGGTTCTTCCATGAGAACCTCAAGTTCCTCCATAGAAGCCCTAATGGGACGATTTAAGTTAAAACAGAAGAAAAACCTAGGAAAAACAAAATAAAACCTTGTTTCATGCCAAAAAGATGTAAAAAATTAGTAATTACCTTGAAATTAGTTCGAAAATGGAGATGAAAGAAGAGCAGAAGTGGAGATTTGTGAGAGGAGAAAAATCGCATGAGAAGGAAGTGGAATTAGGGCTTTATGAAAAACAACAGGCCTTAATGGCCAAAAAAAGGAGGGACAGTGAATGGAAATGGGGAAAATGAGGCACATGGAACAATGTCTTGGAATCCGGAACGTAAATTAACGCCATCACCTCAAACACTGGGGGCTGGCGGTTGCTTTTACTCCAATTGAAATGGGAGCAGGAAGCTATTCGAGAGCGGTAACTCTCACATAACGTGAGAGCCCACGGTTATTTTAAGTCCCCTCAAACACTGGGAGCTGGCGGTTGTTTTTACTCCAAGTGAGAGCACGGAGTTATTCAAGCGCGGTAACTCACACCTAAGGTGAGAGCCTGCGGTTATTTTGATTCCCCTCAAACACTAGGGGCTGGCGGTTGTTTTAATTCCAATTGAAATGGGAGCACGAAGCTGTTCGGGCGCGGTAACTCTCATATAACGTGAGAGCCCACGCTAATTTTTAGTCCCCTCAAAAAGTAGGGGCTGGCGGTTGTTTCTGCTCCAATTGAAATGGGAGCACAGAGTTATTCAGGTGCGGTAACTCTCACCTAACATGAGAGCCCACGGTTATTTTGAGTCCCCTCAAACATTGGGGGCTGGTGGTTGCTTTTGCTCCAATTGAAATGGGAGCACGAAGCTATTCAGGAGCGATAACTCTCATATAACGTGCGAGCCCGCAGTTATTTTGAGTCCCCCAAAACACTGGGAGCTGGCGGTTGTTTTTACTTCAATTGAAATGGGAGCACAGACTTATTCGGGCGCGGTAACTCTCAACTAACGTGAGAGCCCGTGGTTATTTTGAGTCCCCTCAAACACTGGGGGCTAGCAGGCTTTTTTACTCTAATTGAAATGAGAGCACGAGGCTATTCGGGTGCGGTAACTGTCATATAACATGTGAGCACGCGGTTATTTTGAGTCCCCTTAAACACTGGGTGTCGGCGGTGGTTTTTGCTCCAATTGAAAAGGAAGCACGGAGTTATTCGCGCGTGGTAACTCTCATTTAACGTGAGAGCCCGTGGTTATTATGAGTCCTCTCAAACTCTGGGGGTTGGCTGTAGTTTTTGCTCTAATTGAAATGGGAGCACGGAGTTATTCGGGTGCGGTAACTCTCACCTAACGTGAGAGCTTGCGGTTATTTTGAGTCCCCTCAAACACTGGGGGCTGGCGGTTATTTTTGCTCCAATTGAAAAGGGAGCACGAAGCTATTCTGGCATGGTAACTCTAATATAACGTGAGAGCCCGCGGTTATTTTGATTCGCCTCAAACGCTGGGGGCTGGCGGTTGTGTTTGCTGCAATTGAAATGGGAGCACAGAGTTATTCGGGCGCGGTTACTCTCGCCTAACGTGAGAGCCTGCGGCCATTTTGAGCCCCCTCAAACACTGGGGGTTGGCCGTTGTTTTTGCTCTAACTGAAATGGTGGCACGGAGTTTTTCGGTCGCGGTAACTCCCACCTAACGTGAGAGCCCACGATTATTTTGAGTCCCCTCAAACGCGGGGGGTTAGCAGTTGTTTTTGCTCCAATTGAAATGGGAGCACGGAGTTGTTCGTGCGCGGTAACTCTCACCCAACGTGAGTGCCTGCAGTTATTTTGAGTCCAATCAATCACTAGGGGCTGGCGGTTGTTTTTGCTGTAATGGAAATGGGAGCACGAAGCTATTCGGGAGCGGTAACTCTCATAGAACGTGAGAGCCCGCGGTTATTTGGAGTCTCCTCAATCACTGGGGGCTTGCGGTTGTTTTTGTTCCAATTAAAATGAGAGCACGAAGCTATTCGGGAGCGGTAACTCTCATATAATGTGACAGCCCGCGGTTATTTTGAGTCGCCTCAAACACTAGGGCTGGCGGTTGCTTTTGCTCCAAATGAAATGGGAGCACGGAGTTATTCTGGCGCGGTAACTCTCACCTAACGTGAGAGCCCACGGTCATTTTGAGCCCCATCAAACACTGGAGGTTGGCGGCTGTTTTTGCTCCAACTGAAATGGAAGCATGGAGTTATTCGGTCGCGGTAACTCTCACCTAACGTGAGAGCCCGCGATTATTTTTAGTCCCCTTAAACACTGGGGGCTAGCGGTTGTTTTTTCTCTAATTGAAATGGGAGCATGGAGTTATTCGGGCACGGTAACTCTCACCTAACATGAGAGCCCGCGGTTATTTTGAGTCCCCTCAAACATTGGGGGCTGGTGGTTGCTTTTGCTCAAATTGAAATGGGAGCACGAAGCTATTCGGGAGCGATAACTCTCATATAATGTGCAAGGCCGCAGTTATTTTGAGTCCCCCAAAACACTGGGAGCTGGCGGTTGTTTTTACTTCAATTGAAATGGGAGCACAGACTTATTCGGGCGCGGTAACTCTCAACTAACGTGAGAGCCCGTGGTTATTTTGAGTCCCCTCAAACACTAGGGGCTAGCAGGCTTTTTTACTCCAATTGAAATGAGAGCACGAAGCTATTCGGGTGCGGTAACTGTTATATAACGTGAGAGCATGCGGTTATTTTGAGTCCCCTCAAACACTGGGAGTTGGCGCTTGTTTTTGCTCCAATTGAAAAATGAGCATGGAGTAATTCGGGCGCGGTAACTCACACCTAACGTGAGAACCCGTGGTTATTTTGAGTCCTCTCAAACTCTAGGGGTTGGCGGATGTTTTTGCTCTAATTGAAATGGGAGCACGGAGTTATTCGGGTGTGGTAACTCTCACCTAACGTGAGAGCCTGCGGTTATTTTGAGTCCCCTCAAACACTGGGGGCTGGCGGTTATTTTTGCTCCAATTGAAAAGGGAGCACGAAGCTATTCTGGCGTGGTAACTCTAATATAACGTGAGAGCCTGCGGTTATTTTGAGTCGCCTCAAACACTGGGGGCTGGCGGTTGCGTTTGCTCCAATTGAAATGGCAGCACAGAGTTATTCGGGCGCGGTAACTCTCACCTAACGTGAGAGCCCGCGGCTATTTTGAGCCCCCTCAAACACTGGGGGTTGGCGGTTGTTTTTTCTCTAACTGAAATGGGGGCACGGAGTTATTCGGTCGCCGTAACTCTCACCTAACGTGAGAGCCCGCGATTAATTTGAGTCCCCTCAAACGCGGGGGGTTGGCAGTTGTTTTTGCTCCAATTGAAATGGGAGCACGGATTTATTCGTGCGCGGTAGCTCTCACCCAACGTGAGTGCTTGAAGTTATTTTGAGTCCAATCAATCCCTAGGGGCAGGCGGTTGTTTTTGCCCTAATTGAAATGGGAGCACGAAGATATTCAGGAGCGGTAACTCTCATAGAACGTGAGGGCCCGTGATTATTTTGAGTCTCCTCAATCACTGGGGACTTGCGGTTGTTTTTGTTCCAATTGAATGAGAGCACGAAGCTATTCGGGCATGGTAACTCTCATATAACGTGACTGCCTGCGGTTATTTTGAGTCGCCTCAAACACTGGGGGCTAGCGGTTGCTTTTGCTCCAAATGAAATGGGAGCACGGAGTTATTCGGGCGCGGTAATTCTCACCTAACGTGAGAGCCCGCGGTCATTTTGAGCCCCATCAAACACTGGGGGTTGGCGGTTGTTTTTGCTCCAACTGAAATGGAAGCACGGAGTTATTCGGTCGCGATAACTCTCACCTAACGTGAGTGCCCGCGGTTATTTTGAGTCCCCTTAAACACTGGGGGCTAGCGGTTGTGTTTTCTCCAATTGAAATGGGAGCATGGCGTTATTCAGGCACGGTAACTCTCACCTAACATGAGTGCCCGCGGTTATTTTGAGTCCCTTCAAACATTGGGGGCCGGTAGTTGCTTTTGCTCCAATTGAAATGGGAGCACGATGCTATTCGGGAGCGATAACTCTCATATAACGTGCGAGCCCGCAGTTATTTTGAGTCCCCCAAAACACTGGGAGTTGGCGGTTGTTTTCGCTTCAATTGAAATGGGAGCATAGACTTATTCAGGGGCGGTAACTCTCAACTAACGTGGGAGCCCGTGGTTATTTTGAGTCCCCTCAAACACTGGGGGCTAGTGGGCTTTTTTACTCTAATTGAAATGAGAGCACGAGGCTATTCCGGTGCGGTAACTGCCATACAACGTGAGAGCACACGGTTATTTTGAGTCCCCTCAAACACTGGGGGTTGGCGGTTGTTTTAGCTCTAATTGAAAAGGGAGCACGGAGTTATTCAGGCGCGGTAAATCTCACCTAACCTGAGAGCCCGTCGTTATTTTGAGTCATCTCAAACTCTGGGGGTTGGCGGTTGTTTTTGCTCTAATTGAAATGGGAGCATGGAGTTATTTGGGCGTGGTAACTCTCACCTTACGTGAGAGCCTGCGGTTATTTTGAGTCCCCTCAAACACTGGGGCTGGCGGTTATTTTTGCTCCAATTGAAAAGGGAGCACGAAGCTATTCTGGCGTGGTAACTCTAATATAACGTGAGAGCCCGCGGTTATTTTGAGCCGCCTCAAACACTGGCGGCTGGCGGTTGCGTTTGCTCCAATTGAAATGGGAGCACAAAGTTATTCTGGCGCGGTAACTCTCACGTAACGTGAGAGCCCACGGCTATTTTGAGCGCCCTCAAACACTTGGGGTTGGCGGTTGTTTTTGCTCTAACTAAAATGGGGGCACGGAGTTATTCGGTCGCGGTAACTCTCACCTAACGTGAGAGCCCGCGATTATTTTGAGTCCCCTAAAACGCGGGGGGTTGGCTATTGTTTTTGCTCCAATTGAAATGGGAGCAAGGAGTTATTCGTGCGCGGTAACTCTCACCCAACGTGAGTGCCTGAAGTTATTTTGAGTCCAATCAATCACTAGGGGTTGGCATTTGTTTTTGCTCTAATTGAAATGGGAGCACGAAGCTATTCGGGAGCGGTAACTCTCATAGAACGTGAGAGTCCGCGGTTATTTTGAATCTCCTTAATCACTGGGGGCCTGCGGTTGTTTTTTTTCCAATTGAATTGAGAGCACGAAGCTATTCAGGAGCAGTAACTCTCATATAACGTGACAGCCCGCAGTTATCTTGAGTCGCCTTAAACACTGGGGGCTAGCAGTTGCTTTTGCTCCAAATGAAATGGGAGCACGGAGTTATTCGGGCATGGTAACTCTCACCTCACATGAGAGCCCGCGGTCATTTTGAGCCCCATCAAACACTGGGGGTTGGCAGTTGTTTTTGCTCCAACTGAAATAGAAGCACGGAGTTATTCGGTCGCAGTAACTCTCACCTAACGTGAGAGCCCGCGGTTATTTTGAGTCCCCTTAAACACTGGGGGCTAGCGGTTGTTTTTTCTCCGATTGAAATGGGAGCATGGAGTTATTCGGGCACGGTAACCCTCACCTAACATGAGAGCCTGCGGTTATTTTGAGTCCACTCAAAAACTGGGGCCTGGCTGTTGTTTTTGCTCCAACTGAAATGGGAGCATGAAGCTTTTCGAAAGCGGTAACTCTCACCTAGCATGAGAGCCCGCGGTAATTTTGTGTCCCCTCAAACATCGGGGGCTGGCGGTTGCTTTTGCCCCAATTGAAATGGGAGCACGAAGCTATTCAGGCCCGATAACTCTCATTTAGCGTGAGGGCCTGTGGTTATTTTGAGTCCCCTCAAACATTGGGGGCTGGCTCTTGCTTTTTTTCCAATTGAAATGGGAGCACAAAGCTATTCAGGCGCGGTAACTGACACCTAAGGTGAGAGCCCGCGGTTATTTTGGATCCCCTCAAACACTGGGAGCTGGTGGTTGTTTTTGATCCAATTGAAATGGGGGCGCGGAGTTATTCGGGCGCGGTAACTCTCACCTAACGTGAGAGCCCGCGGTTATTTTGAATCGCCTCAAACATTGGGGGTTGGCGGTTGTTTTTACTCCAATTAAAATGGGAGAACAAAGCTATTCGGGCGCGGTAACTCTCATATAACGTGAGAGCCCGCGGTTATTTTGTGTCCCCTCAAACACATGGGGCTGGCGGTTGTTTTTGCTCCAATTGAAATGGGTGCACAGAGTTATTCAGGCAAAGTAACTCTCACCTAACAGGTGAGCCCGCGGTTATTTTGAATCCCCTCAAACACTGGGAGCTGGCGGTTGTATTTGCTTCAATTGAAATGGGAGCACGAAGTTATTCTGGCGCGGTAACTCTCAACTTACGTGAGAGCCCGTGGTTTTTTTGAGTCCCCTAAAACACTGGGGGCTAGCGGGCTTTTTTGCTCCAATTGAAATGAGAGCACGAAGCTATTCGGGCGCGGTAACTCTCATATAACATGAGAGCACGCGATTATTTTGAGTCCCCTCAAACTTTTGGGGGCTGGCTCTTGCTTTTGCTCCAATTGAAATGGGAGCACAAAGCTATTCGGGAGTGGTAACTCTCATATAATGTGAGGGCCCGCGGTTGTTTTTGCTCCAATTGAAATGGGAGCACGGAGTTATTCGGGCGCGGTAACTCTCACCTAACATGAGAGCCCGCGGTTATTTTGAGCCCCCTCAAACACTGGGGGTTGGCGGTTGTTTTTGCTCCAACTGAAATGGGGCCACGGAGTTATTCAGTCGGGGTAACTCTCACCTAACGTGAGAGCCCACGGTTATTTTAAGCCCCCTCAAACGCGGGGTGTTGGCAGTTGTTTTTACTCCAATTGAAATGGGAGCACGGAGTTATTCGTGCGCGGTACCTCTCACCTGACGTGAGAGCCTGCAGTTATTTTGAGTCCAATCAAACACTATGGGCTGGCGGTTGTTTTTGCTAGAATTGAAATGGGAGCACGAAGCTATCCGAGAGTAGTAACTCATATAACATGAGAGCACGCAGTTATATTTAGTCTCCTCAATCACTGGGGGTTGTCGGTTGTTTTTGCTCCAATTGAAATGGGAGCACGAAGCTATTCGGGCGCGGTAATTCTCATATAACGTGAGTGCCCGTAGTTATTTTGAATGCCGTCAAACACTGGGGCCTGGGGGTTGTTTTTGCTCCAATTGAAATGGGATCACAAAGCTATTCGGGCACGGTAACTCTCATATAACTTGAGTGCCCGTGGGTTTTTTGAGTTGCCTCAAACATTGGAGGCTGGCTGTTGTTTTTACTCCAATTCAAATGGGGGCACGGAGTTATTCGAGCACGATAACTCTCACCTAACGTGAGAGCCTACGGTTATTTTTATTCCCCTCAAATACTGGGGGCTGGCGGGTTTTTTTGCTCCAATTGAAATGGGAGCACGAAGCTATTCGGGCACGGTAACTCTCATATGAGGTGAGGGCCCGCAGTTATTTTGAGTCCCCTCAAACATGGGGGCTAACGGTTGCTTTTGCTCCAATTGAAATGGGAGCACGTACTTATTCGGGCGTGGTAACTCTCACATAACGTGAGAGCCCGTAGTTATTTTGAGTCCCCTCAAACACTGGGGGCTGGCGGTTGTTTTTGCACCAATTGAAATGGGAGCATGGAGTTTATCGGGCACGATAACTCTCATATAACGTGAGAGCCCTTGGTTTTTTTTAGTCCCCTCAAACACTGGGGCTGGCAGTTGTTTTGGCTCCAATTGAAATGGGAGCATGGAGTTATTCGGGCGCGGTAACTCTCATACAACGTGAGTGCTCGTGGTTATTTTCAGTCCCCTCAATGACTAGGGGCTGGCGGTTGTTTTTTCTCCAATTAAAATGGGAGCCCGGAGTTATTTGAGTGCAGTAATTCTCATATAACGTGAGAACCCACGGTTATTTTGAGTCATCTCAAACACTGGGGGCCTGCAGTTGTCTTTTACTTCAACTAAGATAGAAGTACGAAAATGTTTGGAGCGGTAGCTCTCACATAACGTGAGGACCTGCGACTACTAACGTCCTGCACAACATCAAGCATCAACAAACTGCAATCCACTTCAAGAGATTAAATCCACGCAATTGTATAAATCTGTTTAAGACCAAACACTCTGAACAGTCTTGGCAAAACTTGGAAATTCATACAAACATTTAATACAAGTACGAATCTACAAAATAAGCTATGGAACCAAGCTGTTAACTACGTATAAAAACTTCGGAGGGGGTTTTATCATAAAGATAGTAATACACCAAAAGAGCCGCTACAACTGCCAAAAGCCTTTTCACAAAACCTACTCAAAAGCATTAAAAGGCACCATAGGATCATCTCAGTAATGGAACAGTGAACTTGAGTATGAAAACAACTAGGTTTGAAAGTCACCCCCGTAGCTCCCTAGGAAAGACACAAGGCCACAAAGATCGCCCTAAAGATCACAGCGAAACACTTGGTTACATGGGGTAAACGCTAAGCACTCCCATGGCGCCGCAAAGCTTGTAACAACGGGATCCCACCTACCGCCAGACCAAGGCAAGTGGATAAATAGCCGATGCCGCTGTACCCAGGAAGAAGGGTCTTCTACACTAGTCAAAGTCCAAATGGTAAACACGGGACTGCGGAGGGTGACCAAGCACAAAACAGGTGTATCCGTTGACACATCCCACGATTTGGAAATGTTAGCATCTCGACAAGAAAATAAGTCATCACAGACTATAGGGGAAAGGACCATTCTACGTGACACCCTTGTCTGAGTATTCTAGCGAACCAAGTAAGGGCGTTTGTCAATACCTTCTAGATAATGACCCCAGTCAGACAAAAAGAAAAGCTCCCCATTCAAACAAACATGGTCTGCAAGTGAAATATTCCTGGGACCCACATCAAAAGTCCCCCAAAAGTTCCACTCACCCTCCTAGAAATACACCTGGTGTTCGCTAGACCATGGACTGTAATAAGGATGAGTCAGATCCGTCACAATCAGAAAAAGATAAAATCCAAAACGTGGAATAGTATCAAAGCACCCAAAAACTAAGTTTAAAAGAGAATCCAAATAACTCCTAGAAATATCCTCAGGTAGCACCACTGGCTGACATACACTTAAGGCAGGATTACAAACAAACAGCGGGGAAACGTTGTAGTCTCGGCATAGCACCAATCCACCCTGCACGCCAATCACACGAACATTGTCAGTCAACACTTCTGATGCCTCAAGAGGCATAACAGGAGAAAAATCCCCCAAAGATGAGAACACCTCCAAGTTATCACGAAAGAAATCACTTTCTGGCTGTAACAGAATCCCATCCGCACAACGGGTAAGAGTGCGAAAAGATTGTCTTTCAACAAAATCATCATTTGAAATCAAATCACAAAATTGAGAGGACGCAAAACCTCAAAAGAGATTTGGCTAGAAGCCAAGACACGATCTCACAAGTGACATCATCCATTTAAAACCTCAAAAGGTATAAGATAAAAGTTGGTAACTTGGAAAAGGAAATGACAAGATCACAAGAAGTATTTATAGTCTTACACTCTGAGGCCAAAGGCTCTTCGGCCCCAAAGCAGGGGGCTAGATGATAAGTACAAAAATGGTTCATAGAGATGGCGGTAGGACTACCGCAAGAGTCAGACCGCCCACCTTTATACCACCCCTTATTATCTATATCGCTCACCTTTACACCACCTACCTTTATACCACCCCTCATACCGCCCACTTTTCCCATCCTTATACCGCCCACTTTATACTACTCCTCATTTATACCGCCCACCTTTTACATGGCCCCCAAGCATCCCCAAAACTCCTCCCACTCCCTATAAATAAAGAAGAAACTAGAAGGTAAACCCAAGGAACTTGAGTCCGGTTCCCCCTTCACAAACCCAACCAAAAAACCCCGAAACAGTCACCAACACGTTTCTCCATCACTGACCATAACACATCGGTCACTTCCGTTCGACTCCGTCGACCAACGTTCTCTTCAACGTTGACCTCGCAACCCACCACCAACTTCACCGTTAGACAGGCTGACCACCCTGAGAGAAATGCCACCATGCTGAAGCCCCTCGCCGACAACCACCGTTGTCTCTTCAACTACCAAGATGTTGACGCCGAGGTCAGTTTTCTGAACGCCCACCACGGGTCACTGTCAATGGCTTTGAAACCACCAGATTGAGAACCCACCATCGCTTTTTTTGACCACCGGGCTCTAATTTTAGCTCTGAACCACAACCGCCAAATCTCCACCGGCTTCATGCCAGATTTTCTATCCATCCAACGACCCACCAACACCACGAACAAAGACTTACTTCGTGAACCACTAGATCTCCCCAACCCACCACCCCCATGAACTCTGCGCGACCTACCACCACCCTTTGGTTTTCCGACCCTCATTCACACGGTCACATAGATCTGGCCTACTACCCCAGGTATACCAATCTACTCTTTCTCTTCCTTGGTTCACCACCACTCGTGCTCAAGCGCCTCTTACGCTCGCCCACATGCAACCAGGCGCCTCTTATGCACCTCCAACACGAGCCCACACACCAGCATGAGCCACTGTGCACCACAACGCGTTATTTTATATTATTTTTCCTGAAGAGTACTATCAGCCACTGGTTTTTTTCCTCCCACTCAAATAGCTAATTCTCTAATTTAGATTCCACCTGGGACTCTAAAACCAGTAGTTAGGAACTTCACAATATTTAATACCTTCTAGGATATAGTTGTTAGGACCACACACAAATCATCGAACCATTATAGCAAACATAATAAAGGGATTGGAGAAATAATTTAGACACAGGAAGTTACATTGTTCAGTTGAAGCCACGAAAGGGGAGCAATATAATTTCACTATAGGAACAGAGGAATTACACCAATGTTTTTCATTCACACTCTACATCTCATTGTTTTTATTACATTTTTACACCCCTACCAAAACCATAGCACAAGAGGTCCTATTTATAGGCTTCTACATTCATAACTCTTAGGAGCCAA
This sequence comes from Simmondsia chinensis, assembly GCA_018398585.1. NCBI lineage: Eukaryota > Viridiplantae > Streptophyta > Magnoliopsida > Caryophyllales > Simmondsiaceae > Simmondsia > Simmondsia chinensis. The sequence continues at coordinate 30,442,354 of JAGTTD010000002.1, read as the reverse complement.
GAGTTACCATCATTGGCACCAATAAATCTAGTCATGAATTGGCAGTTTTGGAATACCATCAGTCTCCAATCTTAACATAGGGTTACTTGTATGACACTATATAGAGGGAGTTACATGTGGGGAGTCACATAACAGTCCTTGGAGAATATTAAAAGAGATCATGAGATATCCTAATTGTACCTACCTAGGATAGTATACTAATACACCCCCTCAATCTGAACGGGGTGGAAAAACATGCAAATTGACCTTATGATAGCAGAAGCAATTTGTAGATAGACCTTTAGTGAAGATATCAGTAACCTGTTTTGTTGTTGGAATGGATTGAGTTGGGATATCAACCTTGACCATCTTTTCACGAACATGATAAAAATCAACATCAACATGTTTATTACAATCATTGGACATGGAATTAGCAGTACGATATGTTGCAGAAACATTGTCACAGAAGATCTAAATTGGACCAGAGTGACAGAGCACAAGATCATGCATAAGATACCAAATCGAGTCACATTCAAAAACTACTTAAGCAACGGCCCAATACTCAAACTTTGCGGTGCGCTTGACGATAGTGTGTTGTTTCTTTGCTCGCTATGATATGAGGTTAGGGCCAAGAAATAATGCAAACTCAATGGTGGAGCATCGAGTGTCACGGCACCCACCCCAATCAGCATCAGCATAGGCAGTTATGGTAGAATAAGAGCCTAGAGAGATGGTCAGACTATGATCAGGCGTATGCTTGAGGTGTCTAAGGATCTGTTTCACCGTTTGGCAATGAGAAAACCAAGAAGCATGCATAAACTAGGATACACGGTTCACAGCATAACATATATCAGGACGAGTCATGGTGAGGCACTGAAGGGCACCCACGGCACTTTTTTACTTAGTTAGATATGTAAGTAGATCCCCATCAGTTAGTGAGTGTTAGACCCGAGCTGGGAGGGGAGTCTTAATAGAATAGCCTAAAGCATGTCATGCTTCTTAAAGAGGTCCAGTGTGTACTTATGTTGAGTGACGAAAAAGCCATAGCCTGTAGGTTTAGCCTAAATTCCTAGAAAGTAGAGGAGGGGTCAAGGTCTTTCATGGCCAATTGAATGGCGCGGCATTGAAAAAGAGGTGAGTGTGACCCAGTTAACACATTGTCATCAACATATAGGAGTAATCAGACTAAACTAGTAAGGGAGTGATGGATGCAGAGGAAAGGATCGTCTTTGCTACAGTGATTACAAAGATTGTAGAGAAACGAGCTAAACCTATAAAACCATGCTCAAGGCACTTGCTTGAGACCATAAAAGGCCCTTATGTTGACAACAAACATGATTAGGAAACTTAGGGTGTACAAAGCCCTAAGGTTCATTTAGAAAACTGTGCAAAAATACATTTTAGCATCAAGTTGGTGAATAGACCAAGAGTTTGTTACAAGTAAGGCAAGAATAAATCTGATGGGTGTTGGTTCAACAACCGGATTGAATGTTTCACTGTAGTCAAGACCCTTCCTTTAGGAAAAACCTTTATCAATAAGATGGGCTTTAAAACGATCAACGGAACCATCAGCTTTATACTTAACCTTATACTTCCATGTGCTCCCGACAACATTTTGATTAGGGGAACGAGGGACTAAATCCCATGTCTGATTTTGAATCAAGGCATTAAATTCCTCAAACATGGCTCTTGCCACTGAGGATTCTTGACAGCCTAAAGAAAGCAAGTGGGTTCATGACCAACTGTGACAAAAGAGAGTGCTAAAATATGTTTGGACTTGTGCATACTATCTCTAAGTCTTATGCGCATAGGACGCACATTTCGAGAAGAAATGGGCTTGATAACGAGTGGTGACATGGCGCCATTACCATAAGGTGACTTAGGCACAACCAAAGATGGTGGACCAAAAGCACCACCCCCTCTGTCATTGGGCCAGGTGCGGCGGCCTAAGAAGCCATGCCGTTTGAGACAACCGGCACCATAGGCATGGGGATTAAGGGACTATAAGCAACAATCGACAATAGAGGACTGGTGACAGTAGTGTAGCCAGGCAACGAGGGAGCAGCCACTGTAAGTGGGCCACAGCCACGGCTAGGAGTTCCAACAGGCGATGGTAGGGGTGATGTTAGGTTTCAAGGGATTGGGGAAGGAGGAAAATGTGTGATTTGAAGGGGCACTTCAACTAGACGAGCATTAGAGGACACCGCTATATTAGACGCAAGATCCTGATAGGGAAAGACGTTTTCTACAAATTGTACATGACAAAAAATGTAAAAATGACCAATAACAATATCCAAACGTTGATAACCTTTACACTGACTCATATAGTCAAGGAAAACACAAGGTATGGAATGTGGTGCTAATTTATGAGCTGTATAAGAAGTGATATTAGGATAACATGCACACCAAATGACTCGAAACGAATTATAGTTGGGAGTCTGTCGAAAAAAGGTTTTTAAAAGGAGAACGATTTTGTAAGTTTGGTGTGGCAAACGCTTAATTATGTAACAAGTAGTGCGGGAAGGATCAGCCCAAAATAGAGGAGATAATTTAGATTGAAAATTAGCATGCGTACCATTTTAGTTACATGTCGATGCTTGCATTCCGCCACTCCATTTTGTTGTGGAGCATCAAAACAAGAAAGATAGAAGTGGATATAGTGCAGTTGATAAACAGCAACCATACATTGATTGTCGAACTCATAGCCACCATCACCTTGAAAATATTTGACATGTTGTCAAACTGGCTGTCAACAAAGGTTTTGAAATCAGAGAAGAGAGAGAACACCTCGTCTTTTCATCACATCGGATAAAGCTGCAAAAATATAGAGTAATCATAAAAACAAATCTCATAATATTTAAAATCAGAATTAGATGCCAGAGGAGCTTATCAAACACTAGATTGAATTAACTATAAAGGCATAGTAGTTGTATGTACAACATGGGAAAACAGAATTCTATGCAATTTTCCTAGGCAACATGCATTATTGCTTTTCAAGAATCGAGAACTAGTAGAAATCAAACAACAATGACTTAAAGTATCTAAAACTGATTTTCCTAGATATCCTAAGTGCCTATGCCAAAGTTCGACAGTGATATCTTGTGCCACGAGTCCCGTTAGATGAGAGAGAAGCCATGGAGGGGTCGATTATTGCGTATACTAAGGAGAGGCATCCCTGAAGCCTTGTCCTTAATACAAAACGAAGAAGTGTCAAACTCAACTACATAGTTATTATCATGGCATAATTGTTTTATGTACAAATATTATATGCAAGACTACGAACTAGTAAGACTCGAAATAGTGTTAATGGTCTAGCCGTAGTACGAATAGCGGTGGAGCCAACATGAGTAATAGGTAGTAGAGAACCATTGCCAACTTGAATTGATTTGAAAACATTATAAAAGGAAAGGTTTTGCAAAATAACTGAGTTCGAGGTCATATGATTAGATGCGGCAGAGTTAGGGTACCATGTGTAGTCCACAAAATCATTAGCAGACATGGTTAAGAGCAACTGTGAGAGGTCAGTTTGGGTACAACGATGGGTGTAGTGAGAAGTAGCATGCCCTACCTAATAGCAAATCTAGCAAACTAAAGGCCCAGACCCAAGTATGTCATCACTAGACAGACAAGACGATGTACCTTTTGTGCCCAATGAGAGAAGTGAGAAGGAGTTGCTCCAGAACCTACCATACCCAAAACTGGTGGACCACCTAATAGGGGTGATTATTGGTAATGCTGATAACCACGACCACTATTGCGACCCCCACGACCACCATGGCCTTTGGCGTTATGTCCTTGACCCCAACGCCTATGTCCACCATGGCCACATCCACCACCATTGGGGTCCTATGAGGAGCTAGCAGCAACCATAGCATGACTAGCATCAAGTTCGGAGTGAACCTAAAGACGGGAAAGAGCTCCTCCCCATCCAAAAGCTAAGTTTTGAGTTTTTCAAAAGTCAGATTCCATGGGAAGTTACACGTGAAGGTGTTGAAGGGACCATATTCTAGGGAAACCCAAAAAGCACATAGTAAATCAACTTCTTGTTAGAGACTGGTGAATCAATGATAGCAAGATTGTTAGCAATGGTTTTGAATTCCACGAGGTAGGCTTCCATGGTTTTATTTTCTTTCCATAGGGGTAAAAGTTGAGAGCGAATATCAAATTCTTTGGCTAAAGAATGATCACATAATCATTTAGCGAGGACATCCTACATGTCCTTGGAAGTAGGGTGATGTATCATATCATTTAAAATTGAACGAGCTAAAGTGGCAGAATGACATGATCGAATACTTTTATCAGTACAGAACCACAATATGTGTTCAAGATTGGGAAGAGAAGTGCCATCAGGATGTCGAATGTTATAGGGGGTAGGGTATAGATCCATCAACGAACCTCATGACACGACTAGATCGAAGAATCATCAAAATTTGTGCACGCCATGTGGTGTAGTCAATGGAAGACTCAACTTTAACAATGACAAGTGGTAATGGTTGAAGTGGGTAGGGAGGTAGGGATTGAAATACTTCATGGCAGATTGGAGGTGCCCAAGCTAGGATCAAGGCCATTTTGGGGCATAGAAAGGAATGAAGGCGAGACATGCGGGAGCACGGATACCAACGTCGATATGCATAATCCGGAGAGGGGGGATACCATTAGAAAGGGAAACCATTTGATGTTTTTTTTGGGGGGGGGGGGGTGTCGGACGGACTAAGATTGTTGCAATGGCGCCAAATTCGGAGTAGTTGAAGCAGCAATTAGAGGTAGTGACGATTGGCAGTCAAGAAGGATTGTAGGGACAGGGGGTAGGCATGGTGGTCAGTCAGAAAAGGTGGTGAGGATAGGGGATGGATGCAATGGTACAAATGGGGTGGCGGAAGGGGACCAAGTTTCCATTGGAGTCACCAGACAAAGGGGGTCGACTTGCTAGGGCGCGGCTGTGAGGCGGAGGAGAGTCACTGCGATGGGGTGCAGCCTAGGTGTTCGCCAGTAGGGTTTTCTTTGGAGGGGAGGAGAGCTGCTTTTAGGGTAGCACCCTAAAGGGGTAAGGCTGCGTACTTTCCATCCCCCCAAACCTTGCTTATGAGGGAGCCCTTGAGGCACTGAAATTGTAGTTGTTCTTGGGGAGCTGCTTTGCTTATTAATATTGGGAAGGGATTTGGAAGTGGTTTTAGGGTTTGGTATTGCTATAATACCATATGAATGAATAGCATTAAGAGCATACCCAATAGGGTTGCTGATATAACATTATATAAATAGAGATACATATGAAAAGTTACACAATAGTCCTTAGAGAATATTACAAGAGATCATGAGATATCTCAATCATATCTACCTAAGATATTATACTAATATATACCTGGTAAAATATGAATCATCAATTCCATTTGACTTTGTAATTGAATTACTAACAGAAAGATGAGACGAGGGGATTCAAATCAAGGATCTTTTGTTTTATGGCCTCCATTTTAGCAGTTTCAGCCTTAGAGAATATATGGTACGTATTTGCATATACAGATTTGAAAGAATAGATATTTGCATGTTGATTTGAGGTCAGCGATGAGTTTATGAATAGAGCTGACAAAATGTGACACAATCTGATGACCCAACCCATTTGATCCACTACCTGTCCCGGCCCTAACCCAAAATATTTTAAATTTATTGTGACCCAAGCCCAAAAATGAACTTACCCTATTGAGTTGACCCAAACTGTGATGACCATAAACACGACCAGCCCTATATCCCAAATGACCCAAATAAAAATCCAATTTTATCATAGAATATGAATAAATTACTAATTATGGCTATCTTGTTTTGTAGTTCCACTTATAATTTTTGAGGTCGAATAAATATATTGTCAAAATTACCAGATGGGTCAACATGAAATCCAACATGACCCAAAGATACTTGACCCGAGGTTAACTCGAGGTTGACCCGACCCTATGCCGACCAAACCTAACACTAACCCGACCCTATGTCGACCTGAACCCAAGGATGACCTGACCCAGTCTAACCCAACCCGATTTTGACTCGACCCAAACCCGACCCGACCCGACCCGACCTGACCCAACCCGACCTAATTGCAAGGTCTAGTTATGAAGGTGTGTTTAGAAAGTCCAATATGTATCGTAGGTATGGATGGAGTTGGTGTATTATGGACGTGGTGTCGTTTTCATCGTAATTGTGAGATTGCCATTTCAAGTTATAGTAGTAGAGGGAGATTGTGTCATGATGGTTGGTAATATTAAAGAGGGACCATTAGTGTAAATAACTCTAATATTTGTGGGACACCATATATGGCAGCGGTGGAGAATGCATTCCTTTAAGAAGTAAACAATATTAAGAGTGCATCTCCAGTGTCTTAACACATAAGGTTGGAAACATTGAATAGCGGTTCGTATTGATGTTGAAGTGTCTCAAACCAGGTGCGTCAATGTGGATCCTGCTTTTAGGTCCTGATACGCATGCTTTGCGTTCAATTTAATTGGTTTTATTTCTTTCTTTTGAGTCTCATGAGTGGTTCAGTGGACTTTCAGCTTGATTACTTATTTACACTTACCGGGGCCGGCCGGCGTTGGTGGTCTGGAGCTAGTAGGAGTGCTGGGGGTGGTGTTGAGCAGTGGGGGCCGTGTAGTGGATGTGATGAGGAGGTAAGGGGAAAGGGGAGGACGGTAAGGGTAGAAGGGGGCTCGAGTGGTGAGAGGGGGAGTGGTGCAAGGCCGGTGGATTTCCAGTGATGGGGGGTGGAAGGGTGGTCAGGGGTGGTAAGGTGGTGGTGGTGGTGGTGGTCCTCCGGTGTGGTGTGGTGGGGTGGTGATGGTTGGTTGGGTCGGGGGTAGACGGTGGTGGGGGGGTGTGTAGAGAAGGGGTTCCCGGGCGACGGTAGGTGGTGGTGGCGGGGGAGGTGGTGGTTGTGGCTGGTGGGTGTTTTAGTGGTGGGGTCAGGGAGAGAGAGAGTGAGATGGAGGTAGGGAGGTGGTGGTTATGGGTCCGGGAGGTGGTGGTCGTGGGTCGGGGAGAGAGAGAGTGAGATGGAGGCGGAGTCGCTGGGTTGTGGCTGCGTCGTTGGGCCGGCAGTGCGGTGTCGCCATCGTGCTGGCGTCGCCCGTGGGGCAGGTGTGGCGTCGTAGGCGAGCAAGCCGACGTGAGATGACAGCGATTTGACGTGAGGGGCAGAGGCCCGTTGGAGAGTCAGTGAGGAGAGAGAGAGAGTAAATGAGCACACTAAGAAAAGAAAAGACTTAAGATTTCCATTCTACGTAGGGGTAATTTGTTAGGGATACTCATTCCATTGTTTATTCTCACTAATCATGTTTGATGTAAAGGTTGGAGTAAGATAGAGGAAGAATGTTTTAAATTTACTTACTACTATGAAGACTTAAATGGCGAAGACTCTAGCTAGAATCGGTGTAATAATATCATTACATGAGGATTCTTTTTGCGTTCCCTCTCCGATGTGTTCAGAAAATATTTTTCACAACCAATTCAAGCAACCACATGCTTGATTGAATCTTTCCTCCTTTTAGCTAGTTTGAATTGAGTCTTACTTGAGGACAAGCAAGGTTTAGGTTTGGGAATGTGATGTATCTTGTAGTTTATATATTTTATAACACATGCCTACAATATTTTTGGCTAGTACATGTGTGGTACTGCATGATTTATGTGTATTTAGGTTTGAAACGCGTCGGAGCAAGAACAACTTAGAAAGCAGTGAAAAAGAGCGAAAATGGGCAAATTTGAAGACTAAGTTGAGCAACCCAACCACGTGTAAGAAAACAACCAACCGGGTCAAGATTCAATCAAGAAAAGTCTAATCTCAGGTGCCCAGATCGATCGGCATGCATTTCGGCTATCAGTAAAGCTTAAAACGAGCAAAAGGGTAAAAGCAGAGCATTCATGACCTCATACTATCTAATTCCATTACTAGTACCGGTACGATCACGTAGGTCTCTTCATGAGCTTCGATTTGAGATATAATTTGGCCCGTAACTCCTTAGGGATCAAAGGCAATGCACCCTTTAAGTTAATTGCGCGTGCTTCCAAAAAAAGACGTGTGCGCCCCTAGGTTACACCGCCTTTATATAAAGGGAAGGGGAGACCTCATTTTTGGAGACTTTTTTTCTCTCCATTCACTTCTCCTCCCTCCTCGAGCTGCCAAGAGAGGCCTGATTCTCACGAAGGCCAAAGCGCAAGCGGTCGGAGTACAAGGGAGTTGAAGCAAGAGTCGAGTCAACACTAATCAAGAGAGTTTATCAATCCATGAGTTTTCTTTCCCTTTTCCCTTTTTAATTAGTGATTTATAAAACTTCCATGGAGAAGTAAACTCATAGTATATAGGTGAAGGACGGGTAGCCATCCAGATCCTAGATTTATATTTTATTTTCGACAATAACTTTTGTTATACTACTTCTATACCCCTGCGGGGAGTTTTCTATTTTGAGATTGGTTTTATTATTATATGCTTGCAGCCATACTTTAATTTCCAATTTTATTCGTGTTGTCTTGAGCTTGTAGCCAAGCCAAGACTGTGGTATAACATGTTATTCACGAGTGGTTAGGGTTGAGGTTGTACCCAATTCTGAATATAATCTTTTATACAAATTAATACTTAATTAAAAGTGAAAGGAATTTGTTAGTGCTATTGAGATCATCCATGCTACACCTATAGTGATAAGATGGATTATGCCCTTAGACTAGTTTATTACCCTAAGTCCAAACTTAAGTATTAATTCAAGTTTAACATGAAACTAGGTATAATGAAGGAATCTAATAGCGTTATTGAGAGAATCTATGCTACACCTAGAATGATAAGATGGGTTACGCCCTTATACTAGTTTATTACCCTATGTCCTAGTTTAATTAAACTAGGGCTTAGAATTTGTAGCATAAGCCTTAAAAATTCATTGTTTTGATATAATATAATGATGGGATTTGATTTAGGCTAACTCTAATTCATACCCTAAACTATCCTTGATTGGATTGACAACTTTTATCTCCTGTTTTAATTTTATTAATTTAGTAATTCACTCTCTCTCAACAAAAACCCAATTTTAACTACTCGATAAATATCGAATTGAATTTATACTGATTCCCTGAGGATATGATAATCGTATACCAACTTAGCTATGACGAACTCGTATGCTTGCGAGTACACGGTTTTAAATACTCTGTAAAACTACATCGGGCATCAACCACCTCATTCAATGCCCCGAACTTGTGTCTGATCACAAAGTAAAAAAGCTGAATGTAACTTGCGCACTTCGCGTGTCAGTTAGAAAGTTGTTTTTGACTACTAATGTATTTCAATGCAACATTATCTCAGTACAACACAAACTCCTTGTTGGCTACATAAGACTTCAAAGGCCTCAAAGCTCTCACCACTGCATAGAACTCAATGTCACAATTTGAATAGTTCAACTTACCTCCGTCATCCAACTGAAGGTACTCCCCTTCATGCAATTCATGATTGGCACCATGATAGAGCAAAAACCCGGCACAAACATCCAATAAAAAGAAGCCAAGCCTTGGAAGCTACCTGCCTCACTTACTGATTTTAGTTGTGACCAATTACAAATTGCCTCCGTCTTTCCTTCATCAACCACAATTCCATCCTTGGACAAGCCAAACCCGAGGAAAGTCACCCGGTCCTTCATGAATTCGCACTTCTTCAAAGCGGCAAATGGATGCCATTCTCTCAAGATATTCAACACCTCCCAAAGGAGCTCCAAGTGCTCAACTCGGTGGCTTTAGATCTAAATATCATCAAAGTAGACGACAATAAATCTCCCAATAAACGACCCTAGCACCTAATTCATGAACCTCATAAACGTACTGGGCGCGTTAGATAACCCGAATGATATCACAAGCCGCTCGTATAATCCATCCCCAGTCTTGAACGCGATCTTCCATTCATCTCCTTGCGAGATATGAATTTGGTGATAATCGCTCTTCAGGTCCAACTTGCTGAAAACCTGTGAATTCTGTAGCTAATCAAGTACGTAATCCAATCTCATAATAGGAAATCGGTAACATACCATAATCTTGTTGATGGCTCTGCTCGACACGGAGTGTTAAGCAGATTAGGTAAAATTTGATTAGTTAGTTTAAATCTGATTTTATTAATTTAGATTTATCAATTAGGATTTAAATTATGTCTATATTTGTCAATTATGATTTATCTTATGGTTATATATTAATCAATTAGGATTTAGTTTATATTTATACTTATAAACTAGGATTTTAATTATCTCAATGTTTATCTTTTTAGATTTTATTGAGTCTATAAATGCCCCTTTAGAGTGAGTTTTGTAAAGAGTTCAATTTATATTAATGATGAATTAAAAGTTAGAGAGAGTTTTCTCTTTTCTTCTCTCTAGATTGAGAGTTATTATGTATCCTTGGATTAGCCAACCAAGGTGGTGATACCGGTTATTATCTGTATCCTTCGCTTAGCCTAACAAGGTAGTGAATTTGGCTATCTGTATCCTTGGCCTAGCCTAACAAAATGGTGAATTTAGCTACGCTGTAGTGGGGTTTTTAACCTTGCCAAGATCAGCAACTATCAATTACAGTAGTAGGGCTGCTAACCTCGCCATAATCGTAAACATCAATTTTACCCCCTATGTTCCTACGTCACTGTTGTCTATGGACATCCGCCAAGTACCATCCTTCTTTGGCGTCAAAAGAGCTGGAATAGCACATGGACTTAAACTCTCCTGAATAAAGCCCCTAGCGCGTAACTCTTCCACTTGGTGCCTGAGTTCTTTATGCTTCGTGTCATGGTCCTACGCTTGCCCAGTGTCCGCGACCCCGTGACAAGCCGCAAGATGGGTTGAGGGCCTTGCGCCCGGCCCCGGGTCAGTGCCTCGGGTCCCTGGTTCGCACCCCGGTCCGCGTGCACGACCCAGGGCTCGTGCGCTCGTCCCAAGTGGCGCCCAGTGCGCGACCCAGGGCCCATGCGCGAGCGCCCAGGTCGCGCCCCAAGGCGCTGCCCAGGGCCTGCCGCAGGGCCCGACACTATCAACTTTTCTCTTTTTTGTTCGACTCAATGGGGCTTCTTGCACGTCGTCCCCATGGGTCCTAGGATAGCCATATGTATATAGTAGCTTAGGAAATTTTTACTTTCTTTTTATCTTTTGTCCTTTTTCAAAATAGGGGTGTATGATTGCAGAGACCCCCTTGATGTTTCCTTGTGTCATGGGTATAGAGTCCCGTTTTGTATATATATGGGGGAGAGTCCACTCAACTTGTAAACCTCATATCCGTTGTATGCTTTGTTAATGAATACAAATTGCCTTGTTTTCAAGCTTTGTCTTCATGTGTGATTGTTTGTCGTGCTCTTGAGTGGGAGTTGCAGCGCCACATTTGCACACCCGACGTCCCGAGACCCGGAAGGTCCGAACTTCTCAGACCGCTGTGCGCTCAAAGTGATCTATAGCGCGGGCTTGCGTGTTGTCTTCAGTGAACGACGCGTGCCGCACGGCTCCTAGTTCCTAGGACCGTGACAGTTGGTATCAGAGCCAGGTTTCATTGACCCGTTGTTCGAGTGATTTCTATTGTCCTTGTTATGGCTAATCCACCGATGAATAAGAGAGTAGAGCTGTTGGAGGGCCGAGTTGAAGGCCTTGAAAGCTTGGTCGAACAAGTTGGACGACATGAAGAGCGCCTCCAAGCGCTGGGCCAGTTTGAGCCCCGAGCTGAAGTTCTTGAGGAACTTGGAGGTCGAATGGAGTCCCTTGAGACTACCGTGACTGAGGTAAAGGAAAACTTCAAGGAACTAAGTGGGGAGATGTATGATGCCATCAAGGTGGTGCGCGGGGAGCTGTCCGAGCTTTCTGCTAAGGTCAGCTTGCTCGTTCGTGCCATAAGCACCGATAATTTCAGTTTTGGGTTCGGTAAAGTGAATCTCCCCGAACCTAAACCCTTCAGTGGAGTGCGAGATTCAAAGGAGCTTGACAACTTCTTCTTCGACATGGATCAATACTTCAGAATATGCCATGTAGAGGATGAGAAGTGTAAAGTGGACCTTGCTACCATGCACTTAACCGGTGACGCGAAACTGTGGTGGCGTACCAAGCATGAGGACATCCTTCAGAACCGTCTCAGAATAGATACTTGGGATGACTTGAAAGCCGAACTAAAGAATCAGTTTTACCCCGAGAACACTGACTTCATTGCTCGCCGTCGGCTGAGGAACATCCAATAAACCGGCTCTATCCGAGATTATGTGAAAGACTTCTCAGCTTGTATGTTAGACATCAAGGACATGTCTGACAAGGATAGATTGTTTCACTTCATCGAAGGCCTGAAAGATTGGGCCAAGAAGGAGTTATATCGTCAAAACCCTCAGAACCATGCAACTGCTAAAGCAGCCGCTGAAAGATTAGTGGACTTCCAATCGGAGGGAACACCCTCACAAAAGAAGGGAAACACCAGTAATACCTCTACAGGGAACAAGTCTGTCGCCTCAAGCAGCAGCAACAACAATCGGCCAAGGTCATGGGGTGGAGGATCGGGACAACAAGGCTCCCAATTTCGAAGGAACAGCGAAGGGTTTTCGAACAATCGTCCCCTACGGTGTTTTCTGTGCAAGGGGCCTCATCGGGTGCACGAATGTCCACATAAGGGCGCCCTTATTGCCCTTCAGCATAAGATAGAGCAGAAGATGGTCAAGACCACCTTGGACTCAGATTCGGAAGAACCCTTTGTAGAACAACCCGCGGAGCAGCCACAAATCGGGGCCATCCACTTAATGTACGCTATGGAGAAGACCGATCCAACACCCCCCCGATCCAACAAGCTGATGCACGTGGAGATTGTCGTGAATGGTCGAAGGACTAGAGCCATGATTGACACCGGCGCCACACACAACTTTGTCTCAGGACAAGAGGCGAAAAGACTGGGGTTAAAGCTTAGCCAGGAGGGAGGAAGCTTAAAAGCCGTTAACTCTAATGCTAAGCCGATTCTTGGGCTAGCAAGAGAGGTAACCGTAAAGCTTGGAGAATGGGAAGGTCGGGTGAACCTCACAGCTGCCCCAATGGACGACTTCAGCCTTGCTCTTGGTATGGAGTTCCTCCAACAGGCCAAGGGAATCCCCATGCCGCACATTAATTCACTCCTCCTGATGGGCAAGAATCTGTGTCTAGTGAAGGCCTCCCCGATTACAAAGACAGGTGTCAAAGGGGGCGCGGGTCCCCAGTTGTCTGCCATGCAGTTCGAGAAAGGGCTAAAGCGACATGAACCTACCTTCCTCGTAGCCTTGTCCGCAAAAGAAGATGAGGAACCTACTGTTGTGCATCCCCAAGTTCAGGGGCTACTAGAGGAGTATGGAGATGCCATGCCAGAGGAGCTACCGAAAGTGCTCCCTCCTCGACGTACTGTAGATCACCAAATTGAGTTGTTACCCGGGGCTAGGGTCCCCGCCAAAGCACCTTACCGCATGGCACCCCCGGAGCTGGCTGAGCTTAGGAAACAACTTAGGGAGTTGATCGATTCAGGCTTCATCCGCCCTTCTAAGGCTCCCTACGGAGCCCCAGTCCTATTCCAGAAGAAACAAGATGGTAGCTTGAGATTGTGCGTCGACTATCGAGCTCTCAACAAGGTTACCGTGCGGAACCACTACCCCATCCCGCTAGTGGCCGATTTGTTTGACCAACTGGGGGGAGCCAAGTTCTTCACTAAGCTCGACCTTCGCTCAGATTATCATCAGGTCCGCATTGCTGAAGGAGACGAGCCTAAGACGACATGTGTGACCCGTTATGGGGCGTTTGAATGGCTCGTTATGCCTTTCGGGCTCACGAATGCTCCAGCCACCTTCTGCACCTTGATGAATCATGTCTTCCATGAGTACCTTGACAAATTTGTCGTGGTGTACTTGGACAACATTATGATCTATAGCACCACCATGGAGGAGCACCTTTGGCATTTGAGGTTGGTCTTCCAGAAGTTGAGAGAACATCACCTGTTTGTGAAGCGAGAGAAGTGTTCTTTCGCCCAAGAAGAAGTCAGCTTCTTAGGGCACATTATTGGACAAGGACGGATCAAGATGGATCCGAAAAAGATACAAGCTATTGAAGATTGGTCGGTGCCGAGGAGTGTCAGTGAGCTTCGTTCCTTTCTCGGCCTTGCCAACTACTACAGAAGATTTATTGAGGGTTATTCAAAGAAGACAACCCCGTTGACTGATTTGTTGAAAAAGGACCACAAATGGGATTGGTCAGACTCATGCCAGCAAACTTTTGAAGAACTAAAGACAGCAGTCATGAGAAAACCCATCTTGGCCCTCCTCGACATTACTAAGGCCTTTGAAGTCCAAACGGACGCTTCCGATTTTGCACTCGGAGGAGTCTTGCTACAAGAAAAGCATCCCATAGCTTACGAAAGCCGAAAACTCAAGGATGCCGAACGTCGTTATGCTGCACAGGAAAAGGAGCACCTGGCCGTGGTTCACTGTTTGCGAGTTTGGAGACACTACCTTTTGATGTCAAGGTTCGTGGTGAAAATGGACAATTCAGCTACTAGCCACATCCTGACCCAGCCGAAGCTATCATTTAGGCAAGCCAAATGGCAGGAATTTCTTGCCGAATTTGACATGGAGTTACAGTATCAAGCCGGAAAGAGCAATCAGGTGGCCGATGCCTTGAGCCGACGATCCGACTTAGTTGCTCTGAGCCTGTGTGCTTCCCTCTCCTATAGTGGTGTGACTACCTTACTTCAAGAGAAAATCAAGCAGCATCTGAATGAAGATCCATCCGCCAGAGTCATTCGTGGACTGATCCTAGAGGGAAAAACCCGACGGTTCTGGGAGGAAGACGGACTTCTATTGACAAAGGGAGAAGGTTGTTTGTTCCGGCAGCTGGGGGACTTAGGAGGTCCTTGATGAAGGAATGCCACGACACCCTTTGGGCAGGACACCCTGGTTGGCAACGAACTCTGAGTTTGCTGATGCGGGGTTACTTCTGGCCCTGAATGAAGGAAGATGTGATGAGCTACACAAAGACCTGCCTCGTCTGTCAGCAGGATAAGATAGAGAGACAGAAGAAGGCAGGGTTGTTAGAGCCCCTCCCTGTTCCGTCACGACCTTGGGAGAGTGTCTCTTTGGACTTCATCAGCAGCTTACCAAAAGTGGGGGAGTTCTCCGCAATATTGGTGGTTGTTGACCGGTTCTCCAAATATGCCACATTCATCCCTACCTCGAGTTCCTGTCCTGCCGAGGAGACGGCGTCCTTGTTCTTTCAGCACATTGTGAAGTATTGGGGAGTTCCACGCAGTATCGTGAGCGACAAGGATCCTCGGTTTACCGGCACCTTATGGTCAGAACTTTTCAGGCTGTTGGGGTCTGAGCTGAACTTATCCTCGAGCTATCACCCAGAGACCGATGGTCAGACAGAGAGGATCAATGGGTTGATGGAGGAATATCTACGACATTTTGTGAGTGCCAACCAGTCCGACTGGGTTGAGCTCCTCCATGTCGCGCAATTCTGTTTTAACTCCCAGAAGAGCTCATCCTCGAACAAGAGCCCCTTTGAAATTGTCAATGGCCGACAGCCTCTTCTACCACATACTGTGACAGAACCGTACAGCGGTGAAAATCCAAGGGCCTACAACTACACCAGGGAATGGAGGGACAACAATGAGGTTGCAAAGGCCTACTTAGTGAAGGCCTCTAAGAGAATGAAAAAGTGGGCAGATCGGGGAAGACGACCGATGGAGTTTCAACCTGGGGACATGGTGCTAGTCAAGATCAACTATGACCAGCAAAGATTTCTCGGGAAAAGGGACAAGCGGCTAGTGCACAAGTACGAAGGCCCAGTTCGTGTGGTTGCCCATGTGGTACGGCCTCCTATCGGGCCCAACCCCCGAACTGGATGAAAGTCCACCCTGTATTTCATGTGAGTTGCCTCAAGCCCTTCCATGCAGATGAAGAAGATCCCTCACGTAAGGTATCCGCAAGGGCGGACATCCGCATGCGCCCAACCCCTACACCCGAAGTAGAAGAAGTGATTGCCAAGAGACAAATTGAAGACCACAAGGGAGACGAGAAGACAGAGTACCTGATACGGTGGAAGGGAAAACCTGTTGAAGAAACAAGCTGGATCGCTGAAGAAGACCTCCCTAACAGGGAGAGACTGAAGACCAAGAAGAAGGAAAAGAAGAAGTCGACGAGGGCGTCGACAACTCAAGTGGGGGAGGATGGCATGGTCCTAGGCTTGCCCAGTGTCCGCGACCCCGTGACAAGCCGCAAGGTGCGTTGAGGCCCTTGCGCCCGGCCCCGGGTCAGTGCCCCGGGTCCCTGGTTCGCGCCCCTACGCGCCCCCCGGGTCCCTCCCAGTGCGCGACCCAGGGCCCGTGTGCGCCCGCCCAGGTCGCGCCCCAGGGCACTGCCCAAGGCCTGCCGCAGGGCCCGACACTGTCAACTTTTCTCTTTTTTGTTCGACTCGATGGGGCTTCTTGCACGTCGTCCCCATGGGTCCTAGGATAGCCATATGTATATAGTAGCTTAGGAAATTTTTACTTTCTTTTTATCTTTTGTCCTTTTTCAAAATAGGGGTGTATGATTGCAGAGACCCCCTTGATGTTTCCTTGTGTCATGGGTATAGAGTCCCGTTTTGTATATATATGGGGGAGAGTCCACTCAACTTGTAAACCTCATATCCGTTTTATGCTTTGTTAATGAATACAAATTGCCTTGTTTTCAAGCTTTGTCTTCATGTGTGATTGTTTGTCGTGCTCTTGAGTGGGAGTTGCAGCGCCACATTCGCACACCCGACGTCCCGAGACCCGGAAGGTCTGAACTTCTCAGACCATTGTGCGCTCAAAGTGATCTATAGCGCAGGCTTGCGTGTTGTCTTCAGTGAACGACGCGCACCGCACGGTTCCTCGTTCCTAGGACCATTACACTTCGCATGACTCATCCAGTAGTGCGGCCTATTCAGCAAGGCAGCTCCCTACATCAGGTCTATCTGGTGTTGGATGCCCCTTAATGGCGGTAAGGTATCCAGTAACTCTTACGGAAACGCATCAGCGAATTCCCCCAACAGACCTTTGACCTCTCTCGGTATCTTTTCGTGTTCTGCCCAACTCTCCTTGCCAACCAACAAACACAACCCTATTCTCACCAACCTCCTCAGCGAATATGGCCCTGGTTTGGAGATTTGGATTCTCAGCTACCAACGCACATGGCGTCTCATCCTTCTTGGGCAACAATATGATCTTTGTGCCCTCAAAGACAAAGCTATACGTGTTCTTCCTCCCATAATGTGTGACACCTCTATCAAATTGCCATGGTCACCCAAGTAACAGATGGAATCCATGGTGACTACATCATAACGCACCCCATCCCGGTACTTCGCTCCAATAGAAAAATTAAGCAGACATCGTATAGATATGGTTACCTGGTTTCCTTTCTTGAGCCATGACAATTTGTAAGGGTTCGAGTGTTCCTCCGTCTTTAACCCCAACTTCTGGACCACCTCTTCAAAAATAAAATTCTCGGAGCTACTCAAATCGATCACTGGGCGGCACACCCTCCCGCCAATAGTGTAGCTCATCTGGAAGCTGTTATTGCGTAGCCAGCCATCTCCGTCTGCTTCCTTAGGGGCAAAGCAGACTCACCTAACAGCTAGTAGGTGGCCCTCATAACCCGCAATGGTGTCTTCATCAACCGGCACCAAATCATCTTGAACCTCTTCTTTAACTACCATGCCATCATGGAGACCCTCGATGTACAAACCCTTGCTAGGTCTGTCACCCTTCTGACACTCAGAGGCACGGCATCCCATCTCTCCACACTTGAAACAACAGGTCCTTGAGCTACCTGCCAAGTCCTGGTTACTCGGTTTGCTAGGGCTGGCGACAACCGGTTTAACTTGAACACCTAAGTGTGTTGGTATCTATATCTGATCACGCCTATTGCCTTAGGAGTGCCAAGCACCACCAGCTTGGCATTGCTTTTGTTGCTTCTTGACGTTTAAAGCCCTTTCTTTTGCTTCCAAGGTCGAAAATATGTCCAACGTGTTTAACACCACCTATATCGACTTCTTTAACCTGCCAACGTCTCGTCTTATTCCACCAAGTCATTCCCGGTGACTAGAGAATAGAACTTTTCCATGCACTCCTCCATGGACTGAGAACCCTGACTTAAGCTCTACAGACATTAATACATCACCCTAGCATGATTGTGGGGAAGGAAGGCGTTCCGCATATGCTTCTTCATCTTTTCCCACATCTCGATCTTTAATTTACTCAGCCTAAGCTAGGTATGCTTCAGCTGCTGCCATCACCCTACCCTTCAACCAAGTAGCAACCAATGGCACCTGCTTGTGCTCCTGAAGCTCCTTGAACTCAAGCACCTCTTCCACCACAACTAGCCAATACTAGAATTCCTCGACTTAGGGCAGAGGCCTTTGGTTCCAGCGACAAAATCTGGAATCTCAATCCGAAGCCCATATTCCCACCTATAGTCACCCAAATAATCAGAAGCGCTGGTATCACGTTGAGTCCTCCTCACGTTCCGCCCCTGGTTTTCAACCTCCGGAAACGGATTATGGAAGCTCTCGTCCATTTCATCCTCTCTGTCCACCTTCAGTAGACTTTGAGGTTGAGCCGTTGGTGCTTGGTTGAGATTCATCCCCAATTGAACCAATACAGCTCAGTTCGCAGAATTTCTCCTCCAAATCCTCGATTCAACTTTGAACTGTCGTTCAGAATCTCGCTCATAAACGTCACCAACGGCAGCGTACCTCTATCGCCCACGGGCCATCTCAAAAAACGTTCTAAGCTTTGATACCAACTGATATAGCGAAGATAAGAAGAAATTGGGAAACGAAAGGTTCAACAGTCTTCCTTTAAAGTCTTATTAAAAACAATTATAAAGCAAAGGAAAAAATAGTTAACCCTAATTCTCACAACCCAAGAATAGGAGAAAACACTTAAACTCATAAAAATCTAGAGAAAAACTGAATTGAATGAAAACCATAGATTTTCTCTTTCTTAAATAGAAAAGCTATTTGACCTATAATAAAAGACTAAAAATTAAAGAGATAAATGAAAAGATAATCAATAAAATCTACTAATCTAAACTAACCTTTCCTAATTAGCGTAAAACTCTAGCTCGTTCACCCTCCTGTCGCATGTCTTGTCTTCTCACCAACTTGGCCATCTCGCCAAGCAACCCACCAAGCGTAACGGCATGGCCACGTCATAAATATGTTTTAAAAATACTATTAATCTTCACTATCATGACCCACTTTCACTTGACCACTACTCGCACCTACTACCACCCCTTCTACCATCACGAGTCGATGCACTCACTGCCCTCCATTACTATGACTTGCCATTATCATAATAAATTATTCCTAACTTCCTGGCCCATCATCATCCTCTCACCATAGCACCACTCCATTTATCACCCACCACCTTTACGTCGACATCACCATAGTGCACATGGAATACAGTCATTGAAGAGTACATGAAATTGTTTGATAAATGAAATTGGAGCCTGGAATTGGTGCTAGGTCTAGAATTGAGGTCAAGAATTTCAATTTTGTTGTTTGATTCACCTGTTAGAATTGAAATTATAATTTTACTGCCCAATTATATGAAGTTAGATTTTAACTGAATATCATACATTTCAATTCCTTACGATGAGGGTTAAGGAATTGTTATTCTATATTAACTCTACTAGGCTAAAACCCAAAATAATCTAACTCGATTAACAAGAAACCCAAGATGACTTAAAATCGAAACAACCAACCCAGCCTAAATTTGACCCAAAACTCAAAATGACCTTACTTGAATAACTCTTACACGAATTGATCTCAGTCTACTTGAACTTGACTGAATCTAACTCAAAGATGGAAATACCCAAACCAATAGACTCAAAATCCGATATGAATCAAGCCTAAAATGACCCTCCATGACTCAACTAAGTTGATCCAAACTCGAAATGATCTAGTTTCATAGATCCGAAATCTAGAGATAACTAAAACTAAACATGACCCAATACGACTCTTTCCAACCCAAATTTAACCACGCCTACGTATCCCAAAACTGGAAATGACACAACCTACAACAACAAAAACAACAGCCCGGTGCCTCACAGGCTCCCGCTAAAGCAAGGTCTAGGGGGCAAGATATATGTAGCCTTACCTCTTCAAGGTGCTACCCCAAAGGGAGGCCATGTCCGAGGACCCCAATCTAAATAGCATAAAAAGCGTAACAAGCATAACATACCAACAATATAGCAGCAGCAAACAGAGTAAAAAGAAAAAAGCATAACGTAGCAAAAGGCAGCAGTAAACAATAACCAATAAAGCATCAAGCAATAGTAACATAGCACACGGCAACAAGCAGTAAGCCGCAAATAAGCCTAGGGGCTCTAAGACTAGCCTAGTTTTCTTCCTCTATTCTAAATCACTACATTGGCTACACTTATGCTAAATATCCACTCAACTCTATCCGACGCAATCTCCTCATTTAGGTCTAGGCCATGTCCTCATTTAGGCCATCTTCTGGGAGGGACAGTGGTCGGTCTCCTCCAAACATGTCTAAACCACTGCAAACATTCCTCCCTCAACTTATCCTCGATTGGGGCCACACCCAATTTGCTTCTTATAACTACATTTTAATATTATCATTCCTTGTGTGTCCACACATCCACCACAACATGCTCATCCCCTCCATCTTCAATTTCTGTGTATGATGCCATTTAACTGGCCAACACCGCACCGTATGACATGGCTTGTCTTACTACAGTCTTATAGTATTTTCCCTTTAACTTTAACGGGAACTTTCTATCACATAGCAACGCAGAGGCCATTCTCCATTTATACCAGCCTACTTAATCTGTTGTTGACATTCTCGTCAACTTTGCCATCTTGCTACACCACGTATCCCAAATATTTAAAATAACCTTTTTTTCGTTATGGGCTCCTATCCAATCTTGACGTCTTCAGTATGATACGCCATTGAAATGATGCAACCTGATTAACCTTAAACAGATGGCTCAGTCCTTAAATCACTCTACCTAACTCTAATCTAACCCATGCTATCCGAATCCTAGAATTATCTTAATAGACCCAAAGTCCGATATGACTTGAGCACAATATGATACGATCCAACTTAAACCCAACCCCAGTTAGCTCGAAACTCGAAATGTCTCAAATCCGAAATGATCCAATACAATCAAAACCCAACCCCAATTGATCCGAAATATGAAATAATCTAACTCGATTGATTCAAAACTCGAGATAATTAGTTATCGAATTATAATTCCAACCTCTAAAAATTCGGTTAGTCAAACAATTATATTTCAATTCAATCAAAGTTTTTAATTCCCTTTACAATAAGAAAATCCTAATTTTTTTAATTAGTCACTTTCTAGCATGTATTTTGATAAAATTTATGTCACCACCGTAATATCAATTTCACCAAAGAGACTATTTTTATAATTTAAATTCTGTGTGCTAATGTTAACACAAAACACGCAAACTAAATTAATAAAACAAACAAAATATAAAATAAAAAAAATTAGAACATCACAATTCAGGTAATCCTGCTTTTGTATCATCCGAGGCTTTAGTAGCTCTACTAGTTGGCACATGTATTATAATAGATCCAAAGTCATTTGAACTCGGGACCAAAACAAATTGGAAATCTGTTACATTGGTCCAAACTCGGATCACACCAGACTTCAAATGCATAACCAATGACCAAACTGAATAATATTAATCTAGCCCACTCTGATCCAGACCAAATTATTCGAACCAAACTAGATTTCAATCCATATTGGTACACAACACTTTAAAGAAATTCATGCCTCTAAACAAAGATTGGAATTGGAGACAAATAAAATCCAAATCCGGGATGGAGGAAAAGAATAACAACAGATTTTCTGACCTTAGACCAAATAAACCGGTTCAGGTCCCACTTTTAGTCCAAACACACTTCAAGAGTATTACAATAGTGATATCCTCGTACAAGCTAATTTAAAATGAGAGAATACAAGTAGTCTGAAAAGGCGTCAAGGATGCAGTGTTACACAATACCCCATTCTGTTTGGCTCCACATGATGTGGGCTTTCCTCTCTCTCTGTATCATAAAACCGGGCATATGGGAATTTGAACCTATGACGTTATTTTCATAGCGCCTCACTCAATTGTCTTGTAACCATCGGCAAAACCAGTTATGAACAATATAGATTTCACTGATACACTTAAGCTCACTTCCAATGGTCAAGTCAAAATAAAACCCTCATAATTCTAAGCTAAAATTACACATTAGTACCCTGAAATTTTGTACATTAATTTTTCAGTTCACAAACTTTGTGAAATAATATTTTAGTTCAAAAGTTACATGTATTTAATAAAATAGTCCAAACTACAGAATGTAAGGGTATAAAATGGGTCTCCCACCCGACTCTTAATAAGAGGAATAGCGAGGGGATGTGGCTTTACCAACAAATAACAGCAAGCTTAAACTCTTTTAGGCCATCATTTGGACCATGTTATTAAATATATGTAACTTTTTAGACCAAAAAATGATTCACAAAGCTTGTAATCTAAAAAATTAATACACTAAACTTTAGGGTATTACTATGTAATTTACCCTAATTTTCAAGGTCATTTGCTGCAAATAAACTCCAAAGCACTAGGAAGAACGAGAAGCAGAGAGTTTAAGGCACTCACTCTGACACCTTTTGAGGCAAATATCATTCCAGTTGGGGACATGATGCTGGTTCACACAAACTGTGCGGGCACACGCATCTGCACACGCGTCAAGCTCTGACACCCCACAGACAGTGACACACGTGTCCGGGATAGGATCCTTGGAGAATGAACCAACCCTTTTCAGCATCCTCTTCGACGTGCATACCCTTTCACAAACGAAGACGTCATCCGAGCTCTTCTCCCGTCCCCGAGCACTCTTGATCCTCTGTTCTTCAGCATGCCTTCTGTTGATCCTGTACGCTTTGCCTGCAACCACCAGTGGGATAGCAGCCCCCAATAGGGACCACCATACCTCCACCATGTGTATGCGGTGGCAGTGAAGATTTTCTCCTAAGTTCAACTCTCCTCCTGTAACACATTCCCAAACTAGACAAAGTTATTGAAGGAGAAAAGTGTATATAATATGCTTAGGACAAGGTTTGTCAAATTTAACGAATACAGATTCTAAAAGTTAACAGAAAAAAGCCCTGCAAACCCAAGGTAGACCAAGATATAGATCACTTAATTAAATTCTCATACCCTATTCTCGCAGAAGCCCTCTAGTTCCTCTGCAAACGAACAATGGTTGTATCCACAAACACTCCAAAGGTGAGTGTTTGTGCATATAATACACAGAATGACTACCTCATCCCTAAATGTTCATGGAAGTTTAGGGTCCGCAACTATTCATCAAACGTTATTCAGATTCAACAAAAAGTTGCATCTTATACAATTATGTATACATAATGAAGTGAAGAATAACTCTGCCTACAAGGATAACTGCATAGCTAGCCCCACAGCCAAGATGAAATAACCAACAATTAACATAAAACATTGTTCGATCTTTCATATGAATCCACCGATCCATGCATCCAACACCTCGAGACAAACCTAAATCTGGATCCCGCGAATATTTCGAAGCCAAAGTGTGCTAGGATGAGAAATTAGGATGGGTGACCTCTTAAAAACTCCTTCGTTATACAACTTTCATAGTGCGAAAAGGATTGATATGGACATGGATATGGATGGACCAAGAAGCGAAGACTCATGCCAAATATGCCAATATAGCACAAGACTCTGAGAACAAACCAGGAATGTCCGACTCAAAACCCAATTGTCAAGTTAGAATGACAACATCAGAAAGGTGCTTCACTCTGGGATGATGCAACTCAAATAAATATGGAGTATATCATGGTGCCATTATGCTCACCAAGACAGAACCACCAAATACTCCACCCGATGTTCTAATATAATAGATGTGCTTCAACCTTGGTGTGAAAGCCTATTCTACATTAAAAAAATAAAAAATAAAATATAAAAAAAAATTGTGCCTTTTTATATTTATTCTATGGTCATTTGTTAGCACAGTAACCGATTTTAAGTGTTTATATTTCCCAGTAGCCTTTGCCTTTTCTGCATGTATCATCATTGCAAAAATTCAATGTCAAGAACGTTGGTTTATTCAGCAATTAATCATCTTCTCATTGCTTATACGGTTGCAAAAGGCATGGAGGTCTATAAAATCCAATAATGAAGAGACACAACAACAACAACAACAACCGACCCAGTGCCTCGAGAGCTCCCACATAAATAAGGTCTAGGGGGGAAGAGATGTACGCAGCCTTACCCCTTCAGGGTGCTACCTTAAAGGGAGGTTGTTTCCAGGGACCCCCCAACTAGCCAATTAATCAAAATTACTCAAAATTCATTAGTTACTCCACATCACTGTTTAGCAACTCAATCGCCACCCGCTTACTCAAATTGCCCAATTGCTCGAAATCACAATCAAATTGATCAAAATCACCATAGACCTAAAATCTCCCAGTAACTTGAAATTACTATTTAATCACTTCAAATCACCTCCAATTAGTCAAGCACCCAATAACTCGAAATTACTGGTCAGTTGCTAAATCCCAATGGCTTAGTCAAAATAACACAATTTCCCAAAAATCTCTAGTCAAATAATCAAAGTCACCACCCACTTACTCAAAATAACTTAACTACTTAAAAAAAAAAAGCCAATTACTCAAGGTGACTACACACTTATACAAACCAAACACACAACATTTTGGGTATATAGGTAAATAGTTTAGTAATTTTGTGTAAATAGGTGGTGATATTCATTAACTGGGTGGAGACTTCAAGTTATTTATTCATTGTGAGTAACTGAGTGGTGATCAAGTATTTCGCTAGTGACAATAAGTCAGTGGATGAAGATTTTAAGCATTTTGGCTAGTGAATTTGTGTATGGTAATTTTGAGTAATGAGCTACATATTTAGAGTAATTAAAGTCAATAGCTGCAAACAACAAAACGAAAAAGCCAAATAAAAGCCAATATTACTTGCACAAGCATATTTTGCGGTGATTTCAAGTAATGGGTAATTAGGTGAATTTTAGAAAGAAAAGAAAAAGGAGAGAAAAAGAAGAAGACGGAACAATATTAAGAAAATAAGTCGAATAAAGCAATAGCAGAAAAGTAAGCATGAATAAAACAGCCAAACAACAATAATAACAAACATGCATTGCCCAAATCATTGTAAATGTCTCTTCTTCAACACTCCAAAGCACCACCGACTCACTGAAAATCATCAAAATACTCAAAATCACCCCACACTTACTATAAGTCACCAAATTACTAAACGTCACCAACCAATTAGTAAAAATCACCACCTATCAAAGTCCCTTGCTAATTACTGAAGATCACCACCTACTTACTCAACATCACTTTGATTACTCAAAAACTCACCACTCATTTACTCATAATCACCCAATTCCTCAGAAGCACAAGCTAGTTAACCAAAATCAACACCTTCTCACTCGAAATAACCCAATTACTCAAAGTCACTAGTAAATTAATCAAAGTCACCACTCAATTACTCAAAATCACTAGCAAATTATTCAAAATCACCCCCTCACAAAAATCAACCACTTAATTTAAGTTCCTAGCCAACTACTCGCCGTCTCCATCCATTTATTTAAAATCACCCAATCACTAGAATCACTAGGAAATGACTCTCAATCATAACCCACATATTTGCAATCACTACACATTACATAAAACCACTGCCCAATAACTCAGGATTACCACCTAATTACTCAGTTACCTCCCATTTATTTCAAATCGCCAAGTTTCTCAAAACCACTACCTAATAACTTCAATCACCAACAACTGAAAACCACCCAATCACTCAAAAACAAAAATCAAATTACAAAAGAAACCCTAGACACTTACTTGAAATTACCCAATAACTAAAAATAATTACCTGATTACTCAAACTCACTACCAATTACTCAAAATAACTAGCCAATCAGTCGAAATTCACCAAATACTCAAAGTTTACAAGTTCATTACTCAAAATCACTAATCACTTATCAAAATAAACCAAATACTCAAAATTATTAGCCAATTGCTCAATATCACCGCTCATTATTAAAATCAATCAGTTTCTCAACATCTAGCCGACCACCTACTCACTCAAATTGCTTAATTACTCGAAATCACAACCCAATTGTTCAAAATCATGATTTGCATATTAAAAATCACCCAATTACTTGAAATCACTAGCTAATTATTCAAAATCACCTCCCACTTAATCAAACACCCAATTACTAGAAGTCACTAGCCACCACTCGCTTACTCAAAAAAACAATTACTCAAAATAAATAGCCAATTACTCAAAGTCAATTCTCACTTATACAAAACAATAGCTCAAAATAACTATCTTACTAAAATCACCGAATTACTCGAAATCACTAGCCAATTACACAAAGTCACCATCAACTTACTTAAAATGACCAATTGCTCGAAATCACCAACAAAAATTACTCTAAATAACCAATCGCTTAAAATCTCCCAATTACTTCTTAGTAAATTACTCCCAATCACCACCCAAGTAATCAATACAACTACCCAGTTACTCAGGATAACCTCCCACTTACTCATAATCACCTTTTTAACACGACATGACAGGTTAATTACTCAAAACCACCAACCACTTACTCAAAATCACCGGCCATTTAGTCAAAATCACAAGCGAATTACAAAAATATCCAACAGTTTACTCAAAATAGCCGAATTATCCTAAATACCTAGCCAATTTCTGAAATCACACCCACATAATCAAAATCACTATGAAATTACTCAAAAACACTCAATTACTCAAATCAGCATGCAATTACTCAAATCATTTCTGGTCATTGTGCTTATTATATTATGCCACCTAATATCTCTCAATTTTAGGGTCACATTGTTACAATTCTAAATTTTTCTATAAGTTTCATCTACTCTGCAAATGAATTAAGCACTCAGAAATGGGATTTGGGTCAAATCTCGTCTTTCCTCCCTATTCATCAATCTTCCCAATTCCATTCATTTCCTCGGTTATTTTATATTGCAATTTTCATTTTATAATTTACAAGTACAGATACTGCACATTTTTAGGGCATATTCTAGTCCATTACTCTAGATACACTATCGTGTGGACATCGTGTTTACCCCAGGGTCAAAGTGTCCATTAGTCCTATATGCTCCATTGTGGGGCTATAAACGACTTAGGACAATGGTAAACTCCGCTGCGTGATAACAACTTTCACCTATTATAAATAAGTTCCAGTTACTTTTCCTCTTATTTTGACAATCTAAAGTCCTTAAATATCAGTAACTAGAACATGGGCATATGGTTAGATTTCAAAACGACATCCAATTCTTGATTACTTAATATAAACCTTTAAATACAAATACTCCTGTCGAGTTATTTAAGAAAACAAAACCTAGCGATTACTCGAAATCAAAACCCAGTCAATAACTTGAAATCAGCCAACTACTCAAAATCAAAATCCAGTTACTAGAAATCGTACAAATACATCACAATCACACAATAACTAAAATAGTAACATAATTACTCAAACTCGCTACCAATTGCTCAAAACAACTAACTGATTACGCGAAATCAGCGGCGGAGGAGCCGTGTTCGACGCAGATCAGGTCTCGGCCGACTCCAGAAACGGGCGCAATAGAGAGAGGGAGAGAGGGTAGCTTGTGGCTCAGCGCTGCGGCGGTGGGTTGTCTCAACTCTCTAGTGCGTCGTGGAGGGAGGGAGGGAGGGGAGCCGCAAAGACAAAAATGTGCAAGGGAGAGGGAAATATAATGAAGAGACACAGAAAATAAAATAAAAACCATCTTTCTTATTGTTCTTTTTTTTTTCTCTTTTTTTATAGCAAAAGAAGTGGAATTAAAATAGTAAGAATATATAAATCATTAAGGACAAGACGTCCTCAGTGAAGAAAATAGATAAGTAAATGTAAAGCTAACAAATAAAGCGCCAATCTCTACAGATTGATCAAGAATATTTCTAATGTTGAAAAAATGATACAAGTTAAATCTAAATTTGTAGGAAGTTGTATCCCACTTTGTGAATACCCCCATCCCACATTGACAATTTAAGGAGGTGGGGTTGGGTTTATAAGGGTTTATGTCTTTAACCCATTTGAATTAAGTCTTGGGTGAAGGAATGGTGGGAACCACACGTGCACGCCGCCAACCCGCAGCCTAGCCGTGCGGGCGTGAGTGATCTTTTTCTTAATGGGTATATTTGTTTTGCAGAAATTTACGATAACTAGCTGTTGAGCTTGGTTTTAATGCCCAGTTAACATTCCTAAGCCGTTGGGCTTCGTGTTAAATGCCCAATTACCGTTACTAGCTGTTGGGATTCATGTTAAATGCCAAGTTACCGTTCTAGCTGTTGGCTGCATTACTTTTATACCCATTGGGCCTCTACATTAGTATAAATACGGTGTTTGAGCTTAGGTTTTCATCATCAACAAAATTACTTCAGTCTTCTTCTTGCTTGTTCTCGCCGTTCTACTCCTTCCGATTCCGGGCAAAGTTCTCGTTCTCTCCTACCCGACGATTAACGAGTGCACGTTAATAGTCGGACCGTGTTAATCCTGGAGGACGGCCGCCAACACTACTGTATGCACCGAAGCAGCGGGCGAAATAGTCTTTTAGGACAGTGGTATTTCCCACGGCACGGTATCTTCGGTATTTTCTAATCTACTCTCTCTCTTTCGGTATTATTTAATTGTCGTGTTCATTTATTCGGCTACATTTTTTTTCGATACAAATTTACTGGAATTTGTTTATTACTGCGTTATACCAAGATTTAACTCTTATTTTCACTGTTTAATTTACAATAATTTTTCGGTTATTTTACTGCAATATTTCAGCTATTTTACAGTAATTTCAGTCGTACTGTTTCGTTATTTATACTATAATTTTTGGTTAATTTTCGGTAATTTTACGTAGTATTTTACGTAGTATTATACGCAATATTGTCGTTGTACACGTTATATTTTCAACAATCTAAAAGACGATTTTTGACGTACTAATATTTGAACATGGCAACCAAAATACCCCTTCCCTACATGTCTAAAGTGGAGCCTCTTGACAGGAAGAACTATAAGAGGTGGTCCCAAAAAATTTTGTTTTTCCTACAACTAGTATGTCTTAATTACGTACTCTATGAGAAAAAGACACCTAAAGTTGAAAACAAGAAAAAAGCATATGAAGAAAAATTCACGGTAGACCACCGAACTTGTAGGGGAAATTTATTGCATTATATGAGTGATGGGCTATTTGATATTTATGTAAAATTAAGCACGGCAAAAGAGATTTGGGATTCCCTACAGAAAAATATGTGGGTGATGCTGTTAATAAGTGGTTAGATTTCAAATTCGTGGACAATAAACCAATCATTGATCAAGTCCATGAATATGAAAACATAGTAACTACTCTTTTGTCAGAAGACCTTAAAATTTGCGAAATAACTCAAGCATATGTTTTAATTGAAAAACTTTCACCTTCTTGGAAGGATTATAGAAATCTACTTATGCATAAAAAGAAGGACTTGACATTAGAGGAGTTAGTAAACCACTTAAAAAATGAAGAAGAAAATGGGCTTAAGGACAGGGGGTACGCATACTCCGATCATTCAAAAGCTAATATTGTCGAAGCTAGGCCTAGTATTGCTGACAGGTTCAAGAACAAAGGAAAAAAAAAGCATCGCTCAAATTTCAAGCCTGGTGGAAAGATTCAAAAGCCGAACAACAAATTCCACGGAAATTGCTATCATTGTGAAAAATGTGGATATATGGCCAAAGACTGCAGAAATAAAAGGAACCAGCCTAAAGACCCGAAGAACAAAGCCTACCTTATAGAAGCAGAGAATATTGTAGCTATTGTTTCAGAGGTGAACCTGGTAAACATCATGACTGAGTGTATAGTGGATACCGGGGCTATCAAGCACATCTGCACAAACAGAAACATGTTCCAGGAATACCAGAAGATGTTCGATGGAGAGGTGGTCTATATGGGCAATTCTGCAGCTGCACCAATCCTCGAAAAATGGAAGATTTCAGAAGATGTCTGATGGAGATGTGGTCTATATGGGCAATTCTGCAGCTGCACCAATCCTCGGAAAAGGGAAGATTTCTTTAAAACTCACTTCTGAAAATTTTCTTACTTTAACAAATCTGTTGCATGTGTCTGATATGCGTAGAAATTTGATTTCGAGCAGTCTCTTAATCAAAGCTAGGTTGAAATTATCCTTTGACTCAGACAAATTAGTCCTGAATAGGAATGGAGAATATGTGGGAAAGGGTTTCTGTAATGGTGGTCTCTTTGTCCTTGATGCAGCTTGCATAAATAACATTGCTAGTACTTCTTCTGCTTATATTGTTGAATATCTTAAATTGTGGCATGCTCACTTAGGACATATAAATGTTGAATCAATTAAACAGCTTAAGAAAATGAACACGATCCCTAACTTCAGCGATGTCAACTTTAATAAGTGTGAAGTGTGTGTAGAAGCTAAACATGCTAAAAAAAACCTTGAAGTCTATTGAGAGACAAACTGAACTTCTTGAACTAGTTCACACTGATTTAGGAGACTATAAAAGTCTGATGATTTAAGGTGGAAAAAGATACTATATAACCTTTGTAGATTATCACTCTAGATACTCAATGGTATATCTCCTAAGTACTAAAGATGAAGCAGAAGAAATGTTTTTAAAATATAAAGCCGAAGTAGAAAATCAGTTAGGAAGAAAAATAAAAAGAGTTAGGTCTGATAGAGGAGGAGAATATAATCCAACCTCTCTAGAAAGATTCTGTGAGGAAAATGGAACAATACACGAGCGAAGCCCTCCCTACTGCCCACAGTCTAACGGTGTTGTAGAGAGGAAAAATAGAACTTTAAAAGGTATGATAAATGCTATGCTTATTAGTTCTGGACTACCTGACAACATGTGGGGGGAGGCGATATTATCTGCTTATCATGTACTTAATAGAGTTCCTCATAAAAAATTAGATAAAACCCTATACGAAATGTGGAAAGGTCGTGCGCCTAATCTAAAATATTTAAAAGTGTGGGGGTGTCTAGCTAAGGTTGGGTTACCTGACTTTAAACGGAGTAAAATTGGACCTAAGACTGTTGATTATGTTTTTATCGGATATGCTCATCACAGTGCTGCTTATCGCTTTTTGATTAAAGGATCTAATGATTCATATGCATGTGATAGTATTATAGAATCTAGAGATGCTGAATTCTTTGAACATATATTTCCCTTGAAATCTAATGATGCATAGCCTACTAGTTTGCCTTCTCATAATGTAATTGCCAGCCATGATAATATTAACGATATAGACACTCCTGAAATTCGAA
The DNA here is from genome assembly GCA_018398585.1 of Simmondsia chinensis. Taxonomy (NCBI): domain Eukaryota; kingdom Viridiplantae; phylum Streptophyta; class Magnoliopsida; order Caryophyllales; family Simmondsiaceae; genus Simmondsia; species Simmondsia chinensis. Next base: position 30,410,948 of record JAGTTD010000002.1, on the reverse strand, counting down.
GGAGTAAAAGAGCTAAGAAAGAAACCAACTTCTGACCTGACTTTGTTACCACTTTCCTATCAGAAGATAATTTCATAAATGAGGAAATTGCAAATGTCTATATGTTAGAGGAAGACCCTAAAACCTATGATTAGGCTATAAGATCAGTTGACTGTACCTTTTGGAAAGAAGCTATTAATAGCAAACTAGAATCAATTCTAAGTAACCACACATGGGAGTTGGTAGACCTTCCTAGAGGTTGTAAGCCAATAGGTTGTAAGTGGGTCTTTAGAAAGAAAATGAAGGCTGATGGAACAATAGACAAGTTTAAGGCAAGGTTAGTGGCTAAGGGCTACATCCAGAAAAAGAGGTTGACTATTTTGATACTTATTCACCTGTTGCTTAAATAGCCACAATTAGAGCTTTGATCGCCCTTGCGTCTATCCATAATTTAGTAGTGCATCAAATGGATGTTAAAACAGCATTCCTTAATGTTGACCTAGACGAAGAGATATACATGAAGTGACCTGAGGGTTTTGTTGTCCCTGGTAATGAAAATAAAGTTTGTAAACTTGTAAAACTCTATATGGTCTCAAACAGGCACCTAAACAGTGGCATGAGAAATTTAACAGCACGCAAGTAGCTAATAATTTTCTTTTAAACAATGGTGATTCATGTGTGTATTCTAAGTCTGATTCAAATGGATGTGTAATAATCTGTCTATATGTTGATGATATGCTTATATTTGGCACAGACTTGAATATTGTCAGTGAAACGAAAAACTTTGTATGCTCTAAATTTGAGATGAATGATATGGGTGAGGCAGACGTGATTTTAGGAGTTAAAATTGTAAAAACTCCAGAAGGCATAAGTCTAAACCAGTCTCACTATATCAAGAAGATACTTAGAAAGTTCAATGTGGTCAATACTGATCCTGTAAGAACACCTTATGATTCCAGTGTACATCTAACTAAACATAGAGGTGTTGCTATGTGCCAATCTGAATATGCCAAAATAATTGGTTGTGTTATGTTTCTAATGAACTACACTAGACCTGACATTGCATATGTTGTAAGTAGACTCAGTAGATACATACATAAACCTAATCAAGAGCATTGGAAAGCGTTAAAATTGCTTAAATATTTGAAAGGAACTGTGGATTGGGGACTTCACTATGGAAAGTTTCCCGCTGTATTAGAAAGATATTGCGATGCCAATTTCGTGTCTGATAATGATGAAATTAATTCCACTAGTGGAAATGTGTTCACACTATCTGGAGGTGCTCTATCCTGGAAATCATATAAGCAATCTTATACTGCTACGTCTACTATGGAATCTGAGTTTATTGCCCTTGAGTTGGCAGGTCATGAAGCCGAGTGGCTAAAAAGTCTATTGGGAGAAGTGCCATTGTGGGGGCTTCCAGCTCCATCAGTGTCACTTCACTGTGACAGTCAAGCTGCAATTGTTGTGGCAAAGAACAAGGTTTATAATGGCAAGAAGAGACACATTCGTCTCAGGAATAAGATCGTGAAAGATCTACTAGAAAGTGGAGTGATATCACTAGACTATATAAAGTCTGAAAAGAATCTTGCGGATCCGTTGACAAAAAGCCTTTGTCGTAAAATGATTGTAGAAACATCGAGGGGGATGGGATTAAAGTCTATACATGAATAAACTGTGATGTATCTAACCTGGTTTTAACAGGTTCAATGTAAGAAGTCATAGTTTCATTCGAAAAATGTACTGTGTTTTATATTGTCCCTCCCTATGGTGTGACAGTGCGGAGACGGGTCCATAGCCATATATTTGGTGGTATAAGCAAGGCTTGCACTTGATGGACACTGTCTGTATGTTACCAGGGGTAAAGTTGAGCTTTAGCTCTCAATGGGCCCATATCCATATGTTTGGTGGTGTGCGGTAACGCACACTTGATGGGATCCACCTACATAGGTGTGAGAGTCTGGCCGCTCCCTATGAAGGATTAAGACTTGCCTTCTAGAGCGCCTATGAATATCCAGGACGAGCGCATGGCCGATAAAACGCGCCAAATCGCAGGAGTTGTCGAGATCTGAAGTTTGGTATGTGTCCAAGTGGAAGACTATACAACCACTTGTGAGGTTCAAGACGAAAGTCACCTTTCAAGATGTTGGTCCTAAACTTGGGTTGCGCTAGGTGACGATTCAAGTAGCAAGACATCGGCACTGAAGAACTAAACTCCCTTTGCCCGGTCTATTCTTATCTCTCTTCCTCGCTTGTATCCTTTGTGGGGGATTATTAGAAAAATGATACAAGCTAAATCTAAATTTGTAGGAAGTTGTATCCTACTTTGTGAATACCCCCATCCCACATTGACAATTTAAGAAGGTGGGGTTGGGTTTATAAGGGTTTATATCTTTAACCCATTTTAATTAAGTCTTAGATGAAGGAATGGTGGGAACTACACGCGCGTCGCCCGCCCTTCGTGCCGTGCTCGGGCGAGGGTGTGGGTGATCTTTTTCTTAACAGGTATATTTGTTTTGCGGAAATTTACTATAACTAGCTGTTGGGCTTGGTTTTAATGCCCAATTAACGTTACTAAGCCTTTGGGCTTCGTGTTAAATGCCCAATTACCGTTACTAGCTGTTGGGATTCATGTTAAATGCCAAGTTACCGTTTCTAGCTGTTGGATGCATTACTTTTATACCCATTGGGCCTCTACATTAGTATAAATAGGGTGTTTGAGCTTAGGTTTTCATCATCAACAAAATTACTTCAGTGTTCTTCTTCCTTGTTCTCACCGTTCTACTCCTTCCGATTTTGGGCAAAGTTCTCGTTCTCTCCTACCCGACGATTAACGAGTGCACGTTAATAGTCGGACTGTGTTAATCCTGGAGGACGGCCGCCGACACTACTGTATGCATCGGAGTAGCGGCGAAATCGTCTTTTAGGACAGTGGTATTTCCCACGGCACGGTATCTTCGATATTTTCTAATCTACTCTCTCTCTTTCGGTATTATTTGATTGGCGTGTTTATTTATTCGGCTGCGTTTTTTTTCATTACAAATTTACTGGAATTTGTTTGTTACTGCGTTGTACCAAGATTTAACGCTTATTTTCACTGTTTAATTTACAGTAATTTTTTGGTTATTTTACTGCAATATTTCGGCTATTTTTCAGTAATTTCAGCAGTACTGTTTTGTTATTTATACTGTAATTTTTGGTTAATTTTTGGTAATTTTACGCAGTATTATACGCAATATTGTCGTTGTACACGTTATATTTCCAACATCTAAGAAATCTCCATAACTTTCTTCCCACGGTGAGCCTAAAGAAATCATCGTCTCCCATAATAAATTCAAGAGAGCGTATTTGCCCCTAAAAATTATGTCATTATTCTTTCAAACTAAATACACCAAAGAATAGCCACCTCTATCTACACTAAATAACATTAATTGGCCCTATTCCTTCTTGGTCCTCTGAACTTAATCAAAAGAGCACTTTAGTTTAACTATTGTGCATAATTAAGGCGTATACTAGTCCATTATTACTTTAGACTACACTACTTGTGATAGCCATCAAGTAACCCTTGGGCCAGAGTCCAAATTAGTCTCGTTTGTATCAATACAGGACTTAAACATCTTCATGACAATAGTTTAACTCCATGGCGAGATAACAATCTCAATTATTTCTAGATAAGTTCTACTTACTATTTTCATTTTCTCTAACAATCTAAAGTTGATTATATACATCTAAACAAAATATGGGCTATATAATTGGACCTGTACAACTTAAAGTCAAATTTATAAGATATTCCATCAGAGCAAGTCATAATTTTTTGGAAGAAATCAGAAGCTCGTAATTCAGTAATTTCTATGTTCAAAAAAAAAAAAAAAAAAAATCAGAAATAACTGATTTACGCCCCATGGATGTTTCAGTATCTCAGTAAATCGGTGGTTTAGTCATTTGCGGTTCTCTCTGGATTCAACGCCGGCGTGATCCACTGGTACACAAGGAAGTGTCATGTTCTGAAAATTTTCCGATGGATCCGATCAGCCGCTTACCAAATTTTTTATTTTTTTTTCACATTTTTTCGTTCTTTTTTAGTATTTTTCCAAGTAAACTTTATAAGTAAGGATTAGTCAGTCCATTATAATTCATTCTTTACTTATTAATAAAATTTTTACTTTAATATTCAATTCTAACTCTCTCCATCTCTATTTCTCCAATTTTTCCCTATCTTCCTTCCTTCAATTTCTTCTTCTTTTTCGTTGTTGTTGCTGCTGCAATCTCCCTCAATTTCGCTACAATTCTACTCTTTTTCTCCCAATTTCTTTATTGCCTATTGATAGTGACCTTTGGGTCACGACAACTTCGTATCAGAGCTTGCCGCGAACCTTGAAAGCAAATCAATGGAATCCAAAAAACGAAACCAAACCGGCGGAATTGATAAAATTGATGGTCAGTATTGGAAATGTTGAAAAAACGATACAAGCAAAGTTAAGTGTTAAGGAAATAATACTTCACACGTTGAAAATTGATGGAGAATTACTAATCCAAATCCCACGTTGGGAAATTAATGAAAAGTAGTGTATTTTATATAGACCTATGTCACCACTCCAATTAAATTAAGTCCACGCATGCGCGCTGCCCGCCCTCTATACTCGGGCATGGGCGATCTTTTTCTTAACGGGTATAATTATTTTCGGAAAATAAATTCCATAAACCGTTACTAGCTATTGTACCCATTACCTACCGAAATTCATTACCGTCATAACTGTTGTCATTTATGCTTTTGACCATTTACATTCCCTACCTTTGCAATAAGTACAATGCCCTGCACTAATGCCAGTACAAAAAAGCCACACTAGCATCTTCTCATTTTTTTTTTCTCGTTTTTCTGCTCTGCAACCGATTCTTTCCTTCTATTAAAATTATTGGGCAAAGTTCTTGGACTGTCCTACCCGGTGTTAAATTTCACTAGGCCTGAGGCCCAACCCATGGAGTTTCAACATATGAGATCAACATATAAGCCCAAGTGGGGTTCCATCCTAAAACCAATTGGCCATAGGTGGAGTAACCCACTAGGCTTATAAGGTGATCTCTTCTTTCTTTCAACTCTGATGTGGGATTCCACAAGACTCACATGTGGAGTCTTCAACACTCCCCCTCGCATGTGAGTCTATGACAAACATACCCCTCGCCTTCTCCGATCCAATTGGATCCAACGTACTAGAGAGGCCCTTGGCGCACCAAACACAAAAGCACCTCCTCTTCATGAGGACAAGGTGCGACAAACAGGAGATCAGGATCAACAACCTCTCTGATACCATGTAAAAACTTAAATAAGGACTATGAAGAAAAGGATTGAATATATTAGATGATCAAGTAAAGAAACAAGACTAGCCTATTTATACTAGATGAAGGACACACCCTTTCACCTTCACAAGCTAAGAGTTACATAAGAATAAATTGCATAAATAAATCAAGTAAATGCCTATAGTAAAAACCCCATCTTGGCCGGTTGAGGAGGAAGAGGGAAAGCCCAAAAATCTACCAAAATATCTACATACTCACTAATTACATGGAATAATGTAGAAAAGTATGTGCCAAGAATAAAGACAAATACTAAAGCGTACAAATACAAATATGAGAATACAAAAGTAAAATACTCATTTCTACACTCCCCCTCAAGTTGGAGCATGCAAGTTTACGATGCCCAACTTGCAGAGAAATGTAGCATGCGTCGAACTGCCAAGTGCTTTAGTGAAAATATCGGCTACTTGCTCCCCGGTGTGAACGTAGGCTGTGGCAACCTCCTTGGATAGTAATTTGTCTCAGACAAAGTGACAGTCGATTTCAATGTGCTTCGTTCTTTCGTGGAATACGGGATTAGAAGCAATATGGACTGCTGCCTGATTATCACAAAAGAGTAAAACGGGTTCGTTAGTGGGAACAACAAGATCATTTAACAATCGGCGTAACCAAGTGATTTCACTAGTTGTCGATCCCATGGATCGGTATTCGGCTTCTGCAGAGGAACGTGAAACAACAGTTTGTTTCTTGGACCGCCATGAAATAGGCGCATCACCCAAGAAAACAACAAAACCTGTTGTTGACCGTCTGGTAGTGGGACATGCAGCCCAGTCGACATCACAATAAGCACGGAGTTTGAGATCACAAGCAGATGGAAAGAATATTCCTTGACCCGGAGTTCCTTTAAGATAACACAGGACCCTCATGATGGCGTCAAGATGAGGTACTTGAGGATCATGCATAAACTGACTCAAAATTCGAACAGCATAACAAATGTCAGGACGAGTAATTGTCAAGTACAACAACCGCCCAACTAGCCACCTATACTGACCCCCATCCTCCACGGGCTCTCCCACCCCATCTGCTAATCCATGATTCTGCACTATCAGTGTAAAAACAGGTTTTACTTCTAGAAGTCCGGTCTCACTAATGATGTCAAGAGCATATTTTTTTTGACTCAACATTAACCCCTTTTGGGAACGGGCGACCTCAATTCCTAAAAAATACTTTGCTGGGCCCAAGTCCTTTATTCCAAACGTTTCATTCAAAACATTTTTAACTTCTGCAATATGATTCATGTCATTTCCAGTAATGAGGACATCATCAACATAAATAAGAATGGCAGTGTATGTGGACCCACGCATGAAAGTGAATAAGGAATAGTCAGCCCTGGATTGTTGAAAATCAAGTTTAATCAGAGTTGCGCAGCGGAAGCGTGGTGGGCCCATAACCCACAGGTCCCAGGATCGTAACCTGGCTCTGATACCATGTTAAATTTCACTAGGCCTGAGGCCCAACCCATGGAGTTTCAACACATGAGATCAACATTTAAGCCCAAGTGGGGTTCCATCCTAAAACCAATTGGCCATAGGTGGAGTAACCCACTAGGCTTATAAGGTGATCTCTTCTTTCTTTCAACTCTGATGTGGGTTTCCACAAGACTCACATGTGGAGTCTTCAACACTCCCCCTTGCATGTGAGTCTATGACAAACGTACCCCTCGCCTTCTCCGATCCAATTGGATCCAACGTCCTACAGAGGCCCTTGGCGCACCAAACACAAATGCACCTCCTCTTCATGAGGACAAGGTGCGACAAACAGGAGATCGGGATCAACAACCGCTCTGATACCATGTAAAAACTTAAATAAGGACTATGAAGAAAAGGATTGAATATATTAGATGATCAAGTAAAGAAACAAGACTGGCCTATTTATACTAGATGAAGGACACACCCTTTCACCTTCACAAGCTAAGAGTTACATAAGAATAAATTGCATAAATAAATCAAGTAAATGCCTATAGTAAAAACCCCATCTTGGCCGGTTGAGGAGGAAGAGGGAAAGCCCAAAAATCTACCAAAATATCTACCTACTCACTAATTACATAGAATAATGTAGAAAAGTATGTGCCAAGAATAAAGACAAATACTAAAGCGTACAAATACAAATATGAGAATACAAAAGTAAAATACTAATTTCTACACCCGGCGACTAACGAGTGCACGCTAAGAGTCGGATAGCGTTAATCCTGGAAGACGGTCACCGGTTATAGTGTGTGCACCGGAGCAGCAGCGAAATCGTCTTTTAGGACAGTGGCATTTACCACGGCGCGATATCATCGTTTTTTAAGATCTTTCTAATTACTCTCTTCTTTGTTGAATGTTCTAATTGCTTTTCGGTATTGTAGCCTCCTTCCCCACTTTCAGTATTATTTTGATTGCTATTTTTAGATATTTTATGCTGGAATTGTTTGTTATCAGTTTGCTGCTATTCACTGTTTTCATTACATATTTTTACTGCTGGATTTTTCGTTGAATTTTCACTGCGATTTTCCTATTTTTAAGCAATTGTTCTAACAATCTAAAAGACGATTTTATCAATCAATCATGAGTAATTAGAATTTTAAGATGTGCTTAGACTTGAAAGGATAATCAACAGATTTAGAGGGGAAAAAACTTAGATTTGCTTTAAATTTCTGCGGTTTTGAATTGGTTGTAGGTTCTTTTGCCTGCAATTGCATGCCATTAACTTTAAAAATAACAGAAAAATATTTGCTGCAGTGCACATCAGATAAATGAAAATCCAACGACATGAGATGGTTACTTGGACAAGAACAAATCTAGATTTGGGTTCTGAATGCATATTTTGTGTCGGAAGTTGAATCCTCTAATTCTAAGGATTGACAGTATTACTCCCTCTGTGTGAAATTGATTTGATTTATGACAATGGAAACTGTTGAGATTAGGTGCTATTTGTGACATTTGTTTTTGAGTTGTGGGTTTAGATTTTGTTTATTTGAGTTACAGATGTGGTGATTCATATCTGTTTTTGAGCTTAGTATTTGAGATATCAAATCTGGCGTTGTGGTTTGCTGAGGATTACATATGTGAATTTAGTTATAAAGTCTAGTGGCCAAGTTATCTCAAATAAATGATTTCCTAAGCTTATATGTAAAGGGTTGAATGGAAGCAACATAATGTTAGCATGCATGTATTTCTTGCATTTTATCAATGGAAGTTAGACCCACGTTCACATAAAACCTAATATAAGTTAGTGAAATGTGGGGGTAGTGCTCTTATATGAAGCAAAAATTCTTGTGTTACATAAGAACTATTTAAACCATAACGGAAGTTAAAAATTAACTAAACCACAAATCAAAGAGATTAGGTCAAATAGATGTTTTGAATGTTATACCACCTTCCTCAAAATAGATTGAAAAAAATAAAATAAAAAAATAAAAAAATAAAAAAATAAAAAATAAAAAATAAAAAAAAAAATGATTGAGGACCTGATGAATGTGATGCTTATTGGCCCTAAGTTACCCTCGAGGTTGTGGTAGAAGCCCATTTGCTGTTGCTACCTACTTTAAAGAGAATCTAATTTAAAGGTTGTTAAGGTATCCTAGTTGACTCATGGATATGCCTTCATGTGCTATTTGATTTGGGATCTATAGATTTAGTTAGCCCCCTTTAGTTGTTATAATAGCCTTGACGGAAATGACTCAGGCATAGGGACTATGATTTATAGACTTCTTATGCCATAGTGACCTCTTTAATTATCATGACGTGAGGATCTTCAAAGTGCTGTGAGTTGCAGATTGTATGCTTGCCTTTGGTTCACTTAAATGGTCTGGTGTAGATTCTCGTTTTGGTGGAGCAATTTCTGAGTTAATTAGTCAAGCTTGACCCTATTGGTGGTCGAAGGAGAGTTCTTGGTTTGGATTCTGTGTTGGTGTTGTTCGGAACACCTATGCATGGCGCTGGTGCTACTGTTGTGTGGCTGGCCATGCTATACGAAAATTGAATTGTGTGCTTTTCAATTTTCTATGTGATTGTTGTGGTTAATAAGTGTTTATGCTTGAGGTTGATTGTGAACTTATTAGAATGAAGTCTTGAACCTAGAGTTGGCAACTCTTGGGGTTAGGCATGTCTAATTGCACAATCTTGAATCCCTTGTGTGGGTAAAGCATGGTATGTTTGAGTTTTAACCATGAGATTAACCTTGCATGCGAGAGTTATTTTTCTTGCATATTTGGAGTGACCCAAGTGAAATAGTGGATTCTTGTAAAGGGCTAATAGGACTTGCGAGATTTTGGGAATATCCATATGTGATTTGTATATTAGCGTTGATGTTTTTTTTTTTTTTTTTTAATGTATTTCCCATGGCTATGTCTGAAGCAAGTTGTATATGTTGTTACATGCTGCCTGAAATGATGAAAAGCATGTTGTTTTAAGTATTAGAACATTTTTCTTTCAAGCTGAATGTGCTGCCACAAGTTGTTATGGACTTGTACAAGATGGATTATGCTGTATTAGAGTAATACTTGTTGTTTATAATGTGCAATTGCTGTATGTTATGCACATATTGCAGATTATGACATGTACTTGTTGAATGTTGATCCTCATATTGAGTTTGGTGCTGTCCATATTGGTTTTGGACTGTTATGGCTGAACATGCTGTATCATAGTTGGTTGTGCTGTTTGGCATTGGTTCATGCTGATCAAGCTTTGAATTATACAGTATTAGAATGTCTTTGCTGAATTTTAGCCAAGAATTGGGAAATATTGATATGTTTGAGTCATATGTGGACTTGTATTGTCTTGGGAGACTTGTAGGTCCTTGGGCTCATTGTTTCATACCTTCATTTCAAGTTTTTGGAAAATGGTAAGGTGCAGGTCATATAAAAATCTTGATTGGTCATAAGCTTGGTATTTAGCTTGTGTGTAGATACCTTATTTGGGTTATTGCCATATACTGTATGCTCATGTTAGTTATTTGGATGACATACTATATGGCTCTAGTGTTTACCTGTTGAGGAGAAATGGCATCGCGTTACAAACTAAATATGTTAAGGTGATTGATAGCATTATGTTTTGATGAATAAGACAACATTCATCCTATTATATCATCTGTCACTAGTAGATCTAGTCTTACATACATGGATCCAAATAATGAATATTAAAGTGCTTTAATTAAATTGTTGAGGTACTATTGAAGTACTATGAATGGGGTCTACATTGTAATAGACTTTTTGTTGTGTTGGGTGTCGAATATCAATGAAAGATATTCTACTAATTACAATGTGTTTAGGCTCATTAGTGAGCTATGTTTTGTGACACCCCTTTGAAACCTGCATATTTTAGTTGTCCTTAAACATTAAGTTGGCAGGTAGAAAATAGAATGGCTTACAAATGTATTATGAGACATTCCATTGTGGGGGGTTGTAAGAGCACCCGAGAGCCTATGAGGTATGTTGTCTGATCATAATCTTTTGTGATTATTAAGTTTTTACCAATGTTTGCTAGTTATAGCTAGCTTATGAAAATTGATTATGGTAGAAATATTATTTTGGCGATTGTCTAAAGTCAGTGTAAAAACTTGGTGATGCTAAGCACTTGGGCTCAAGAGCCTTGCAGAGGCTTGGGTTGCCTTAAGTTAAATTGTAAAAGGCATCTTGTGAATTATGGTCTTCTGTACCTCTTTCTCTTGATATCACCAGAATTTGATACAACATTAGTACGACGTGAAATACCCTTATTAGTAATAATGCATGTACTCTAAGTGCGATGAGAATGGGTATATTGTCTTTTGGGACCTAAACTGGTGATAATGTTTCACAATTGTGATGAGATGTGAAGGTGACAATTTGCGGTATATGGTTTTCGTGCCAACTGTATATACGATATACGTACAATGTGTACTATTTGAGTACTTGGGATGGAGATATGATTTTATTGATATGATATTTGCTTTACTATTGTGTTATACTGACTTTTGTTGAAGTTGGCAGGCGATGGAGCTAGTTGTTTAATAGCTCGTTGCAGATACCTCAATGTGGGGGTGAGAGCAACTCGTGATTGATGTTGGCAGTGGTCAACTCTCAAGTACCGCTTTGTTGCAATATAGTGTGAAATGCCATGTATGATGGTTGAGCATGATGCTATAACCTAACCCATAGTCCGTGATGGGTGGTGTGGACACTGCACACTTGACGGGTTTGGCAAGAGGAGACCTATTCATCTCAAGCATAAGATCGTAAACGATTTACTTGAAAGAAAGTGATCACTAAATTGTTCAAGGTCTGAAAAGAACCTTGTGGATCCATTGCTAAAGACACTATGTCGAAAAATGATTGTGGAAACATCGAGAGGGACGGGACTAAAGTCTATACAAGAATAAATTGTGATGTATCCAACCTGGTTTTAACAGGTTCAATGTAAGAAGTTATAGTTTCATTCGAGAAATGCACTGTGTCCAATGTTGTCCCTCCCTATGGTGTGACAGTGCGAAGATGGGCCTATAGCTATATGTTTGGTGGTGTAAGTTAGGCATACACTTGATGGACACTGTCTATATGTTACCAAGAGGTAAGGTTGAGCCTAAGCTCTTAATGGACCCATATCCATGTGTTCAGTGGTGTGCGGTAACACACACTTGATGGGATCCACCTATATAGGTGTGGGAGTCTGGCCGTTTCCTATGAAGGATTAAGACTTGCCTTCTAGAGCGCCTATGAATATCCAGGATGAGCGCATGGCCGATAAAACGTGCCAAATCGCAGGAGTTGCCGAGTTCTGGAGTTTGATATGTATCCAAGTGGAAGACTATACAACCCCTTGTTAGGTACAAGACGAAAGTCTCCTTGCAATATGTTGGTCCTAAACTTGGGTTACACTAGGTGACGATTCAAGTCGCAAGACATCGGCACTGAAAAACTGAACTCCCTTTGCCCAGTCTACTCCTATCTTTCTTCCTCGCTTGTATTCTTTGTGGGGGATTGTTGGAAAAATGATACAAGCAAAGTTAAGTGTTAAGGAAATAATACTTCACACCTTGGAAATTGATGGAGAATTACTAGTCCAAATCCCACATTGGGAAATTAATGAAAAGTAGTGTATTTTATATAAACCTATGTCACCAGTCCACTTAAATTAAGTCATGGATGAGAGAGTGGTAGAACCACGCGTGCGCGCTGCCCGCCCATTGTGCTCGGGCATGGGCGATCTTTTTCTTATTGAGCATAATTATTTTCGGAAAATAAATTCCAGAAAGCGTTACTAGCTGTTGTACCCATTACGTACTGAAATTCATTACTGTCATAACTGTTGTCATTTATGCTTTTGACCATTTTTTGACCATTTACATTCCCTACCTTTGCTATTACAATGCCCTGCACTAATGCCAGTACAAAAAAGCCACAGTGGCATCTTCTCATTTTTTTCTCGTTTGTCTTCTCTGCAACCGATTCTTTCCTTCTATTAAAATTATTGGGCAAAGTTATTGGACTCTCCTACCCGGCGACTAACGAGTGTACGTTAAGAGTCGGATCGCGCTAATCCTGGAAGACGGTCGCCGGTTATACTGTGTTCACCGGAGCAACGGCGAAATCGTCTTTTAGGACAGTGGCATTTACCACGGCGCGATATCATCGTTTTGTAAGATCTTTCTAATTACTCTCTTCTTCGTTGAATGTTCTAATTGCTTTTCGGTATTGTAGCCTCTTTCCCCACTTTCAGTATTATTTTGATTGCTATTTTTAGATATTTTTCGCTGGAATTGTTTGTTATCATTTTGTTGCAATTTCACTGTTTTAATTACATATTTTTACTGCTCGATTTTCTGCTGAATTTTCACTGCGATTTTCCTATTTTTAAGCAATTGTTCTAACAGGAAAGTGAAGCTTTCCCTTGCTCTTTCATGGAAACCATCTCTCGGTCCCCAAGTAAGTAGCTTCTGCTCGCCAAATCTCAACGAAATTGCAGGAAAAATACCCGTCGAGCTATGTTCATAGAGTACTCTAAATCTCCATTGCTTTTTCATGGAAAAAATTCAATATACTTGAGCAACAAGTTCGTGCACAAAGTCTTCAACAAAATGTCCAAGTGAGTCTTTCAATTAAAGAAGACAAATAATTTGATCTATGATTTCATGAATGTGTGTTCCGCATTCTATTGATAACGAGGGACAATTTGTCATGTTTGTCTCTATGAGGAGGAAGAGGCGAAAAAATGTTGAACGAAATCCTAGCTTTTGGTGTTGATTCCTCTCAAATTAAGACTAAGCACTATCTTAAATCAGTGACAAGAGCTCTAATCAATGTTATTCTCTCCAAAAATGGAATTTGTTGATGACTGGAAGGCTCAAAGCACTCGGACTTACCGTACTATGTTTGTGTGATTGGAAAGAATATTTGAGTATAGAGTCAAAATGCTTTCAAATGCTTCTTCCGTGTTGTACTAATTATCGAGTCAAAATTCTTTCAAATGCTTCTTCCGTGTTGTACTCCTCCCCTTCTAATTTACTCATGATTCATCTATTTGGGTTGTGACCGAACAGATGAAGGGCCTGTTTGGCAATGCTTAATTAAGGGGACAAAAGTGTGTTTTCTGGAAAATGCACTTTTTTGATATTCGGAGGGTGTTTGGCAACCATGAAAAAGCATTTTTTTATTAAAAGCAGAAACTACTTTTGTGCTTTTAAGTAAAAGCAGAAATTTGGTGCTTCTTATTTTAAGTAGAAGCAAAAGGGAAAAAAAAATTAAATAATTAAAAAAAACTTGGTTAAAGTACCCTCAAGTCTGTTAATATATGTTTAAGTAACACGAACTTTGGTAATATGTTTAAAAAATAATTTATATATTTGAAAATCAATATATATTAAATATGAAAAAAATATTTTGATAATTAATAATATATTTAACATATTTAGAAATATTTTAAAATTATTAAAAATTACTGTAAGTATTTAAATGATATTTATATCGTTAGAAAATGTTTAAAATAATGAAAATAATATTTTAAATATTTAAAAATAGTAATTTTATAGAAAAAATACTTCTTTAAACAATGGCCAAATGCTTGATAATACCTTAACTTTTTTTTACTGGTTGGCCACACACACACACACACACACACACACACACACACACACACACACACACACACACACACACACACACATATATAACACAACTTTGTTGGGCCAAACGACCGAGGACAACAGCATGCCCTAAGGGCACACCGCTGCTATTAATATACGAGGGGAGGACTAATGTTGGGACTTTTCACCTCTTTTTCTCTTCTCTTCCTTCCTCGAGCTGTCAAAAGAGACCGCGATTTTCTTGAAGGCCGTAGCACAAGTGGTGGGAGTATTGGGGATTAAAGTGAGAGCCACGTCAACATTGATCGAGGGATTCCTCAATCTATAAGTTTCTCTTCACTTCTATCTTTTGATTTTGCGATGTATAAAACTCCTATGGAGGAGTAGGCTCGTAGTTTAGGGTAAAGGACGAGTAGCTGCCCGGATCCAAGATTTATATTTTATTTTGGATAATGACTTTTTTTTATACTATTTGTCACACCCCTGTGGGGAGTTCTATATTTTAGATTGGTTTTTCTTTTATATGCTTGTAGCCATGATTTGATTTACCAATTTATTTGTGTGTTGTCTTGTGCTTGTAGCCCATAGTATAACAGGTTCTTCATGAGTGGTTAGGGTTCAAACCTGAACACAATCTTTTATATAAATTAATACTTAATTATGAGTGATAAAGGAATTTTTTAGTACTAATGAGATATTCCTTGCTATACCTAGAATGATAGATGGGTTATGCCCCTAGATTAGTTCATTACCCTAAGCTCTAACTTAAGTATTAATCAAGGTTTGACTTGAAATTAGGTGCGATAAAGGAGTTTAGTAGTGCTATAGAGATAATCCATCCTACATAGGGGTGTAAATAAACCAAACGTTCGATGAACTACTTGTGTTCGAAATCGATTAAAACTCGTTTATGTTCATTTTTAAGGCTCGATATCTTATCGAGCTGAGTTCGAGCTGGCTTGATAAGGCTATCGAGCCGAGCTCGAACAGGATAGTGTTCGGATCGTTAGTGTTCATGAACAGCTCCATAAGGGATCGATAAAGGCTCGATAAGGGCTCGATAGATGCTCGATAAGAGCTTGATAAAATGATTGATCTAAGCTCGATAAAGGCTCGTTAAAGAGCTCAATAATTGTTTATTAAAAACTCGCTAGTAATAGTCATAATATATAACTGTATTTGCCCCATATATATATATATATATATATATATATATTGACAAAAATAAATAAAATAAAAGTCTTCGTTTGATTATTAAAGTGTTCAAATATTGTCTTTTAGTCGCCTAATTTAAATTTTAAAAAATTTAATTACCGGATTTTTTTAAAAAAATTATTTAATCACCCAAGTTATTTAAAATGAATAAATTAGTCACCCAACTTAAATTTTAAAAAAATTGGTCACACTACTCCTAATAAAATTCTTATCTAGTCATCCAAATGTTTTAAAATTAATTAAATTCACTACTCATATAAAAATAACAAAATTAACCATATTTATAAAAACATAAAAATTATTTTAAATAAAAAATAACCCATGATAATTTGCGTATATTTATAATTATAAAAACTAAAAAGTAAAAATATTTATTTTAAATTAAATACTTAATTAAAATATTCTCTCCAATTCATCCTAAAAATAATTTGTTTCCCAAAATCTCCCCAACCAAATTTAAATTTTGGTTTAGAACAAATAAAAAATTAATTTTGGCAGGAAAATTGTTTTTATGATGAATTTGAGAAGAAATTTTGATTAAGTAATTAATTGAGTGAATAGGTTCATATTCCATCACTAGTATTTTACAAAACTAGGCCGGTAAAATTATCTTAAATTTAACTTCACCATACGATTAAATCAATACAATAATCACTAAAGCATCACAACAGATTCCCATTACGCAGCAATTTAAAAAAGGAATTTACCTTTAATTTAATCACAACTATTAAAAAAAGATACGTATATTTTTAATCATAATAAAATTTTTTGGATTAAATAATCATAATAAACTTGCATGAACAGTGTATAGCATATCTATATAATAAAGTTAAATTAATAAAAGTTAAGGACAATTTCTTTCTTCCGTAGGTGGTGCATAAAGAATAGAAAAGCAAAAAAATAGAGAAAATTAATAGAGGTGCAAAAGCTCCATATGATGCTATAAGTTCACTTTGTAAATTTTATTTCAAACTATTGAAATTTGGTTTCTACGTAGTCTAAACTATATCGAGTACAAAGACTATAGAGAGCTAAGCTATTAGTCGCAAACGAATTTTGTTGGATAAAATGTAAAATACTTAAATAAGGGCCCAGTCTCTACCACGCATCCGCACACGATTTACGGGTTTTGGCGGCTGTTGGTGTGAGCGGTGCATCGTGTGGTTTTGAGAGGGGACACGCGTCCCTCATCTGGGCTAACAGAAGTGTATTTGTGTGAGATTTGAATAGTTCATCTCGCCTAATCCAACAGCTCACGTGCACCTCACACGGATTGCCTTTTGCCTATAAAAGGGGGTGTTTTTCTGATGAGAGAGAATGGTGTTTATTTTTTGGGGTTTCTAGTTCGGTTCTCTCTCTCTCTCTCTCCCCTCTCCCGGTGCGTCTTCAACCTCTTAGGGCCGTTTCTGGGGTTTGCCCTAGGGATTTTCTTTACCAAAACCTAGCTAATAAAGGAAGGAACTCACTGGTGCTGGGAGCCATGAAGGCTGATCGGCTAGGACTTAGGATCGTGATGGCATAGCAGCAACCTGGCTTGGAGTTGGTATAATTTCTTTTACGCTCTCTTTTATTCTTTACTGATTTCGTGTAAAGGGTTGTATGAAAAGAGGTTTATAATTAATAGCTTAGGTTTTGATATGGAAAGCGCCTTGTACCATTTACGCAGTTGTTATCGTTAAATATTTAATAAAATAGAGCTCTCTAGTGGTAGGGGGACTATTAATAAACTAACAGTAACCTGGTTCGGTTTTGATATGGTATTTACTATATTTTTATAATTTAAATTTTATTTTTTGGGTGATGTTGTATGTTACATGTCAATATTTTTGTTTTATACTATATAACTTATAGACTATTTTAGTGAATTAAATGACTTCAAAAGAGATTTAATACTATGTTGGAATTTTTTTTTTTTTTTGGGCTCTTTGGATTATATTTTATAGTATAGGTTGACCATGCTTTAGTAAAATGTAATCAAGCCTGTTAATGAGCTTTGCTCGATAATTAGCTCGGTTCGATAATGCAAATGAGCTTGATTAGGCTCTTCACATAAATAAGGAGCTCGGTTATGCTGCATAATAATATGAGCTCGATTGGGCTCTGTTAGAATACGGTTTCTATATAGTCTAAACTATGTCCGAGTATAATGACCAGAGAGAGCTAAGCTATTAATCGCAAACAAGTTTTGGTAGATAAAATATAAAAATACTTAAATAGGGATTTTACTTAAATATAATGTGATTTTATATTAAGTAAAATAAATTAAGTAAATATAAATAAGAATTTTACTTAAATATAATGTGATTTTATATTTAAGTAAAATAAATTAAGTAATTATAATAAATTAATTTAAGTATTTAGCCTTTTTTTTAAAAAAAAAAAAACAGTGCACAAAGCTTCCTTGGGAAGCTTTCTGTTTTCCCGCCCAGGCTATGCCACATGTCGCCACGTGAGTGGCGGATCTTGCGGCTCAATCTGACCCGTTGGATTGGCTGATGATCCCAGGGCCCTCGGTGCGCCACGTGTTGTCCATCTGGGCACCTGGGGTGTGTTTGTTTGAGCCCATCTTGACCGTTCATCTTTCTTGATCCAACGGCTCACGTGAGCCTCACACGGATCACCATTTTCATATAAAAATAGGGGTTTGAAGAGAGAGAAAAAAATGGTCTCATTTGTGGGGGTTATTTCACCGGTTCTCTCTCTCTCTTCCCCCTCCATTTTTTTTTTTTTTGAACACCCTCTCTCCTCCATGTTTATTTTCAACCTCTTGGGGGTGTTTTTAGGGTTTACCCTAGGAGTTTATAGTGTCAAAACCTAACTGGTAAGGGATGTAACTCGCCGGTGCTGGGAACCACGAAGGCGGATCGGCTTAGGATCTGGGATCGTGATGATATTGCAGTTACCAGGCTAGAAGTTGGTAATTTTCTCTTACCCTTTCTTTATTTCTTTACTAATTTTTTGTTTGTAAAGTAATGTATAAAGAGGGGCTTGTAACATTTACGCGGAAATTGGTTTTAGGACTTTGAAGAACACCAACAGGCTCGTTTACAAAAAATGAGCTCGTTTAGCTCGGCTTGTTAACGAGCCGAGCCGAGTCGAGTTCGAACATAATAGTTCCTTATCAAACCGAGTTCGAACATATATTTAAGAGCTCGTTTAAAGCTCGGCTCGAACTCGAACTCGTTAATGCTTATTGAACTCGAGTTCGAACATGATGGTGCTCGGCTCGACTCGGCTCGTTTACACCCCTAATCCTACACCTAGAGTGATAAGATGGGTTATGCTCTTAAACTAGTTCATTACTCTAAGCCCTAGTTTAATATTAATCTTGGTTTAAAGCTTGTAGTCTAAACCTTAAAAAGTCATTGTCATGACAAAATATAATGATGAGATCTGATTTAAGCTAACCCTAATTTATACCCTGAAATAACTTTGATCAATTTGACAATTTAATTCATGTTTAATTCCATAAATTTAGTTAATACTCAATCTTTAATAAAAACCTAATTTTAACTGCTCGATAATTATTGAATCTAACTTTATTCCAATTCCCTATGGATACGACACCCATATACCCAATTCAGTTACAACGAACTCGTACGCTTGCCAGTAAACAGTTTTAAAACACTTTTAAAACTACATCACACTCCCTCTTCTACTTGCCGTCCCATTCTTTCTTTCAGAGATATTATTCAACTAGGTCCTACGAATGTTGCCCTGAATCGTTGGAGTGAAGGGGGAATGAGTGATAAGACATATTCTCATGGCATAAAGAGTGTAGGTGAGGTTGTTGAATTAATGACCAAGCTACGTCCTTTAGGAAAAATTTGGGGAGAGTCCATTAATAGAAGAGGTATCTCTTTTTGAATCTCGGTTTTGTAACTCTAAGTTGACATTTATATATATGTATCTTATATTACTAATGGTAAGCTATGTTCTACTACGTACGTCATTCGGACCTTTTTATATATATTTCTATGTCACACCGGGCTGATCGTTTCACTCTTTGATATTTGATGTATTCGGGGATAGGCTTTATGCCTTGCCCATTTGGTGGATGAAGGGTTTTAACCCTTAGATTTGGATTTGTTGAATGATGGGCTTACTTTCTTATGTGATTTTATGTTATAGCATTCTCCTCAAGACGACAAATGAGTAGGGATGTTTGGTCAACATGGGTTGTAGTGATTGATTTGGATTTTCCGCTTTTTGTTCCATTGTAATATCTTTCGGCTATTTGGCTAGCTTTCTGTCTTATATGTGCTGGGAAGTACATGGTCACATTAATCCTAGGTACGTGTACTGCTTGTACGCACTATTTAGCACGTTGAGGGATTCATTTCTACCATTATTTTGTTTGACTTCAAACTTAGAATCTCATGTGCTAGTTTTTGCTGGAAGTTATATAAAAGTTTTGATTATTGGGAGCTTAATGGTGGGTTTAGGGTATTTATTTACTAAAGTCTAATGATGTTTCTATGTTGGAATGCAAGGGGTGCGAAAAGAGTTGGCATTCACGAAGAGGTTAAACTGCTTGAATCAAAGTTGAAACCTTCCCTATGAGCATAGCCCATTTACCTAGAAGACGAATCATTACATTCTAGTGTATGGAAACGCCTTGATAGATGTTTAGTCCGTAAATATTGGATTCAATTTTATCCCCAAGCAGTTATTCATAATAAATACTTTTTTTTATTTCAGACGATTCTCCTATTTAGGTTGATATTGATCCGTCAAGTCAGAGGAAAACCCCTCCCTTCAAGTTTGATCTCGCCTGGTGTTCTAATAATAAAGTTTGAGCCTTAGTCTACTCTAGTTAGAACCAATGTTATCAAGGTTCCAAGATGTTTTGTTTTTTTAGAAGCTCCGAGTTGTTAAAAAGGGCATTAAAGAGATAATCTTAGTTACACAAGGCAGGAGCGGGAGTGGGAGCAGGAGCGGGGGAGCGAGTCATCATAAAAATTCCTAAAGTTAGGAGTGTTAGGTTGCACTAATATTAAAAATTTACTAAATATACATGGAACATGAATATAATTTCACAAATGAAAACCAATAAGTCTAAAATTTAATATTTAGTGAAAATGCCTAATGCATGCATGCACGCACGCATGATTAATGACTTTTAGATGCCCAAAGAGTCTTCATCAAAACTATCAATTCATTATTGGCACACTAATAAATGGTATTTAGATTCCCAAAGTGCTTCCATTTACTACATTGATATTTCCAGAGCTTTCATTTACTGCATCGGTATTTCCTAATGGCATGTATATAAAGGCCTAATAAATGATATTTAACTGCCCAAACATTCCTCATTACTGCATTCATTAGGGTTAAAGGCACACTGATAAAGGCCCGATAAGCAATAAATCTTGAAAGACCCTTCATTTTTCTGTGTCGTTTTAATTATTTTTCTTTGTTAATAACAACCTTTCATTTTTTTGTATATTCTTCCTTAAAATGTTTTTCCCTCTCTCTCTCTTCTCCCTTTCCGACTCTCCACCTACATTAGTTGTCCTTTTTTGGTTGTTTTATTCGTGTTTTTACTAATTTCTCCCATGCTCTATCTTCTTTGATGATTGATAAAGAAACTAATCTTTACTCCCGAAGACAAAGATATTTGTGAAGACCCAACAAGAGGTAAAGCTCACTCAATTTTCTAAAGTTTTACTTGAGTCATTGTTAGTTTTACACTTCACTCTTCAATGACACTAAGGTTGTGCTTGGAGCCTAGAATTGGAGCCTGGAATTGGGGTTGAGACTGAAATTAGGGCCTAGAATTCCAATTATGTTATTTGGTTCACCTACTAGAATTTGAACTATAACTCCACTGCCCAATTCCATGGAATTGGATTTTAACTAAAAATCGTACTTTCCAATTCTTGCAGTGAGGGTAAGAAATTGCAATTCCATAGTAACTTCATTAGCCTGAAACCTAAAATGATCTCACTTGATTAACCCAAACCCAAGATGACTCAAAATCTAAAGACTTAGATACAACCTAAAATTTGACCCAAACGTCGAAATCACTCAATTCGAATAATTTGAACTTGAAATGACCAAAATCATCTTAGCTCAAAGTCTAAAACGACCCAACCCAATCGGCCCAAAACTCAAGATGACTCAAATCTAAAAAATGAAACTAGTCACTTGAATGTGATACATACAAGATGAGCCAAAGTGGAAAGGATCCCACCAAATTGACCCAAAACTTAATACGACCAAACTTAAAATGACCCAACCCATCTCAAACTCACCCTAAAATGACCCAAAATTTGAAATGATACAACTCGTTTGCTCCAAGAGTAAGATGACTCGAGCTTAAAATGACCTCAATCAACTAATCCACCAATTCTAGTCTAAATCTTGAAAAGTCCTAACCCAATTAATTGAAAATCCAAGACAACGTGAACCCTAAATGACCTGACACAATACTTGACCCGATTTGACTCGAAACTCGAATAACTCGAACTCAAAGTGAATTGCTTCTATCATAATAACTCTAATGCAATGTGAATTGCTTCGACCAAAATCTGACCATAATTCATTTTAAACTTGAAATACTCCAACTCAAATGATCGATAACCATTGATGATTTGTATCATTATGTAATTATAATTCCGACCTTCAATTCCTTTGATGAACTAAACAATCAGAATTGGAATTGGAATTGGAATTCCACAGTTCAATTCCAATTCCATGTGCCAAACAGAGCCTAAAGGTTAAGTGCAAGAAAAACTAAGTCTAACAATAAAAAGCCTTTAATCAAGTGACTTGAGAAGCCATAAGATCAATTGAAAAGGCAAAAAATAATTAATCTACAATAATTACTCTTCTTCTATCCAAACGATTCAACCTCAGGTTGAATTGTGTCTATCTTAAGTTTGAAATGCGTTTCTAACTCATTTCTTACTTCGAAATGCCAAATCACTTTTCTAAGCATGATAAGTTAGTGTTTTCGATGTTTCCTGCAACTATGGAGATAATACATAATCCTGGACCTCATGTTAGTTCTAAGCTCAAGATGCATGAAAAAAAAAAAATTAAGCTCTTACACGAAGCTCTAGGAGATAATCCGCATCTCTCTACGGAGTGGAAGCGACTTAATCAATTATCAATTACCAGGAGAATCTTCTTCAGTATAATAAGAAAGATTGGGGCTTAATTCTGTCATAAGTGGTTGGTTGATGAGGATCGTCACTTTAAGTTTTTTTAGTTGGTCAAAATCCTGAAAGAGCAGGAATAGAATTGTAAAACTTCAAGATCCATCTGGTATTTGAATTAATGTCTAGGTAGGTATTTCCTCGTTGATTGAGACGGAATTCAATAGAAGGTATTGTTCTTCTGACATAGAAAGGATGATCGACATAGTCAACATGCCTCCATTTGTGTCTAGAAAAATAAATGAGTCTATGACCAAGGAAGTTACAGAGAAAGGAAATACGACTAGCTTTTTCTTAATGAATCCATATAAAACCTCAAGGCCTGATGGGTTTAGGGTAGGGTTCTTTCAACATTTATGGGCTCTTGTTAATAATAACCTTACTGAAGTGGTTAATGTTTGCTTATATAATAGTCATCTCAAAAACGAGGTCAATCATACCTTTATCTTACTTATTCCTAGGTCAAAAAAACTTGAGTACCCAAATCACTTTAGACCGATTAGTCTGTAATGTTATTTATAAGATTATATCTGAGCTTTTAGCTAATTGGCTCTGACCTTTATTATCTGATCTGGTTCATTCTACCCAAGAAGCCTTTGTGCCGCGTAGATCGAACTATGACAACATCATTATTGCTCATGAAATTATGGCAGCATTCCAGCAAAAGCAAAGTAAGAAAGGATGGGTGTCTTTAAAGTCCGATATGGAAAAAGCATATGATAGAATTGAGTGAGATTTTCTTAGAGAGGTTCTTCTAAGGCTAGGCTTTTGTTAGAAATAGGTCAATTGGATTATGAGTTGTGTCTCCTCTATCTCTTACTCGTTATTGATCAATGATCAACCTAACCAATGGTTCAAGGCCCTCTAAAGGTTTACGTTAAGGGAATCCCCTATCTCCATACCTGTTTATTCTTTGTATAGAGGTATTAACGAGGCAAATCCAATATAGCATAGACTCATGAGATTGACATTTAGAGGTTTGTATTTCTCCCACTACTCCAGTCATTTCATGCCTCCTTTTTGGAGAAGATAGCCTTTTTTTGTTTTTTCAAGCATCAATAGAAGCATGTTATAACCTCAAGTCATTGTTGGACCAATATTGTTTAATTAGACCAACATGTGAACTATCATAAGTCCTTTATTGTCTTTTCTAAGAACGTGCCAACTTTGCTAAGGAATTGAATTAGTGGACTTTTTAATATCAATATGTCAACTAGGTTTCATAGATGTCTTGGTTGTTCTTTAATCGGTGATAGACCAAGTAAGGAGGCATTTAGGGGTATTCAAGATGAAATTTTACAAAGATGAACTCCTTGGAAAACCAATATCTTATCTAAAGCAGGTAGAACGACCCTAATTCAATCCTATTTGGAGTCTATCTCGTCTCATAGAATGCAGTGCTTTAAATTTTGAACTCTGTTAAATTTATTCATGGATAAAATAAGCAGGGACTTCTTCAGGAATGATGGAACTCTTGATGACAGAGGCATATGCCCTAAATTTTTTGGTATAAAATTAGCCGACCTCAAGGGGCGGCAACCTTGGGCTAAAGTGTATGTCCACGGTAAATAAGGTTCCGTTGTACAAGTTTGGGTGGAAGATAATTCTTAACTTGAATAATGTTTAGACTCAATACGTGAGAATAAAGTATCTGCAACATGAAGATTTTTTATCCCATGAGACCTAACCTAAGGATTCTTAGGTTTGGGAAAATATTATGGCTTGTTGTGATCTTATTCAAAAAGGGATTCGATGTCTAGTTGGTGATGGTAGTAGTATCTCCCTTCGGTATGATGCATGGTGTACTCCTGCCCCATTGGCTGAGTTGATGATCATTGCTATAAGGGTCTTGACTTAAAGGTTTTGAAGATTATTACAACAACAATAACAAAGCTAGTGCCTCAAGGGCACCCTCCCAATGCCGGGTCTTTTTTCTTTTTTCTTTTTTTTAGAGGGGGGGGGGGGGGGGGGGGGGTTTGAGATATACGCAGCCTTACCCCTTCAGAGTCCTACCCTAAAGGTTTCAAAGTATACTGGCAGAGGGAAATGGAGGGTAGATGAATTGAAAAGGTTAATTCCTTAAATACTTCTTCCTTTTATTTTGAGTATCCTAATTCCTTATAAGCATTTGCTTGATAGGTCTGGGAGTTATTTTATAGCCTATTGCTGCTTCATACTTTATGGTTTCTTCATGCTTGCTTTGGGCCGCGTGTTCTTATGCTCTATGCTCTATGCTCTATGCTTTATGCTTGTATGCTTCTCAAGTTAGGGGTCTATACATCCCCCTCGCATGACCTTGTATATGCGGTAGCCCTTAAAACACTAGGTCGATTGTTGTTGTTGTTGTTGATTTCTTATAAGCATAGATCTGATAGCTTTCATTGGGGTTTTATAGCAAATGGAGAATTCTCGGTTAAGTCTATTAGTTGTTAGCTTAGGATATTTCCTAGGAAGAAAGGAATAGCTGGCCCTTCAGATGGAGTTGGAAGCTTAATGTAGCTCCCAAAATCAAGATTTTTCTGTGGCAGTTATGTCATACCTCTCTCTCAACCTGAGCTATTCCAGCGTCGCAAGGGCTGAGGTCACTGAACACTTATCCTCGTCGTAATATAGGTGTGGAGATCGTTGACCATGTATTTATCAAGTGCAATTTTGCAAAGAAATGTTGGGAGCTTTTGTTAGGACTTGAAACAACTAGGATTAAAACTCCATAGGAAGGGATTCTTAGGCTGTTCAAGAACTCAGGCGAGTTAGTGGTCGAGATAATCTCAAAAGATTGGAGGAAGTTGTCACGGCTCATTGGATATTATGAAAAACTAGAAATGATTTTGTTTTTAAAGGAAAACCTTCCAGTTCTGATCATGTGGTCGCTCATATTGACAGAAATTTTGTTAAATGGATTCTAAGGAATGGTGGGCAGCTTAATGTGAACAACCAGGCCAGAGGTGGGATGAAAATGAGATACAGAAACGGGATCAAGGGACACCTCCGGAGACGAATTGGGTTAAAGTTAATTTTTATGGCTCAAAAAGAAATAACGCATCTTCTTATGGTTTTGTAGTTCACGATAGGAGTGGTAAAACCCTTGATTTTGACTATGGTGGCATTGGTAACTCTCCTATTACTTTGACGGAGGCTTGGGCTACTAGAGAAGGGATTTGAAGATGTCTTGTTCTTGGTTTTGACCATCTGCATATTGAAGGAGATAATCCTGTGGTAGTTTGAATAATAAGATGTGAATTTCTATGATCTTGGCAAATTAAAACTATTATTGAGGACATCTGGGATATGCTATTGCAGTTTGCGAAGTATCGTGTTTTTTATGTGTTCCGCAAAGGTGATAAGGCCGTGAATAGGATGGCAGGCTCTTCCCCACAACATCAGCATAATAATGTTTACATGTAATTTCACTAGGCTTTGTATTATGATTCGCTTAATCATACTAACTTTGTTTAGTAGTTCTAGCATTTTCCTTGACCTGGTGGTGGCGTAGGGAGGTTCAGGAGAAGATTAAAGCAAAACGAGACTGTTTCAAGGAGTGGGATCGAAGTGGAGACGAGAACAAGAGGCAACAGTATAAACAAGCCAAGAAGGAAGCGTAGATAGTAAAAAGCGATGCACTATCAAAAGCCTACAAGGATTTCTACAAAAGCTTGTATATTGATGAGGAAGCTAGGGACCTCTACAAAATCGCAAAAGCAATAGAAAGGAGTAATAAAGACGTAGACCAAGTAGAGTGTATAAAGGAGGAGGATGGACAAGTGATTGTGGAGAGCAACAAATTAAAACTAGGTGAAAATCCTACTTTCACGATCTGTTCAACGAATAGGGAGATAGAGATATATCCCCAAAAGAACTACAAGCATTTGAGGAGCACCAGACCCATTGCTACTGTAGGCAAATTAGACACGAGAAAGTTAGGAAAGCCTTGAAAAAGATGGGCAGGGTAAAGCAGTCAACCCAAATGGAATACCCATTGAGGCATGGAAATGCACTGAAGAAAAAGGCATCAGATGGCTGACCAAACTATTCAACCGAATTCTTCAAGGAAAGAAGATGCCTGATCCCACAAGGGCCTTGTCTCAGTGGTTGGAGGCAAAGGGATAGAATATTGTTTTATACCAAAAAGTCTTAGTTCGATTCTCTACTTGAACCTTTTCCTAAGTAATCCTTGACTTAACTGGCTCATGTGAAGTATGGGTCACCGCATGAGTCGGGGTTTATCATATAACCGGGTTCCTCGTTAGCAAAATAAGATGCCTGATGAGTGGCCAAAGAGTACATTAGTTCCTATCTATAAGAACAAAGGCGACATCCAGCGTTATGCCAACTATAGAGGAATCAAACTAATGAGCCACACTCTGAAGCTTTGGAAGCTGGTCATATGAAGAAGGCTGCGGCAACAAACAGGGGTCTCAAAGAATCAATTTGGATTATGCCTGGTAGGTCGACGATAAAAGCCATCCATCTCTTAAGGCGATCGATAGAGTACTATAGAGATAGATAAAAGGACCTTCACTTGGTTTTCTTTGATTTGGAGAAAGCATATGATATAGTGTCGAAAGAGGTCCTATGAAGGGTCTTGGGAGGGAAAGGCATCCCCCTGTCTTATACGAGGGGCACTTCTAAGCTAGTATTACTGCCCCGAGGCTTTTATGCATGCCTTTTGATTATACGCACATTTGCCGTGTGTTGGCTACTTATTGTTCTCATTGTCTGCTCCCTTGTTGTTTTATTGCCTATACATTTCTGCCTATTCGCTACTTTATACTCTCTATATGCTTGCTATGTGTTGTTGTGTATGCTCTTACACCTAGATGCTTCTATGCTTTATGCTTTCATGCTTCTCAGATTGAGGGTCCTCCAAAACAGCCTCTCGTTAGGGTAACACCCTAAAGGGGTAAATCTGCGTACATTCCACCCCTTCCAGACTCTGCTTATGCGGGACCCTTGAGGCACTGGGTCTGTTGTTGTTGTTGTTGTTGTTTTTGTAGTAGTAGTAGTAGTGTTTTCCTTACCTTGCTAAAAAAAAAAAGCCATGGCATCCAAGAAGAACCCTGTTGCTGCCACACTCAATGCCACTGAAGAAACATTGCCCGAAAAAGTTGAGGACCAAGTTCAAGTATTCTTCCCAAAAATTCTTGTTATGGGTAAGCAATTATAAGATGTGGACAATAGACAAGATCAAAGCATAAGGCAATTCAATGAGATGGATGATCAAAATTTTCAAACCTTTGTCCAAGAGCCAAGATGAAAGATTCCAAGTAATGGAGGAACACATCAAGAAATCCAATGATCAACAACATATGTTGATGGAGAAAAACTTGGCTTGCGAGCAAAAACTCTACGCCTAAATATGCCTTATAAACCCCCTTCAATTCTACCTTCTTCGAATCATAGTGATGCATCTAATGGTCAGGCCTCAATAGAGGTTAATTGAGTCTCAATTAGTGTTAGGATTGATAGGAGGTCTAAGAGGGAAGGATCTAATCAAGATTCTCCTCCCCCAAGAAGGCCCTACAATCAAAATACTAGGAATCATGACTTTAAAGACTAAGAACATTCCTATCACCAAAACCATATGCATTATGACCAAGATCCCACAAGCCGACCTAGACCAAGGAAGCCAAACCCCAAATATGACTTCACTAGTTTTGATTCCAGTTATCATACGAGTTGGGCTTGCAGACGTGACAAGCATTTTAAGTTATTTGATTACGATTTCAACTAAGGGTTTTCTTTTTTCTTTTTTTTCTTTTTTTTTTTTTTTTACAAATTGATGAAACTAATGCTAATGAAACTTCAACTCCGGCAAATGCCAATCAATTCATTAACCGGCATCTGTGATAGGGGGAGTTGTTGATGTTAGCCCTCCAAAGGTTGGTTTTCATTCAAAATGTTTTGACTAGAGCAAACTACCAATCATGGAGACGATCCATTACAAAATTTTTTAAAGCCAAATGAAAAATAACTTTCTTTGATGGAAGTATTGAAAAACCGGATGAAGATTCTCCAGATTGGAGTGCATGTGACTCCATGGCTGCTACTTGGCTCTTGAATTCAATCTCAAAAGAGATTAACCGGAGTATTACATACTTAGAAACCGCGCGCAATATTTGGTTCAATTTGGAGGAATGATTTTCTCAAGGCAATGTTCTGCAAATTTACAAATTAAAACATGAGATTTAACATTTGAAGCAAGAAAATTTGCCAATGGCCATTTGTTCCACCAAACTTAGTCTTTGTGGTGAATTGTACACTCCGGTCAAAATTCTTCCTCGCACTTGTGGCCATGCGAAGGCTTTTGCGACCATTCGCAATATGGAAAATTTTCTAGATTTGCTAATGGGTCTTAATTACTCTTTTGTCAATTGTTTGTTCATAATTAATTAACACTGAACCTTTAGCGTCTCTTGGGAGTGTTTACTCTATTTTAAGTCAAGAAAATAAGCAACAAAGTGCTATTGCTTGAAGTATTGTCCTTCCTGAAGAGGCAGCTCTCGCCCTTAAACGAAATGGTCTAATTGGTGGTGGTGGTCCGCCTATGTCAAATGGGTTGACCCAGTAGCAACACTTTGTTGCTTTTCTTCTTGACTTAAATAGAGTAAGCACTCCCAAGAGACGCAAAAGGTTTAGCATTCATCAATTGTGAATGAACAGTCGAAAAATAGGAATTAAGATCCATTAGCAAATCTAGCAACTTTTCCATACCCCGAATGGCTGCAAAAACCTTCTCATGGCCACACGTGCAAGGAGGAATTTCGACAAGAGTGTATAATTCATCCCATAAAGACCTAATTTTGGTGAAATAAATAGCCATTGAAAAATTTTCTTGCATCAAATGTGAAATCTCACATTTTAATTCGTAAATTCGTGGAACATTGCCTTGAGAAAATCGTTCCTCCAAATTGAACCAAATATCACTCGCGGTTTCTAAATATGTAATAATCTCGCAAGTCTCTTTTGAGACTGAATTTCGAGAGGCCAAGTAACAACCATGAAGTCACACACATTCCAATTTTCGTAATCTGGAGAATCTTCATCCAATTTTTCAATGTTTCCATAAAGGAAACCTACTTTTTTGTTTGGCTTTAAAAACGTTGTAAATGGATTTTCTTCATGATTGGTAGTTTAGTCCAGTCAAAACATTTTGAGTGAAAATCAACCCCAAATAGTCCAAGGGATGAAGATAAAATGTAGAGCTAACATCGACAACCTCCTTGTCATAGCTGCGGGTAGAATGGTTTGAATGGCATTTGCTAGAGCTAAAGTTCCATTAGCATTAGTTTCTACCACTGTAAAAAAAACAAAATTAGTTGAAATCACAAATGAAACAAGTAGGGAAAGAAACCCTCGCTAAAATTACAAGCTAAGGACCAAAAATTAGAGTAGAATATCCCTCTGCCAACAAAGAGCCAAGGGGTCAAATTTAGATAAAAAATTGCTCTGATACCATCTAAAAATAATATAACAAAACTAAAATTGGAAACAAGACAAATAAAATAGAAAACCAGAACACTTGGAAGAATTTTTAGATGATCATTACTTATAAAATGAATACATATTTATAGTGAAGAAAAGCAAATGAAAGACCTAATCACACTAACTACACTAGGAATCGTAAGGAATAACAACTAGAAAAATAAAGTCACTATTCATGGTGAGCACGCCTTGAGGGGCTAGTTACAAGGAACCCCCAACTAACAAAAATGCAATTAGCTATAACCTATGAATACAAGAAATTAAAATACTAATAAATGCCTAAACAAATACATGCAAAATGCATATTACAATGTAGAATGCAAAATATTAATCTCAACAATATCCCTAATTAAGAAAGATGGGAGACCCTAGAGATTTATTTGGGTGGTGATGTGGACACTTGGCTTGAGTGGTACTTGCTAAAAACGAGATCAAGTAATTTGGAAAGACTTTGCTGAAGATCGAATTTGGTGATAGAAAGTGTGAAAGTGTGGTTGGCGAGTTTAATAAGCTTCAACAAAGTAGTTCCGTTCTTGAATATCAAACAAGATTAGAAGAACTTATGTCCTATATGCTTAAATCAGATCCAAACTTGAGTGAAGCTAATTTTGTATCAAGCTATTTGAGCGGGTTAAAACCTGAAAGTAAACACTCGGTTACTATGTTTAAACCAAGAACGTTGGTGGATGCTTTTGAACTTGCCAAACATTATAAATTATCACATTCCCAAAGTTCCAAGGGCAACTTTAATTCAAATTCATCTTTTAGAAAGTCTTATACCACTAAAGATGTTACTCAAGGAACCAAGAATTTTACTAGTTCACGAAAAATAATTCAACATACTCAAAAGAACTTCAATTTAGCCCAACTGAAGGCTTCTGTCTTAGTCAGACATAAGAATTCTTTGTCTTCTTAGCCTCTAGGATATACATAAACAGCAACAAACCCAGTCTCTTAAAGGCTCCTGCATATGCAAGGTTTGTGTTTGGGGGGGGGGGGGGGGGGGGGGGTGCGGCGGCGGCCTTGGGGAGTGTATGCAACCTCACCCCTTCAGAATGTTATCCCAAAGGGAGACTGTGTGCAGAGACCTCCAACCTAAGAAGCAAAAAGCATAAAAAGCATAAAAGCACGTAATAGTATAAAAGCTTAAGAGCATAAAAACAACGGCACAAAGCAAGCAAATAGAAAGCATAAAGCCGCAATCGGCAATATAACAGCTTACAACCATATCAAGTAAATCCAATCGGTAGACATATAAGCCTAGGGGCACTAGTATTAGCTAGTGTTAGCTAAATTATTCTCCTATATTCTAAACTGCTATATTGGCTACTCCTATGTTAGCCCTCCCCTGAGATCTATCTAAGGCCATCTCCTCATGTAGGTTTAGGCAGGTGAAGTCGTGTTGGATAGTCTCAATCAATCTCTTCTTTGGCCTGCCTCTCCCTCTCCTCCCATGGGCAGTATGGAGTTGTTTGCATCTCCTAACAGGGCAACGGTCGATCTCCTTCCAATATGCCAAAACCACCGCAAACATTACTTCCTCAATTTATCCTTGATTGGGGCCACACCCAATTTGCTTCTTATGACATCATTTCTGATCCTATCCTTCCATG
Organism: Simmondsia chinensis; assembly: GCA_018398585.1. Lineage (NCBI taxonomy): Eukaryota > Viridiplantae > Streptophyta > Magnoliopsida > Caryophyllales > Simmondsiaceae > Simmondsia > Simmondsia chinensis. The sequence goes on along the minus strand of JAGTTD010000002.1, from coordinate 30,379,105 downwards.
TGCATCCACATATCCTTCGCAATATCCTCATCTCTGCCACCATTAGCTTCAGTGTATGCTGTTGTTTCATTGGCCAACACTCCGTACCATATGATATAGCTGGTCACACTACCGTCTTATAGTATTTTCCTTTTAACTTTAATAGGAACTTTCTATAATGCTAAGAATTTTGATTGATAGAAGCCTTTTCCAATTTGTTTCAAGTGTAATGACCTTCATTTCCCTGACCATACTTGTCAAAGAGGGCTAATTAATTCTGTTTCTAAAGAAGAATGTCAAACTAAGATTGAAACCATTAAGCCTAGTGAAGAAATCAAGATTATAATGCTATAGATTTAGAAGAAGAAGACCCTAGTTTAATGTCCATCTCCACTACTTCTATGAATGGTGTAAGTGACAATAGACCACTTCGAATCAAGGGATAGTCAAAAAGGAAGGAGTGGTAGTCCTAGTTGATAGTGGCTCAACACATATTGATCCAAAATTGGCTAAGGTCAGTGGATTTAAGCCCATCCCAAGATCTCCCATTGATGTCATGGTTTCTAATGGTGACAAAATAGTCATCCATACAAGATGCCTTGATTTTTCATGGCAAATCCAAAGACAAAGCTTAAAGTCAAATTTCAGGGTGCTAAGGTTAGGTGGGTGTGCTATCCTTTTATGTGTTGATAAGATAAGTCCCTCAATGCCATTCAACTTCATTTTGTTAACCTTCAACTACCAATTCAAAAGGATGGAAACTCTATTGGCTTGCAAAGTATTTTAAGATATAGGTTCTTGTAAATGGATCAAGGATGACAAAGTGAAGAAAGCTCTATCCAAAGGCACTTGTTGTTGGCTTGGTAGGATCTCTTGCATTGAGAAGCCTCAAGCCACTCTTGTTGTGAATTCAGAAGGCTCCTTGTTAGCTAAGCCCCTAGCTATCCTGGATTGAAGAATTGTAAAGGAAACAGTACTCCAATGCCTCAAGTACTGGCGCAATATTCTAACCTAAGGAAACATGAAGCAACGCGGGAGAACTGCATCTCTCCCAAGAGTAATATCATGTTCTGAAAAATTTCTAATTGATTGGATTGGCTGCAAGTAGACCGGAAAAGCCTTTCTTACCAAATTTTTTTTATTTTTCATATATTTTGTTTCCTTTTCAGTACTTTTTCAAATAAACTCCATAAATAGGGATTAATCCATTGTAATTCATTCCTCACTAGATTAATGAAGTTTTTACTTTGATATTCAATTCTAATCCTCTCTCTCAATTTCTCCCTCCTCTCTTCCTTCCTTCCTTCATCCAATTTCTTCTTCTTCTTCATTGTTGTTGCTGCTGCAATCTCCCCCAATTCTGCTGCAATTTTACTCTTTTTCCCCCCCAATTTCATCATTGTCCATTGATACTGATATTTGGGTCACGATGGGGAGAGAGAGAAAAGGAAAAAGCTTTGTTGTTAGGGTTTCATGTATAACAAATTAGGTAAAAAAGAACAAAAAATTCCAAAAAAAAGGCGAACCGAACCTTGGTGAAGTGGTGGACCGAGATGAATGCCACCGGAAGCCAGGCCCGTAATCCCTCATTTATACCTGGTAGCACGACTGTGATGGTTGGTAAAAGCGAGTGAGACATAGTGAGGTGCGGCAGTTCCAGAGTAAAAGGCCGGTGACAGGACAACATTGGCATCGAGTGAAGAATGGCGGTATTGAAAGACTCCCTCGTACGGTGGTCATGCGCGACTGTGAAGGCCGCCCATTGCGGTGGCTGGAGTGATTTTGGGGCACCAAATAGAGAGATAATGACCTAAGGTTTTTGAATTATGACCTCCTTGGTTCTTATAAAAAAATAACAATAAACAAAAAAAGAGTCTAGGCATTTAAAATAAAAATTCTACACCAAATATATATATATATATAAGTAATTGTAAGCTATTGATTACAATCTAGAAAATTTAAGCCAATCGATTTTGAAACTGGGGTGGGCATCCACACTGTTTGAATACTGTGAAGATAGAGAAATGGATGAGGATTTTTTTTTAGTATTATTTTATAGTTTGTCACTAAAAATCACACAATTACTCAAAATTATTAGTCAATTACTTAAAATCTCTACCTATTATTTAAAATCACTATCCAATTGCTCAAAAATTACCATCAAATTGCTCAAAAATACCATCCATTTACTCAAAATTACCAAATTAACTAAAATCGCCAGCTAGTTACTAAAGATCACTCAATTATTAACAATAAACCTCCACACACTCAAATTGATCGAATTACCCAAAATTAAAAGCCAATTATAGTGGTGATTGCTGGTAATTTAAGTGATGATCGCACATAATTCTTGTGATGATTGCAGGTAAATTTAAGTAGTGGTCGCGGATAATTCCTATTATGAATGTAGGTAATCCATGTGATGATTGCGGGTAATTCAAGTGGTGATTACAGGTAATTTCTAAGGTGATGGCAAAAGATGATTGTGGGTAATTCTTATGGTGATTGCGGGTAATTCAAGTAGTGATTCCAGGTAATTTCTATGGTGATCGCAGGTATGATCGTGGGTAATTCCTATGGTGATCATAGATAATTCAAAAGATGATTGCGTGTAATTTTTGTGGTGATCGCGTGTAATTCAATTGGTGATCGCAAGTAACTTAAGCAGTAATCACAGGTAACTCAAGTGGTGATCGCGAGTAATTCATGTGGTTATCGCAGGTAATTCAAGTGATGGCCACGAGTAACTCGTGGTGATTGTGGATACCACATGTGGCGATCGCGGGTGACTCATGTGGTGATCATGAATAATTCATTTAGTGATTGCAGGTTATTCCTGTGGTGATAGCGGGTAATTCATGTGATGATTACAGGTAATTCAAGTAGTGATCGGGGTAATTTCTATAATGATCAAAGGTAATTCCTATGGCGAATGTGGGTAATGCAAGTGGTGATTACGGGTAATTCAAGTGGTGAATGCGGGTAATTTCTATAGTGATCGCTAGTAATTCCTATATTGATCACAGGTAGTTCATGTGGTGATCGCGAATAACTCAAGTGGTAAATGTGAGTAATTCTTGTGGTGATTGTAGGCATGGTTATCAAAATCACGAGTCGGATCGTAGGATCATACGATCCTACGATCCCACTATGCCCTACCGACCCGGATCGTGTAAAAAATCGTAAGAAAGTAGACTCGCAATGAACGCGAGTAGGATCGGTAGGATCGCTAATTCTACACCAATTCTACCAAGTCAATAAAAAAAATAACATATTTGAGATTTGACACTGATTCTACATCGATTCTACTGATTCTACTCCGATTCTACTGATTCTACAGTTATTTTTGAAATTTATTTTTTTTAGTTTTTTTTTATTTTTTTTTATTTTCCCCTTCCCTTTCTCATTTTTTTCTCCTTCCCTTCTCCTCTTCCCTCTCATAACCTAACCCTAATCATTCTCTCACATCACACTCTTCACTAATCTTCACAAGCAGCCCTAGCCACTGCTGATTGTGGCCAGCTGACATCGACCAACTGCCTAAGCCACCTACAGAGGCTTGACACCGACCCACGGGCCACACATAGACATAGCTCATTTTCTTTTTGGATAAATCATTGATTTTTGTTTAATTTCTTATTTTTCTAACATATTAAGTTACTTGGGTACTTGTTTTGATTTTCATTTTATTTATTTCCAACTTGATTTTTTTTTTGGGACTTTTTTTATGTTCTTCATTACATATTTGAGGCTTGTAATGTGATTTTATTGGATACAAGTTATTGTTTTACAGATAAAGTAGAATCTTACAATTCTCGATCCGATTCTACGATCCCGATCCTGAGTACCCCTCATCGATCCTATGTAGAATCCCAATTCTGACAACCTTTTGTTTGTAGTTCATGTGATGACCGCAAATAATTCCTGGTATTGCAGGTAATTTCTGTGGTGATCGTAGGTAATTAATGTGGTGATCACAAGTATCTCCTATGGTAATCATGGGTAATTTCTGTGGTAATTGTGGGTAATTCCTGTAGTGATCGCAAATAATTCCTGTGCTCATCGCGGATAATTCCTATGGTGATCGTGGGTAGTTCAAGTGTTGATTGCGAGTAATCCATGTGGTGATTGCATGCAATTCAAGCGGTGATCGAGGGTAATCCTTGTGGTGATCGCAGGTAATTTTTATGGTGATTACAGATAATTCAAGTGGTTATTGCAAGTAATTCTTATGCTGATTATGAGTAATTCCTATGGTAATTATGGATAATTTCTAAGATGATCACAAGCAATTCTCTTTAGTTCATTCCCATTGTGATCATAAGTAATTCATTTGTTGATTGCATGTAAATCTTAAGGTGATTGCATGTAATTCCTAAGGTGATCACGGGGAACTCCCATGGTGATCACAAGTAATTTCTCGCAGTGTCACTTACTCAAAATTGATAGACAATTATGTAAAATCACTATCCACATACTCAAAATCATCACCAATTTACTAAATTTTACCCAATTACTCAAATCATCACTCAATTACTCAAAATTGACGGACAATAACAATAAGCAGCTTAGTGCCACAAAGGGTCCCGTGTGAGCAAGGTCTAGGAGGGGTAGGATGTACGCAGTCTTACCTCATCAGGGGGACCCTGATGAGAGGTTATTTCTGAGGACTCCCAACCTAAAAAGCGTGATGGGCATGAAAAGCAAGAGGAGCACAGAGAGCAAGACAAGCATGGAAGCATCTAAATGGTGTAAGCAACAAGAAGCATGGTAAAAATGCGCAGGCTACATGCGATCATATAAATCGTGTAAGCAACGAGAAGCAAGGCAGAAATGTGTATAAACAGATAGGCAAACAAGAAGCCTGGTTACACTAGTACTAGCCTAGAAGTGCTTAACGTTCCTATCCCTTTACATATGTTACCCCTAAACTAATCCTCCACTGGGCTCTATCTAGGGTCATTTTCTTCACTGAGGTTGAGATAGGCGAGGTCCTGTCAAATTGCTTCCATCCAACTCTTCTTTGATCGGCCTCTTCGTCTCTTCCCATCTATAATATGGAGTTGTTCGCATCTCTTGATAGGTGCAGTGCTCAGTCTCCTCCTAACATGCCCGAACTACCTCAAACGTTATTCCTGTAGCTTATCCTCGATTGGGGCCATGCCTAATTTAATTTTTATGACTTCATTCCTGATCCTATCTTTCCTTGTGTGTCCACACATCCATCTCAACATCTTCATTTCTGCCACCTTCAACTTTTGCGTGTGTGGTGCTTAACTGGCCAGCGCTTTGCCCAATAAGACATAGCCGGTCTCACTACCATCTTATAGTATTTTTCCTTTAACTTGAGCAGAAAATTCCTATCACATAGTACCGCCAAGGCCATCCTCCATTTATGCCAACCCACTTTAATCCTGCTTTAAACATCTGCGTCCACTTCGCCGTCTTGTTGCACTATGGAACCCAAGTATTTAAAGCACGTTTTTTGCTGTATGCACTCTAATCCAATCTTGACCTTTTCTGTACTTGGCATGGTGGAGGCACAGAACTTGAGTTCTATATACTCGGTTTTAGATCTACTAAGTCTTAGACCTTTCAATTTTAAGGCCAATCTTCAGAGATTTAGCTTCTGATTTTCCTCCTGCTTGGACTCTCCCACTGGGACTATGTCGTCCGCGAAAGCATGCACCAAGGCATGACCCCTCGGATGTGCCAAGTGAGCTCATCCATAATCAGAATGAATAGAAGGGGACTCAAGGTTGATCCTTGGTGCACCCCAACTGTAATGGGGAACGTGTCTGTCTCCCCTTTCATTGTGCGTAAATTAGTCTGTGCGTCTTAATACATGTCCTTAATGGCTCGTATATAGGGCTAGGTGATGCCTTTCCTCTCCAAGACCCTCCATAGGAGCTCTCTCGGCACTTTATCATATGCCTTCTCCAGATCAATGAAAACCATGTAGAGGTCCTTTTGTCTATCTCTGTAATACTCTATTGACCTCCTTAGGAGGTGGATGGCTTTATTTGTCGACCTGCCAGGCATAAATCCAAATTGATTCTCTGATACCCCTATTCGTTGTCGTAGCCTTCTTTTTATGACCCACTCCCAAAGATTCAGAGTGTGGCTCATTAGTTTGATTCCTCTGTAGTTGGCACAACTCTGGATGTCTCATTTGTTCTTATAGATAGGAACTAATGTACTCCTTTGCCACTCGTCTAGCATCTTCTTCCCTTGAAGAATTTGGTTGAATAATTTGGTTAGCTATCTGATACCCATTTCTCCAGTGCATTTTCATGCTTCAATGGATATTCCATCTGGGCCTACTGCTTTACCCCTTCCCATCTTCTTCGAGGCTTCCCTAACTTCCTCGGGTCTAATCCTCGTGCAATAATAGTAGGTGTGGTGTTCCTCAGGTGCTTCTAGTTCATTTGGGGATCTATCTCTAACTCCCTGTTCATGGAACAGATCCTGGAAGTAGGATTTCCATCTATTTTTAATTTGATGCTCGTCCGCAAGCACTTGACCATCTGCTCCCTTTATGCACCTTATTTGGTCAAGGTCTCTAGTCCTCCTCTCCCTCGCTTTTGCAATTCTATAGAGGGCCCTAGCTCCTCATCAGTATCCAACCTTTGGTAGAAATCCTCATAGGCTTTTGCTTGAACATCTCTTACTATTATCTTAGCCTTCTTCTTGGCTTGTTTATACTGTTGCCTCTTTTTCTCGTCTCCACTTCGGTCTCATTCCTTGAAGCATTCTCACTTCATCTTAATCTTTTCTTACACGTCACTGCACCACTACCAGGTCTCTCTGTTGTTTGGTGCCCCACCCTTTGGTACACCTAAAACTTCGTGTGCCACATCTTTGATCTTTTGGGCTACTTGGTCCCATCTATGGTTTGGATCTCCCTCACTATCCTCTCCTAGCACAGTCACGACTCTTTTCTTAAAAGCTTGGAACTTGTCCCCCTTCAGATCCCTCCAATGTGTGCATGGATGTGATGGTTTCATGGTTTTCTTGCCCCTTCTCTTAGCCTTAACATTAGTACACAATATCCTATGTGTTGTTGAGAGGTCTTCCCTGTGGATAACCTTGCAATCTCTACAATTTTTTTGAGTCCTTTTCCTTAGTTGTATGTAGTCAATCTGGATCTTTGCTCCACCGCTCTGGTACATGATGATGTGCTCCTCCTTTTTTTGAAGAAGGTGTTAGCAACCATTAACTCATAAGCAACGGCAAAGTCTAACCAGGCCTTAACATCGTCATTCCTTGTTCCAAAACCAAAGCCTCTGTGGTGGGATGCATAGCTATATGTGTTCGCTCCCACATGTCCATTGAAGTCACCACCAATCACCACCTGTTCATTATGGGATATGCCTTGCATTGTTGAGTCTAAATCCTCCTAGAATCTAGTCTTCTCTTGCTCTGTTTGCCCAATCTGTGGTGTGTATGCACTTATAACATTCAATATCTCCCCATCTAAAACTAGCCTGATGCTAATGACCTTATCACTAGTTCTAGTCACCCTCACTACTTTGTCCTTAAAGAGGTTGTCCACAATAATACCCACTCCATTCCTCCCCCTAACTTGGCCCGCATACCATAATTTATATCCTAACACATCCCTTGCGTTTGTGCCCACCCACCTAGTCTCTTGAAGGCATAGAATGTTGATCTTTCTCTTCATAATTGTTTAGGCCACCTCAAAACTCTTTTTCGTTAATGCTCCAACATTTAATGTCCCAAATCGCAGGCTCCCCTCACCTAGTCGCCTGAAAACATCTCCCAAAATCAGTAACCAATTACTCAAAATTGACCAATTACTCAAAATCACTAACCAATTACTAAAACACATGACCTACTTATCAAAATCATCCAAATTTTTGAAAACATCTCCCAATTACTCAAAACTGCTAACCAATTATTCAAAATCATGAGTTACTTACTCAAGCTTGTGGTTAGTAAAATATGGTACATGCATTAAAGGGGAGCTAATACGTAGATATACTATTTGACTTTATATATGAAAATTATAGTTAAGAGTCCATTGACTTATAAAACTAAATGATAGTGTTATTTACAATAGGGATAGCAAAAGCATAATACGTAGTAAACGATAAGGTTTAATCAATAACTTGAGGATTGAAGTGTTAAATTAAGCAAAGCATAAAATTAAAGTGTTGATAAGATAAATCCCACAACGCCATTCAACTTCATTTTGTTAACCTTTGACTATCAATTCAAAAGATTGGAAGCTCTGTTGCCTTGCAAAGTATTTTCAGACACAGGTTCTTGTAAATGGATCAAGGATGACAAAGTGAAGAAAGCTCTATTCAAAGGAACTTATTGTTGGCTTGATAGAATCTCTTGCATTGAGAAGCCTCAAGACACTCTTGTTGTAAATTCAGATGGTTCTATGTTAGCTAAGCTCTTGGCTATCCATGATTGAAAAATTGTAAAGGAAAAGGTGCTCCAATGACTCAAGTACTAGTGCAATGGTCTAACCAAAGGAAAAATGAAGCAGCACGGGATAATTACACCTTTCGCAAGAGTAATGGCATGTTTTGAAAAATTTATGATCGAACGAATTGGCTGCTAGTAGGCCGGAAAAGCCTTTCTTTGTAAATTTTTCAGTACTTTTCCAGATAAACTCCATAAATAGGAATTAGTCCATTGTAATTCATTATTCACTTGATTAATGAAATTTTTACTTTGATATTCAATTGTAACCCTCTCTCTCAATTTCTCCCTCATCTCTTCCTTCCTTCCTCCCTCCATCTTCTTCTTCTTCTTTTTTTTATTATTGTTGCTATTACAGTCTCCCTAAATTCTATTGCAATTTTACTCTTTTTCTCCCTATTTCTTTATTATCTATTGATAGTGATCTTTGGGTCACTAGAGGGGGAGAGATAGAAAAGGAAAACTTTGTTGCTAGGGTTTCATATGGAACAAATTAGGTAAAAAGGACGAAAAATACAAAAAAGGCTAACCCAACCTTGGCAGAGTGGTGGATAGAAATGAATGCCACCGGAACCCAATCCCATGGTCCCTCGTTGATGCCTGGTGGCATGACTGTGGTGGCTGGTAAAAACGAGCGAGAGAGAGTGAGGCACGACAGTTCCAGAGCAAAAGGCCTGTAACTGGGCAACGTTGTCCCTAAGTGAAGAATGGCAGTATTGAAAGACTCCCTTGCACAGTGGTCATGCGCAACTAGCGATGGTCGCCCCTGGCGGTGGTCGACGTGAATTGGGGCTACCGGATAAAGAGATAATAGCCTAGGATTTCTGAATTATGATCTACTTGGGTTTGATAAAAAAATAACAACAAACAAAAAAAAGAGTTCAGGCATTTAAAATAAAAATTATGCACCAATAATTTTCAGGCATTTAAAATAAAAATTATGCACCAAAAAAAATTATTCCAAGTAATTGTAAGTCATTGATTACAATCTAGGAAATTTAAGCCAATCGATTTTGAAACTGGGGTGGGGATCCCTTGCGGTTGGGTATCCCCACTGTTTAAATACTGTGGAAGAGAGAGAGATGGATGAGGATTTTTTTTTAAAATCCAAAGTATTTATAAAATTATTAAAATTTTAAATTATTTATATAAAATAATTTAATATATAAATTGTTTTGACAATTTATTTATTAAGTATCCATTAATTTTTGTTGGCATTTTAATATTTTCAACAAAAATTTAATGGGTACCTAAAAAATGAAATGATTGTATATGTATTATTATTTTTATTTACTATATTAGCATATTTAATAATAAAATAACTTGTATATATTATCATTATTATTCACTATACTAAGAAAATATGCTAATATAGTGAATAATAGTAACAATAATATATACTAGTTATTTTGATATTTTATCAAAAATCTAATGGGTATCTGATTAATAAATAGTCAAAAAAATATTTATATATTACAATTATTTTATATAAATAATTTAATATTTTAATAATTTTTTAAATATATTAAATTTTAAAATTTTTTTAAAAAAAACCCTCACCTAACCTCTCTCTCGCTCCCCCTCTCTCTCTCCTCCACAGTATCCAAACTACCCATCACATAGGATCCCCACCCTTAAAACTCTAACCTATATTCAGCAGGTAAATGTGTTTTTTTTCGTAATGTAAATATATTTATTTAAATAATATATTCTTACTTATCTTTATTTAACGGAAGATATGAATGCATGTATAAAGCTTGTAATCTTTTAATTTGGTATATATAAAATAAATAAGTAATATTTAAAATGGTAATTTTTTAGTATTGTTTTATAATTTTAGACACTCAAAATCACATAATTACTCAAAATTATTAGTTAATTACTTAAAATCTTTACCTTTGCTTTGAAATCATGTAATTACTCAAAATCACTATCTATTTGCTCAAAAATCACCATCAAATTGCTCAAAATCGCCATCCACTTACTCAAAATTATCCAATTAATCAAAATTGCTAGCTAATTACTAAAAATCATGCAATTGCTAACAATAAACCTTCACTCACTCAAAATGATCAAATTACCCGATATTAAAAGCCAATTACAGTGGTGATTGCTAGTAATTCAAGTAGTGATTACAGGTAATTCTCGTGATGATTGCAGGTAATTTAAGCAATGATCGCAGGTAATTGCTATCGTAATCGTGGGTAATTCCTGTGGTGATTACAGGTAATTTCTAAGGTGGTCACAAACGATGATTGCGTTTAATTCCGGTGGTGATTGTACGTAGTTGAAATGGTGATTACGGGTAAATTCTACAGTGATCTTCAGCAATTTATGCGGTGATCATAGGTATGATCGCTGGTAATTCCTATGGTGATTGCGGGTAATTCAGAAGATGATTATGGGTAATTCCTGTGGTGATTGTGGGTAATTCAAGTAGTGATCGTGAGTAACTCAAGTGTTGATCACGGGTAACTCAAGTGGTAATCGCGAGTAATTCGTGTGGTTGTCGCAGGTAATTCAAGTGGCGGTCGCGGGTAACTCATATGGTGATTGTGGATAACTCATGTGATTATCGCTGGTGACTCACATGGTGATCGTGGATAATTCATATGGTGATTTCAGGTTACTCCCGTGGTGATAGCGGGTAATTCATGTGGTGATTACAAGTAATTCAAGTTGTGATTACAGGGTAATTCAAGTGGTGATCGCAGGTAATTCCCTATGGTGATCGAAGGTAATTCTTATGGTGAATGTGGGTAATTCAAGTGGTGATTAAGAGTAAATCAAGTGGTGACTGCGGGTAATTTCTATGATGATCTCGAGTAATTTCTATAGTGATTGCTGGTAATTCTTGTGGTGATCGCGGGCAATTCAAGCGGTGAATGTGGTTAATTCTTGTGGTGATTGGAGGTAGTTCAAGTGATGACTGCGGATAATTCCTCTACTTATTGTGGATAATTCATGTGGTGATAGTGGGTAACTCCTGTGGTAATCGCGGGTAATTTCTGTGGTGATTATGGGAAATTCCTGTAGTGATCGCTAATAATTCCTGTAATCATCGCGGGTAATTTATGTGGTGATGTTGGGTAATTCAGGTGTTGATCATGAGTAATCCATGCGGTGATTGCGGCCAATTCAAGTGATGATCGGGGGTAATTCTTGTGGTGATCGTGAGTAATTTTGGTGATCGCGAGTCATTCCTATGGTGATTGTGGATAATTCAAGTGGTGATTGTGAGTAATTCTTGTGGTGATCATGAGTAATTCCTATGGTGATTACGGGTAATTTATAAAGTGATTACAAATAATTCTCCATAGGTCATTCCCATTGTGATCAAAGGTAATTCATATGTTGATTGCAGGTAAATCTTAAGGTGATTGCATGTAATTCCTTAAGTGATTACGGGGAACTCCCATGGTGATCTCAAGTAATTTCCGGCAGTGTCACTTACTCAAAATCGCTAGCCAATTATGTAGAATCATTATCCACATACACAAAATCATAATTACTAAAAATCGTCACCAATTTACTCAAAATTACTCAATTACTCAAAATTGACCAATTACTTAAAATCACTGCCAATTACTAAAACACATGACCTACTTATCAAAATCATCCAAATTCTTTAAAACATCACCCAATTACTCAGAATTGCGAGCCAATTATTCAAAATCACTAGCTGCTTACTCAAGATTATTGTTAGTAAAATATGGTGCAGCCATGAAAGGGGAGCTAAGACGTAAATATACTATTCGACTTTATATATAAAAATTCTGGTCAAGAGTCCATTGATTTATAAAACTGCATGATAATGTTAGTTACAATAGAGATAGAAAAAGCATAATACATAGTAAATGATAAGGTTCAATCAACAACTTGAGAATTAAAATGTTAAATTAAGCAAAACATAGAATTAAAGTGCTGATAAGATAAATCCCACAATGCCATTCAACTTGATTTTGTTAACCTTCGACTATCAATTCAAAAGGATGGAAACTCTATTGCCTTGCAAAGTATTTTCAGATATAGGTTCTTGTAAATGGACAAAGGATGACAAAGTGAAGAAAGCTCTATCCGAGGGCACTTGCTGTTGGCTTGGTAGATCTCTTGCATTGATAAGCCTCAAGACACACTTATTGTGAATTCAGATGGTTCCATTTTAGCTAAGCCCTAGCTATCCTGGATTGAAGAATTATAAAGGAAACAATGCTCCAATGCCTCAAGTACTAGTGCAATGGTCTAACTGAAGGAAAAATGAAGCAGCACGGGAGAATTACACCTTTCGCAAGAGTAATGTCATTTTCTGAAAAATTTATGATCAATCAGATCGGCTGCTAGCAAGCCGAAAAAGCCTTTCATGCCATTTTTTTTTTCATATTTTTTGTTTCTTTTTCAATACTTTTCCAGATAAACTCCATAAATAGAGATTAGTCCATGCAATTCATTCTTCATTTGATTAATGAAATTTCTACTTTGATATTCAATTCTAACTCTATCTCTCAATTTCTCCCTCATCTTCCTTCCTCCCTCCAATTTCTTCTTCTTCTTCAATATTGTTGCTGCTGCAATCTCCCTTAGTTCTACTGCAATTTTGCTCTTTTGTCCCAATTTCTTCATTGTCTATTGATAGTGATACTTGAGTCACGACAGGGAGAGAGAGAAAAGGAAAAAGCATTGTTGTTAGGGTTTCATGTAGAACAAAATAAATAAAAAAGGACAAAAAATACCAAAAAAGGGCTAACCTGACCTTTGCAAAGTGGTGGACCGAGACGAATGCCACTGGAAGCCAAGCTCGCAGTCTCTTGTTGATGCCTAGTAGCGCGACTGTGGTGGCTGGTAAAAGTGAGTGAGAGAGAGTAAGGCGCAGCTGTTCCAGAGCAAAAGGTTGGTGACAGGACAACATTGGTGCCCAGTGCAGAATGACAGTATTGAAAGACTCCCTCGCACAGTGGTAATGCGCAGCTACAAAGGTTGCCCATGGTGGTGGCCGGCACGATTTGGGTGCACCACAAAGAGAAATAATCGCCTAGGGTATCTGAATTATGACCTCCTTGGATCTTATAAAAAAAATAACAACAAACAAAAAAAGAGTCCAGGCATTTAAAATAAAAAATTTGCATCAAAAAAAAAAAAAATCGTAAGGAATTGTAAGTCACTGGTTACAATCTATAAAATTTAAACCAATCGATTTTGAAACTAGGGTGGGGATCCCATGCGGTGGGGGATCCCCACTGTTTGAATACTGTGGAAGAGAGGGAGATGTATGAGGATTTTTTTTTAAATTTTAAAATCTAATGTATTTAAAAATTGTTAAAATCATAAATTTTAAATAAAATAATTAATTTATAAATTTTTTTTACTATTTATTAATTAGGTATCCGTTAAATTTTAAAATCTAATGATGAAATTACTTATGTATATTATTGCTATTATTCACTATATTAGCATATTCAATAATAAAATAACTTGTATATATTATCATTATTATTTACTTTATTAAGAAAATATGCTAATATAGTAAATAATAATGATAATATATACAAGTTATTTCGATATTTAAAAAAAAAATCTAATGGATACCTAAATAATAAATAGTAAAAAAATATGTTTATATATTACATTAATTTTATATAAATAATTTAATATTTAAATAATTTTTAAATATACTAAAATTATAAATTAAAAAAATAAAAAAAAAACCCTCACCTCATCTCTCTTTCTCTTTCCTCTCTGTCTCTCTCTCCCCCTCTTTCCCAAAGTATTTAAACTCCCCATGGCATGGGATTCCCACCCTTGAAACTATAATCTATGTTCAAAAAGTAAATATTTTTTTTATAATTTAAATATAATTATTTGAATAATGTGTGCTTATTTATCGTTATTTAACTAAAGATGTGAATACATATATAAAGTTTGTAATCTTTTAATTTTGTGTATGTAAAATAAAATAGTAATATTTAAAAAGGTAATTTGTAGTATTATTTTATAATTTTAGTCACTAAAAATCACATAATTACTCAAAATTATTAGTTAAAGGAACATTCTCAGAAGGTCACCCATCCTAATACTACTCAAAATTATTAGTTAATTACTTAAAATCTCTACGCATTATTTAAAATCGCCTAATTGCTTAAAAATACCACCAAATTGCTCAAAAATTACCACCAAATTGCTCAAAGTCATCATCCATTTACTTAAAATTACCCAATTGACCAAAATCGTTAGCTAATTGCAAAAGATCACTCAATTACAAACAATAAACCTCCACTCACTCAAATGATTGAATTACCTGAAATTAAAAGCCAATTATAGTGGTGATTACTGGTAATTCAAGTGGTGATCGCAGGTAATTCCCATGATGATTGCATGTAATTTAAGTAGTGATCGCAGGTAATTCTTATGGTGATCGCGGGTAATTCCTGTGATGATTGTGGGTAATTCAAATGGTGATTACAAGTAATTTCTAAAGTGATCGCAAAAGATGATTGCGGGTAATTCCTATGGTGATTGCGAGTAATTCAAGTGGTGATTACAGGTAATTTCTATGGTGATCGCCAGTAATAAAGTTGGCTAAAAGTCAACCATTGACCAAATCCAACATGACTCGAAAATAACAGCAACAACAACAACAACAACAACAACAACGACAATAATAACAACAACAACAACAACAACAACAACAACAACAAGAATAATAATAATAATAATAATAAGACTTTTCTCTACAAATAGAACAACCCTTTTTAATTTGAAGACATCCAAAACAAAGAGAGAAATAGAAAACTTCAAAATTCTTGAATTCTCTCAACCAAACTCTCAAAAAACCAAAACCCTTTCTTCAAAAATAAAGATCAAGCCCCAGTCTTTTACCTTGAAGAAGAAATTTCTTAATTGAGATCAAGCCTTGTGCCCTTGTCAAGTTCATCATTGATGTTCAACGGAATAAAGCTTAAGAAGATTGAATCAAAGGATTTTTGAATATCGTACTTAATATACGTACAGAGAGATTGTACCCATTATTTTCTGAAGAAATAGAAAGAAGTTTTATTTTGTATTGCAATTTTCATTTTATTTGAATTTTGTCGTTACAAATATGGCATGCTCTGTGGGATAATCTTTGCCTTTAATATCTTTATCCAAGAAATTGAATGGCACGAAATAAGAATACCTCTCAAAATTCTAAAAGAACTGAAGAAACAATGGTTCACGAGTCTGTTTCTACTGCTCTTGAAGTTGGAAACCTTTGCATTGGAATCATATCAAGGACCAAAGTTAAAGCTGTTGATGCTCTCCTCTCTTTCAGGACGCCTTCTAGTGGTTCAAATGCCTGTCAGAGTCTCTTGTTTTTGGGTCCAAATAGTACTCAAAAATTCAAGCTATTGGTGCGAAAAGTGTGTTCGCGCGTGTATACTTTAATGCTGCTTTATTTTTATATCGACCATTCATTGGTTTTCTGTACAACCTTCGCATACTTTAAATGTATACATTATTATAACTTTGATATGTGTTTATAATATGAATAAATATAATGATAAATTATATAATAGTACCTTAAGCTTTGATTTATTAATTTTTTAGTGCAAAAATTTTGTGAAATAATTTTTCAGTCCAAAAATTAGCAATGTATTTTATAAAATAGTCCAAGTTTTAATTTGTAAGGGAGTAAAATAGGTCTTTCATCCAATTTTTCCTCATTAGAAGTGTCACAACATTACGATTCACATGTGGGATACGGAGAAGAAGCGAGGGTACTAACAAATGACGACATGTTTCACACTTTTCTACATCGTTGTTTGGACTATTTTAAATAGATGCAAATTTTTGGATTAAAAAATTATTTCACAAAGTTTATGGACTAAAAAATTAATATACTAAATTTCACGGTACTAATATATAATTTACCCTAAATATAAACATAAGTGTAAATAGACAAAAATATTATTTATTTAAATGTTAATCCCACAGGATACAAAGGGTTACAATTTAACATAGGCTTCCAATTTGATCAACCTTTGGTGGCGAGAGAGGTAGCACCACTAGCAACAAGGGTGCATTGCCGCTTGAGCAAAGGAGGCAAGAGAGGTAAGGCAGGTAATAACTTGGGCCAACACTTGTCATCAATATTAGAAATAATCTTGCAGCAAACTGGACCAAGTCCAAATTGCATCCGACCCAATGAGTTAAATATCTCTAACAAACAGGCAGGCGCATTTTGAATAGATTCCAAGCAAGCTTGGAGTTGGACATCCTTCTTTGGCCAATGTAGTCCGATTGGCGCAGCGGTTGGTGGTTGTGCTGCATGCACATTTTGTAAAAGTAGAACAGTATAGGATAGAATTGCAAGAATCAAGAGTGAATATGAAGTCTTGACAACCATCTTTTTTCTTGGTACTATTTGATTTTTTATGATGATTCTTGGGTAGGGCTTGAATTTGCAAGGAAAAAAGTTATTGATTTTGCTTGTGGATTGTAAAAGCAAAGGATGTGGGGATTTTTATAGTATGACCTAGGCAGACGTTTTTTCACAATCGGAGTAAAATGTTTAATGGGTTATTATGATATGTCAGTTAGATTCTTAAATATGTTTTTTAAAATTGAATTCATACTTCAGTTAGAAAATTAAGGTTTTTTTTTTTCAATAGTAAATGCTCATTAGTTGAGTTACAAAATTCAATTAAATATAAAAAAATTAACGTTGCTAATAGAATTAATGAGTTAAAACTTTACATAAACTACTATGGGCCATATGAAACCAAAGAAGCAGATTGGTCAAATAATAGAGAAAATAAATATTGCTCAAAATCAAAAAAAATCAATTCAACATCAAAGGCTTTTTTTGCATTACTTCGTGAAAACAAAAAAAAGAGGTCTTTTCAACTTCAAATATGATCGCCCAACATACTTGAAATAGTGAATGAATTAACTAGACTTGTTGGCTCTAATTCAACTTATGGCTTTGTGCATAGTATACATTTTTGCCTTTTAGGCAACCATATTAGCACTGGGTGAAAAAAGAATTACTTCACTAGAATGCCTGGACCATACTTATTTTATTGTGTTTTTTAACTTTTTAGTCATAAAGAAATACACGTCTTTGAGCAAGACAGAGTGGATGATTTGGTTTAGTTAGTCTGGCTAAAGAAGTTTTGTTATCCATCTAAGGAGGGTTTACAAAGTAGTAAGTATGCTGGATAATTGTGTTATGAGAGTTATATTGAGACATATTTTTATGTGCTCAAAAGTTCTTTATGAATGACTGAGGAGGTACTTGATATGATATAATGCAAAGTGGTCTCAACTTTCAGCTTTGCTTTTATTCCTTTGTCATTTGGGTTTTTACACAAAATCAGTTGATAAGTTAACATTTTTTTACTTAACCACTACAACTTTTTAATATTTGGAAAAATCACCTCTGAAAGTCCAAAATTTTTCAATTGACCACCTTAAATTATGTCGTTGACTATCCGTCGAAGTCACAATAATTTTAGATTACATTTTTTATTTTTTGTGTCCACGTGCAATATGAGTTGAAACTAGTCAATTGTTATGATTCAAGTTCAATTTAAATCATAACCTAGAGTTTGGATAGGTGATCACACTAAAAAGTATGATCTAGATATGAATCAAGAAAGAATTAAAGAATTAAGATGAGATTGAAGTTGATTGAGAAGAGATTGAGAGAGAATTGAGAAGAGAAATCTATAGAATTGAGAGAGTGTTAAGAGGTAGAGAGCACTGAGCTCAAAGAGAGAGAGAGAGAATCAATTCATTTCATCAACATAATGAAAATACAAGAGATGAACTAATACTTATACTAAACTAAGATGTATTGTAACAAGCTAAGAGCTAAACCGCCTCTAGGAGCAGCAGCCGCCACCTTTGACCACCTATGACCGACATTGACCACCCAAGACCACCATTAAACACATGAACTACTTACTAGCTTGCTTACAAGGCTTATTGAAAGTAAAGACAAGAACTAATCACCACCTTATTACATGGATTATACCAAGGGATTAACTACTTATTCATAATCCCATCCCGATCATGACATCAATCTAACAATGCATTTACTTGCCCCTTTCCCCACCTATTTTTTTGACCCCAAGGGGGTTTAAAAGATAAACGCTTTTCTAGTTTAGATACTTTAAGTAGTGCTTAATAAAAACTTTAAAATCGATATAAAAGTCACTAGGAGATAACGAATAATTAATGCTTTGACTTAATGTGGTTGATTGAAAGTTTTCAAACTTTTAGAGATAATTTTCTTCAAAAAAAATGTAGTGGTTCAATAAAAAGTAACAACTTTTAATATTGTATTTTTATTAAAAAAAAAACCCTTATCCTTTTGTTCCATGCCCTGCACATTTATTAATTGAGACCCGACATGACGCTTAGCACCTTTTAACCCTATATTCAAATTGCTAAAAACAGTCTTAAGTTCAAATGAAATTGATAAATTTCATGCCATGATTTGTTACAGGGGTTTCTGCATTTTAGGGCCCGTTCGTTTTGTTTGTCATGGGAGGTAGAGGTTTCAGATGTGTATCTTTTGGAGTTGCTACCTCCACTGTTTTCAAGTCTTAGCTTAGGCTTTTTGTATTTGGAATAAGATTCAGAGGCAATCTAATACCTTGGGTGTTATATCTAGTTGCCTTCGAGCCTCGCCTTGCTCTTATGCATAATCGGGCTCATACTTCTCATTATTGAAAAAGAACAAATTTCAAGGATATTTAGAACTAGATAGGTTTCCGTAACTTTTTGTTGATGTATTTTTAAAATAGAGTATTTAGTAAAGTATTTGAAGTTTGTTCCGTACTTAATTTTGAAGTGTATTAGCTTATGTAAGATGTGTTGACACACAGGTACCTTGTGTTGACACACAGCCCAACAGAACTAACTTGAAGTGTATTTGTGTTGATACACGGGGCCCGTGTGTCGACACACAGATCTTCAGAACTACAGTAACGTGGTTTTTTCAGGTATTTGGCGGTTGAGTTTTGATAAGTTTGGGATGTCGTCTAAACATTATTTTCTTATATATTTTCTCCCTGGTTCTTTGAAGAACACACATGAAAGATCTTTGCTTGCAAATATTGTGAAATATTAAAAAGGGGAAGTGTCCCTTCGTGAAGAGACACTTGAAAACTATAAATAACCCCTTCATTCTCATGTTTAAGGGATGATGAATTTAAGAAAAATATATTGCAAGAAACACTTGTGTGTATTTATAAGAAAGTGTTGTGAAAAGTACTTGAAAACTTCATTCTCGTTAATATCTCTTCTATCCCTTCTCTTACACATTCTCACTTCATTTTATTTGGTTGTCATTGTATCCCCGATACTATTTCGTACGCCGAAATAAGTCTTAAGGAAAGTGATTATACGGCCTCAACACTAGAGATCTTTGTTTACCCGGTTTATTGGGAATTTATCCAACAATCTTAAGACTTAATTTGTTAATTGAAATGGCTTCTTCACTTGGTGTGTTTTGATGGTGAACCATGTGAGATTGGAGAAAGTGATGAATGGAGAGGATTGGGATCTTTTCTTGGGTCTTTCTTTTGTGTGAATTACTATGAATCAAGGTATGTCTTTTTATTCAAATATGAGTAAGAATCATGAAATTCCAAGATTGATACCTTAAAATTTGATCAAGAGATTACAAATCCTGAGATTCTAAGATTGATACCATAATACAAATGAGAATTTGTGTTTGCGCATTGTTGATTATGCAAATGATTAATTTGCATATGGTTTCATAACAAAATCAAGAATTCATGATGATTGTCAAATTGGGCATATATAAGGACCAAAGTAAAATGCTTTTATGCCCTTATGAGTTGCGTGTAATTAATGATAAAAAGTTGTGTGAAATTTAAATCTTTTGTTTGGGATGAAATCATGATAACATGAGATTCATGTGAATTGATGTTTAATATGCATATAATGGAATTTATATTTGAAATTAAAACCAAAGTTAAGAATTTTGATTCTATAATTCAACATTGTTTTAATGTGTTCTGTATCATGAAGTTTGATCAAGTACTTTTCAATCATACATGATTATTGATCAATGATGAGTATATAATAATTTAATACTAAAAATTAAAAGAAAATAAAATTTTCGTAATTGAAAGAAAAAAAAGGAAGAGGAAGGAGAAATAGGAACTGGGGAAAAAAAAGAAAAAAAAAAAAAGAAAAAGGGGAAAACGGGGCGTCAACGACAGGTTTCGAACCTTCGTACCCCTAAAGCCAAGAATTCTTAACCAGTAATCCAAATGCCGTCCTATGCATAAATTAAGAAAGAAAATTATTTACTCTAAAACCTGGCGGGTGGTAACTGCAAATAGAGTGTGGTTAAAATTTGGCACTCTACCAATTTTAGATTATCCAAATTAAAGTCCTATAGAACTAATTGTTTTGACAATTTTAATTTAATTGGTTGATAATTAAATTATGAAATTTCGAGTTTTGGATGGTTGTTGAAACCAAACATCGAGGCGATGCTAAAAGGGGAAATCCTTGTTTAGCCTGATTGTTAAAACCAGGCGCCAAAACGATTCCAAAACTAATAATAATAATAAAAATTGGATGCATGCTCTATAATAAATTGGCAATATGAAGATCCATGCTCTTGATGGTTGAAATAAAATATAAATTATGCATTATATATAGTAAATTCGTTGTTGTATGAATTTGTACTGCGAGTAATTAAGTTAAGGTTTAATGCATGTATAAATGGTTAATGCAATCAAAAGCTTTGCAGTTTTAGTTTGTAAACATGAATATAATATGTTCACTTGGTGAATTCGAAAGTAGCTTGAATTTGATTGAAATTAAAACTATGGATCATGACAAAATTTATGTAATATTTGATATTATATGAATATTGGATCATAAAAGAAACAAGTTATATCAAATACATATTACGTATTTGGAGTATATAATTTGAGTATAATCATCCGCATACATATTGATAGAACTACAAGGCTGGTGCATGCTCAATTAATATTATGCATGTTCTGCAACTTTGTATAAGCATGGATGTTAGCGCAGTTATACGATTAATGCGTTTATGCATGTTAATGATCATAATTTAATGCAATTTTAATTTATGAACATGAATGCCTTTGTTTGCTTGGTAAAATGAAAGTGATGTGAATTTGAATGTATTTAGCGGATCGTGAAGTATATGATTATTTTACATATGTTGAACCCTAATGTGACTGATATAAAAATATTCAAATTGAAGTTCGTGATTAATGATGATGAAAAAAGGTTGTATAAAAGCACTTGGAAATGATGATTTATAATTTCACAGTTAACCGCATATCTCCGATGGTTTTCCCAATATTATTGGATGCAATGCTTCAATGGAAACTAGCATGCATGTGAAAATTTTATCACCCATCATAATTAATGCGGTTAAAGTAATGCCTACATGCATTTTTAAGGGGATGTGCATTTGACGGTTAAGTAATCCATGATTAGTTGGTGCAATAATCGTGATTCTTTTCATTGGTTAAAATGAAGTGCATTTATACAATAAATGTAAAGATGCTCAAGTTGAGTTTAATTTATATGCAGTTGTTACATGGAAGATGAGATAATTATGTGATCCTACATTCACGTATTGTTAGTCATCAAAGTGACAAAAATTAAGAATATATGAATACTGAATTTTGATGACTCATGTGTTACCCAAAAAGTTAGTTGCTTATAAATGGTATGATAATTCATATGATTTAGCTATGGGTAGATTGATATGTAAATATAAATGAGTACATTAAAATGGCTTTGAGTCTTTCATTGATATTGAATGATGCATTGTAATAATGTGAAGTAAAGTATATTATGATAAAAATCATGATTTAGAAAAAAATTCCTGGAAATACTCTAGAATTCTGATAGAGTAAAAGAATGTGAAAAGAGAAGTCATATCGATTGGACTTGCATATTTCTAGGGGGATGAACTAGAGATAATATGAATGTTAAAGTTCAATATTGTTGTGTCATAGATTGTGATTCTATGACAAGACTATGAAGTATTGCGATGTTGCCTTTTGAAAGAGATAATTCTTGAATCCAATAAAAGTATGTATGGCAAGTTTAACAATAACAAAGGATTCATTGTGTATATATATGTTGATCACATGTTGAAATTTAGTATCAATGATTAGCACCAATTGAAAGTACTTCAATAGTATAATTGGATTTTGATAAGGTTCGATGTAGCCTTTATTGTTGAAAAGCTAAGTATGTATAACTAGCTATGTGAGTAAAGTTTATTGGCATGTGGTACATAAGGTACTAAAACAACCATGAATTATGGTGTGATGTTTAATGAGTACTCTTATATTTAAGAAGAATTCTTGGATGCCAGATGTATATCCAATAAGGAGGATACGCTTCTAAAGTGAGTGAATGTTATAAAGTGGTGGAGGTGTTATTCTTAAGAAACAAGCACATACTATTAACTCTACCGTGGTTGTAGAGTTTATTGCTTTGGTTTCCGCTTGTAAAGAAACAAAATGATTAAAGGATCTTGTGTTTAAAATTTCTTTATAGCCTAAGCCAATATTGACTATTTCTATCCAGTGTGATAGTGAGATGTGCTTAAATGTATAAGAGTAAATGTATCACTGAAAGTCCGGACACATTAGTTTCAGATATTGTTAAGTGAAATAAATCATAAAAGATTGAGTAATCACTGTGGACTTTGAAAATTTAAGTCAGAATCTAGCGGATCTCTTATTTAAAAACATTGCTAGAGACTTGATAATAAATAAATGAAGGAATGGTGTGAAACCTGTCATTAGTAGTCGCCCATGATAGGCCCTCAACTCGACACCTAGTATGACGCTAGGTCTTGGGTTCAATGAGAGAGACCTATCATCCGTGTGACTGCAAGCACTAAATGAGAATTTTCCATCCCTTGTGTATAGTGCTTAGTACCTGCATCAGAGATACTAAGAGGATGAGCTATGCTCTTAATGGACTTGATTTTTAAATTCTTATTGAATGTCGCGTCATAGGGACATAATCAATGAGGTCCACCTTAGTGAGTGTTAAAGTTTAGCCGCTTCAAAGGGGTGATTTTTGACTAAGAGTTTGACCCTAAAACACTCACGAAGGGTACAGGATATAAGGCCATAAATGTGTCGATCTGGTAGTTGTAGGGTGTGTACCGGGAGTACGCTTTGTGTGTGTAGATGTGTTCGGTTAGTCAAATGGCTTGTATGGTTCAAAGCATAGTCTACCATTTTTGATCCGATTAACTATAAACGTGTCTTCACTAGCTGGAGGTTCAATCGAGAGACACCCTCATTGATACACAATAAGACCTCCTTTAATTTTGAGATGTCGTATTTGAGAATGATTATATTTTGAAAATGGTGGGGGAATGTTGATGTATTTTCAAAATAGAGTATTTAATAAAGTGTTTGAAGTTTGTCCCATACTTGAATTTGAAGTGTATTGGCTTATATAAAGTGTGTTGACACACAGGTACCATGTGTCAACACACAGCCCAAAAGAACTAACTTGAAGTGTATGTGTGTCGACACACAGGGCCCGTCGACACATAGATCTTCAGAATTACAGTAACATGGTTTTTTCTAGTATTTGGCAGTTGGGTTTTGATAAGTTTGGGACGTCATCTAAATAGTGTTTTCTTATATATTTTCCCCCTGGTTCTTTCAAGAACACACATGCAAAATCTTTGCTTGCAAATATGATGAAATCTTAAAAAGTGGAAGTGTCACTTCATGAAAGGACATGTCCCTTCGTGAATAGACACTTGAAAACTATAAATAGTCCCTTCATTCTCATGTTTACGGGATGATGAATTTAAGAAAAATATACTGCAAGAAACACTTGTGTGTATTCATAAGAAAGTGTTGTGAAAAGTACTTGAAAACTTCATTATTGATATCTCTTCTATCCCTCATCTTACACATTCTCACTTTATTTTATTTGATTGTCGTTGTATCCCCGAGACTATTTTGTACGCCGAAATAAGTCTTAAGGAAAGTGATTACATGGCATCAACACCTGAGATCTTTGATTACCCGGTTCCCGATTTATTGGGAATTTATCCAACACTTTTTACATCCATTTATCTTCTATTTGTTCATTTCTTTTTTTGTCCTTGGAGAAACAATGGCAAGGCAATAAATATATGTATGTATTTTCTTATATTTATGTTTTATATGCATAAGATAAGAACAGTATCTTTCTATTTTATTATTCTAATTAATTAATAAAATTAAAAAAATTAATCATTATAATAGCTATTATAATTTCTATTCTTATATCACAAAGATGTGCTCATACTTTATTTTGACCTAAAAGTTTATACATTGTGTAATGTCACCTATTCAAATACAAACTTTTATTTTAGCATGTATATATGCACAGACACACAGAGACCGTTCTTGAAATATTATAAAAATAAAAAATTCTAAAAATTAATACAAGAAAAAAAAATTATTTCTATGGTCTCCACGTGGACAATGCGTTGACATGGACGCCACGTGTAAACAGCGTTCCCAAAACAAGGTTTACATGAAAGTAAACCGCATTTCTGAGCTGTGGTTTACAAAGTAGCAAGGTGAAATTTTCGTTTAACCAAAATAAAATTGTGCTGCCATATCTCAGCTCTTGACAAAGTACATTGAGCACCTAAAGCTCGGTTTTTGTAAATTAAACCAAATTCTAAGTGCTCAGTTTTTTTCCCTAACCATGCTTCAAGAGCACCATCATTATTGGTGAACCAATCTCCTAGAGCTTGGTTCTGTCAATTGTAAAATCGAGCTTTGAGAGCTCAATTCACTTCCAGGATGCCCAAGCACCTATCCTCACTTCAAAACTGATTTTTTTGGCCACATTTTATGTTAAAAGACACAAACGTTTATATTATTTTTACTACATTTTCTGTTAAATGGCACAAACGTTTATATTATTTTTAGTAAATGACGAAATTCCAATTGAAATGAAATCTTTAGGATAAATCAAATCAAGTCCTGAATTTTTGAATAGAGACAAATCAAGAATTCTCACTATTTCTAAAATTCATGCACCCAATTCAATTCAGTGAGATCTTTTCTTCACAATTTTTTCCATCAACACTATTTTATAGAACTCTTTGAGCTTAATGCGAAGTATTATACTTTCACTCAATTCATAGGGTTCAAGAAGCAACAAATTCTCAACTTTTTATATAAGACAATGATTTTATTGATTTGCTTTACCCTAGTAATATTATATCAACAACGACGTTTAACTCAAACAGTTACACAATATCAATACAATAGATTATGAAAAGAAATTATCATACATTCGAATTGTAGATAAAAGAATATCTAATATTTTATTAAAGATATATCAAGAATGTACAAATACAATATTCAAACTGAAATTATATGCATATATCAAATCTGAGGCAAAAATGGACGTTTTCATTTTATGCCTTGGCCCCTACCTCTACCTCTACCCCTACCCTGAGCTTCATGCGTAGAATCCTCTTGAGGAATAAGATCTTCTTGAGGGATAACATTTTCTTAATGAATAATATCTTGATCAACATTTTCATAAGCCACATCTTGAAATTACTGTGGACCTTTGTCGTGTTAATCCCATATCACTCTCAATGATGCTCCAACTTCATAAGAAGAAGTCGTAGGATATGAGGAGAAATTACCAAATGTAGGCACACGGAGCATATCAGTTCATCCAAAATGCTCTAGGCATAATTTCACACGTCCTCTGATACACTTCTAGTAGATGATACTTATATGAACCATGAGTTATGGCCCATCCGTACCAATGTTGAACTGGACCAAGACCCTATGCAAGTCTGCGCTCAGGAAATGGGTTTTGACCCAAGATGCAGCTACCCATCCCAGGTGAGGGAGCAAATGCGTGAATGCAAAATATCAGCATCTTCAACTAGTCTTGAGGAGACAGGCGCGTCAGTTCATGCGTCAAACGCTAACGACAGTTAGAGTTACACTTGTAACCACCTCAAATTGTTGTAACAAACCATTGTTACATTAGTTACATTCTTCCCTCCTCATGTGTAAATAGTATACATAGCTTGTTATAATCATTTGAAGGGACATGATGAATGAATTCCTAGTTTTCTGACTTTTCTCTCAATTTCTTCATTTTTTCTCATTAGATCTTAACATTGGTATTAGAGCTACTCGAGCCTCTGACCTCTTGCCATGGTCTAGTACCCTTTCATTGTTCGCACATTGGTCGATGCGGCTTCATACATATCTCTAATGACTCGAATATATGATATGAGAATGCCTTTCTTTTCCAAATTTCTCCATAGTACCTCTTTTGACACTGTATCATACGCCTTCTTTAGATCAATAAAGACCACGAGTAAATCCTTCTGTTTACTGCTATACTATTCTATAATCCACCTTAGGAGGTGGATCGCTTCCATCATTGATCTACCTAGCACAAATACAAACTGATTCTCTGAGATGCCTGTTTATTACTATAGCTTTATTTCGATGACCCGCTCCTACAACTTCACGGTGTGGCGCATGAGTTTAATACCCTTGTAATTGGCACAATTTTGAATGTTGCCTTTGTTCTTGTAGATCAGTATCACAGTGCTTTTCCTCATTTTTCATGCATCTTCTAACCTTAAAGAATTTGGTTGAATAGTTTAGTCAACCAATATATACCCTTGCCTTAAATGATTTCCTTGCCTCAATGGATATTCCATTAGGCGCCACTACTTTACCTCTACACATCTTCTTTAAAGCTTCCTTGACTTCCTCAGGTCTGATGCGCTTGTAGTAAAAATAGTTTCGATACCCCTCAAATCTCCCGAGTTCTCCTAGTGACATGTTTGTATCTCCCTTTTCATTAAATAAATTGTGAAAGTAGGCTTTCTACCTTGCTTTGTTGTGTTGCTCTTCTACGAGCACTCATCCTTCCTGCCCCATGATGTACTTTATATGGTCCAGGTCCCTAGTCCTCCTTTATCTAGCTTTGGTGATTTTGTAGAGGCCCCTTTCTCGCTCTTTCATATCAAACCTCTTATAAAATCCTAGAAAGCTTCAAATTATGCCTCTCTAACTGCTATCTTTGCTTTTTTTTCTTAGCCTGCTTTTATTTTTGTTTCTTATCCTCATTTCTATTTCGATCCCACTCCATGAAACAGTCACTTTTGCCTTAATCTTCTCCTAAACTTCTCTATACCAGCACTAAGACTCTGTGATTTGTTGCACCTCCCTTTGATCTGTGTAACACTTCGCGTGCCAAACATCAGATCTTCTATGGCATCTGGTTTAAATCTTCCTCGAAGTCCCGGTCAGTCTCATCCTTTGCTCTTTCCTTGAAGCTTTGGGACCTACCTGTCTTCAAATTCCACCAACGATTGTATGGGTACACATGCATTCTATTTCTCTTGACCCTTTTCTTCGCCTTGACAACAATATACAATAACCTATGCTGCGTGGATAGGCCCTCCTTGGGGATAACCTCACAATCTTTATAATTTATCTTCTTTATTAGTATATAATCAATCTGAGTCCTTGCCCTGTCACTTTTATACTTGATGATGTACTCCTCTCATTCCTTGCAAGCAACCATTAACTCATAGGCCACGCAAACTCTAATAAAGATCTACCCTCGTCATTCTTAGCTCCAAACCCAAGCCTCATGGAAGGACATGTAGCCATCCACAATTGCGCCCACATGCCCATTAAAGTCATCGCCTATAAAACTTGTTCACTTTGGGGTATGTCTTGCATTATTATGTCTAGGTCCTCCCAAAATCTCGTCTTCTCCTACTCTGTTAACCCTATTTTTGGGGTATATGCACTAATAATGTTCAATATCTCCCTGCTCAAATCAAATTCAATGCCACTAGTCCTATCCCCAAGCCTAGATATTCTCACTACTTTATCCTTTAAATAACTATCCACTATAATACCGATTCTCTTCCTCCACCTGACCTTACTAGTGTACCATAACTTGTATCCCAAAATACCCTTAGCTTGCAATTCCCTTTTTTTTTTTTTTTTTTTTTTTTGTCACCTTAGCAAAAGTTAAAAGATCTTTAATTTTGTAATACCTAAAACAACTTATAGAAATTGCATACCTTAAAAAAAATTTAAAACTCGTAAAATATTTAAAAAATATATTATCAAACTTCAAAATACTTGGAACCAAATGTTCACAAAGAACAATTAGTTGATAAAAATATCTATTTAACCCTTTCATTTTTATTTCATAAAAACATTTAATATTTTCATGTATATTTAGAGTGAGTTTGATTTAACTTATTTCAACTTATCTGTTTCAATAAGATTGTCTATTTAAGATCTGTATCTTCTGACAATAAAATGTTTGGTTATACATTGTTGAAAGATCTTTTTTTTTACAAAATAAAGTATTTGGATACAAGTTTTTAAAAGAAACTTATTTATTATAATAAGAAAATGACTTAATAATATATAACAATAAATAATAGTAGGTAGGAAAGAATCGTGATAACAGTTGTTCATTGCAGTGGAAATTGGTGAGTACAGTGACACACGAGCGTAAAATAGGTGGTGGTAAGTGGGAGGTGTGATAATAAGTAAAAGTAGGTCATAGTAATGAAAAATCAATGTTAATATGGTCTTTTTGTAGCATTTTTTAGAAATAAGCTGTGAAAAAGATCAAATTTTGCATCTTTTTCTGTTTAATTATAAAATATTTTTTATCTTTTCATTTAAGCTGTGAAAAAGATATAAAAAAAATCTTTTATGTCAACCAAATGCAAGCCCTACAGTCAACTAGAGCTTTTTTATAGGTTTAAGATGTTAAAATACTGAACCAAACTCGGCCTTAATTTGCAACAAAAATTATTTAGTAGGTAGAAAAAATATTTATCCTTTCTAATTTATAGTATGAATCACTTATACCTGATAGCAAACCATTATCAACCACCCTCCTCCAACCAGCAACCAGCTGAGAGTTATCATAAACACAAAAACATAGCCAGATTAAAAGTTTTAAATATCAGAATTTTTCAGAGTTCAGAATTTAAAATCATATAAACATGCAGTATCAAAAGCTTTTCAAATGTTTAAAATCATATAAACATGCAGTATCAAAAGCTTTTCAAATGCTGTTCAAAAAAAATCCAATGTATGTCGAGAAGTAAAATATATTAACCGAAAGTGAATTGCTCAAACACAATGTATGTCGCTTCGACCAAAATCCAAACGCAGCTGATTTAAAACTCGAAATAATCCAAATTAATTAACCGAAACCCGTGATGACTCGAATCAGTATGAAATTATAATTCCGACCTTGAATTCTTTTAATAAACCAAACAAACAAATTTTAATTCTATCAGAATTCAAATTCTTCCAAAATTAAAATTAAAATTGCAGTTTCACCTTCTAATTTTAATTTCGTGACCCTATGTCTACGAAAGATTATACAACTTTTTGCATGTGACACATTAATGATAGAGCTGCCATCTCCCAATTACAAATAAAATATTAAAAGAATAAAAAAGGATCCAGGTGGATTCGAACCACCAGCCTCCCACTACAATGGGGCGCTCTTCCCTTTTAGAGCTGTTGATGGATCCACGAACGTTTACCGCGTACACTAAGAGCTCCCAAAGTAATATATTTGTGTAGAATAAAGAAAACGTAAATGAATTTTTAACCCTTTTTTTTTTTTTTTTTTTTTTTGGGGACAAGTTACCTATTTAACTTCCAACTTCGATTCATATTTTCAAGAGCTTGTGCACAAACGTCACATTATACGGCACAAACCGAATTTACAGATGCAAACAGATTTACATAATTTACTCATTTTCATAACTACAAGCATGTGTGATAATAGTTCCTATTTGCTGATGTTGATTTTTCCCGACTTTTATATGGCCACTTCTCTCTCTAATTATCAAAATATTGTATATATAAAGAAACTATAATAACAATAATTTTATAGATCTTTCCAACCTATGCCCATCGGACACATGTTAATGTGTACTAATTACACTCATGAACACATTAAAAAAAATTCCTATTTTTATGACCACGTACTAGCTCCAAGCAACCTTTTGAATCACAAATCAAACATATATATATATATAAAACACAAGTTTTTTGTGTTCAGTATTGTAATTAAAAAGTTTACTTCTTAAAAAAATACAACAAAAACCCTTAAATTTTAAGTACAACGTTACAAAAACCACCCAAATTATCTAATTTTTAATCACCCCCAAACATTTCAAAAAATTGTATATTTTCAAGGTTACTAAAAGCCATCTAAATTTTACGTTTGATTTAAAATACCATCGAAATTTTTTTAATTTTTTAAAATTACACCTTAACTTTTCAAAATTTTTCAATATCACACTTTAATTTTAATGTCGTTAAAAGTCCAATAATTTCTTTTAGATTAAAAAGCGTTAACAGCAATATAGAGTTAGGTACAACATAGAAAAATTTTAAAAAGTACATTTATGACAGAAAATAAAAATAAAAAGCCAAAAATAATCTTTCGAAACCATATTTACAATTTCAGTGATTGTAATAAACATAACACTTTACTAAATTACCAAGATCCCCGTATTCAGGGTCAAACCACCTTCGTTTGGCAAAGGCATAGTAATATTTCTCAAACTCAAAACAAGGAAATCAAGGATTTATTTGTTCTTCAAGGGCAAAACAATTGTATTTGAAATTTTGATCTTGAAAAGGATGGAAAATAAAAATTCCGTAACAATATATAATTAGTTCATAGGAATTAACTCCCCTAAACTCGGCTAGGTATGTTTCAACTCTGGTGATTTTTAATGCACAATAACAATTCCACCTTCTCTCTTTTCTTCTAATTCTTTGATACTCATACCCGCCTGTAAGAATTGGTCAGTATGTCTAATAAACTATTTGTAAAGAGTACTAAATAATCTGGCCTTTACTCTCCTCCTAAATTATTATTTGAAGTTATTGCGTATGTACAAGATCAACGTCTACAATCATTTTGCTTTTCGTTATAATTCTTTTGTCCCGCAAGAAAAACTAGACCCAATTAACATAATTCTTTCTACGTTAGTCGGTGATCATACAAAGAGTATCTCACTAAATAAAAATGACACAAAAGTATTTCCAAGTGTTTTGCAGAATGAACTGGAAGATTTGAAGCTGTAAAGTGACCAAACATGAGAATTAACTTCCTAGGAAATTCTATTCGCCATACTACTGATCAAAACTTCACTTTGTATCTTACATCCTAAGAAGTTGATATAAAAACTTTCCCGTAAAAATAGCAAATCCTAGGTTAACCAACTAAGGCCTAAGGTTAGCATTCAAAGAGTTACAGGGAAAAAATGGCCTCTTTTCTACAAGAGAACATGAAATCAAAGCATGTATATGGTAGAAGACATATTACGAAGCTGGAAACCAGGCAGGTAACACCAAACATTTCAAGAATTCCTCCACAAGAGCTGACGCACCATCAATATTGATATATTAATTAATTCCACTTTCAATTTTGAACCATGCCGGATGTGCTCCTTGCAGCCACCCACCAGATTTGGAGAAATATGGAATCTCTTTCCCAACCCATGCCAATGACAACAAAACCATTGCAACTTACAAATCATTATAAACATAAAAATGAACATGAAAAACGTAAAATAACAACAGAACTCACCATTGCATATTGTTGATTAGTTGCTAGAAGTTGAACAAAGTGAGTAAAGTTACCCCCGCCAGCCACCATGTCACTCAATCCCTTCTGAATGCATTCACAGATGCTCATTATCAACGGAAACTCTGCAGCATCAGCATCAACAATATAGCATTCTTCATTTCCCTGAGCTCTAGCCAATATGCATCTTCGAAACTCAGGACATCTAATCAACATCATGAGAGTAGAAACCTGATCTCTGTTTTCAAATCTCATTGGGCCTCATACATGTAATGATTTACATTATTTACATCAAACCATCTTCACTTCATCAGCTTCATCACCTACTATATACATCAATACATTCCAAACTAAACAGTAAGGCTATAATTAACATAGACTCATACCCAATGAACCCCTATACATTCTTTAACAAGCCATCATAAAATAATCCACACCTCTATATATCTAAACAAAAGCAATAACAGAAGATCTATGAAACAAAAACTAGACGGGCTTATTTAGAAGGCAAAAAGCGTTACTAACAAGACAATAGCGTGACTTACCACAACTCATGATTTGGCTTGATAAGAGTATTACCTGAGATGAAATGCCCAACTTAATTGCAACAGTGTATGCCTGTGAATGATATCCTCAATAGTGAGGACTAATTGAAGCATCAGTATAATTGGAAACACCTATACCATTAAAATCCGCTTGAATAGAAGCATTGCAACTCTCATTGCTATGTATAATGACTTTAAACAAACCCATGAGAAAATTAAGCCGTGACAAGAAGATTCAAGTGTTACAGTATATATACCTATGGCTGATATCAGTAGTGATCGTTAAATAACCAAATTCGTAACATGAAAGCACCACCATATAACTAGGTTACGCATTTGTGGTGGTCGCAAAAGATCGGCAATGCAGGATGATTCGCAGAATAGCTCTTTTCACTTTAATAATGGTGGGTTCGTGACATGATCTTAGATTATTTGAACTTGCTACTTCCATAGACAGTT
The DNA here is from genome assembly GCA_018398585.1 of Simmondsia chinensis. NCBI lineage: Eukaryota > Viridiplantae > Streptophyta > Magnoliopsida > Caryophyllales > Simmondsiaceae > Simmondsia > Simmondsia chinensis. Next base: position 30,345,971 of record JAGTTD010000002.1, on the reverse strand, counting down.
CTCGGCGTAGTTAAGTTGAGGGTAGATGATTTGAACCTAAAACCTCACACCTCATATCTCCACAGCGAAATTCCTTTCTTTATCTCCCATCGAAGAAGCGCAGGGGAGGGGCGATATGAAAGAAAGAAAGAGAACACAACACCAAGCGGGGGGAAGAGCCGGGCAAACAAAAACCCCCGTGCCATCTCCCACCCAAAACCACCAAATAGCGAAAATTTTATTAAGATGGTAACCTGCCATGCAAGCGCACCTGCCATGGCAAAGGTCTTACTCACACCCCTCTCCTTTTTTTACATGTAACTCCTTTTTTATCAACATTTTTTTCAATCTATCAAATAACTTGGCATCCATATATATTCATTTGCAACACAAAAATTAACAAAACAGAACCCACCATCATCTCTATCCAACACGTTCATCAACAGCTGCCATCCCATCTTGCCTCTTTCAACTGGTCCGGAAGAGCCAAATTCGCAAATTCCTCCATCTTATCCGAGACCCAAGGATGAAGGATCCTATAAAGTGAAAAAAAAAAAGAGTATAATCAATTATTTAACTCACAAACATAGTATTAAAAATAAATAAATCAAGCCAAAAATCTCAAACACGAAGCTGTACATCTCATAAGTGGTTGGATAGCTCAATGCCTTGAGAAACGTATCAAGACACGGAAACAGATCAAGAGCTATACCTCAAGAATACAGTAATCATCCTCGTTTGTCATCAAGATCAAGCCATGTCAATCGACGCAGCATCCTAAGCGAAGATCAGCCAAGAAAACGCCGAGACCTCGCCTCATAATCATCTCCGATTCCGTGAAGCCGAATATTAGCAGCGGCATCCCTAGCCGAAAACTAGAAGAATCCATACTCATTCAATGGATCCAACACCGATCTGCACAGATTTGGAGATAAAATTTGGAGATTGTAGAGAGACCGAAGAAGATCTGAGAGAAAGAGACAAGGAAACCCTAGGGTAGGGATGATGGAATAAGAGATGAAAACCGGGGGTATTTATCGACGGCCAGGAAGATTTGTACGGCTAGGATTAGATCTAGGATTGATAAGTGGACGGTTGGATGCGCCTTGTGTTTGTGAGGCGGTAGGGTCGTTTTCCTCGCTGTTTCTTATACAGCTTTTTCTTTTTTGTTTTATGGCTGGTTGGCTTCGCGAATTGGCTTATTTCTAATGCGGTAGGTAACATGGGTCGGATATTCTATCCAAAACATACTCTGATTTGAGTATTTGAAACATTAGTATTACTAAAATCATTACTCACAATGTGATATAAAAAATTAGATATCTTAAAAGATCGAGTCGGATCACGTCGGATCGGATACCTACCCATTTAATTAAAATTTCTACGAAATCAATTTTATAAAAGGAATAAACAGCTCTCCATTACTATACTATTAAGTTATTTGTAAGTATATTATAAAATTATTATAACACAACTTCACTTGAACTTTATAATTTAAAATTAAAAATTATAATTTTTTTCAATAATTAGCGATATAGTCGAGGTACAAAACAGGCGACTCGCAACAAGCGAGGCCTAGAGAACCCAAGAAAATCGGGACACAAAAACACAAAATAGGAGATAACAATAACTAGGAAAAAGGGACAGCAAGGAAAAACCACAAAAACAAAAGAACCAGAACAAGCACAACAAGGCTAAAATAGCACTGGGAGAGACGGGCTCGGTCTGAGGAATGCGATGACCTGTGATAGAGCTGGAGAGAAATTGACAGGGGGACTAGACAAATAAAGTCCTACTCTATACTTGAAAAAAGCTCAATCATATTCAATCCATCGCCATTATACGCCTAACCAAGCCTTTTCCCATACTCCCACCTACGCTTCACTTCAAAAAGCTTAACAACATTCATGGCATTGTCACCCCTAAGGACTTCCTCATTTTTTGTTTCCCTGCGGGTTTGGTCAGTTTCTTTACACTGTTCCCTGGAGACATATCTTTAATGAACTCTTGCCAGTCATGCTTCGCTAATTGTTTCATCTTACGCTTTTAAGCTCTACGGCTCTTCTTTGACGACACAAAGGTAGAAGCTTGCTGGCTTGCTTCCCTCTTTCTTCTCTGCTTTCCTTTCTCGTTAGACCCAGCGACAAGCGGCTTTAGTCCTAGAGGTGGTTCAAAACTCGGTGGGTACTGGGGTGCAGAAGACTCGGAATCATGATCACTTCCAGCATCCCGAACTCAAATCAGGTTAGCAAAAGTAGATATAGGGCCTTAGGCCTTGCTGCATCATCCAAGCTAACGCCGATCTAGGGTAAAGCGGGAGGAGACTGAGAAGGAAAAACTGGAAGTTGAGGATTGATTGAAGAGAGGTAGATAGAGCGGCCGAGCTATTAGGAGCAGTGTCCTGAAATCCAGATTTATTCTGGATATATTATTTTAATTAATAAATAAAATTAAAGTCCCAGTCATTTCCTAGTTAAATTTGTATGCGCAAGCATTTATACTGCATGTGATTTTCTTTTGGGAGATATCCATGAGATGGATGTAATCCTTATACTACAATTTATATGTTAGTTCTAACTAATTTATAATAGTAAGCCATAGATAGACTTGGAACAAATAATATGGATTGTTGTTTGAAAGGCTCGTAGTCGAACGCAAGTTTGGACCACTGGTATACTAAGAGTATAACGTGATACTTTAGATGACTTGTCTTGGTCATGTGGATGGAGATCCAAAAGTGTTGGGTTGGTGTGTTTAATAAGATTGACACACTAAGTTGGACCATGTGGGTTACTTATTTCTAGACTACTATTGGAGATGAGTGATTCACGTTGTATTGTTTGAACGACGACTCTAAATCCTGAGGGTATTCTAGACTTGTACATGGAGTGTTAGTTACTTTGGAGTACTATAAGTAAGGTCTAAACGCACGACTAAATTCCCACGTACACTGGGTAGTGGCATAAAATGTGACAAGGATCAGGTATGCAATACGGAACTATAGTCTCTTATGAGATACAAATGTCCCCTTAGTTGATTCGCAAATATTTGAATAGTTCGAAAACTTTGGCTAAAGTATTCCAAGTGTTTAACATTTGAAATTTATACTATGAATATGTTCAAGTATAAATAGATTATTCAGTAAAGGGCGAGTCGGTAACTAATGAAAAAGCTGTGAGAAGGATAATGGTAATGGTTACATTTATCAGACATCTAGTGGAGGGGTTGTTGTCATCAATATAGTCTATTCGGAAGATATCGAAAAAATGGTTTAAGCCTAGAGTGCCGTGAGATTTATTTAGTGGAATTAAGTCTCATTAAATGGTAATTAAATTATTTCATGAGATAATTAATTTAACTCATTTGGAGCTAGATAAAAATTGTCCATGAGGTCCCTACGCAAGCCTCTGTATCTATTGCCATCGAAAAATATTAAAGAATTCATGAGATGAATTATTTATCCATGAGATGGGTAAATTAATTTTGTCACATATTATTCATGAGATGAATAAAAATTATAAATTATAAATAAAATAATTTTTAAAAATTAAAATTCATAAGATGAATTTTTACATGTGGGAAACAAAGCAAAAGCCAAAAAAAAAAGGAAGCAAAAAATCGCTCAGTACCGCGATCCGTGTATAAATGCAGCAGCCAATCGGCGCGCCAAGGCATGCATCCGCGCCTTTGGGCGTGGACGAATCATCGCTGTGCCACGTGGCACACAGTGACAGGCGAGAGCATGCATGAGCTAGGCAATGAAACGCAACGTTTTAGTTGTTTTTTAAACGATACGGCGCATTTTATTTTAAACTGGGCAATCCCACATCGAAAAATCAGGGTTTTCTCGTTTCGGTAGCCTACTATAAATAGAGGTACATATTCCAAGGGTTTGACATTCAATTGAAACAAATTTTTTTAGGGTTTTTGAAATTATTTCAGATACCTAATTGGAGAGAAAATTTTCCTTTAAATTTTTTTTCTAGTTTAATATTTTTCTCCTGTACAACAGTGTTTTGTGATCCAATTAACATGCCTCGCATGTTATCAAGGGGTATTTTCCTCAACCACATTATTGATTAGTTAAGGTGACTTAGAATGACACAAAACATCCAAGCAAATTTATGCGTTGGCTATAGATATGACACATTATAAATGATTGCTATAAAATATAGTACACTTTGACTTAGGATGATGGCATCACTTTCAGCTCCAAATAATGTCAATACGTAAATTTTAGTTTAAGCGCCACTTGTGCATCGCAAGGAGAAAAACTAGTTTATGTATTATCTAAGGTCATGTTGTTTGAGCCCATTATTTAAAAAAAAAAAAAGTCCAGAATTTTAGTTCTGTTATTTGGATCACCTGCTGAAACTGGAATTATAATTCCACCACAAAATTTCATAAAATTGGATTTTAACTGAAAATCATACTTTCTAATTCCTTTGGTTGGGGATAAGGAATTAAAATTCAATATAAACTCTATTAGCCTGAAACCCAAAATGACTCCACTTAATTAAACCAAACCCGAGATTACTCAAAATTGAAAGACTTAAACCACAACCTAAAATTTGACACAAACCTTAAAATCACTCAACTCGAATGACTTGAACTTGAAATGACCAAAATCAACTTAAGCCAAAGTACAAAGTGACCCAAGCCAATTGACCCGAAACTCAAGATGACTCAAATCCAAAAAATAAAACTACTCTACTTGAATGTGATGTAAACAAGCTGAGCTGAAGTGGAAATGACCTAACCAAATCGACCCAAACCTAAAATGAACTGACCCATCTCAAACTCGGCCTAAGACTACTTGAAATTTGAAATGATACAACCTAGTTTTACCAAAATTAATATAACTCAAGCTTGAAATGACCTAAATCAATTCAAACCCTATTGATTCTAGCCGAAATCCCGAATAGACCTAATGTGATTAACTGAAAATTTATAATACCTTGAGCACCAAAGGATCCGATGTGATACTTGACCCGATTTTACTTGAAACTCAAATAACCCAAACTCAAAGTGATTGTTCCAACCATAATAACTCAAATGCAATGTGAAACCAAAATTCGATCATCCCAATTTAAAACTCGAAATATTCATACTCGATTGATCGAAAACCTGGTATGACTCGAATCATTATGGAAATTTAATTCTGACATCGAATTCCTTTATTGAAACAAATAATAAATTTTAATTCCATCAAAATTCCAATTACAGTAGAATTAAAATTGGAATTGCACTTCCATAGTTGAACTCCAATTCCATCTGCCAAATAGGTCCTAACTGGAACTATCTTGAATTTTCTTGCATTTTTATTATACTTTGTTTATAGTTGAGAGAATCTTAAATTTTGAATGATTTGCTTTTTAACTCAAATAATATGTGGGTAGTGAATATTTTTTAACCATTATTATGAATTTGTAGTTATTGTTGTTATTTTTGTAATATAGATAAAGAATATGAAAGTTAGGTTCATGAGAAGACTTCTTTTTGGGATTGAGGTTTTTGTAGGTGGGGAGACTTTGCTATAATATCAGTAGAGATTGAGATAATTAGGGGCTATTTTAAAGCAACAAATTTTCACCTTTGAAACAAAATTCATGAAAATTGGAAATTTTTTTTTAAAAGCCCAAGTTTAGAAAACTATTGCAAAACAATTGTCCAGTTTTCTTAACCCTTTTGGAATATTTGGAAAAAATTTTGAAATTGTTTTTCATAATTTTCCACTTTGGAGTCCGTTTTAATTTTTTTTCATGTTCTCTCTTTTTCTTTTCCTTACTCTACCCTTTTTCTTTCTCTCACGTAGGATAACAATAGAGTAGGTAAAACCTGTTATATATGATTACCCTCCCCGTTTGAGGCGGGTATAGGTATAAGTGAGGCGGGTACTAGGTACGGGCTGCGTGTTCCCGTCCCATACGGGTATGGGTATATTGTTGTACTTGCCTCGCCCCACCCTGCCTTATATGCACCATACCGCTTCATTTTATATTTAGTTAACTTTTAAATTAAAAATTACGTGCTTAAATTCAATTACCTAAATTATAGATCAATGTTATAAAAAAATATAATTGAATATTTAAAAATAATATTAAATAATCAATATGAACACGTATGGATAATCATTTCGTACGAATATTAGGGCAGATACGGGGCGGGTAATGGATACCCGCTGGTAAGGGTATGAGTTTGTACCCGTCGGTGCAGGTATGGATACCCACTTCATGCTCGTGGCAGATATGAGTATAGATTTGGGTGGCGGATACGGGTATAGAGGAGGCAAACCCCATACCCCCCCCCCCCCCCCCCCCCCCCCCCCGGGTTGCCATCCCTACACTCACGTTCTCTCACCCTTACCATCAATTCTAACCTTCAACCCACAACCCATTCTTTAAGGCCAAAAACTCATAAGAAGACTATGTGAACTATTTAATCACACTCATTTTTACGAAACATAATATAGTTTACTTTTTGCATACTGAAGTCTAAATTCTCATTCTCAAAGCAAAGCTCACTTTGGGGAACTTATTTGCGCTTTACACTATGCCATCCACTAGGAGGGGGGGGGGGGGGGGGGGGGAATATATATATATAAAAGGAACATACCCAGTGCCTCAAGGGCTCCCGCCTACGCAGGGTCTTGGGGGGGGGGGGGGGGGGGGGGGGGGGGGGGGCGGATGTACGCAGCCTTCCCCCTTCAGGGAGTTAACCTGGAGAGAGGCTGTTTCCCAGTGCCCCCCATCTCAGGGTGAGGACTTCCCAGGAGGTCACCCATTCTGGTACTACTCTCGCTCAAGCACGCTTAATTTCGAAGTTTTAATGAAATCCGATGACGGCGTGTTGGTGCCCTCTTTGGTGTGTATATATATATTAATAATAATAATAATAATAATAATAATGCCAATAGTATGTGATTAAACAAACAAAGCAAATACATTATTTTTCTTCATATAGTAGAGAAGATGTGGTGGTCCATAATGAGAACGATATTGCCGTTATACAAGACAATATAAAGATAAATATGTTCCAAGAAAATGCAAAAATTAGCACGTTGTAGGTTATATTTGTATTATGCAACCATGAATTATGTTGTTTGCGTCCTCTCTCCTTCCCCGAGTAGATGCTTCCTAGGGTTTCTTACACTCATCTATTCATATCCTCCTATCTTGTCATTTTCTCTTCTTCTCCCACTGCCTTCATTAACTTCACCCCAGTTGAAGTCCCATAGTCTTTTCTTCCCCCTTCCCCCTTAATTCCTTAGTAGTGAAGCTCATTTGGTTACTGTGCTGCATTCCTTCATTTCCTTATCAGACTGTTCCATATTTTCAAAGTATGGTACATTTCCCCTTTTTGATGCATTGTTGTTTCAATGGTAGAATTGCATTTACTCTCCCAACTGCCTATTTGCTTTGTATGCCCACCCTGTTTCGGTGGCTATTTATAGAGTGTTTTCTCTGACCCTTCCAATCCATTCACCCCACTAGCATCACCCTTTCTCCTCCCGCAATCCCCATCATCTCTTTTTTCGCATCTCACCCATTCCCTTGTGTATCTTACTACGGATCTGGAACATTCTCTCGCCCATCTTAACCCTTCTATTGAACCCCTCAGTTTGGGGGTTGACTGCCTTGAACTTCATGATTAAGCAGAAATCAACGGTGTTGTTAAGGAGTTGGTGTTAGTTGGCAAAATTATGTCTAATAAGTAGTTAAAGGCCGGTCTCGTTAGAGGAATTTTAGGAAAAGCTTGGGCTTTAAAAGAGAAGCTTGAAGCCCAAGAGCTCTCTAGTAACATGTTTTTATTCCTTTCGGCATAAAGCGAAACAAAGCGAGGATCCTTAAGGGAAATCCATGGTCCCTCAATGATGCTAATCTTGTTTTAAAAGATTGGCTGAGTGATATGACATTTAGAGAACTGAATTTTTCCTCCTCGATTTTTCTAAGTTCAAGCTCATGGGCTTCCCCTTAATCTCATGAAAGTAGACAACACTAGGAGAATAGGTGGTTTATTTCCTACCATTGAAAAAATAAATTCAAATCTCAATTATACTTCATTTTTGTGTAAATGTGTTAGATCAAAGGTTGTTGTTGATGTTAATTGTCCTCTCAAAAAAGGACTCTGGCTTAAAAGAGCTAGGATGAAGGATGTATGTATCCATTTTAAGTATGAAAGATTGCTTGATTTTTGTGTTAAAATAGTGCTAGGTTGATGATTCCCTTATTGCTAACCCACCCTATGATAGATCTCTTAAAGCTTCCAAAATGGGAGCACAAAAGATTAAACTTAACCTCCAAGGTGGAGAGTGTTCAATGAACAACACCCTAGATGAACAATCAATTAGAAGTAAAAAGGAAGCTTCCAGGAAGATGGATGGTGCTATTATGCTCCTAAGATCCCTAGAAGCTGACCATGGAGTATTATGATGTAGCCTATTACGATCTTTCCAAGATTGGCAAGAATAATGCTCTCCAACCTAGTCGAGGAAGAGGGTTGCTCGAGAAATTGAGTTCTTTGAAACCAAGAAAAAGGCAAAAGGAGCTATGTAGGATTTGATCTACAGTATGGTGAAACAAGACAACTTTGGGAACTGGTTCTTGCCAAGGGAGGTAATGGACTATATTAGGGACATTGTCTTTTCTCTTTTTGACCCATAAGACTTTCTTACAAACGTAATTCAGATCAATTCTTGTGACAAGTTGCCTTATGCAAAACATAACGTTAAAAAAATAATGAATAATTTAAAAAAAAGGCAACTTGCTATAAATATGAAATTGATAAACTGAAGACGCAGGTTGACTGGTCAATCAAGGGGGTCGATAATATGGAGATGGATGTCCTTTCTGTCAAGTCTAGTTCTGTCAATCAAGGTGGTTGTCCCTGAACAAGCGCCCATAGAGCCATGAGTCTCTTATGTTAGATCTGTCAAGGGCAGGGTTGACCTTGGCGGTTCATGCTTTGGGGGAGCTATTCTGTCTTTATAAGCCTTGTGTTGTCTTTTTGGTTGAAACTAAGCAAAGGAGTGAGCATGTGGCTAAATTCTTACATCATCTTAATTTTTCTAATCTTCATATTGTTAACCCTATGGGCCTTTCTGGTGGCTAGCTCTCGGGTGGAAAGATGACATCTGAATTCAGCTTGTTTGTAGCTTGACTAGATACATTAATGTCTGGATTGAGTTTATTCATTTATCAAGAAGATGGCGTCATGTTTTTCAGTATGGGGAACTTGCAACCAACAAAAGAAGATACTTTTTGGAACAAACTTTTGTGAGAGATATGCTCATTTAACTAGGCCTTTTGTAGTATCAGGTGACTTTAGTGCTATTTCCTTAATCCATGATAACTCTAATGGTGTGCATGTTTCAGGGTCCCAATTGGAACGTCTTGGCAAGGTTTTTGATGACTGTCAACTTATTGAAGTTGAATCGAAAGGATGCAGGTTCTCATGGGCTAATAAAAGAGGTGGAAAAATTTTCATCAGGGAATGCATTGACAAAGTTACAGTGAACATCGATTGGCTGTCAATTTTTGAATTTGCGGAAGTCATGCTAATGTCGGCAATTTGCTCCCCTCTCATTATTCTCCTTGAGGGAAACATCTCCAAACCGAGATCCACTTTTGAGACCAAATGGCTTCTTGAAGAGGATAGCGCAAAGATTGTAAAAGAAGAATGGGATTCAATTTCCACCAGATCCATAATGTATAAGGTCCAGCAGAAACTTCATGCCCATAGTAGAGGCTTTATCCACCGATGGGAAGACCAAAGAAGGGCCAGATTTGGTGTTATTGAGCAACTTGTTCGCAGACTATCCTCTATTCAAAGTCAAGAGGGAACCCTAGGCTCCCTGAGGAAGAAGTCCTAATAGTCAACTTCAAAGTTAAGGAAATACGAGGAAAGGCGCTGGCACCAACAAATATGAGTCAATTGGCTCAAATATGGTGACAACAAACTAAGTTATTCCATGCCTTCACTCTTTCAAGGACAAAAAACCGATTCTGTTATGAGAATCAAGAATGCTGCTAGCGAGTGGCTTGAGAGCAAATTAGAAATCCACAAAGTAGTATCCTGCTTCTTCACAGACTTGTATGCTACCAAGGAAGGGGAATGTTATGAAGAGTCTGCCCTAATCAAATGAATGAAGACCTGTGTGCTCTTGTGACGACTGAGGAGATCATTCGTGCTTGTAACCAACTTGGCAGCCTCAAAGCACTAAGATTCCACAGATTCCCAGGTTTTTTATTTTTTATTTTTTATTTGGAGCACTGGAATATCATAGAGAATGATGTCATTAATGCAGTATTGGCATTCTTTCAGAATGGCCAAATAACAAAAAAGTTCAATGAGACTGATATATTTCTTCTCCTGAAAATTAATAGACTAGAATCCATGAATCAATTCAAACCCATAAGTCTATGTAACTTCATTTATAAAATCATCACTAAAATTATCTCGAATCGCCCCAAGCCTTTAATGTCGAGCCTGATTACCCCCCTCCCAGCCATGTTTGTTGAGGGGTGCCAAATCCAAGATAATATCATTGTAGCCCATGAGGTTTTTCATATCACGAGAATGAGGAAAAGGAGTAGAAAGGGGATCATGGCACTTAAAGTTGATCTTGCCAAAGCTTATGATCAAATTAATTTGGGCTTTCCTTGCATATGTAATGTTTAAAGTTGCCTTCCACCAAGTTATTAACTTGGTTACACAATGTATTACAACTATTGCTATAAGTCCAGTGGTGAATGGCACAGAGGTCTCCATCAAGGAGATCCTCTATCTCCTTATCATTTATTCTCATTAAGGATGCTTTGTCTAGACTCATTCTTAATGCAGTTCAATCAAGGCAATGGGAGCCATTCTGCATTAATCGGTGTACGCCCCCTTTATCTAACCTTTTCTTTGCTGATGATTGTGTCTTGATCTTTGAAGCCAATGCCCAAGTTTGTCTCAATGTACGAGAAATAATTAGCTTGTTTTGTCGCACCTCTGGTCAGGTGATCAATTTTGCTAAATCCAAAGCTTTCTTTTCATCAAACACGAATTCTGAATCTAAATGGCTTTACTTAAATTTTTTTGGTGCGGATTCCATGAAAAAGGAGGAGAAATGCCTCGGGATTCAATTATCTCATGAGAAAATAAAAAAAAAGGCGTTGTCCTAAATTCTTGATTGTATTTACCAGCTGCTAAGAGGAAGGAGTGATTCGCTGCTTTCATATTAGAGGTGGAAATTGGATCATCTAGGTTGGTTTCGAGTTGACCCGTTTGGGTTTGTGTTATTTCAGGTTTACAATAAACTCAACTTGGGTCAGGTTGGGCTCAACCCAACCAAGCTCAGGTCACTTTCAGTTTTTACTTATACTCAGACCGGGTTGGGTTAGGGTTAAGTTATTTCTAGTTCGGGTCACTTTAATTTCGGGTCGTCTTCAATTCAGATCAATCCTGGGTTGGGTTGTATGGGTTTCGAGTCATTATAGTTATACTATTTGGTGTCTTCATTGCATGACCTGTTTACAAAAGTTTAAATTATATTTAAAATAATTTATATTTGTAACATTATATTTATTATACTACCAATATAATTGTTTAATAATCTCTTATGAAGTTTAGTTGTACTCCTGACAAAAAATGATTACCATTATTAATAAAGAAATCTAGTTAATTTGAGCTTCAGGTCAGGAAGGGTTAGAGGTCGGGTTATTTTGAGTCGGGTTTGTTGGGGTCAATGGTGAGTCGGGTCGGGTCAAATTGATTATCGGGTAAGACAAAAAAGGGTCGGGTTAGTGTCAGGTCGGTTCATTTCATCATCGGGTTAAATCATTAAAGATAAATCTTTGGGTTAGGTCCGGTTGGTTTATGGAATTTTCACGTCCGATTTTTGGGTCAGTTTGAATTTGCCATCTCTATTTCACATGCACAAAGGAAAGTTTTGATTAAATCTGTAATCTCAGCTATTCTAGTCTACTTTATGCAATGTTTTAAAGTCTCCAAGTCCTTTTGTACAAAAGTTAATAGTATTAAGGCAAGATTTTGGTGGATGGGGGTTGTTGATGCCCCTCGTGCTGTTCATTGGATTATATGGTCTAAACTTGTTGATCCTAAAAGGAAAGGGGCCCTTGGGTTTTGAGGACTTCAATTTAGCCTTACTTAGGAAGCAAGATTGGCTTATTTGTTCTATTCCAGATTCCTTTTGGGTAAAATTCGTTAAGCGAATACATTTTCCAAACTCCTCTTTCCTCAAGGCCTCAATGGGTTCCAGCCCTTCTTGGTGGTGGAGCATTCTCCAATGCAGGAATTCTATCTCTAATAATTTGTTTTGGTCTATTGTGAAGGGCCTCCATAAATATTTGGACGGATAGGTGGATCCTGGGGATGGAGATGCTGATCAGCCTAGTTGGTTGGTACACATTAGGAACTTTAGAAAAGGTGTCGGACTTGATAAATTAACACAAGGCACTGGGACTTTGAAAAAATTTAAAACTTATTTCCCCATCTCCATAGCTCGTAAAATAGAGTGCATCCTAATTGGGGGCCCTGGCATGTGGACACCATCATTTGTACTGGGTTTAGGGATGGTAATGTCAAAGTCAAAAGTGGCTATGCTAGCTGGAAATGCTTGTATGTACAATCCAGAAGGAGGGTGAACCCTCCTATTGAAATATAGTGACAAGGATCATTTCATCATTATTGTGTTTGACTTATGAACCAAATGTTAAATTGTCCTATGGAGAGTATTTCAGGATGCGGTTGCCTTAGAGGATAACTTTCTAAAAGGAAGCTTTCTAGCTCTTCTTACTGTACCCGTTTGAGAGACTGATATTGAAACCATTGGACACATTCTTTTTTGTGTCCCTTTGCGTGTTTGTCCTGGTTGTCCTCAGTTTTGGGATTAAAGCCCGATACAATCAGGTTCCCATACTTCTTGAGTTGGTGGGAGGATTTATTTAGTTTTTCCAATTCTACACTTAAGTTTATTGCCTCTTGTTCCTATCTTTGTTGGTGGATGTGGAAAAACAGGTGAAGCATTATCTTTAAAGGTCATGGTCTTAGTCTCCCTCAAATTTATGCTAAAGCCCTCTCACAATTCAATGATTATCAACAAGTTCTTCCACATCCAACTAGATTTGGTGCAGTTCCTAATTCATCCTCCTAAGTATCCCCACCTCCCCAGTTCATAAAATTGAATGCGAATCTTGCTTGGAAGGATGGTAAACAAGCCGCTTGTGCAGTTGTGGTACGGGGTTCCTCAGGGACACTTATTGGGGGTTGGTGTTCTTCGATAGCAGCTTCTTCTCCCCCGATGGCTGAAGTCTTAGCCATACGGGCTGCGTGTTTGTTGGCTATCACCTCGAGTTGGAGCAAAGCTGTCATCGAGTCTATTTGTCATACTGAGGCCTTGAAGACTGATTCTGACCCCCCTTCGTTGATCCAGGCTCTGGTTAGGGGAGTCCAGAGACTTCATGTTTCTTTTTATTGTATTTATTTTTAGTGGATTCCTCGTACTTGTAATAGTGTGGTTCATGTGGTGGCTAAGTCCCATTTTGATAATTTATGTAAGCATAGGTGGTGATTTAACCCCCCACCAAAACTTAGGGACATAATTTCCTTTGATATGGCATGTATTTCTTCCTGGCAGTGAGGCCATCTTTGATGAAAAAAAAAAAAAACAAAGAATTTTTTTTCTTTGTATACGATTAAGCGGTATGAGTAGGTGGTCTGTACTTTAGAATTGTGTATCAAAGTAATATTGTACTTGAGCCAGTGACATACTAGTTCGAACGAAGTTAATTTCGTACAATTTGATTTTCAAATTTATGGGTATTACTTATATATTATTCTCAATTTTTAAAAAGATCAGAAATCTGGAATCACATAAACGTACTTTCAAGCTTTCTGTTGAATTTGGTCCTTTGTAAATATCATGTATTCATTTTGTATAGTTCACGTATTTTCTTGTATTGGAATTTATACATAGTAGTTAGTATAGCAATTAGTGATGACAATTAGTGATAGAATTAGTGCACATGTTCATTTCTTCATCTTCTTGTAACCGGCTCATTATTGCCTTCAATGAGTTCTTTATTGCTTTGTTTATTACCTTGTAACTCATAGAGAGGAAGAGGAAGTGTTGGGAAGTGTTGGGCTCTTCCATTAGCTAGTAGTCTTGTATAAATTAGGAGCTTGCTTGTATGCTTTGATTATCCAATAAAAAGGTAATTCTTCCTTCCATCTAATATTTATAGTATTTTTTCATAATTTTACATGGTATCAGAGCAAGTTTCGATCTTGCATTAAGCGACGCTGTCTTCCTCTTCCTGATTCACGGCCAAAGCACTCTTGGAGTGCACTTGTGAGTTGTTTATTTTCCCTTTGCTTCTTGTGCTTGTTTTGTATTTTGATTTGGTAGAATATGGCGGGTGTTAACAATAATGAGAGTACTCTAGCTAATGATAATCAAACTATCATGCCAGTTCTCCCGACAGGGGGAGTCATTGATGTTAACTCACCGTTTTATCTGCATCCCTCGGATAATCCCGGTTTGATTTTTGTTCAAAACATCTTAACAGGACCCAATTATCCTTCTTGGAGAAGGGCTATACTAAAAGTTTTTAAGGCAAAGAGAAAAATTGGATTTCTTGATGGTAGTATTACCAAACCGGATGAAGATTCACCGGACTTTGAAACTTGGAGTGCGTGTGACTCCATGGTTGCAACTTGGCTCTCAAACTCTGTGTGTAAAGAGATTAATGAGAGTATTACCTATTTAGAAACTGCGCATGATATTTGGCTTGATTTGCATAAGAGATTTTCTCAAGGTAATGTCCCTCGTATTTACGAATTAAAACGCGAAATCTCACATTTGAAGCAAGACAATTTACCTGTTTCAACTTATTTTACTAAGTTGAGGTCCTTTTGGGATGAATTGTATACGCTAGTTGAGATCCCACCATGCACTTGTGGACATGCAATACGTTTTCGCAGATTCGTGATATGGAAAAATTGTTGGACCTTTTGATGGGTCTTGATCCATCCTTTTCAACTGTGCGTTCACAGCTTATGAACACGAAACCTTTAACGTCTGTTGGTAGTGCATATTCTGTATTATGCCAGGAGGAGAAACAACAGAGCGTAGCAGCAAGCTCGGTGGTTGTCCCGGACGCTGCTGTTTTGGCAGCGAAAGCCACTGAAGGTGGCGCGGCAATGGTGTCCGAAAATCGACGTTCTAACCGTTTTACGTGTACTCATTGCAAGAAACAGGGACATTCCAAGGAGAGATGCTTTGAGTTGATCGGTTACCCACCTGGATGGAAGAACAAAGGGCAGCGAAATGCAAACCGGGAGTCGGTTTCTGCGGCTGCAGCAGCAGAAACCGAACCTCTCGGTGGAGAACGTAGTGCCATTTCGGGACTGTCCGCTGCGCAGTACCAACAATTGATGTCCCTCCTTGGTCCTTCCACATCTACCCCTTGCATTAACTTGACAGGTCAAGTATTGTCGTTTCGTGATTGGATAATAGACACGGGTGCCACAGACCATATGGTGTCCTCTTTACCCGTAATGTTTGACGTTAAAGTAAATAATTTGGTTGGCCCTGTTAAGTTGCCTAATGGAACTTCGTTAAAGGTCACCCATGTGGGAAAGGTCAAAATCGCAGAGAATTTTGTCCTCCATGATGTACTCTATGTGCCTGGTTTTCATTACAATTTATTGTCTGTGAGCAAGCTAACTCAAAATGGAAAATGCACATTAACAATTCACCATGATTTTTGTTACATACAGGACCTACACTCGAAGAGGCTGATTGGAGCGGGTAGGCAATGAGATGGGCTATACTTGTTGCAAGCGCAGCCCATGGAAGGGTCGGTCAACATAGCTCAAGTGAATAAAAATGCCATCTTGTGGCATCAACGTCTTGGTCATGTTTTGTTTCAGAAATTATGTGTGTTTCCTAGTTTGAGTGTTAAAAAAACTGATGTCGTTTGTGATGTTTGTCATCGTGCCAAGTAGGCACGCTTACCTTTTCCCTTATCTGTTACTAAGACTCGTGGGTGTTTTGATTTGATACACTGTGACATTTGGGGTCCTTATCGAATTTTGTTGTTAACTGGTGCTCGGTATTTTTTGACAATTATTGACGATTTTAGTAGATGCACTTGGGTTTATCTCATGAGAGAAAAATCCCAAGCACACAAAATTCTCATGGATTTCTGTCGTATGGTCAAAACACAATTTGGGTTTCAGGTTCAGCAAATACGGAGCGATAATGGACAAGAGTTCAATTACGGGCCACTTTTGGACTTTTATACGAGTCATGGGATTCAGCTCCAATCCTCTTTGGTTGGGACACCTCAACAAAACGGAGTAGTCGAACGGAAGCACAAACACCTCTTGGAAGTGGGTAGAGCACTTCGGTTTCAGGCGGGTTTACCTCAAAGATTTTGGGGTGAGTGTATTTTAACTGCGGCTTATTTGATAAATTTGACTCCTTCCTCAGTTCTTCATAACAAAAGACCATATGAAATACTTTTTGGCAAAATACCCGTGTTTAATCAATTACGTGTTTTTGGGAGTTTATGCTATTACCGTACCAAGGATAGAACGAGTGATAAATTTGATAACCGAGCTACTTCGGGTATTTTTGTTGGTTATCCACATGGGAAAAAGGGTTATAAAATTTATAATCGGGAGGAAAATAAAATTGTGATTTCGAGAGACGTACATTTTTATGAAGAAGTTTTTCCTTTCCTACAAACCAATAGTACAAATACAGAACATATACACCTAAACCCGGGGTCTTTTGCTTACGCCAAAGGGCCGGATCATCCACCGGCCCTCACTGCGCAACCGGCTGAACCAGGACCTACTGTTTAGCCGGCCAAACAGGACCAAACCGAACCAGCAGAGACTGGTTCGGTCAGCTAGTCACCAGCCGAGGGTCAGCTTGGTACCGCCTCGAATGAAGTGTCAGAAGGTGTCTTAGGTACCACAAGTTCACGGGGTAATACGGAAGGTACTTTGGAAATCAGAAAGAGCACTCGCTTGCATTCTGCACCGGTTAAATACCAAGACTACATATGTGACGTTCCATCTTCTATAGCCCATGCTCCTGCTATCACTCCTTCAACCAATTCTGGTATAGTGCATCCTATTTCCAATTTTGTCTCTAATGTGCATTTTTCTAACGCTCATTGCAATTTTTTGAGTGCCATCACGGCTTGTGATGAGCCTAAAACATTCAAGCAGGCGGTAGAATACAAACATTGGAGGGATGCAATGGAAAAGGAGATTCGTGCTTTGGAGGAGAACCGAACTTGGACATTAGAGGACTTACCAATGGGAAAGAAAGCCATTGACTCAAAGTGGGTCTATAGAGTGAAGTACAACTCAGATGGGTCGATTGAGCGATACAAGGCAAGGTTGGTAGCTAAAGGCTACACTCAGGTAGAAGGTATAGATTATCACGATACATATGCTCCTGTTGCAAAATTAGTCACGGTGCGTTGCATTTTAGCTGTTGCTGTTGCAAGAAGTTGGATAATAAATCAACTAGACGTGAATAATGCCTTTTTACATGGAGATTTGGATGAGGAAGTTTATATGAAACTTCCACAAGGTTTTGAACAACAACATAAAGGAAAAGTGTGTCGTTTACGAAAATCTTTATATGGGCTCAAATAGGCTTCACGTAATTGGAATCATAAGTTCACTTCTACCTTGCTAAGTATTGGCTTTAAACAATCCAAAGCAGATTATTCACTTTCACGTATCATCATGATGGCATTTTCACTGGGGTTTTGATTTATGTGGATGATGTTATAATCACTGGTAATAATCAAAATCACATTGCCAAAGTGAAGGAGAATTTGAATGCTTCTTTTGGAATAAAAGACCTAGGACCCACCAAATACTTCTTCGGAATCGAGGTTGCTCGGTCTCCTAAAGGAGTTGTTTTATGTCAACGAAAGTATGTATTGGACATTTTGAGTGAGGTTGGTTTATTGGGGGCGAAGCTAGCTCCTACACCCATAGTCCAGAACCATGGTTTAGCAGATCAAGTTGGGGATAAGATTGAGGACGAAGGTCAGTATAGAAGACTAGTGGGTCGTCTCCTTTACTTGACCATAACTAGACCAGACATTAGATATGCTGTTCGTATTTTGAGTCAGTTCATGCATGATCCTAGAGCTCCTCATCTTGAAGCTGCTACACGGGTTTTACGATATTTGAAAGGGACACTGGGACAGGGCATTTTTTTGCCCACCAATAGTGATTTACGTTTGAGAGCATATTGTGATGCAGATTAGGCGGGATGTCCAACCACTAGACGTTCTACCACAGGTTTTGTCACATTTTTAGGTGGTGCTTCAATCTCTTGGCGTTCCAAGAAACAAAGTGTGGTTTCCCGCTCTTCAGCTGAAGCAGAGTATCGATCTATGGCGACTACAACTAGTGAAGTTGTGTGGTTACGTTACTTATTGACTGATCTTATGGTTCCTATTGACTATGCTTCTGTTTTATTTTGTGATAATCAGGCCGCTCTTCACATCGCCTCAAATCCCGTTTTTCATGAAAGAACGAAGCATATTGAAATCGACTGTCATTTCATTCGAAAGAAGCTCTTGTCCAAGGAAATTGCGCCCTCTTTTGTTCGATCATTGGGACAAGTGGCGGACATTTTTACTAAAGGGCTCGGTTCTGCAGATTTTACCGCTCTCCTTCGCAAGTTGGGCATCGTAAATTTACATGCTCCAACTTGAGGGGGAGTGTTGAATTTAGTCCTTTGTAAATATCATGTATTCATTTTATATAATTCACGTATTTTTCTTGTATAGGAATTTATACATAGTAGTTAGTATAGCAATTAGTGATGACAATTAGTGATAGAATTAGTGCACTTGTTCATTTCTTCATCTTCTTGTAACCGGCTCATTATTGCCTTCAATGAGTTCTTTATTGCTTTGTTTATTGCTTTGTTTATTACCTTGTAACTCATAGAGAGGAAGAGGAACTGTTGGGCTCTTCCATTAGCTAGTAGTCTTGTATAAATTAGGAGCTTGCTTGTATGCTTTGATTATCCAATAAAAAGGTAATTCTTCCTTCCATCTAATATTTATAGTATTTTTTCATAATTTTACACTTTCTATATTAGAAAATTGTAACAATTTTTCACTTTTGAATATGTTTTTCAAATTGAAAATGGAAAAGGAAATTGAAGATGAAAAAGAAAATTAAAAATGTAAAAGAAAAATATTTTCTACTATCAAACAACCCCTTAAGACTTAATGCGATATATTGTGTAATTTTAATTTTAAATTATTTTAAATTAAATAGTATTAATAACTAAAAACAACAAAGATATATGACGTAATGATGCAATTATATTGGGCAAAAATGAACTATATAACGTAATATTTTACATAATATAATTTTTAAAAATATTGAATATAATTTTAAAATTAAAACAAATAGCAAAATTTTCTTTTTTACATAATAAAGCGCAGGGTTATTCTACCAAGCTCGCCCGCCGTGAGCATTGCCATTGTTGGCCACTCCCTGCCCTTTGATATCATCTCGGCCTACCCCTACCCTCTATAACCATCATCGACCTCCCCCACCCCCTCATGGCATCGTTGGCCTCACCCAAGCCTCCAACCACCCTGACACCGCCCTCCACCACCCCCTTTCACTGTCGTCAGAGCCACCACCCCGCCCCAACTTTCAGAACTAGGTTGTAAAATAGTGAACATAACAAACATAGCAACAAAAACAATAGAGTGAGGAAAGATCTTACAAAGCTATTAACCGAGCCATGAAATAAGCCACGGTTCTAAAAGGCAATTTTTCCGCTGCTAGGGTGCACACAGAGTAACCGGTATCATCCATTAGGATTAACGCGATCCGTCTTTAAATGTGCACTCATTAGAAGTCAGGTGGGATGCCAAGGAAACTTTGCCCGGACTTGGAGATGAATTATGAAGGGAAGATAGCAGAGCTAGAGGCGAGAGAGCATTGATTTTTTTTTTTTTAAATGATGGAAAGGCTATACAAAGCCGATATTTAAAGACGGGAACAGTGATTGTTGGAGGAGTTGCGTTCTCCGAACAATCACCATGAAGAGGTGCGTCTTTATGTTCCCAACTATAGCACAATAATGGAGGAGGCGCGAGAAGACAGAGAAGAGAAGAGGCGCGTGGTTTTACAAGGCTTGCACATATACCCATTAAAGGAAGGATTTCTGATAAAATAAAAATACCTGTAAGAAAAAGGGATACCCTCGCCCTCGCCCAAGCCCGGCACGGTGGGAGGGCGGGTGGGCTGCACGCACGCGCGTGGTGCCCACCATTCTTTCACCCATTACATAGTTCTGGTCTTTGTCTTTACAAAGTTATATATAAACCATCATTCCCTCTACCAATATAGAATAAAGAGTTTTAAAGTAAGACTTCAATTTTTTAATGTGAGTTATGCTTTGTTACCTTTCTAATAGGGCGATGGGACACTGACATGACACCGCCAACCCCGTGATGAGATGAGGGAGGCTAAAGACACCGTTTGAGGATGGAGGAGACTAATAAAGGTATTAGGGAGGCCAACATGATATAGGAGGTAGTGGGGCAGGGCCAGAAGCACCATAGTGGTGGTGGGGTGTTGGATTTTTAAAAATTTAAAAATTATTTTTTAATTTAGTTAAAAGATTGAGAATATTTTTGTTAATTAAGTTAAAATTAAATATATTTTGGTCTTTTGATCGAATAAATTATTTTTAATGTTTTCTAGGTGGCATATCAACACTAATCCATTTGTTTAAGAGGGAAATTATATCCTAGAAAGTGATTTTCCCTTTTCCGTTATTTGGCCCACATTCTCTTATGGAAAACCTTTTTCTTCAAATAGGAGAAATGACTTCCCTATCAAAACCATGGAAGTAATTATTCTGAGTAATCCAGTGAAGTTTGAAGGTATAGATCGGTCCGAAAATGGATCAGAAATGAACTTGGGGGCATCTTTAAATCGCTAGAGGCAATAATGTTTTTTAGAAAATACTTTCTTTTGATATGTTTTTTTAGAAAAATTATCACTTAAGTACTTTGAGGTTTAACCAGTTATTACCTAGGTACCATGAT
Source organism: Simmondsia chinensis (assembly GCA_018398585.1). Classification (NCBI taxonomy): domain Eukaryota; kingdom Viridiplantae; phylum Streptophyta; class Magnoliopsida; order Caryophyllales; family Simmondsiaceae; genus Simmondsia; species Simmondsia chinensis. The sequence continues at coordinate 30,324,861 of JAGTTD010000002.1, read as the reverse complement.
ATTTCAGTGCATACAATTGCATACAATGGGGTGCCTTGAAGTTTAAACATTTTATTACTAAGGTACCCTGAAACTTTAAAATTTTGTCAATCTGGTGCCTTTGTTGAAATTCAATAGATTTTCAATAGAAAATGCTACAATAGAACACGATTCCAATAATATATGAGCATTCTCATTAGAATTTAATGGGTTTTTGCTAAAAGATGTTAACATGACATATGATTTTGGCCATAATTTGCTGAAAACATTGAACTTTTTATCGTAATTTGCTGAAAATATTGACATGACTTGTAAATATTATCATAATTATATATTATATTAGTACTTTATATTTGGTTAGATTCTTAAAAAAATGAATGAAATTTTGAAATATGGTACTTGAATGATAAAATATCAAACTTTAGGGTGCATTAATGTATATATTGAAATGTCAAAATAGGTGCTAAATGCTCAAATCTCAGGGTATCTTAATAATAATTTTACAAGTACATAAAGTCTAGATAATTTCAAACATATTATATTGTTACTTATATTGTCCTATAACTAGGCATAAGATGATTATTAGTAGATAATTAACAAAAAAAGAATATCGCAATGGGAGAACATGTTTTCCGTTGAAAAAAACAACGGGAAAAACTCAATGAGAATTACCTTTTCCATGGATAAAATTTTCCAAAGGAAATTGTTTTCCGAGGGAAGAGTACTTCCCTCAAAACGACCAACAACAATAACAACAAACCTAGTGCCTCAAGGGCTCCCGCATAAGTAGGGTCTAGGAGAGGTGGGATGTGTACAACCTTACTCCTTCAGGGTGTTACCCTAATGGGACGCTATTCCCGAGGGAGTGTTTCTATTGTACATAATTTTTACATGTGTGTCGACACACAAAATCTGTGTGTCGACACCTAGTTGGTGATTTTTGAGTATATACTTTGTGATTTTGAGTACATTATTGGTGATTGGTAGTACATTTCTATACCTACAGAATTTTTCTTTTTTGCATCTTAGAACTTCTCTTTCTGAGAAACCCCCAACCTAAGAAGGATGAAAGCATAGGGCAGACAAGCATCTAAGTGTAAGAGTATAAACAACAACATATAGCAAGCATATAGAGAGTATAAAGCAGCAAATAGGCAATAAAACAACAAGGTAACAGAATAATAAGCAGCCAACACACAGCGTGCGTATAATCTAACATGCATGTGTAAAAGCCTCGGGGCACTAGTACTAATCAGTTACACTTATACTAATCCTCTACTAAGCTCTATCTAGGGTCATCTCCTTATTTAGGTTGAGGTAGGCGAGGGCATGTCGAATCACCTCCCTCCAACAAATGGAGCCTAAATTAAATAACTTCTAACATTGTTGCGCAATTGGTATCTGAAAATAATTTGCTGAAGTTGAGGGCATCTCTAGAACATTTTAAAGTATATGGGGGCCTAAAACAATACCAAACCTCAAGATGATCAATTTTCTAAAATATGTTCTTAAAAATGTTTTGATTTCAATTGTGGAAGAATTAAAATGCAGTGCCCGTAATAAAAGCCCAAAATTTGATGGTATTGTAAATATTGGATATTTTTTGGGTACAAATTTTAGAGTCGAGTTTGGATATTATTAAATGTCATAAAAATTTAATAATTATGTAAAATACGTAGTTACATATATATATAAATACATATATATAAATGGGTATTAAGGTAAAATGTGACACTTGTCACAATTATGAGCCAAAGTTTGGTGACTCATCCCCCTTTCCCTATGTATATAAATACCATGCTCAGCAGCAAAAAAAAAAAAGGGAGAAAAAAGAAAGAAAAGAAAAGGAAAAAGAAAAGAAAAGAAAGGGAAAAAGAAAAGAAAGAAACGAGAGAAAAGAGGAAAAGAAATTAAATAAAATAGTCTCGTTTTGATATAAAATACTTGTTATTTTTTGTTAATTATATTTGGGTTGGTCTTTTTATTACCTTCCTATAGAGTATAATAACTCTATAGTTTTATGACACGTTATCAGCATGAGTCTTTAGCCAGACAAAGATTATCATAAACTTGAGGTAAAGTTTTTATATCCTAACCTTTGTTATTTCTAATGGCTAATCTAACAAAGCTTGACTTTACTACTCTTGATATAAGTGGCAAGAATTATTTACCTTGGACCCTTGATGTTAAGAATCATCTTGATTATTTGAAACTCGAAGATATAATCAAAAAGGGTAATAGCGTATTCCTGCAGGATCGCGCAAAAGTAATGATATTTCTCAGGCATCGTATCTACGAAGGATTGAAAGTCGAGTATCACACTATAAAGAACCCACTTGTCCTTTGGTTTAATTTAAAGGAGATGTTTGATCACGAGAAATATGTGATCCTCCCTAAAGCTCGCTATGAATGGATTCACCTGCAGTTGTAGGATTTTTAAATTGTAAGCGAGTATAACTCCACGGTATTTAGTATTACCTCCCGACTGCAATTATGACGTGAAAATATTAGTGAGGAGGATATGTTGGAAAAAACTTTTTTGACTTTCCATGTCTCGAACATGCTCCTACAGCAGCAATATCGAGAAAGAAATTTTAAAAAATACTCAGAGTTAATTCAATGCCTTCTTGTTGCTGAACAAAACAATGAATTGTTAATAAAAAATCATCAGTCGCCACCAACTGGGTCAAAGCCATTCCCTGAAGTGAATGCTGCTTCTCATGAAAATAATACATATAATCGTGGCTGTGGTCATGGTCGCGAACGTTGTTGTAGTCGTGGACGCGGTCGTGGTCGTGGACAAGGTAGACTAAATGGACCAAAATTTAAGGGGTCCGATAACAATGAAGAGAAAAATAGAAGGGAGAAAACTAATCAGCCAAATTCATCGAAAGACGCTGAAACAAGTTGTTACCACTGTGGCACAAAAGGCCACTGGTCGTGTACCTGTCGTATGCCTGACCATCTGATGAAGCTATATCAAGCATCATTGAAAGGAAAAGAAAAGCTCCCAGAAACAAATTTCCCTGAAGATCTTTCTCAACTTGATGTGACATATCTTGATGTCTTTGATTTCTTTGAGGATCCTAGTGGGAGAATCGATTACCTGATAGACGATGAAAGTGTTAAACTGGAATAAAGTTTTATATTTTTTGTTATATCTTTTGTACTATGTTTGTCCTACTTTTGATGTAATAATATAGTTTAGGGTGTGTGTAATAAAATAATATATTTTGGTATTTTATTTTAATGAGTTATTTCCAATAAAACTTTAAATGGAATCCCACTAATACATATGTATTTTATAGAAACATGGATTTGATCAAAGATGGAGATTTATGTTATCTTCAAAAGCAAAATATATTTCTCTCAACTACGATTAGCTGAAGCGAATGTTAATATAATATCGGGTGTTTCAAATTTGGTTGAAGGCTCTGGAAGAGCACATGTTATGTTCCATGAAGGAACAAAACTAAACATAAGCGTTGCTTTGTTTTCCAGCAGATCATAGAGAAACCTGATCAGTTTTTGATATATTCGTCACAATAGTTATCATATTGAGACAATAAATGAGGGTGATAAAGAATATCTTTATATTACGTCGCTTATTCCAGAAAGAAAGAAAATAGTGAAAAAATTGTCAGTGCTTTTTTCCAGATTATATTATACTTACATAAACACAATTGAACCAAATACAGTGGTTAACCAGAAGTTAATTGATTGCAAAACATTCACACTATGGCATGACCATTTGGGCCATCCAGGTGTAACGATGATGAGAAAAATTATTGAAAGTTCTCATGGGCAATCATTAAAGAACCTGAAGATTCTTTCTTTTCATGTGCTGCTTGTGCTCAAGGCAAAATGATTACTAGGCCATCCCCAACCAAAATTGGAATTGAATCTCCTAACTTTCTGGAAAGAATACAAACAGACATATGTGGGCTTATTATTCCATCGTGTGGACTATTTCGATATTTTATGGTGTTGATAGACGCCTCAACATATTGGTCACATGTTTTCCTATTATCTACTCGCAACGTGGCATTTGCGAGACTCCTTGCACAAATAATCCAATTACGGGCTCAATTTTCAAATTATGCGATCCAGAAGATCCATCTTGATAATGCAGGAGAATTTATGTCCCAAGCTTTTAATGACTATTGTATGTCAATTGGGATTACAATTGAGCACCCTGTGGCTCACCAGAATACACAAAATGGACTTGCAGAATCTCTTATTAAACGTCTGCACCTAATTGCTAGACCATTGCTCATGAAAACAAAGCTGCCTAGTTCTGCATGGGGACACGCTATATTACATGATGCAACACTTATTTGTGCTAGGCCAGTTGCTTATCATAAATACTCCCCATTGCAATTCGTGTCTGGTCAAGAACCAGATATATCCATTCTACAAACTTTTGGTTGCACAGTATATGTTCCAATTGCTCCACCCCAGCGCACAAAAATGGGTCCCCAAAGGAGACTGGGAATTTATGTTGGGTTTGAGTCCCTGTCAATTATAAATATCTTGAACCATTGACTGGAGATATTTTTACTGCACGGTTTGCAAATTGTAAATTTGACGAAACAACGTTCCCAGAATTAGAGGGAGAAAAGCTAAAGCTGGAAAAGCGTGAAATAGAGTGGAATGCATTATCTATGTCACATTTTGATCCACGTACGAATCAATATGAAATGGAAGTCCAGAAGATTATTCATTTACAAAATATTGCGAATCAATTACCAGATGTATTCGTTGACACGAAAAGAGTGACTAAGTCACATGTCCGAACTACGAATGCTCCCATTCGAATTGATATTCCGAATGAACAGTCTTCTAAGATATTGGCAAATACATCTATTGCACGCCAGAAGGGTGGTAGACCTATTGGTTCTAAAGATAAGAATCCAAGAAAGAAAAGAGAGCAACATGAACAAGTTGGCTCCTTTATTAAAACTCTTGAAGAAAAAACCCCTAAAGTGGTACAAATGCAAATCCAAAAAAAAGAAACAGAGGGCGAAAGGGCTCTTCAAGGGTATCAAATACCTGGGAATTGTAAAAGTGATGAAAATATCGAGAATGAAGAAATCTCGATAAACTATGATATTACTGGCATACGGTGGAATCGAAATGAAACTATTCTTGATCAAGTGTTTGCATACAATGTGGCCGCTAATTTGACCACAGAAGGTCATGATTTTGAACTTAAATCTCTTCAAGAATGTCAAAGAAGAGATGACTGGCCAAAATGAAAGGAAGTAATACAGGCGGAGTTAAACTCACTTGCGAAACGTGCAGTTTTTAGACCCGTAGTCCAAACGCCTGAAAGTACAAAACCCGTAGGCTACAAATAGGTTTTTGTGCGAAAAAGAAATGAAAATAATGAAGTCATAAGATATAAAGCAGGACTTGTAGCTCAAGGATTCTCACAGAGGCCAGGAATTAACTATGAAGAGACATATTCACCGGTAATGGATGCAATTACATTCATATTTTTAATAAGCCTGGCAGTCTCTGAAAGACTCCACTTGCGTCTTATGGACATAGTAATGGTTTACCTCTATGGATCACTTGATGATGATATCTATATGAAAGTCCTTAAAGGGCTACAAATGCCAAAAGCATATAGCACAAAATCTCGAGAGCTGTGTTCAATTAAATTACAGAGATCACTATATGGATTGAAACAATCAGGACGAATGTGGCACAATCTTCTAAGTACATACCTTCTGGAAGAAGGATATGTGAACAATCCAGTTAGCCCATGTGTTTTTGTTAAGAAATCGAATTTTAGATTTGCCATAATAGCAGTCTATGTTGATGATTTAAATATCATAGGAACGCCTGAAGCGATTAAACAAGCCGTTGCATATCTGCATAAAGAATTTGAAATGAAAGATCCCAAAAAGATAAAATATTGTCTTGGCCTGCAGATAGAGCACTTATCTGATAGAATTTTAATCCATCAATCTACTTATACAGAAAAGGTGCTTAAACATTTTTAAATGGACAAGGCACATCCGTGGAGCATCCCGATGGTCGTCCGATCACTTGATGGAATAAGGACCCGTTTCAACCTCGAGGGGGTGATGAAGAAATTCTTAGCCCTGAAGTGCCATATTTAAGTGCAATAGGTGTACTGATGTATCTTGCTAACTATACAAAGCCAGATATAGCCTTTTCGGTAAATTTATTGGCAATATATAGCTCAACGCCTACCCGGAGATATTGGAATGGAATTAAACATATCCTTCGATATCTCCGTGGTACATCTGACTTGGGATTATACTATTAGAGACAATCAAGTCCGAGATTGATTGGATATGCAGATGCATCATATTTTTCTGATCCACATAGAGGCCATTCACAGACAGGATATTTATTTACCTATAGTGACACTGCTATATTTTGGCGATCTACCAAGCAAAAAACAGCAGCAACTTCTTCAAATCATGCAGAAATACTTGCACTTCATGAAGCAAGTAGAGAATGCTTATGGCGGAGATCCCTTATTCAACATGTTCAAGAAGAATGCAGTCTTTCAACGATCAAGAGGAGTCCAACAATACTATGTGAAGATAATGCTGCATGTATTGCTCAGATCGAAGGTGGATACATTAAAGGCGACAGAACTAAACACATCTCACCGAAGTTCTTCTTTACACACGAGCTTCAGAAGATGGGTGAAATAAATGTTCAACAAGTTTACTTAAGTGAGAATGTGGCAGATTTGTTCACGAAAGCATTGCCAACGTCAGCTTTTGAGAAGTTAGTTCACAAGATTAGTATGCGTCGACTCAGAAACGCCTTTCACCAATATGTTTTCATAAGGGGGAGTTAAATATGAGCTGTACTCTTTTTTTTCTTCGCTATAGTTTTTCCCACTGGGTTTTTCTGGCAAGGTTTTTAATGAGGCAGGCGTATTTAGCTTGGACATTGTGTCCCGTTATAACGAAAAATATCCAAAAGGGGAGTGTTGTAAATATTGGATATTTTTTGGGTACAAATTTTAGAGTCGAGTTTAGATATTATTAAATATCATAAAAAATTAATATTTATGTAAAATACATATTTACGTATATATACAAATACATATATATATATATATATAAATAAGTATTAGGGTAAAATGTGACACTTGTCACAATTATGAGCCAAAGTTTGGTGACTCATCCCCCTTCCCTATGTATATAAATACCATGCTCAGCAACAGGAAAAAAAAAAAAAAAAAAGGGAGAAAAAAGAAAGAGAAGAAAAGGAAAAAGAAAAGAAAAGAAAGGGAAGAAGAAAAGAAAGAAACAAGAGAAAAGAGGAAAAGAAATTAAATAAAATAGTCTCGTTTTGATACAAAATATTTGTTATTTTTTATTAATTGTATTTGGGTTTTTTCTTTTTATAACCTTTCTATATAGTATAATATCTCTATAGTTTTATAACAGGTGGGTAATTGTAGGATTGTTAATGTCTTGTATTTTTTTTTTATAATTTAAAATATCAAATAAAGTTCTATTTTAGAAATCATTTTTAAAACTCGGAATTTAAAAGGTGCTTTTAAATTTTTGATGAGAAATATGGATAATATTTACTTTCTTAAATTAAATGTTGTTTTAATTTAAATGCATTCGTGAGCAATGAGACGACTTTTCTTCTACGCTTGTATTAGAAAAACAAAAGTGGTTTGTATTTAAATTTTTTAGTGAGAAAGGAGGAATTTTCTGAAAGTTAAACAAAAAATTTTCTTGCGGACTCCTATATTTTACCCCCTATTTTCCATCAGCTAATTTAGTTAATAAGAAATAAGTTCGTGAGAAAGAAGAAACATTGTTTGTTCTTTTGGTTTATTTTTAGTGTCTGTATAGTCGTTGTAAGAAAACCAATCAAACAAATATGTAAAAAGGGACTAACTTCAATTTGTGATATCTTTGGTAAATCTGACTTTGTTTAAGGAGACTTCGGTTATATATATATATATATTTGCAATTTTTTTGTTCATTTGTTGCAAGAATATTAAAATGGAATTGGACCCTGCTAGTTGGGGTGATAGATCAAAGCTCATAGACACCTTACCTATTTAAGAGTTAGGAACCGTAGTGGAGACAAGTTTAAAAGCTTACCAGTCGACTCCCAAGCCTGAGTCATTCAAGTTTTTAAGCCCGCCACCCGTGACTTGTGATAACTCATATGAGTTGTAACTTGACAAGAATTAGGTGGGCTAAACCGTATTTGGGTCAGTGGATTAGGATAACACAATCAAGGTCTAAGTCTTGGCTATCAAAACCTTAAAACTGTGACTCAAACCTCTATTACCTAATGCACTAATCTGTGTCACCAACCTAAGATCAATACAATCAAGCTCTGGGCTTGGCCGTCAAAGCCCTAGATCAAAGGCACTTAACATGTCAAAAGAGTTGGGGACAAGAACTATGGAAGAAGGGACGTTCCTTCTAGTGCCGTTATTGAACACCTGAATGTAATGCTTGAATAAGAAAGACAAAGCTATAGTTACATCTACTCCTAGGAAAGAACCGGGGGGGGGGGGGGGGGGGGGTGGGGGGGGGGGGGGGGGGGGGGGGGGGGGGGGGGGGGGGGGGGGAAGACAAAATGCAAGTGAGCTGTAAAGAGGGGGGGGGGGGGGGGGGGGTGGGGGAACTTGAAGAAGTTTGTATTGGTGCTTGGACCCTTTATGATATAACAAGAGCCCTTTATTTATAGACTAGAAATCTAACTACTGCGTCCTGAATTGGCCACGTTCAACCTCCGTGTTTCCACTACCCTAGACTAGTGCTTGAACATGCTTTGGCACACATGCTTGAGGTCACTTTGGTCTGCCCCTTGTTCACCTACTCTCTCTTGAATGCTCCAGAGGCCCATGTTCTTGATGCACGCTTCAACTAACTGCCTTGAGCTCTAGTATTACTTTTCTCTAAGCGCTCCTAGTAATCCCTCCAAACTTGAGCTTGAAATGCTTAGTTGGCCTCCTCTAGCGGCTATTACATCGGGGCTTTAGTTAGTGGAGTTCCTGGAATTTGGATGTCGTTGTTTCCACTCTTCAAGTCTTTTGGGTCTCGAGCATAATCCCATGTGTTGAGCATGTGATCTTTTATCTAAGATGACATCATTCCAAGTCCCTTGAGTTGGGGGTGTAAAAAAGTGCCACCCTTATATCGTTAGGTAATTTCAAATTGCAACGTATATAAAAGTCTTATTTGACTACTAGCTACTACAGGAGGCCTGAAGAGGCACTATAAAGGCATGAGGTTGTTTCAATTTAACAATTCTATAAATACCCAAATTGTAGTTTGCTCCCTCACTTAGTGTTGTGCTCTTAAATCCCCTACAATCCATTAGCGTTCAAACTGTCATTGAGAGCTTTCTTTTCTTGCTATTTCACAAGATTTAAATTCCTCCTTTTAATTATTCTTGTCTTCTTAATATTGGCTTAAATTGTACATTGTGTTCTCATTGCTATACCAAGGCTGATAACCTTGTGGAATAACTCATTCGCCTCGTTCAATCTGATAACTCTACTAATTTAGATAGCTTCAAATTCCCATTAACTAAAATCCACTTGAGGCACCCTTCTTGGTCAAAGGAAGAAGGTTCCTATTAGAGCATGAAACTTTCTTGGCCCACTTTTTCCCTTGGGGATGAGGTTTCTACCTTGGAAGGCATCTATCGACATACCGCTTGAATCTTTTCTTATCATATCCTTTTCAGCAAACCAAAGTTGGGGAGGAAGCTATGTATGTAAAGAATCAGCTTTCTTTAAGGGATGGAAACTTTTAACTCAATAATATACAAATTGGGTGGACCAGCTCGTCTCGAGTCCCAAAAAAAAGTGGAAAGATCTCCATATCCTTGAGGCCATCAAGCTCTTAAAAATCTCTCTCAAGTATGACTTCCCAGCTATCACTGCCCTCACATGTTGTTGCAACACCTGCTATAAACGCTTTTATCCCGTCGAAAGGCTTTCTTGGGATTACACTTAAAGACGTAGCAGCCTTAAAAAGTCTTTCTCTACGAGGCTTCGAGCTTCCTTTAAACATCTTTGTTTAAATGGAGGGGCTCATCTTCTCTTTTCCTACTTTCTACAAAACGTTCGTGAACTTCTTTTGAAAGGAACTTCATGATTATGGGCCAGATTTCAAAGAGAAGGAGCTAGTGTTCTACTTGTTCTAGTTGAACAAGTTTTTCTTTGTCAATTCTTCCAATGCAGTTCTTAATTCCATTAAGATGGTGGAGGTTAACTTGGCTTTTAATAATGGGCCTTTGGCCCTGAGACCATTGCTTTTAGGCTAAGTACAGTGCTGTCCTAGGGACATCGTAGACAAAAACTACGCTATCCTAACCAGAGGCCTCATCTAGCTCCTCCAGTTGTAGGCTCAAGCCCATTTCCTATTTCTCCGCCGTACAGGGCCCTTCGTCCCTAGCGATGATTCAATCAGCTACTATGGGGGTTATTTATCTCAAATGGAGGTTCGTCTTTCCCCAAGATGGATATTGGAGTGCTGCCTCGAGCAGCTTCTTACCCCTTGTATTAGGTCAAGAGTTCAATGGACTTTAGGGAAGGGAAACTTGGACCTCATTAGTTCTAAAAAATAACCTCGACCAGGATGTCTCTATTGATATCCACTCTCAACATTAGCAAGTAATACTCTGCTCGCAGGACTTTCTTTATTACCACCAGACTAAACCTAGTGTAAAGTCTTGCAGGCTTGTATTATTTGCCAGATAGTTTTGCATGGTCCAAAACATTCCTTTTCCCAATGTCTAGACCAAGTACCTTTGGTGGGCTATGTGGGCCCCTTTGAATCTTCCAAAGCTCGAGGAACTGCATGAGACCAACTTAGCCATTAGGCACACATGTGGTGATCCTGTCCCTTACAGATAAGCTCCATAAGCCACCCAGCGTTTCATGGCCTGGTAATGAGCCTAATGGTCCTCCTTCGAAGCTAGGGGTGTCATGTGTTATTTTACGCCTTCTATTGAGCCTGCAGGTTCTAGCTTAGAGGGGTATAAGCTCCAACAATCAAGCATGCACCTCCATGACAAGCTCTTCCAGGTAATCATTTTCCTCTGGTTTGAGTATTGATCCTTCTAAACCTCAAACACTTGTCTCATGGTGAAAGCGTTTTAATGGGGTGTTAGAGAGACTGCTTGAGCCACCGGGGGATTTCCATGACTACTACTAGAAGAGTCCCTAGAGGCCAGGGTATCTCCATCTCCCGTGTCCAGCAGCTTAAGGAAAAGGAGCATAAGAGAAACACCTATCTCTCAGGTGGCCACAATACCAGCGAAAGTGTCCACTGTAGAGGAAGGAGAAGAGGAACTCCCAATGTCCCTATTAATGAGGAGAAAGAGGGGAAGGACTAATTAAGGTATTGGAAAATATTTCAAAAATAATTCCTGAAAATTGATCAGACCCGTTGAGCGGAAGAGAAAAATTTTAAATTCATAATTAAAATCTAAGGCCGAATCTAATTAAACTATTTAATTAATTTTAGACCTCTGCTCTAATAAGTTCATATTGACATATACAAACATCATATAAAAAACAGATCCAAATACACGGTATGTAGAAAAAACGAACTAAAGGAAAATATTAAAGTCGTACTAAACAACATACTTGGAGCTTGAATCCAATTCTGAATTTGAATACTTGAAATTGGAAGAAGGACATCTTGATACCTCAAGGTTTTCTCCGCAATGACCTATTTAGCACTTGAAGTGTGGACTTTGAAAATATTTAATTTTAGAAGAAAATTTCAGAACAAAAACTTTTTTTCAATCTTTCTGAAAAATAATTTTTCAGAAAAATTCTATCTGCTAAACTTAATACTCATTTTCTATTCATAATAGAGAAGGGGATAAAAGGTATACAATGTTTGATGAAAAAGAAACAAACTTGAACTACAAAAGCTACCAAAAATAAAACCTAAATTATTGTATATATAATACAAAAAATGGATTTGTTTTCTTTTTTTTTTTTTTGTTAAATAAAAAGCTTGGGTTTTAATGTGACAACCCAAATGATCAGTCCAGCAACCTCTACAGGCTGCTCGCACAATTGTGTTGGGTCGCACGCAGCGCACGGCCCAATGCAATATATATACCTTTTATTTTGTCTAAATTTATACATATATAAATTCATATTATAAATTTTAAGGTTACTTAAACTAAAGTTCCCTGTACTTTACTCATCATTTTAATTTAGTCATTGTAGCATTAGTTATGTCAATTTAAGTCCATAAATAATTGATATTGTGTCAATTTGATCATTAGAGTAAAATTTAAGTTAAGTTAATAATATGATTTTTTTTAATGGTTTGTACATGGGTTGAGGTAAATTGAGTCAATGAGAGTATGTATAATGAGTTACTTGCATCTAACATGATTTTGTCATTAAAAATTACGTCAATAACTTATTCAAATTTGATCAAAGGATTAAATTGACACAATTTAAATTATAGAAGGACAAAATTGGAACAATTAAAAGTACCCTGACTAAATTGATACAATAAGAAAAGAACAAGGACCTTTGTTGTAAACAACCCTAAATTTTATCTAGAAAAAATAAATTTATTTATCTCATGAATTTTGTTTAACTTAAAATTTATTTATCCTATAAATAAATAATTCATCTAAGGAATTTATTCTAAATATTTTCAAATGGTGCTTTATGTTGAGGCTTGTGAAGGGACCTTAGGGACAATTTAATTCTAGCTCCAAATAGATCAAATCTAATTGTCAACACTTGGTGTTGTGACTTGAGGGTTCAAAAAACAGATTTTAATCTTGTTTAAGTTCTCAAAACACTTCTGTTAATGTTGATCTTTAGAGAAAACCGAATCTATTATCAACCTAAGTCCAAAACAGTTGTTTTAACTTTACAAACTTTAGGTTATCTTTATAAAATCCGGTTTTGTCTTCAACACTAACTTAGTTTATAAAAGGAACAGTGAAAGGGGTTGTTTTTAAACTATGGCTCTAAGATTTAAGTTGAGATTATAAACGAAGATAGAAGACATAAAAAAAAAAAATTAGAGAGTACACACGATTTTAACATGGTTCGGTCCTAACTGACCTACTCCATGGCCCTCTACCAATAGAGAGATCTATTTTATTAATCTTTACAAACCATATTATAAATTACAAGGCGCTTTCCACAAATAACCTAAGCTGTTAAATTACAACCGTTTTTAAAACCAATCTTTACAAACCAAACAGTAAAGAAATAGAAAAGAGTAAGAGGTTATACCAACTCCAAGCTGGTGGCCGCGAGTCTCACGATCCCAAGTCTGACCTTTGGACTAGCCTTCATGGTTTCCGGCTCCTAGCGAGTCTACTTCTTACCGGGACAGGTTTTAGCACTGAACTCCTCTAAGCAAAACCCTAAAAACACCTTAAAGAGGAAATGAGGGTGACCGGTTCTCTGGGAGAGAGGAGAGGAGGAGAGAGACGGTTGAGAGAACACCCACACAAACAACCCACAAAATTGAAGTCAATGCTTTTCTCTCTCCAGATATCTCATTTAAATAAAGGACAAACCAAGTCTCTGCATAAAATAAGGACCATTGATGCTGCCGCCCAAATCAACGGTTCAGATGGAGCCTCCAAAATCAACAAATCAGGACACGACACGTGTCCAAGTTGAAGAAAAAATGCAACGGGTAGAAGCTTGCTCGAGAAGCTGAACCGGGTTTTTAATATATATATATTTTTTATTAATAAATTCAAATTTTATACTTTAAAATTTAATTTATTTTATTTTTCCTTAATTTAAAAAACCAGTTGAAATTATTTTTTTTTTAACAAAAAATACAAGTTGTAACATTAATAACTTAGATCTCATGCCTTGTTTCGAGACATAGTTTAGACTATATAGGAACCAAATTCTAACAATTCTTCACCTGGTTCCTATATGGTCTTACTGGATTCACTCTAGTAATAGGGGGCAAAACAATTTTGGTTTTGGTCCATCAGCCACCTCCTAGATCCCAGGAGTCCTGAACTAAGTTAATACACGTTATTAACTTGTTCAAGGGTACGGCCTTGGTTCCCATATCTGCCGGATTATCGTTTGTACAAATTTTCTGGAGGTCCACTTTTCTCGACTCTATCTGTTCAGTAACAAAATGTCGCCTGATAGCAAGATGCTTACTCTTATCATGAAAAACAGGGTTCTTACTTGATGCTAGGGCCAACTGGCTATCCGTATATATTGTTGGTACCCCTAGGCCTAAGTTTAATTCATCTAGAAGTCCACTTAGCCATATCGCCTCTTTAATGGCATCCGTTGGTGCCAAGAGCTCGGCTTCGGTCGTTGAAAATGCTGTTAATGACTGGAGCTTAGATCTCCAACTAACAGCTCCGCCATTTAAAGAGAAGATGTAGGAGCTTGTGGACTTACGCTTGTCAAGGTCTCCACCGAAATCACTATCGGTGTATCCTAGAGGTTTTAGGTCCGTATCTGTTCGTCCAAACTTAAGTCCTAGCTTTGTGGTACCCTAGATATATCTCAAGAGCCACTTAACCCCATTCCAGTGCTCTTTCCCTGGATTCATCATGAATCTAGAGAGCACACTAATAGGATAAACTAAATCAGGCCTAGTACATGTCATGGCATACATAATGGAACCTATTGCATTAGCATATGGAACATTAATCATTTCAGCCACTTCCTGTTCGTTTCCTGGACATTGTGTTACTGAAAATTTGTGATGTGCGGCAATGGGAACTCTAACAATTTTAGCATCTTTCATGTTAAACCTATGAATGACCTTTTCTACGTATGAGGTTTGGCATAAGTTTATCGTATGTTTAGTACGATCCCTACTTATTTCCATCCCTAAGATTTTCTTAGCTAGACCTAGGTCTTTCATTTCAAAGTTCCGGTTTAACATGTCTTTCAATTTCTCAATCTCAGATAGATGACGGCTAGCTATCAATATGTCATCCACATAAATCAATAAATATACAGCAGAATCAGAATTCAAATTTTTCGCATAGAAACACACATCATGTATTAACCTAGAGAACCCAACTTCAGTCATGAAGTGGTGGAACTGCTTGTACCACTGCCTCGGGGACTGTTTTAGTCCATACAAGGACTTCTTAAGTCTACATACAAGGCCAGCATTCGCGGGCTTCACAAAGCCCCCGAGCTGAGCCATGTAGATCTCCTCATCGAGCTCCCCATGCAAGAAAGCGGTTGTCACATCTAACTGTTCCAATTCTAGGTCAAACTTGGCTGTCAAAGCCATCATCACCCTAATGGTGGTGTGTTTAACTACTGGCGAAAATATTTCGTTATAATCCACGCCATCTTTCTACGTGAAACCTTTAGCTACAAACAAGCCTGGCCTTAAACCGAGGTTTTCCCGAAGGTAAACAAGGTTCCTTAATCTTGAATATCCACTTAGATCCCACTAGCTTCTTGCCCGCCGGCTTGGGCACTAGTGACCAAGTCCTATTCTTCACTAAGGAGTCCATTTCAGCCTTCATAGCATCCAGCCATTCTACTGAATACTGGCTGTTAACAGCCTGTTTGTAGCTTAAAGGTTCTGACTCAATATATTCTAATGCTGTATTTAGGGCGTAGGCTATGCAGTCCGAATATCCTAACCTCTGTGGGGGTCTCACGTCCCTCCTTGCCCTATCTCTTGATAGTAGGTAGTCATCTAGCTCATTTTCGGGTATGGTCTCTGTTTCCATCACGGTTTCTGGTTCGGTGCCTCTTTCAGCACCACCTACATCCTGAGATTGATCTATTTCGGTTTCTAACACTTGTTCGGGTTCTACTCTATCTGGTTCTGGTTCAGGTTCAGTTCTTGTTCTTGATTCACTTTGGTAATTCGGTTCAGGTGGGTTCATCTCAAATTCGTAGTGTTCTGGCTCAAACATGCGCTTTTTGGGAGTTAAGTTCTTATCTAAGTAGGGCATTTCATGTTCATTAAACTTCACATCTCTACTTATGATAATTTTCGTTTTGTTTCCATCCTTAACTCCTATTCTGTATGCTTTTACCCCTTCAGGGTAACCGAGGAACACACCTTTGACGGCTCTTGGTTCCAGCTTGCCCTCCGACTAGTGGGCATAGGCTGCACAGCCAAAGACTCTCAATAATGAGTACTCTGCCGGTTTTCCCGTCCACATTTCTTCTGGTGTTTTTAGGCCAATACCAGATGAGGGTATCTTATTTACCAAATAGCTAGCTATTTTAACAGCTTCCCCCCAAAACTGTTTACCCAGGCCAAATGCGAACAACATACACCGAACTCTATCCAACAGGGTTCGGTTCATGCTCCGCAACACCATTCTATTGGGGTGTTCCTCTGACAGTATTATGATGTATGATTCTGTTTTTCGCACATAACTCATCAAATTCGCTATTTATGTATTCCAGCCCGTTGTCAGTTCTTAGGTATTTCATTTTTCGTTTGGTTATATTTTGTATCTGAGTTTTCCATCTATTAAATGTGGGAAAGCAATCATCCTTATTTTTCAACAAAAAAGTCCAAACTTTACGTGAGAAATCATCAACAATGGAAAGAAAATATAACGCTCCACCTAAAGTTGACACCCTGGCAGGCCCCCATAAATCTGAATGAATGTAATCTAAAGGCCCATGAGTTATGTGTTTACCTACATTGAACATTAACCTATGATGTTTACCAAAGATACAAGATTCACAAAAACGTAGTTTTGAAATATTATCTCCTCCTAATAGGCCTTGTTTGGCCAACTCTTTCAAACCTCTCTCCGACACATGACCTAACCTGTTATGCCATAGTTCTGTTGGGTCGTTATTAACTATTGCATTAGACTCTCCTGACATTATCTTACCCTTTAGTACGTATAACCCATTTTCAACTCACCTTTTAGAACTACCAAGGATTCTTTCATGGTCCTCAATTCTGAGTTTATGGTTCTAAATGACATTCCCTTCAGGTCCAATTGACCTAGGGAAATCAGGTTCCTCGTAGGTCGGGAACATGTCTTACATCCTCAAGTATGTATGTAGTCCCATTAGTTAATTTTATCTTGACATACCCAACTCCAACTATCTTGCATCCCCGGTTATCTCCTAACAGCACCCTTCCCCCATTAACAGGTTTGTAATTAATAAAAAATTTGATCTAGTGGTAGTCATATGAAAACTACACCCTGAATTTAACACCCATTCATGTTCCAATGTATGAGACGAAACATTAACATGATCAAAAGTACTACAGTCAGACATAGCACGTTCAGGCAGTTAACAATTGGTATTTGAATCACACAAATCAACCGAAACAGTAAGAACTTCATCATTTCCAGATTCAAATGAAACCACATTGTCTACTGTTCCTGGTGTTTTGTTCCTATCAGGGCAATTCTTTTTCATATGTCCTAATTTATTACACCCATAACATTTCATTTTTGTCATGTCTCTTCTACCTCTAGACTTAGAACGATACTTACTCTTGGATCTTCTCTTGTTATTATTGGATTGTCTATCATTTGTTCTTCCCCTCATTACTAATCCCTCACCACTGAGTCCATATTTTTCCTTCCTTTTTAATTCTAGAATTTTACTCCTAAGTGCTTGCATTACTTCATCTAAAGTAATTTTTGTTCTACCATATCTTAGTGTGTCTTTAAAGGACCTAAGATACTTAGATAAAGCACACAGTAAGACTATAGCTTGAACCTCATTCTTAATTCCAGCATCTACATTCTTTAGGTCTTGTAAAATTCTGTTAAATTCATCTAATGAATCTTCTAGGGGTTTATGTTTTGACATTCTATAAGTGAAGAAATTTTCCATATAAAGTATCCTATTACTTAAGGATTCAGCTTTATAAATTTCGTTTAGCTTAGCCCATATCTTAGTTACAGTAGTTTCAGCAGCAACTAAGGGAAGAATATTTTTATCCAAACACATAACAAGAGTACCATACGCTCGCTGTTCCATGTCTACCTTATCCTTCTCAGTTAGATGAGAAGGCTGTTTTTCTGGCTCCAGTAGTGCATATCCAATACCCTGAGACATCAGGAGAGCCTTGGTCTGCATCTTCCAAAGCGTATAATCGTTCTTCCCGTCAAATTTCTCAATCTCAAACTTAGCATCCATTTTCCCTTTTAAACGGTTTCAAAAAACACAGTAACCAAAAAAAAGTATTTTTGTTTTTTTTTTTTGGTTAAAAAAACAGGTCTGTTTTAAAAACAAGTTTTTACGTTCAGTTAAAGTATCACATCCGCCTTTTTCACAAGCCTTAAGGCTCTGATACCACTTGTTGTGATTTGAGGGTTCAAAAAATAGATTTTAATCTTGTTTAAGTTCTCAAAACACTTCCGTTAATGTTGATCTTTAGAGAAAACCGAACCTATTATCAACCTAAGTCCAAAACAGTTGTTTTAACTTTACAAACTTTAGGTTATCTTTATAAAATCCGGTTTTGTCTTCAACACTAACTTAGTTTATAAAAGGATCGGTGAAAGGGGTGGTTTTTAAACTGTCGCTCTAAGATTTAAGTTGAGATTACAAACGACGATAGAAGACATAAACAAAAAATTAGAGAGTACACACGATTTTAACGTGGTTCGGTCCTAACTGACCTACTCCACGGCCTCCTACCACTAGAGAGATCTATTTTATTAATCTTTACAAACCATATTACAAATTACAAGGCGCTTTCCACAAATAACCTAAGCTATTAAATTACAACCGTTTCTAAAACCAATCTTTACAAACCAAACAGTAAAGAAATAGAAAGGAGTAAGAGGTTATACCGACTCCAAGCTTTACAAACCAGTCTCACGATCCCAAGTCCGACCTTTGGACTAGCCTTCGTGGTTTCCGGCTCCTAGCGAGTCTACTTCTTACCCGGGCGGGTTTTGGCACTGAACTCCTTTAAGCAAAACCCTAAAAACACCTTAAAGAGGAAATAAGGGCGACCGGTTCTTTGGGATAGAGGAGAGGAGGAGATAGACGGTCGAGAGAACACCCACACAAGCAACCCACAAAATTGAAGTCAATGCTTTTCTTTCTCCAGATATCTCATTTAAATAAAGGATAAACCACGTCTCTGCATAAAATAAGGACCATGTTGCCGCCCAAATCAACGGTTCAGATGGAGCCTCCAAAATCAACAAATTAGGACACGACACGTGTCCAAGTTGAAGAAAAAATGCAACGAGTAGAAGCTTGCTCGAAAAGCTGAACCGGGTTTTTAATATATATATATTTTTTGTTAATAAATTCAAATTTTATACTTTAAAATTTAATTTATTTTATTTTACCTTAATTTAAAAAACCAGTTCAAATTATTTTTTTTAACAAAAAATACAAGGTATAACATTAATAACTTAGATCTCATGCCTTATTTTGAGACATAGTTTAGACTATATAGGAACCAAATTCTAACACTTGGTAACATGGATTACCATTTAACAATATAAGTCGCATGTTTTCCTTTCTGTGGGTAATATGGACTCCCAAGAAGCGGAACTCACTGCAACTATAATGGCATTGGAGGTATCCACTTCTTTTGAGTGGGTAACTTCCAGCAAGGTAATTGTTGAATCAGACTCTTTAGTCGCCATATAATGTGTATCGGTCTCAAACATCCCACCTTGGCGCTTTAACTTCTCGTTCAACAAGCTTAATGGGTTAGCCTGGAAATTTCTGACTCTACGGTTTTTACACTGATGTAGGGAAGCAAACTTAGCAGCAGACTATTTCATAGAATCAGGCATAAGGAAGTTAAAAGGCTTCATAGCTTGACTTTAGGTCCCTCAGTTAGAGTCAAAGGCTTCATTGTTCCCACCATGTGTTATATACTCATTAGAGGATAAGGGTGTCCGCTGAGGGAGCTCTGGCCGTTGTTCGCTCACCGTTGACGCTACTTTGATTCCCGTATTTTTCCACTTATAAAAAAACAATGGATGCCCAAAACCTCTTTTTAAGCCCACTTCTAATTCCAATAATTTTCGGGCTCCATCTTCTACTTTGCTCGTCTCAAGAGCGTTATTTTTGATATTATTTGCGTCATTCTTGCCCGCTTGAATAGAATTCATCCTTGAATTCGGCCTGTTAGTCTTATTATGGATGAAGATGACTATGGAAAAATTCAAAGATTCCATTTTACATATAGAAGTGGTCCAATGAGGGGGTGTTTTCATTAGTGCTCGCAGTGGTGGTTGAATGGATGAATTTTGTTGTGGAGCTAATGTTGGTGGCTCATGGATGATAGGCAAGGATAAAGTTTAGGGTAGTGGAATCAGGTCAAGGATCTCAACATCTCAATTTATTCCTCGTCATAGATAGACTTATCAAAGATTAATCGAGAAAAAAAATCAAGATCGGGCTCTTCACATGTGGTAACCATGTTTTCCATATTTTTCAGTGGGTGAAATGTAATTGGTGAGGGTGGTGTTTTTTTGGCGCAGTGGTCAAAATCTTTGAGTGATTTTGGTGATTTTGGGTGGTGGGTGAGGTATGGCGCTAGTGGTGGTGCGGAAAGGTGTGGGAATGCGCTTATGGTGATTTTGATGAATTTGTGTTGCAATGTGATGTAGGAAAAGGCCGTGTTGGTGACAACACTCGGGTTGTGTATGCAGTACGGTGATGACTTACCGGTTTTGATGATGGTCGAGGTGGTGCGGGCATGGAGGAAGATCGACGGTAATATAGCAAGTTAGACACTTTCACTGCTAATGCTGCTATTTTGTGCATCAATCGCTATTCCCTCTCGCTTGAATCTCTTATCCATCATGACAGTAAGATCCATCATTCCCCTCCTTGGTGGCATAACTTGAGAACGTGCCTTTGCTCTTATACCAACTGATGCAAATTAGCCTAAGGATCTAACCTACATCTTCAAACCTCAACGACACTGCTGGAAAGGGTAGGGTGCCTCTGACCCATTGATCGTACCCAATGGTGCCAGATTGAGAGAGTCGGCTAAAATGAGTTGATTATGCGAATACTCTAGTTATAACCTAAATTTGAGTTATGTATTATTTGTTGAACTTTTTCAAAATAAAAACTATAAAAATCAACTCAAACATAAATGCATCAACATAATTTCTGCAATCAAAAATTAAATGAAAATATAACACTAAGGGCTAACTACAGGCAACTAAAACAAGAGTAGTCCTAATATAATTTTAACTCTAAAGCCCTAATAATAATAAATAATAATTATGGCTACAAAGCCGAGTAAAACTCTAAAACCAAATTAAACTCCTAATTAAGCTTTTGCTGAATCCGATAGCAAGAGTGCAAATGAACTAAACACATGTGCTCCCCGTCGTGACCCAACTATAGCATGCCCCTCTGCTCATTGCTGAGTTTTGTTCCATGGCCTAGTTATGCGCACCCAGCGTGCTGGCACTTAGCGCCTTGATGTGCTAGTGCCCTAGCTTCAGCCCAAATCCTCAGCAAACCAATGTAGCACTTCTGACGCAGAACAGAAGCATGTTTTAGTACTGTTAAGTTCGTAAGACACAGGAACGGGTGTTGATCGAGTTTCGCTCGAACGTAAGTATTCGAAATCCACCAAAAGATATCCCTAAGCTTGGGGAAAAAATAAACCCTCAAGTTATATTTTATTGAGTAATCAGGAAGAAGTTTCTCTTACAGTAACCTAAAGTTCCTATTTATAAAGATAGAAAACCTAAATAGTATTGATTAGAATACAAATATAAAACTAAAATAAAATCAAAATCTAACTCAAATAAAAGATAATCCTAAATATTCCTAATCTAATCTAAACTCGATAAATCTTGAAGGATAAACTAATATCTAAATATTTAAATGTTACAAATATTACTTAAACTACTTCTAATCCAACTAATATCATGAATACCATATTTTACGTTATCCTTGTGTCGTGTCATTCTGCCCCAGTTATGAAAAACTCGTCCACGAGTTTTGTAGAAGGAGAGAATGAAATAGTGAACCATACGCCGTGATCTTGGCTTGAGCAAGAGCTTTTGGCTATATCTAAAGAAGACCCTTGAATAGAATCTAGGAAGATTGTCAAAAAAATTATCAGGGATAATAACATGTTGAATATGCTCTACATCAACCTTTAGATCAACTTGTAGAGGCTTCCCTTCATGTTCTTCGTTGTTAAACTCAATTGGTATATGGGATAGTTCAACTTTGAAATTATTGGCTTGTATAAGCTTTCCTTCACGCCCGTCACTGTTGAACTTAGTTGCTACTTCCGGGGGGGGGGGGGGGGGGGGTGCGGGGGGGTGTCTTCGTCCCTTGTTTCTTCTTCATTATTCAATTCGTTTTGCTCTACTTCAATATATACCTCATCTATGTCATCATATTCTTCAACATTACCAATTTGTTGGGTCTTTCCTTCACTAGTTATTTCTTCTTCTCTTTTTACTTTTAGAATACTATCAATAGTAATGAATTTTGCTTGACTTTCTTCCACTTTATTTGGTTCTTTAGCAATTTTGTTGTCATCATAGTTAACATGTTTGTTCCAAGTATTTAGAAATGGTTTCAGTTTTCCTACAATCTTGTGATGCTTCAATTCACTAGCAAGCTCAATATCAAGCTGACAACAATCATAATAGATGTATGCCCCTTGTTGTTCTTGTTTTGCATAGATTCCATCATCGCTCTAGTAAAGCTGTATACGTGCAAGGTAAATATCGTCAAACCACATAATATTCTCTATATATCTATAATAATGAAATATCCCTCATAGATCCCTACGAGTAATGGGATATGAAACTTTGTAGATCCTTACTATTAAAGATCTATCACCTGAATCACCCCATAACCAGTATCTAGTCCCTTGTGATTTTCTTCGAGTCTTGTTTCAGGTTTTCCTATTAGATACACACCTTATATGAAACAATGTTCAATGTTCAAGACATAAACCATTTTTTAAAGTGTTCTGGTGTATCCCACATTGTAAGCGATCCCAGACTCAAAAGTAATTCTTCACCTTGTGAAGTGAAGGAGGGAGTATGAAGGACTGGCAGAGGGAAATGTGTTGTGGGTTGTTAAGGGTGATGATGGAGGTGGTTTGTGGAGGATGGTGGTGGTGGTGGTGGTGGTTAGTGGAGGTTGATAGTGGTGGCGGTGGTTAGTGGAGGTTGATGGTGGTGTTAATTGGGTGGAGATTTCGTGGTGTTGATTGATGGTTTTGATTGGTGGTAGCGATGGTGGATGTGGGTCGTCGGAATGGCGGTCATACGGGGTTGGGAACGAAAATAATGGATTGGAATTTACTCTCATACCAACTGAGGCAGGGCAAAAGCAGGTTTTAGAATTGTTATGTTCATAAGATACATGAACTAGTGTTGATTGAGTTTCCCTCGAATGGACGTATTTGAAATCCACCAAAACATATCTCTAAACTTGAGAAAATAGCAAACCCTCATGTTATATTTTATTGAATAATCAGGAAGAAGTTTCTCTTACAATACCTAAGGTCCCTATTTATAGAGATAGGAAAATCTGAACAACATTAATTAAAATACAAATAGGAATACAGTCAAATCAAAATTTAACTCAAATAAATGATAATCCTTAATAATCTTAATCTAATCTGAACTCGATAAATCTTAAAGGATAAACTAATATCTAAATATTTAAATGTTACAAGCATACTTAAACTACTTCTAATCCAGCTAATATCATGAATCCCATACCGCGTCAGCTTCCACTTATGCCCTTGGGACGAGGCGGCCACAGCCTCGCACTTTCTTTGCACGCTCAGGCCCCTGTGAACTTATACTATGCGAGCCTCGTTTCTATAGCCCAAATGGATGCCTAACAACCTCTTTTTCAGCCCACTTGTAATTCCAACCACTTTTGTGCTTCGTTTTCTCCTTTTTTCTTTTCGGGTGTGCTACTTTCAACCTTATTTGCATCACTCTCACTCGCATGAATAGAATTTGTCCCCTTAGTTCTAGTGGATGATGATGGTTACGGGGAAAATCAAGAGGTTCCAATTCACATGTTGGAATGGTTTGATGTGGGGATTTGTTCATTGGTGCTCATGGTTTTGGTTGAAAAGATAAACTTTTTTGGGGAGCTAATGGTGGTGGTTGAGGGTGGACTGGGTGTGGTTCATTGGATGATGAACAAGGTTTGGAGTTAGGGGTAGTGAAATTGAGTCAGGGATCTCAACATCCTCAATCGTTTCCTCATCATAGATGGACTCATCAAAGACTACTAGATAAGAAAAATCAAGACTAGGCTCTTCACATGTGGTAAACATGGTTTCCATATTTTTATGTGGGTGGAACTTAATTGGTGAGGGTGGTGGTATTGTGGTACTTTGTTTAAAATCATTGGGTGATTTTGTCATTTTAGGTGGTGGGTGAATGGTGGCGTTAGTGGTGGTGCGGAGGATGTGGGTGTTAAAATAATTTGTAGAAAACACAAATTTTGTTAGGAAAACAGTAGAATTGGTGTCTATTTCAGTCATCGGCTTCAGGCATATAACGAACCACTTTCTTTAAGACTTACTTCGTTAATACCGAAATAGTTTAAGAGATACAATGAAACCCAAAACAAAGTGAGAGTAAGAGCACAAAGAGGAAAGATGACCGAGACTTTTAATGGAAGAGAGAATGAAGTTTTCAAGTCATGTTTTTGCATGTTCTAATCATGAGAAATGAGAATTTTTTACCAAACTGGCACACTTCCGAAAAAAATTTACCAAAATGACACAGTTTCAAAAATATTTGCCAAATTGGCACACTTTACTGTAGCAGCATCAACTTACGCCACTTAAAATGGTGTACGTTGATCAACCCTTTTTTTTTTTTTTTTTTTTATAAATTCAAATGGCGTATCCCATCCAATTTTTTTTAAAATGGGGGTATCCATCTATTTTTTTATATTTTTAATAATTTTTATTTTTTTTAAATGGGTTAAATGAGGGTACTCAAAATTACTATCTAAGTACTCAAAATTCTTTTAGATACTCTTCTTTATGGTGTGTGTCGACACATAAATTATGTATGCCGACACACACTTAACGTACTCAAAATCACTACCCAAATACTCAAAATTCTTTTAGGTACTATTACTTTCTTTATGGTGTGTATCAACACATAAATTGTGTGTGTCGACACACACTTAACGTACTCAAAATCACCACTTAAGTACTCAAAATCACTACCCAAGTACTCAACATTTTTTTAGTTACTCTTATTTTCTTTATGGTGTGTGTCGACATATAAATTATGTGCATCGACGCACATTTAACATACTCAAATTCACCACCAATATACTTAAAATTGCGACCTAAGTACTCAAAATTCTTTTAGATACTCTTATTTCTTCATGGTGTGTGTCTACACATAAATTATGTGTGTCGACACATATTTAACATACTCAAATTTACCACCAATGTACTTAAAATCACTACCTAAGTACTTAAAATTCTTTTAGGTACTCTTACTTTCTTTATAGTGTGTGTCGACGCATAAATTATGTGTGTCGACACACATTTTACGTTCTCAATTGGGAAATTAACACAATTAGGAAATAAACTGACGCATTTTAAATTATTCATAGACTAAATTGATACAATTAAAAGTACAATGATAAAATTAACACAATTGAAAAAGTATAGGGACATTTGCCGTAAATAACCCTTTCAAATTTTAATAATTTTTAAATACAAAAAATTTTAAACTTTATTTTTTTAAGAAAGTACAATAACTTTATTATAACATTTTATGTGTCATCTATTTTTTTCGAGTAATTATTTTGGTTAATTTTATCAAAAGAACTAAACTGACACATTTTAAATTGTTCAGAATTAATACAATTAGGAACGTACAGTGACCTTTGACATAAATAACCCTTTAAATTTTTAATAATTTTTAAATACAATAATTTTAATAAATTAAAAAAAAATTGATAGGAATGGTACCCTCATTTAACCCATTTAAAAAAAAATAAAAACTATTAATAATATTAAAAAGGGGTACCCCCATTTAAAAAAACAAAAAAAGAATTGGATTGGGGGTATGCCGTTTCAAACAGTGTACCCCCATTTAAAAAAAAAAATTGGGGTTGATCAACATACGCCATCTTACACGGCATATGTTGATGCTGCTACAATAAAATGTGCTAGTTTGATAAATATTTTTAAAACTGTGCCATTTTGGTAAATTCTTTTCGAAAGTGTGCCAGTTTGGTAAAAAAATTTGAGAAATGAGGGGGGTATTTATAATTTTCAAATGTCTTTCCATAAAGAGATACATCCCTTAATGAAAAAACATATCCCTTCATGAAGAGATACACCTCTTCAGCTAAAAAATACTAAATCATCTTTTGTTTATTTTATAAATATATCAACCATCCCCTACCATTTTCAAAATACAAAGTACATACATTCTCATACAAATTATACATCATCTTGGAATAAAAGGAAGTCTTTATGCATAAATGAGAGTGTCTTCCGATTGAACCCTCATTTACTGAAGACATGTCACAGGTAATTGGAGCGAAATGGTAGAATATGCTTTGAACCATACGAGTCCATTTTACTAACCACATGTCTCCACACACAAGACTTACCCCCTACAACACATCTCAACTTCGACTGACACATTCACGGTTTTGTGTCCCATACCTTTCATGAGTACAACAGAGTCAAACCCATGTCATTAAAACACTCATTGAAGTTGCCAAACTTGACATTCACATAGGTAGACCCCATTGATTATGTCCATGCAACACGACATTTAATAACTTCCTCGGGTCATTAAGAGCATGCGTTCAACCTCCTTTCCCTTTGTAATAGGTTACTAAGCACTACACTAGGGATGGAATTTTACTTTTAGCACTTGCAATCACACAGACGATGGAACTCTCTCATTGAACACAAGACCTGGCATTGTACAAGGTGTTAGGTTGAGGGTCCATCATGGGTGACTCAAAATGACAGGTTTTACCCATTCCTTTACTTGTATTTATTACCAAGTCTCTAGCAAGGCTTTTCAACTAGGGATCCGCTAGATTCTGACTTACATTTTTAAAGTTTACAGTGATTACTCAATCTTTCGTGAGTTGTTTCACATAATTATGTTTCACACTAATGCGTCCGAACTTTCAATTATATACCTCACTTTTATGCATTTGAAAGCATAGCCTCACTATCACAATGAATAGAAATAGGCGATATTGGCTTATGCCATAGAGGAATCTTAAACAAAAGGTCATTTAATCATTTTGCTTCTTTACTAGCAAAAACTAGGGCAATAAAATCTACAATCATGGTGGAACTAATAAATGTCTATTTCTTGAACCCCATGAGACAACACCTGCACCATGTAGGAATACCCACTCGCTTGTAGAAGCGTAGTCCTTCCTATTGGAGATACAATTGACATCCGAGTATTCTTTTAAAGTAGAAGAATATCCATTAAAAATAATATTGTGATACATGGTCATTTCAGTACCTTATGTACCACATGCTAGTAAGTTTTACTTGAATTGCTAGTATATCTACTGAACTTTCCAACAATAAAGACTATACCGGGCCTTTTCATACTCCAATTGTACTTCCAGAGTACCATAATTTGGTACTAAATATCCATACCAAATATCAACATGTAATCAACATACAAATGAGTAATGACTCCTTCATTATTAACAAACTTGTTGTACAAGCACTCAGTTGATTCATTTATTACCTCTTTTCAAAAAGCGGAATCACGAGACTTCATAGCCTTATGAAACACTATAGGATTTGACTATACGACACAACATTATGGAGCTTAACCATCCATATTGACTAGTTCATTCCACCAGAAATTTATAAAATCTAGACCGAAAGATTTTGCTTTCCTTGTTCTTTTACTTCTTCTAAGTTTTAGAGTCTTTTCAGAGATTTCTTTCTTCACAAAATGATTTTGATTATATGACAAAGACATGTTACTTTCCATTGAAATTTGATCTTTCGATCTAGGAATTGATCAAAAAAATTTCATCTTAATATATTTTACTTGATCAAAGATTTCTATTTCCTTACTCTTTTACTTCTCATGTAATCTATCAATTGTTATTAATATAATATTAATAAGATACATGTCAAATAAAAAAAAATAAATCACTCATGGGAAAGGTTAATGAACATTAACAAATCTAAAGTACTCCAAGTCATAAACGGACTTGTAGAAGCAATTAAGATAATAAATTGATACAATTTAAATTGTACAAGGACTAAGTTGATACAATTAAGTGTACAAGGATTAAATTGACACAATAGGTAAAGTACAGAGACCTTTCAAAAAAATAAACCTAATTTAAATTGATGACTAAGGGCTTATTTAGGATTGCTTATTAAGGGCGAAAGTGTGTCTTTTTTTTTTTTTTTCCCTTAAAGGGCACTTTTTAAAAATATTTGAGGTGTTTGGCCAAAGTGAAAAAGTTTCTTTTATTAAAAACAGAAGATATTTTTTTGCTTTTAAGAAAAAACATAAATTTGGTACTTCTCTTTTAATCAAAAATTAAACAACGAAAAACTTGGTTCATGTATCATTGAAGCTTGGTAATATATTTTTCAAAATTGGTAATATATTTAAAAATTAAAAAAATATTTATACATTAGAAATATTTTCAATATGTGAAAAGTTTTAACGTTTAATAATATATTTAAGATATTCACGAAATTTGAATATTGAAAAATATTTTAAGTTTATAAGAAAAATTCAAATATTTTAAAAATATTTATATATCTAGGAAATAGTTAGATAATAAAAAATATCTTAAATATTCAAAAAATATATTAATTATTTGGAATGCTTTTTAAGAGATTTTTTACAATTACAAGACATTTATGTTAACATCCTTTGTTAATTTGATAGAGAAAAACTTTTTTTAAACATAGGTCAAACACTAGCAATAATATCTTTTGTGCTAAAAACAAACTGCTTCTTTGAAAGAACACTTTTTACAAAAGAGCTTTCACAAAAAGTACTTTTGAAAAAGTAATTTTTTACAATAATGTCAAGTATGCCATAAATTAACTCATGTATAAAATCTTACAATTTAAGAAGACTACTTAGACTTTGTTTAGGTCTTTTAATAAAATTTGATACATAACCTATAAAATGGTATAACAAAATATTAAAACAACTAGAATTTAATAGTATTTAGACCTTTCAAACAAATTGGTCAATTGCGAATAAAATACAACAACAACTGACCCAGTGTACCAAAGAGGACACCAACATGCCGTCACCGGATCCCATTAGAACTCCGAAGTTAAGCGTGCTTGGGCGAGAGTAGTACCAGGATGGGTGACCTCCTGGGAAGTCCTCACACTCAGGTTGGAGGCACTGGGAAACAGCCTCTCTTGGGGGAAGGATGTGTACACCCGCCCCCCCCCCCCAAAGACCCTGCGTAGGCGGGAGCCCTTGAGACACTGGGTATGTTCCTTAACAACTGACCCAGTGTCTTAAGGGCTCTTGCATATGTAGGGTCCTGGGGGGTGGGGGAAGATGTACGTAGCTTTACCCCTTCAAGGTGCTACCCTTAAAGGGAGGTTGTATTCGAGAACCCCCAACCTGAGAAGCATAAAGCATGAAGCATGAAGCATGAAGCATGGAGTATGAAGCCGCAGTATGCCATAAAGAAAACATGGAGTCTAAAATATTAAATGATACTAGAACTTTACCGTGGGATTCAGGATAAGATAAAATTTAGAGTGCAATATAATTTTAACACAATATGTGATACAAAATATGGGACTAAATTATTTAATGAAAAAATGATGAAAAAAAAGAACAAACTAAATTAGGCTTATTTAGTACTGTATTTGGAAAGTTAAAAAGAAAAGTATTGTACTAGTGTTAGTAAATGTTTTAGGTATCGAGGAATAAACTAATTTTTTTTATATTCATGGTGGCGGGTTTAAAACCCAGTTGCTACCTTTGCAAGTAAGGAAGAAATGAGAATAATTTAATATATAAAAAATAATTAATAAAATATTTTTTTCGACAAATATCGGCAAAGCCGAAGATCAGACAGGCAGCTCGAAAAGACGAGGCCTAGGCCATTCCGTAAATGGAAGGGGGAACAAAAAAGGAAACAAAAAGCAACAAAACAAAAACACCCAAACCTGAGTAACAAACACCGAGCACACGCTACCCAAGACGAGCACAAAACAAGCTCAGACCGGGAACCCAAAAGAAAAAGAACCAAACGACCAGCGCGGGAAACCGAAGCAGGACTGAACCTTAACCACAAAAACACCCACCTCATTTAGCCAGCAGCTCTGCCACCATAGGTGGGTCGAAACCATCTAAATTAAAACTAACTCTTCTTCCCATGTCAATTGCCCGCTCCGCTTGAAGGATCACATCATACTCTGCTTCCGAGATCTTGTCGTATCGATTCTCCCTATTCTGTTTCTTCTTCTTCTCGGTTGCCTTTGACAATTTTCCCCATTTCACCTCCTTCCCCTTTTTCGTTTGCCTGATGCCTTGTTATTTTTTGGCGTACTTTTCCTAGGCGACATGTCCTTAAGAAATTTCTGAAGCTCCTGCTTTTCACTCTCTTTTTTTTTTATGCTTCAACTCTTTTCTCTCCCTTTTTGTCAGTAGTCCTTTTCCTTTTCTCATCCCACCTCCACTAAGTCTTTTCATACAAGACTCTGACGTGTTCAAGGTAAAGGGCTCAAAACCTGGAGGAAACTCAGGTCCCGAGGACACAGAATTATTTTCACTGGCGGGGTCATGAATTACATTCTCAAGATGCGATAGCTGGGCATGAGGCTGATCTAAATTGGCTATGTCACTCTCCACCCATTGGAGCAGAGGAGGCATATGTTGGTTTTCACGCACAACCTGAACTGGAATATGATCACCACGTTGTAACGACGGATGGAGAAGAGAGGCATGTGGCCAGCTGCATTTCACAGACCACCTACCAACATACTGACCTTCAATGTGGATAGAAAGCTGACCACGTGACAGCTCAGCTATGCTAACTCCGTCATACACTGGCCTAATAGTGCGACTTCCATAATCCCCATCACTCACGACTCCTATCCTATGAACAGGGAAATGTTGTGTCAGTGTGGTAGGGCGCACTAGGATAGAGCATTGATGTTCCGGGTGCGGACTCAATGACAAAGAGGCCCGTTCTCTCGCTAATCTGGTCAATGCAGCTAAAGCAACAGCACTAGGTGAGTAACCTGGAATCAGCTTTGTTCTACCCTCCTTGACCAGGACCAATCGGGTCACTCCATTAAAATGGACTTGCACCATTTGATGAATCAGTGAAGGTGATCATGTTTCGATGAGAAATCTGGCAACATCAATGCATCTCATGGCTGACATCCTCGAGTCCACCCTGACAAACTTCCCCCATAATCTCGCGAGGTCAGAAAAGCATTCCTTAGTCCAGCATTGGACAGGCAGTCCAAAAACCTCTATCCATACTCTTCTGCTAAGTGTGCCAAGGATCTCGCCAGAGTATTTAGAAACCTTGCTGAATTTCCTAAGAAGAATCTCGCGATGAGGGCCTAGGTAGGACTCCACAGTCTCAGCGGAATTACAAACCAGGACGAAACTGTTGGTGCTTAACCCTTTAGGGGTAAGACCGTGGAGGTCGTTCTCTGTGATAAAGGTGAGAATACTATCCAGACTCACCTCACCCGATGTGTACACAATAATAGACCACTGAAGCCAATCCTCCACATTCTCGTTGGTGTTTGAAACCACAATCCTTGGAATGTCAGAACCCACATAGTCTCTGGTTTGAGTAGGAGGGGTCACATCCTGATCATGTAAACAGCTGGTGTCTCTGTTTTGCTGAAAGACCCTTGAACGATGCTGGCTCTAGGCTGATGACTCAGTTGATCTTCTTGGTAGGTTAGCCCATTCAACCCTAAGCTTGGCTTCCACCACCCATCTACCATTTATAGATGAAATTGCTCTAGCAGCTTCCCTCGGATTATGAAACCAGACAAAACCATATGAGCATCTAAACCTCAGCCTCCTCTTAGTAGGAACAAAAATATCGTATATTGACCTGAAATCACGGAAGACATACTGGAGCCACGAGTTTGTTGTTCTCTCAGGTAAGCCATCAACGAATATGGACACCGTTTCTCGGGGTATTGGCATTGGTCTCATGGTGTAAATTGATGAATGAGAGGGAGGACGATGGATTGGACTATTGGGCGGTGGTGGGTCTGTTGGTGGTGGTAGGAGGAGGGAGAGAACGAATGTTTGAATGGAGAGGTATTTAAGTGGAGAGATGGTGGGAGGCGGTGGCGATGGCGGGAGTCCGGTGCGGGGAGCCGGTGGCGGAGGCGATGGTGGTGGTTTGTTGTTGGTTAGGAGAGGTGGGAGGCGAAGTGGTGGAGAGAGAATACGGGTGATTAGGGATGATGAGGGGGTAAAACGGTTGTGATGGAGAGGCAGAGTAATGGAGGCGATTTGTGGTGGTTGTTGGTGTAGATGAAGGCCGGAGTCCGGTGCGGCAAGCCCGTGAAGAAGAAGAAGGGGTTGGGGAAGACGATGGCAGAGGTTGGGTTAATGATGACAGGTGGAGAAATTGCTTGTACGACCCGAACTGCGAGGCGACGGCAATCCTGGTGAAGCAACTCCGGCGCTCGGATTCCGGGTAACGCGCCCTCACGCGCTGAACCTTAGCGGCGCGTGAGGTACCCTGTAAATAACCGTTGGGAGAGAGAGAGAGAGTGTGTATTAATAATTAATAAAATATCAAGCTATCCTTGTATGAATTTTTTAGCACATACTTGCAAAAGTAGAGGGGGGGGGGGGGGGGGGGGGGGGGGGAAGGAATTGATACTAGCCAAAATAAATATTTCAGCGTTACATTAGACATAAGCTAATTTTTCAATATTATATGGTGTCTAACATTTGCCACATGTTTGATGCATATCCATCTCTTAATGTTTGATTGGCATGACATAGAAGAATAATTTTAAGTGTGCGCCCATGTGTTGTTGTGCATTGTCTTTCACGTCATTATTTGAGTTGTCCATTTGATTCATGGAGTATGATTTTTTTTTTAAAAAAAAAAATTAGGTTTGGGAACTTTATAACATGGATACTTTGACATTTGATGATTTATATCCAAGTACCTGTATATCTTAATATGTATGATAAAATACCATGATGTTTCATTATTTATTATCTAGGAATACTCCAATTTAATTAAATTCTAATAAAAGTATGATGAATTTTAGATATGAATTGCTATGGAGGCATAAATTATCGTAATATAAATTTGCTATATTTTTTGTAAAATATGACTGATTTTACATAAAAATTGCTAATACGGCGCATATAACTATAATATACATTTGACATGTTAACATTTCGATACAAAATTTGTTGAATTCCATTAAAAATATGCTTGATTTGAAAACATTTATCTTTGTGTTGTGAAAATTGTGCTCCATATTGGTATTTTCAGAATGAAAATACATTGAATAAAGACAAATAATACTTATACACGTGATTAATTTATTTGTTGTATAATTAAGTTGCGCAGTGAAAAGGGAGGGAAACATAAAATATCATATCACTATAACAATTGACAACTACTATATTCTAAATAAATTAGTTTATGTGTAATGTAACTGTTGAAAAAATTCATTTTGGCTCGTATAATATCTTTTCTTACTTTTACAAGTATGGTTCTAAAAAAATTCACATAGGATAATTTGGTTTTTATTAATTATTGTTTGCATATTGAACTATATTCATTTCTTAAAGTGGTGTGTGCTTTCAATCCCCACCAAGAGTGCTATAAAATTTAGCTTATTTTTGAGTCGGTGACAGAAAAGTTTATTAAGACTTGTGTAATATCTTTTTTCTTTAATTTCAAAAGTATGGCGCTAAAAAAATTCATATATGCATAAAAAAAGTCTAGAATCCTATTTTCTCAAGGCTAGGTTGTAGTGGTTGATCATAGCAGTTATGAAACACCATAAATTACTACTAAGCAAAGATAAATGCAAAGAAAGAAGAAGAAGATCTGCTTATATCATGTCTCACTCTAAATGTCCCAAAAGCTTAAATAACCAGTAATTAGCAAGGATAAAATAGTAATTAACCAAAAATAATCTAAATATTTCTAGAGGAAGTGGTACAGCTCATCAAAACGTAACGAACTCCATAACCAAATCTAACCAAGCTCTCCTGGATGAAGCG
Source organism: Simmondsia chinensis (assembly GCA_018398585.1). Lineage (NCBI taxonomy): Eukaryota > Viridiplantae > Streptophyta > Magnoliopsida > Caryophyllales > Simmondsiaceae > Simmondsia > Simmondsia chinensis. The sequence continues at coordinate 30,290,697 of JAGTTD010000002.1, read as the reverse complement.
TGCGTGGCATCCACGCGCCCTCCCTTCCTCCCTCTGCTGAGGTCGTGCCAATGAGGCACACATGCTGACCCATTCAACAATGGGCCTAGGTTAAGCTTCTTGGATTTCTTCTTCCAGCCTAAAGGATGGGGTGTCCTATGTAACCCCCTCTTCTAGGCTCATGGGCAGTATGCTGTGGGTTAAATTGGCCCAACAATCATTGTTATTAACTTCTTGGGTCATAGTACCAAAATGGGGTGTATCAACACTCCCCTCCCAACTAAACCCTTGTCCATAGGGGTTGAAACTCGGAAAAAATTCCTAAAAATCTGTCCAAAATTTCCAGGTAGCTTCCTTAACTAGTTTCCTTGCCATTTAATGAGGACATTGATGATGGCTTGGTTCCGATATTTAGCCAAACGTCGTTCCAAAATAGCTTCAGGCACAAGGGATGGTTGTGCTCCAGTCCAATCAATAGGGACCAAAATAGCGGATGGTGGGGGTTCATGGTATCTTTTGAGCAATGAGACATAGGAATGAATATAGGCATCGGCAGGAAGGTTGAAGAGCTAAGTTGCGGGACCGATTTCATCGGTGATGCAAAAGGGACCATAATACTTGGGGGCCAACTTTTGGATAGATTGAGGCCAGATTAAGTGTTGACTATAGGGATGTGATTTAAGTAGCATCCAATCATCTCGATCAAAGCTTCGATCACTTTGTTTTTCATCTGCAAGCTACTTCATACGGTTTTGTGCCCAATGAAGCTAATGCTTTAAGACACAGATGCCCCTCTCTCAAGCCTCGAGGTTGTGATCAACCTGTTCCATTAGAGAAGAACCAGTGAATAAGGAGTGTGAAGGGCGGTGGTTGCCCATAAACCACCTCATATGGGGTGGTTCGTATGGTGGAGTGGTAATTCGTATTGTACCACCACTTTGCCAAGTATAACCAATCAAGCCATTTTGATAGAAATTCAAAACACATGCGCCAGAGATAAATTTTCCAAACAGCAGTTTAAGACTTTTGTTTGACCATCCATTTAAGGATGGTAGGCGGTTGACTAGTGCAAGTCGACGCCCAGTGAATGGAACAATTCTTCCAATAAATTGTTGGTAAAGGTAGGATCGCGATCAGAAACAATACTTTCCGAAAATCCATGTAACCTGAAAATTTCCTTCATAAAAATGTTAGCAACAGATAAACCAAAGTAAGGATGCGATAAAGTGATGAAATGATCACACTTACTAAGGCGATCGACTACAACCAAAATTACCTCCTTATCATGGGATTTGGGTAGGCCCTCAATGAAGTCCATGAAAATACTACTCCAAATTGGTTTAGGAATGGGTCAGGGTTAAAGTAGGCTGGGAAATGTAACGATCTCAGTTTTACAACATTGACAAATGTCACAAGTGCGGATATAGTTGTCAACGTCACGTGTCATGCCCCTCCAATAAAAAGGGGTGGCAATGCCTTCTTTTGTAGCCTTTGTCCCAAAGTGTCCTCCAGTATAGTTGGTGTTCAACCATTTCAGAATATTGGACTTTAAAGAATTGTGGGCGTTGATGACAAGCTTTCCTTTACAACGTAACTGTTGATTGGTCCAAGAATAGGTAGGGTGAGATTGGGGTTGCTACTAGATTTTTGTGATGATGTGTTGAAAATGAGGGTTGTTGAGCCAATCGTGTCATAGACGATCCACGAGGTTGGAGAAGATCGCAGAGAGGGAAAAAGAAAGAAGCTCCGTGTCCATGGTATGTGAAAGGGCATCAGCAACAGCATTATTTGTGCTCTCTTTGTAAGAAATGTCGTATGTGAGGCCCATTAATTTGGAGAGCCATTGATGTTGGAATGGTGTAGAAACGCGTTGTTTGAGCAAGTGCTTCCGCCTTTGTTGGTTAGTTTTGATGGAGAAGTTTCGTCCGACCAAATATTGGTGCCACTTTTGAACGGCAATGGCGAGAAGTTCGCGTTCGTAAATGGATTTGGCTTGGTTTCGATGCGAGAGGGCCTTGCTAAGGTAGGCTATAGGGTGGTCGTCTTGAAGTAAGACCACAACAATGCCAATGTGGATGCATCAGTTTTGAGGACAAAGGTTTTGGTAAAATCCGAAAGTGTGAGAACCAGGCCAGTGACGAGAACGAATTATAAAGTATCAAGCACCGTTTGAGCTTTAGGATTCCAACTGAAGGCGTCCTTTTTAAATAACTTGGTGGGGAGTTTTGAGATCTTGCCATAGTTTTGGACAAAACATCAATAGTAATTGGCAAGTACTATAAAACCGTGTAACTAACGAAGTGTTCCGGGGGGGGGGGGGGAAGTTGCGAACTGCTTGGATTTTTGTGGGTCGGTAGGCACGTCCTTCCTTTATTATGTGGCCTAAATATTCTACTTCAGAGAGCCCCAAAGAACAGTTTGATTACTTGGCGTACAAGGTGTTAGATGTGAGAATCTAGAAGACATGCCATAAATGGTGAAGCTGAGCATTCCACAATGGGCTATATACGTGTATGTTGTCAGAGAAAACAAGGACAAACTGTCGTAGGTGTTCACGAAAGATGGAATTCATCAAGGACTGAAAAGTGGAAGGAGTGTTGGTAAGGCCGAAAGGCATGACTAAGAATTCATAGTGGCCAGAATGTGTTTGGAAGGCAGTTTTGGCTACAATCCAAATTTTTTATATAATATAGTTTACAATATTTTAATTTTTATATAATGTTAATAACCAAATGTGCACCAATTTTTAACAAATAAAACAAACTTTAAAAAAAGGACCAATAAAATAAATAAGTCAAATATATAATTAAATTAGTTATTTTTTATTTGAATGATAAATTTTTTATCATTTTTAAATCAATTCAGTGACAAAAATGAGCTGCTATTTAAGGTTGAGTGATTACAAATTTCAAACTATTGACCAACTTTTTATTTTAAACCACTTCAATGACTAAATGATACTTTTATTACGAGTTGGGTGACTAATTTTTTCAAAATTTAACGTTGTCAATTTTAAATCACTTGAGTGACTAAAATGAATATTTATTAGGAGTTTGATTACTAAATCCTCCAAAATTTAACTTGGATGACCAAAAGTTTCATTTTTAACCAATTTGATGACCAAAAGGAGACTTAAGTCATTTGCTTTTCGTTACAGTGAATATAAGATTTTTTACATAGTATTCTTCTCTTAGTTGAATGTCATTATGAGAATGACAATTATTTTTTGTTAAGTCAAAAGTATGAAAAGGGGAAAAAAAAAAGAGAGAAAGGACAAAGAAAACAAAAGAGAAATTAAATGTAATATTTATTTTAATATTTAATTTTATAATGGCAAATTAGGGGGGGGGGGGGGGGGGGGGGGAGTAGGTGTTTTTTTTTTAATTTAAATTATTTATATAAACAATTTTAAATTTAAGTTATTTATATAAAATAATTTAATATATAAATTTATATTATAACTAATTATTAATTAGATAATAGATATCTAATTAATAAATAGTTAAAATATAAATTTATATTTTGAAATTTAGTTAAATTTTTGTTGTCATTTGATGTTTAGGTACTCGTTAAATTTTTGTTTGAAAACCTCAAAGGACAGGAAAAATTTAATTGAATTTTAATATATATAAGTTTATATTTTGACTATTTATTAATTAGATATTTAGGTATCCATTAAATTTTTGTTTGAAAATATCAAACGACAAGAAAAATTGAACTAAATTTTATTATATAAATTTATATTTTGACTATTTATTAATTAAATATATGTTATATTTAATAAACCAAAGAGGGTACCAATACACCGTCGCTGGATCCCATTAGAAATTTGAAGTTAAGCGTGCTTGGGCGAGAGCGGTATCAGGATGGGTGACCTCCTAGGAAGTCCTCATCCTCAGGTTGGGAGCACTCGAAAAAAGTCTCTTTTTAGAGGTAATACCCTGAAGGGGGAAGACTGCGTACATACCCCCCCCCCCACCCAAAAAAAAACCTGCTTAGACGGAAGCTCTTAGGACACTGGGCATGTTGTTGTTGTTGTATGTTATATTTTTAACAAATATCTAATTAATAAATAATTAAAATATAAATTTATCTATTAAAATTATTGTATATAAATAACTTAAATTTTAAATTATTTATTTTATACAAATAATTTAAATCAAATAAACTTAAATAAATAAAAAAAAATCTATCTCACTCTTTGTCCTCTCTCTCCCCCCGTCCCACGGCTGCAGAAAACTTCCTCAACACCTGATCTCCGGGACTAATACCTAGGAAGAGAGGGTCTAGAGAAGGATAAATTGTGGTTTATTGTGATTATAGTTTCTAAAATTTATAGTGAAAGTTTGATATCTGATTGGGTCCTGATTTTTTTCTCTAATTAAGAGAGGGCTTTGTACTTAAAATTTTGTGTGATTGATTTTGTTCCATTTTCGCTTCCTCTTGCGTTTAATTTGTGAATTTTCAGAACATTACCATAATTTTACTATTAGTTTATCTATAATTGTATCCGAACTTTTAACGTAACAATGATATGGTCTTAGATATTTATAATTCTATATCTTTATATTAAAAATGTGTCGTATATAATTTATCTATTTGCAACCCTCTTGTAAATAAACCATTCACTTAACACCTCATTTTAAAAAAATCTATCACATTATTTTGCATTCAAACGTGAGAGAGTTAAGTATTTTATTTTATTTTTTAAAAAGGAGTTTTATGTTATTAGGCAAATATTTAGGGTTTCTATGTTTCTAGCAAAAAATAAAGAATTTTCTATATTTATAAAAAAATAACTATTTTTATTAATTATAATACTGATATTATAAATTTAGATGATAAAAAATATTTTTAAAATTTCATAAAAAATATTATAAGCTAACATATAATATTTTTTTTATTAAAATAATTTCAAATTAGATTAAAAATTAAAAATTAAAGAATACATGAAATATAAGAAATTGAAAAATAAATTATGGAAAATAAATTTTTGGAAAGAGTTTGGAAAAATATAATAGTTTTTTTAACTTTGGTAAAAATTAGATTAATAAATTTAAAATTAAAGAAAATGTACGAAATTAGAGTTATGGAGTTTCTATATTTAGTCAAAAGATTGAGATTTTTTTGTTTTTAGGTTAAAGATAGGAGTTTTTTTGTTGTTAGGCAAAAGATAAGGGATTTTCTTATAATTATGCAAAAATAGTTACTTTAATTAATTACAATAATAATAATATAAATTTAGAATATTATAAAACATTTTAAATTTTACAAAAATCTATAAGAAAAAGTATAATAGTATTTTGTTAAAAATAAATTTAAAAATTTGTTTAATAAATTTAAGATTAAGAAATATAAAAAATTAAATATTTGAAAATAAAATATGGAAAATAATGATGGTTTTTATAAAGTTTGATAGCCGAATTTAAAAAATATTATTATATATTTCCAAGTTTTTTCAAAAAATTATTTTCTGATAGTTTGTTTTTCAGATTTTTTTAATTTTGTAATTTTTAATTTCAAATTTAATAACCTAATTTTAAAACTAATTTACACAAAATAATTATATTTTATTTTATTTTTTTATTTTTCATCGGGGAGTTTGTTTGCTCTTTTGGCGATTCTTTGGTGACAAGAAGGCAAATTTAGGTTTAATCTGGATCTTCCATGTCTACCATGGCTCAAGACCGTGGTAGACCTCCACGGGGGAGGAGTGGACAAGTGGCTGCTGAAGGTGGACGGAATGGTGGTCGTTTGAGTTTGGTAGGTCGGGATTCAGTGTCTGGGGTTTCAAGTCCGATTCTAGTTTTGGATATTTGTTTGGGGCCCCATGAGACGAGGGATGCCGCTGAGTCTTCAAATGGTAGGGTTCCTTCTACTAGAGAGGAAGAAGATATTCAGATGCAGAAGCTCCACTTAATCCAACTTGATTTGGTTACTTCGAAGCCGAATTTGATGGCCAAATGGAGTGATGGAGTGATAGAGAGGGAATATTCAGAGGGTTGTCCCTGTTCCAATTGTACCTAAGAAATCGAAAGAATGGCACCGGTTGTTTAAAGATAATCGAGCTCCTTCACAAGGTTTGCACTTGCGCCGCGTTGAGAATGTAGCCAGTGATAGGGTCACAATATCTAAAATGGAGTGAAGACATTTACTATTGGGAGAAGGCATTAGTGGGTCATCTTGTTGGAGGTAATCTCAAGTATTCTGCTATTTGTGATTCTGGAATTTCTTTGGGCTTCTATTGTTGAACCGTGGATCTTATTGCATGATAATGGATGGATTTTTTTTGTGTTTGATTCGGAAGAGGATTGTAGCAATGTTTTTGAGGGTGGTCTATATATGTTGCAAAATCTTCCTTTGATTTTCAGGAAACGGTCCCCTTCATTCACTTTTGAAATGGATGAATTATGCAGACTCGTATTTGGATCACTTTGCCGAATTTACGTCTTCATCTATGGAATGTTGGTGCCTTAAGTAAAATTGTATGTTGTATAGGGACCCCCTTGTATGCATGCAGTATGATAGCACATGGAGCAAGGGTTTCATGTGCTCGTGTTCTAGTTGAGGTTGATATTTCTGAGCCAATAAAGATAAGCATAGAAATTGAGCTTCCGAATGGCATGTGTGTGGCCAGTTGATCTGGTATGAATGGCTACCTCGACGGTGCCCAAATTGCAAAATGATTGGGCATGATAAAGCTCAGCTCTGAAGGTGACTAAGGTTTGGAAACCAAATAAATCACAAGTAATAGAGAACAAGAATGCATCAAATGTCACTGAAGTAGATGAAGGCGTTAAGCAAGAGTGGACAACTGTGGTACATAGAAGCAACCTGCAGAAGCCGAATGTAAGTGCCGAGCTTAGCAAGGAGAGTCTGGTGTACCTTTTGCGACAGAAGTAATTTTATTTGAGAAAGAGAGAGTTTAAGGTTTGGATTGAAAGCTCTGGGTGATACATGTTATATGCCTTGGGTATGCCTAGGAGATTTTAATGCAGTCACATACTTGAACGATAGAGAAGGGGGTACTGAAGTATCAATGTGTGAAACTAGAGCTTTTACTGGCTATATGGATTATATTGGCTTCACAGATCTTAGGCACATGGGCTACTTCTTTACCTAGTCGAATTTGCAATCGGTGTTGAGTCATGTGAGATTGGTTATGGATTGAGGTATGGGTAATCATTTATGGCATGAACAGTTTGATACTCAGGTTTTGATTCTTCCTCATGGGGTATCCGACCACTCTCCACTTGTGGTGAATGTTTTCCAGGAGCAACTAAAAAAGAACTGTGCATTTAAAATGGGGAATTGGTTGTGCAAGATGGATGGTTTTCGGAAGATTGTGGTTGATGCTTGGGAGATGCAGTTTGTAGGCTCATTTATGTTCATTTTGCAAAAAAAGCTGGAGTTGGTTAAGTAAGGGCCGAAACTTTTGAAGAAAATCTTTCCTAAGGGTATTACTGGATTAATTAAGGAAGCTCATGCTACGCTGCATCAACTTCAGACTGAAACTACAGTTGCTAGGGAGTGAACAATTGAAGCAAAGAAGCGGTTAGAGCGGTTTATAGAAGCATAGCAAGAATTTCTTTTGCAAAGAGCCAAAATCTGACTCTTGAATTTGGCAGATGCGAGTACCTGCTATTTTCATAGATGGCTAAAAAACAGAGGTAAAAGAATGCCATTTGGTCCATTTGAAATAGGGAAGGAGAGTTCCTTCATGATTTAGATATAGTGCAAAAAGAGTTTCTTGATTTCTATAAACATTTGCTGGGGTCTGCAGCAAGTCGGGTGCCTATTGTCAATGAGATATTATGCAGAGGACCTGTGGTGGGAGAAGATGATGCTAAAATACTATTGAAACCAGTGACTCACGAAGAAATCAAAGAAGCAATATGGTCTATACCAGATACAAAAGCTGCGGGTCCTGATGGTCTTCCCTCTAAATTCTATAAAGTATGTTGGGACATTTATCAGGGGTGAGGTATTCAAAGTAGTAAACAATTTCATTGAGAAGGAACAACTTCTAAAATGTATAAATGCGACGACTATTTTCCTTGTTCCAAAGGTTGACTCCCTCATTATGTTACTGAATTTTGACCCATAGCTTGTTGTAATGTGATTTACAAAATTAGTCTAAAGATTTTTGCAATTAGGCTTATGATGCTACTAATGAAGTTAACGGATTTCTCCCAAGTGGCATTTGTCAAGGGTCGATCTATTTTTGAAAATATCCTTCTAGGTCAAGAATTATTGAAACATTATGGCAGGCAAGATATCTCTCATCGTTGTTTTCTTAGGGTGGACATCAAGAAAGCATATGATTCTGTTGACTGGAAGTTTATACAGGAGCCTCTTGGGTATGCGATTTCCCATGAAATTTGTTTATTTGATTATGCAATGTATTACTAAGCCGTCATATTCGATTCAGCTTAATGAGGAAATGGTGGAGCATTTAAGGGGGCTCATGGTTTGAGGCAAGGTGACCCTATTTCACCTTATCTCTTTATACTTTGTATGAAATGCCTCTCACGCAAGCTCAAGAGTGTAGGTGATTTGAGCAACTATAGATATCATCCAAAATGTACTAAGCAAAAACTTACCCATCTCATATTTGCCAACGATTTGCGTATGTTTGCACATGGAGATTTTAAATCAGTTGATGAAATTTGGAGGGGTTTCTTGGAGTTCTTGGAAAGTTCAGGTCTGAGTGCCAATCAGTCAAAATCCAGTATTGTATTCACTGGTGTAAATGAGAATGATATGCGAAGAATTGTGGACTTGCTTGGATTTCGGGAAGAACATCAACATATAAGATATCTCGGTGTTCCGATCTCAAGTGCTTGCCTCAAAGTCAATGCGGGTCGGTAGGAACTCATTCGCTTGGTGTTGGTTGGTGTGATGGCATTCCGGAGTAGCATATTTTGGTTTCCTAAAGTAGTAATAAAGGAGATTCAGGCTGTTATGACCTGGTTTTTATGGTTTGGTGAAGTGGACAAGGGTAAAAGTTATATTCCCTGACAATAGAGTGAACTTTGCTACCTAAAGATTGAAGGTGGTCTAGGAATTAGACAAATTGATACTTGGAATGAAGCTTGCTTCTTGAAACTCCTATGGAAAGTGATCAATGATAAGGAATCTTTATGACTGAAATGGATTCATGGGTACTATATGAAAGGCCGAGATTTATGGCAAGTAACTCCCAGAGCGAATGATTGGGTAAGTTGGAGAATGATCCTCAATGTTCGAGATAGCTTGGAGGAATGCAGTAGAAGTTCGGTTCTGACTGCTGCTCAAATGCTAAAGGATTTTGCACTTGAGAGAAAGTCTGTGTTAAGCTATATATATGATTTAATTTGTGCAAAATAGAGGAAAAGCACTACAAGAGAACAATATGGGATGGTTTGCATTAACCAAGACACAGCTTCATTCTTTGGATGGCAGCTACGGGTAGTTTGAACATTGAAGTCCGATTGCAGAGGAGGGGAATGATGTTAGCCTTGAGATGTCCCTTATGTTGCTCTCATGTTGAAGATATTCAGCATGTGTTCTTTGGTTGCTCATGGTCGAAGACCGTGTAGAAGAACATATGTGAATGGTCTAATATAAAATTTCTATCCTCAATTCAGGACGTGCTTGATTGGTATGGCAAGAAGGCTTGTAGTAGATTAATTGTTAATAAAGTCTAAGAGATGTTTCTTGTCTGCCACGATCTATTTCATTTAAGAAGAAAGGAACAAATGGATTTTTGGCAAGGACACCCGATCGAAAAACTAGTTGGTGGAAGATATAAAAAAGCAGTGTGGATGAAGCTCAATTTTGTTAATTTTAGAGCCCCTTGGCCTACTGACTATGAAATTTGGCTCCTATATATACTAACTATGAAATTAATTAAAGGCTAAAACGAGAAACTTAGGTTACAATTAAATCAAAAAGTTGCGTTTAGCTTGAATTAATTGGCAATGGCATATTTTGTAATTAAGTAGAATTTTGGGGTTAAAGCCAATATGAAAATGAGTTTTTTTTTTGAATGTTTTGGTCAATTATGTCATTGCCCCTGTCCTGCGTTGATCGCTCCGTGATTTATGCTGGCCTATTCCCTGCGGCTGTCCGAAGCTTACTTTGGAAGCTTCTCTTAGATGCTCCTCCTTCCCTTATCTTGCGGTTGTGATTCAATCATGTGTCTTAATCTTAGCTAGCTTGATTGTGTTTCTTTGGGCTTATGTGAGCTGTTGATTTTAGCTTTACAAACGGTTAGGATTGTACCACACAAGGTTGCACATGGATAGCCATTTGTCTATAAATAGGACTGAGGTCCCTAGCACTGTGACATTTGCTTTTTCTCTCTCCTCTTTCCTGTTTGGTGAGTTTGAGCATTCCGGTGCCCTTCCTCCTTCATGCTCCAAATCCATGGTGGTTTGAACCTTATGGTGGCAATCAAGACCTTCTTGATGGCTTCAATTGCAGTTCCAAGCTGGAGTATGGTATAACCTTTATGATCTTTCTTTAGGTTTTGTTCTTATAAGCTTTTGAAAGAAAGAGTCTAGCCTAGGTTATGATGTGATCTATAATTTGTAATTACTTTTAGTTTGTAATAATATAAGTAGGCCTTTCTAATGGTAGAGGGATCTTGAATGTAGGCCATTTAGGGCCGAACCACATAGATCTGGTGTTCATTGTTGTTGTTTGATTTATTATTTTATGTTCATTTGTAATCTTAGATCAAATCTTAGTTTAGAGTCATTATCAAGAACCGATCTAAAATCATAAGAAGTGGTATCAAAGTTACTGGTTAGGAAAAGTTTTTAATAATGGCAGCTAAACTTAATATTGAGAAGTTTGATGGGAAGAATGGCTTTGCTTCGTGGAAAGACAAGACCAGAGCCTTGCTGATGTCCCAAGAAGTGAGAACTGCACTTCTACCTATGGATAAACAACCTTCTCATCTGACTGAGAAAGAAAAGGTAGAAACAGAGTATCATGAATATGGTTCGATTGAGTTGTGTCTTGATAATAATGTCTTGTCTCTTGTTTCTAGTGAAACTACTATGGCTAAAATCTAGGAAAAACTGGAGGAAATATATAAATCAGAATAACTATCTAATAGGATACTATTTATGGAGAAATTCTTTACCTATAGGATGGAAGAGACCAGACCTCTAGAAGATTCCTTAGATGAGTTTAACAGGTTATTTTAGGACCTGAAAAATGTTAATGTAACCCTAGAGGATGAAGTGCAGTCTGTTATATTATTGTGTTCTTTACCTAAATACCTTAGGGCATTTAAGGACACATTGAGATATGGTAGACATAAAATCACTTTAGTTAAGATTACTCAAGACCTTAGGAGTAAGATAATTTAACTAAAAAGAGAAACAAAGTATTAGAGTAATAACAGTAGTGGAGAGGGCGTAAATGTGAGAGGTAGGACCAGTACTAGAGAGAATAATGGCAATAGAAAGAGATTTAAGATCAAACATCGTTCTGCGTCTAAAAGAAGGAAGGATATGTCAAAGATAAAATGTTATGAATGTAATAAGTTAGGTCATATGAAAAGAAACTATTCTGAAAAGAATAAGTCCCAGGGTTCAGCTGATAATATAGTTTCTTTTGATGTTGATTGTGCTAAAGTTCTACTTGTTTCATATGTTTCGAATAATTTAAATGTTGCTTGTGATGATTCTAATCATGCTAGTATGCTATATGTTAGATCTGATAAGACTGAACATGAGTGGGTCTTAGATTTAGGCTGTAGCTTTCACATGAACTCAAACCGATCCAACTTTGTTAATTACATGCCTATGACTGGGGGAAGGTGTTGTGACATGGGTGTAAGGTAGCTAGTATTGGCTCTATTAATATCAGATTGTCAAATGGAAGTGTCTATGTGTTAGAAAATGTAAGCCATGTAGCTGAGTTGCATAGAAACCTGATTTTTCTAGATCAGCCTGATCTTAAAGGACTATCCTTTAGGTCTGTTAAAGGAGAATTAAAGATTTTGAAAGGTTCTTTAGTTGTCCCAAAGGGAGAGGTTAAAAACGAGCTATATCTCTTGAAAGGAGAAATCATTTCAGAAGAGTCATATGCTATGATTAAACCAGACCCAACAAACCTTTGGCATAGACACTTAGGGCATATTTCTTAAAGAGGCCTAAATGAGTTAGACAAATAGAGATTATTGTGTGGAGATTATTTTTCTAAGATTGACTTTTGTGAATCTTGCATATTTGGTAAGCACCACAGACTTGCATTCATAACTACAAGGCATATAACTAATGGCCAATTAGACTATATTCACTTAGACTTGTGGGGACCTTCTAGGGTCAATATAACAGGCGGAGCCTCATATATATATATATATATATTTTTTTATCGACTATCGATGATTTTTCTCCTAATATTTGGGTATGCCTAATGGAAAAAAAAAAAAAAAAGATGATTAATGGAAAACTATAGCAGAAAATCAAGCAGGTAGAAAAATCAAAGTATCAAGAACAAACAACGGTTTGGAATATATTAATTCTGAATTTGATGAACTTTTTGCTAAAAATGGTATAAAATGACGTAGACTATTAGGGGGACTCCACAGCAAAATTGGGTAGCTAAACAAAAGTACCAAACTTTATTAGATAGAGTAAGAAGTATGATATTTGCCTCAAGAATAGGTAAACACTTACGGGGTGAGGCTGTTAAAGCTATCTGTTACTTAATTAAGAGGACACCTTCAGTAGGAATTAACTTTAAAACACTAGAAAAAGTATGGTCAGGCAAACCTGCTGATTACTATTTGCCACGCATTTTTGGTTGTGTTGCGTATGCCCATCAGTCTGAGGGCAAACTTGAACCTAGAGTAGTGAAATGTGTCTTCTTAGGTTATCTTGATGGTGTAAAAGGCTATAGAATAGGGACTAAGGAAGGAAATAGAACCAAAGTCATAATAAGTAGGGGTGTTACTTTCAACGAATCTGAAATGCCTTACTCAACTAAAGAAGTTAGTAATGACCAAATTCTAAAAACAAAAAGTTTGACTCCAAAAGATATGAGTTTGAGTTGGACTCACCATACCCTATATATCAAAATAACCTAGGAAATGAACCAAAACCAAAACAAGAAATAGAAACAGAATCTAACAGAGAAAATGAACAAGTTGAACCTGTTCAAGAACCTCTCAATGCTGATAGGAGCACTGGTGATGAAAATGTTATTGTCATCAACAGTCTAGATAACTACCAGTTTGCTAGGGATAGAATCAGAAGAGATGTCAGACCACCAAGCAGATTAGGATATGTAGATTGTATTGCATATGCCTTGAATACTACATTATAATATATAGAATCTGAACCATTGACATTTAAAGAAGCCGTCAATAGCCAACATTCAATAGATTGTTTGAATGCTATGATGGATGAATTGGAATCTCTTAGGAAAAACCAAACCTGGACATTACTACCTAAGTCTGTGGGTAAAATGCTAGTTGGGTCAAAATGGCTCTTTAAGGTTAAAGAGCCTAGAAAAGCCTAGGTATAAGGAAAGGCTTGTTGTAAAAGGGTTTACCCAAAGAAAGGGAATAGACTATAACAAAATATTCTCACTAGATCTTAAGCACCCAACAATTAGGGTCCTAATGTCCTTGTCAACAAAACACGACCCGAACTTAGAATAGATGGATGTCACCATAGCCTTTATGCGTGGAGAATTAAAAGAAGAAATATACATGGCCCAACCTGAGGGTTTTGTAGAACTAGGGAAAGAAAACCTAGTCTATATGTTGAGAAAGTCCTTGTATGGGTTAAAGCAGTCCCCTAGGCAGTGGTATCGTCACTTTGACCATTTTAAAACAAAAAATGGTTTCATTCGTTCAATTCATGATGTGTGTTTATTTGAAGAATGTTGAGAAAGACTTTGTGATTTATCTGTTTATATAGGTTGATGATATACTTCTGGCCAGTAAAAGCATGACAAAGATTAACAAATTAAAAGATCTTCTTAAAAGAAATTTCGATATGAAAGATTTGGGAAAAGCTAAAAAGATTTTGGGAATGGAAATAAGCAGAAATAGATATTTGAAAACTGTGCATCTATCTCAACAAAACTATTTAGAAAAGTTGGTTAAAAGATTCAACATGACTAATTCAAGACCAATCAGAGTTCCTATAGCTACATACTATAAATTTTTAGCAAATCAAAACTGACCTAGAACAAATTGAAATGTCAAAAATACCTTATGCTAATGCCATAGGGTCTATTATGTATGCAATGACTTGCACAAGACTAGACCTAGTATACCCTATTAGTGTATTATCTAGGTTCATGGCTAACCCAAGAAAGGAACACTTGAATGGGGTAAAATGGCACCTTAGGTACATAAGGGACAAGTTAGTTTAGGGTTAACGTTTAGGAGAAAGGAAACACACCTTAAGTTGTTAGGGTACGCTGATAGCGATTATGGTGGAGACCTGGATAGAAGAGAGTCTACTAGCTCCTATGTCTTTACCTTGAGTGGCGGGGCTGTCAGCTGGAGATTTAAGCTTCAATTGGTGACAATGTTGTCAACAAATGAGGCTAAGTCCTTAGCGTTGACAGATGCCATAAATGAAGGGATATGGCTAAGTGGACTTTTGGTTGAACTTAGATAGGGCTTTAAGGGTACGTCTAATATACACCAAAAGTCAATCTGCCCTAGCACTTAGCAAAAGGCCTATGTACTATGATAGTATGAAACATTTAGCTATTAGGAGATATTTTGTAAAGAATAGCTAGAGAACGAGATAATTGACCTGCTGAAAATTTTCACAAAAGAAAAATATATAGATATGGGGACTAAGGCCGTGCGTCTAATTAAGTTGATAAAGTGCATCAACTTAGTTTTGAGCTTTTGGGATCCTGTTGGATATTAGGATTAAATTCTATCCCCTTTATTGCTAGAGTGAGCATAGTAGTTAGTCTTTATAGTAGCCAGGTGCAAAATTATTTATATTTGGTTCCTATATATACGAATTATGCAATTAATTAAAGACCAAAATGAGAAACTTAGATTATCATTAAGTCAAAACGCAGCGTTTGGCTTGAATTAACTAGTAATGGCATTTTTCATAATTAAGTAGAACTTTACGGTAAAAACTAATATAAAAATGGGATTTTGAACATTATGGTCAATTACGTCATTGCCCCTTCTCTGCCTTACCCGCTCCGTGATTTCTGCTGCCCTGTTTCTTGTGACTGCCCGAAGATTGCACTAGAAGCATCTCTCAGAGGCTCCTCCTTCCCCAATCCTGCAGTTGTGATTCAACCATGCATCTTAATCTTAGCTAGCCTCATTGTGTTTCTTTAGGCTTTTCTGAGCTATTGATTTTATTCTTAAGAATGGTCTGGATTGTGCCACGTGAGGTTGCACATGGATAGCCATGTGTCAATAAATGGGACCAAGATCCATGGAACTGTGACATTTGGTTTTTCTCTCTCCTCTTTCTTGTTTGATGAGTTTGAGTGTTCTGGTGCCGTTCCTCCTTCCTGCTCTAGATCTATGGTAGTTTTCACGTTGTGGTGGCAATCAAGACCTTGATGGCTTCAGTGGCGGTTCTATCATGGAGTTTGGTATAACATTTACGATCTTTCTTTACGTTTCGTTCTTAGAAGCTTTTGAAAGAA
Source organism: Simmondsia chinensis (assembly GCA_018398585.1). NCBI lineage: Eukaryota > Viridiplantae > Streptophyta > Magnoliopsida > Caryophyllales > Simmondsiaceae > Simmondsia > Simmondsia chinensis. The sequence continues at coordinate 30,275,070 of JAGTTD010000002.1, read as the reverse complement.
CGAGTCTGTAATTTATAGCATAGCTTATGATTTGGTCTGTAATTTTTAATTAATTTGGATTTGCAATAATGTAAGTAGGCCTCTCTAGTGGTAGAAGGGATCATGGATGTAGGCCATTTAGGGCTGAACGACGGAGATGTGGTGTTCATCGTTGTTGTTGAATACTAGTATTTTAATTTTTATTATTGTATGTATTTCATATTTTCTATTTTGTATTTGGCACCTAGAATATTCCCTAACATCTTGTAATTACTATTGTAGTTAGTAGCTTATTCTTCCTCCTTCCTCTTCCATGTAACTGGTCATTATGGCCCTTTTCCCCAAATTACTAGTATCATTTAATAGTATCATTTACTTAGGTTTTGTATAGGATTCTAGTGTTTAGTTGGCTTTTCATTTTTCTTGTATTTTTCTATATGAGTTCTTACATTTTGTACCTTAAATCATCCAAGAAAATAATATTGTTAATTTCTCCATGTCCTAATCTTGTTCTAAATTTTACATGGTATCAAAGCGGGTATTGATCTAAGTGCATTGCCTCGGTCTCACTTGGTCTCGTTCTGCTGTGAGTGAGCTGCCTCTTTCCCTCTCATTCTTATTTTGTTTGTGTTTTTCTTGTCTTTTTTTATAATATTGAAACATAATTCCAATCAAATTGACGTACCGGTTGTTGTTTTAGGGGGAGTTCTAGATGTAAACTCACCTTCCTATTTGTACCCCTTGAATCATCCAGGACCAGTATTTGTTCAAGTTGTTTTAACCAAGCCTAATTTTTTGGCTTGTAGGTGCTTTATTTATAAAGTCTTTGAGGCAAAGCATAAAATTGGTTTTCTTGATGGGTTAATTGTGAAACCGGATGCAAATTAACTTGATTTTGAGAATTAGAGTGCTTGTAATTCTATGGATTTTTCATGGCTTTCTAATTCACTTTCTAAAGAGATTAATGCTAGCATCACATATTTTGAAACTTCGCGTGATGTTTGGTTGGATTGAAATGAACATTTGTCTTAAGGAAATGTTTCCCATATTTATGAGATCAAGCATGATATCTCACATCTAAAACAAGCAAATTCATCCATGTTCGACTACTTTACTAAGTTGAGGTCATTGTGGGTGAGCTTTAATACTCTTGTTGTTATTCTCCCGTGTGCTTGTGGTTTGGCACAAGCTTTTGCAGCATATGGGACATGGAGTGGCTCTTTGATTTGTTGATGGGTCTTGACCCATATTTTTCCGCAGTTCGCTTCCAATTAATGAATACAAAACCCCTAAGCTCTGCTGGTAATGCTTACTTTGTTTTGTTTCAAAAGGAGAAGCAACAATGTGTTGTTGTGGGTGTTGTCTTGCCTGAAGCTGCCTGTCAAGGCCGCAGCCACCATAGGTCTAGTTACGCCCACTTCGGGAAATTTGTCTCGACGTAACAATCGTTTCACTTTTTCTCACTGTAAGTGATAGGGACACACTAAAGCTTGATGTTTTGAGTTGATAGGTTAACACTAGGTTGGAAAATTGAGGTTAAGGAAGTGGAGGACGTAGCATGGCTGCTGCAAGTTGGGTTGGTTTACTCTCTAGGGTAACCAAGCAGTGACAGCCCGTTATTGGACTGTTCGTGAGTCAATAATAGCAACTTTTGGCATTACTTGGACCTATTTTAGCTTCTCCCAGTGTAAATTTCATAGGCCATGTCTCCATTTCTGGCCACAGTTGGATTATTGATACGGGTGCTATCGATCACATGGCTTCATCTCCGTCTATTATGTTTGATATTATGCCGAATAAGGTTGTTAGGCCTGTTAGGTTGCCTCATGGGACAAGTTTACTAGTTTATGATATTGGAAGAGTTCGTCTTTCTAAGAATTTTTTTCTCAATAATGTTCTATACATGCCTAGTTTTTGTTGTAATTTATTATCTTTGAGCAAAATAACCCATGATGGAAAATATGCATTGAGATTTCATCCGAATTTTTATTTTTATATAGGACCTACGCTCGAGGAGGCTGATTGGAGCGGGTAAGCTGAGAGATGGGCTATATGCGTTGCAGACTAGGCCAGTTGTTACACCCTCGCCTTTCGTTGCTCGTTGCAATAAGGAGGCAATTCTATGGGACTATCGCTTGGGTCATGTTCCTCTTAGTAAAATTTCTAATTTTCTGCATGTGAGTATTAAGAGTACGAACATTGTTTGTGATTCATGTCATCGTGCTAGGCAAGCATGTTTACCTTTTCCTTTGTCAATTTCCAAGACTCATGTTTATTTTGAATTAATACATTGCGACATTTGGGAGCCTTATCGGACTTTGTCTTTGACTTGTTATCAATTTTTTCTTATCATTGTGGATGATTACAATCGATGTACTTGGGTTTATCTTATGAGGAAGAAATCCCAAGCTTATGAAATTCTTATGGATTTTTGTCATATGGTCTTCACTTAGTTTGGTTTACAGCTGAAGCAAGTGAGGAGTGACAATAGTCAGGAATTTAAGTATGGTCCTTTGTTGCATTTCTATGCCGCCCAAGGAATTCAGTTTCAAACTTCGTTGGCCTGTACTCCCTAACAAAACCGGGTGGTAGAGCGGAAGCACAAGCATTTTGTTCGAGGTTGCTTGAGCGCTTCGATTTCAAGCGAGTCTTCCAAAGCGTTTTTGGAGTGAGTGTGTGCTTACGGCAGCTTACTTTATTAATTCGTTGCTTACCAATTAGCTTAAAAATAGAAGTTGTTATGAAGTTTTATTGAAAAAAAAAACCCTTTCATATGATCATTTGAGGATTTTTGGATATTTATGGTATTATCATGTTAAAAACCGGTGTAACGACAAGTTTGAAAAGTGTGCTTAATCGGGAATTTTTGTGGGATACCCTCATGGCCAAAAGGAGTACAAAATTTATAATTTGGATGATAATAAAATCATCGTGTCCAGAGATGTTCGATTTTATGAAGATTCTCTAACTTACTTAAAACATGGAGTAATTCGTATGACTAATGATGATGAAAAACTTCAACATGCTTTGGTTGTAAACAAACAAGTGGTTAGTACAAATGTTGAGGAGCCGGTTCCTATTGAACCGGTCCCTTCAATGGGTATGGTCGACTCACTATTCGCCGACGCCTGACAGTGGGTCAACCGAGAAGTTGACTACCGACTAGCAGTTGGTTGGGCAATAGGGGGATAATCCCGATGTTGGGGATGAAGCTTTTAGGAGAAGTAGTAGGATGCGCTCAATGCCAGTGAGGTATCAAGATTATATTTGTGATGTGTTGTCCTCTGTAGCCCATTCTCTTGCTACCTTTCCTTCAGCTAACTCTGGTATAGTGTATCCTATTTCGAATTTCATGTAAGTACATTTTTCTAATACTCATTCTGTTGTTTTAAATTCCATCACCTTTAGTGATGAGCCCAAAACTTTTAAATAGGCCATACAGTTCAAACATTGGAGGAATGCAATGGAAAAAGAGACTGAGGCCTTGGAGCAAAATTGTACTTGAACGTGAGATTCTTTGCCCAATGGAAAGAAAGCAATCGATTCCAAATGGGTCTACAAGATGAAGTATAAGTTGGATGGTTCCACAGAACGATACAAAGCTCGTTTGGTTGCAAAAGGTTTTACTCAAGTAGAAGGTATAGACTACCATGATACTTTTGCTCCTGATACTAACTTAATTATTGTTCGTTGTGTTTTAGCAGTAGCTATTGCTAGAAGTTGGATTATATAACAACTAGATGTTAATAATGGCTTTCGTTTTGGTGATCTAGAAGAAGAGATTTATATGAAACTTCTACAAGGATTTGAACTTAAACATAAAGGTAAAGTGTATCATCTACGTAAGTCCCTTTATGGTTTGAAACAGGCCTCTCGTAATTGGAATCAAGAAATTTACTTCTACCTTGGTTAACATTGGATTTCGTCAATCTAAATTCGATTATTCTCTTTTTACATATTTTCAAGACAACTTTTACATGGCTATATTGATTTATGTGGATGATGTTGTTGTTACTGGGAACAATATGGAACATGTGTCTAAGGTGAAGAGTATTTTGAATGGTTCTTTTGGAATTAAAGATTGAGGACCAATAAAATATTTTTGGGGATTGAAGTTGCTTATTCTCATGATGGTCTCAGGCTGTGTCAAAGGAAGTATGTGTTAGACACTCTTAGTGAAGTTGGTTTATTAGGGGCTAAACTGGTGTCAACTCTGATTGTTAAAAATCATGGATTGGCTAATAGTGTAAGGAAACCTGTGAAAGAGATATTTCTACCTTAAGGGAACGCTAAGACAAGAGATATTTCTACCTTCTAATAGTGATTTTAAACTTTGTGATTATTGTGATGTACATTGGGCAGGTTGCTTCACTACTAGACGATCCACGATTGGGTATGTTGTGTTTTTTGGGCGAGGCGCCCATATCTTGGAAATCAAATAAGCAAACCGTTGTATCCCGGTCTTCGGTTGAAGCAGAATATCGGGCCATGGCTACTACCACGAGTGAAGTTATGTGGTTACGTTGTTTGTTAACTTACCTTAACGAACCTGCAATTTTGTTTTGCAACAATCAGGCTACTTGGCACATCGCCTCTAATGCTATTTTTTATGAGAGGACCAAACACATTGAGATCGAGTGTTATTTTGTTCGGGGCAAATTTTTGGACAAGGAAGTTACTACTTCTTTTGTTCTATCATCGAGACAAGTCGCTGATGTTTTCACTAAAGCATTTGGAAGCTCAAGTTATTTGGCTCTATTTCACTAGTTGGGCATCGTGAATCTTCATGCTCCAATTTGAGGGGAAGTGTTGAATACAAGTATTTTTATTTGTATTGTTGTATATATTTCATTTTTTTTCTTTTCTGATAATTAGTGACACAGTCACCATACAAAACGACAGCTCATATAAACGAGGCCACAGTTAACTCACATAAAAGCGGGGATCAAGGAGCAAATACGTAGAAATCAAAATAAAATAGGAAAATAAGACAAAAACACAACACAAAAATAGACAGGAAAAGAAGAATCAAACAGGCACTATAGGCGTTTAACACCACAGCTTAGATGGGCCATGGAAAGAGGAGAAGACCAATCGTACCAAACTTGGAGCTGAGATTAATCGGGTCCGAACACCTAAACCCTATTCCAACCTTGTGAACAACTCAACCATATCCGACTCATCAGTGCTATAAGATAAACCAAGTTTCTTCCCATACTCCCAGGTGCGCCTCGCACCAACAAGCTTCGCATCCTCTATAACACTGCCACCCCTCCCCTCCCAACCTCCCTTGTTTTTGTTTAGGGTTTCACCGGTCTTTTTGCACACTTCTCAGAAGACATATCTTTTAGGAATTCCCGAAGATCTAGCTTTTCTTGTTCTTTAATCTTGCGCTTTTGTGCTCTACGACTCCTCTTCAAAGAAACAAGGCTAGTACCATGAAGAGCTACCACCGTCTTCCCTCTTATCTCCCTTGATACAAGATTCCACCAATGGTGGGACCATCGCTAATGGAGGTTCAAAACCCGGTGGATACTCAGGTCTAGAAGACCCAACATCAGTATCACTAGCGGTATATTGATTTTGGATTGGAATATTTTCCAAGTGATCTTGGGACCCTTTGGAGTCGTCCAAACCAACGTCGTTCCAAGGTAAGGCAAGAGGATACTGAGTTGCTTAGGTTGCTGCTCGGGAAGTTGACTGGATAAAAGTGAGCAGGGATGACTGGAAATTGTTGATGAACATCCCAGGCCCATCTATTCAAAAACTACCCACCAACATGAATGGGTGAAAACTGTCGATGCCACACTCCACTGACCTCACATTATCTCTTACCCACCTAGATAAAGGACCCATGGAATCTCCACAACTTCTCATGCCAGCGTTCGAGAGCTCATGTAAGGACGGACCAATTGGACGGCGAGTTCTCCAAACAATGCACGCTCTGAAGTTAGCATCAACCTGATAAAATGATTCCATTTCCTTGGAGAGCCTGGCAGAGGCAACAAGGGCAATTACTTCTGAGGAGCAACTAGGGATAATTTCATAAATACCTTCTTTCACATACACCAAATAGTATCCTCTGCGAACCTTCACTTGGACCATTTCATGTATACACGATGGAAGGCATGTATCAATAAGTATCCCTACAACGTCAATGCATCTCATTGTATGTATTTCATATTTCATAATTTGTATTTAGCTCCTAGAATATTCCCTAGCATTTTGTAATTACTAGTGTAGTCAGTAGCTTATTCTTCGTCCTTCCTCTTCCAAGTAACCAGCCATTATGGCCCTTTTCCCCCAATTACTGGTATCATTTACTTAGTTTTGCATAGGATTCTAGTGTTTAGTTGGCTTTTCATTTTCCTTGTATTTTTCTATTTAAATTGTTACATTTTGTACCTTGAATCATCCAAGAAAATAATATTGTTCATTTCTCCAAGTTTTAGTCTTCTTCTAACTTTTACAGTTGTTGTTTGATTCATTCTTTATCGTCATTTGTAATCTCAAATTAAATCTTAGTTTAGAGTTACTATCAAGAACTGATCTAAAATCCTAACAATTTATAAGGAAGTTTTTTGTTATTGAATCAAAAGATTGGGGAAGTTTCTACAATTTACCCTATTATGATATATTGGCAGGATAATAATCAGATAGTAGAAGAATACTGTTACTTATGTCGTATATTGCGATGTAATAATGAAATTAAAATACTAAATATGAGTACTTTGCTATACCTTTAAATAAATATATGACATGTATTCGTCATCAGTATAAGATAAATGTTAAAGATGTGATGCTATTCTTAGTGTCGTCATAAATCAAAGCAACATTCTCAGTGCCCCAAAGGCTCCCGCCTAAGCAAGGTTTGGAGCGGTTGGATGTATACAGCCTTCCCCCTTCACGATACCCTAAAGGGAGGTTGTTTCCGAGAACCCCCAACCTGAGGGGTGCAACACGAGGATTTCTCAGGAGGTCATCCATCTTGGTACTACTCTTACCCAAGCCTGCTTAACTTTGGAGTAGTACTCTTAGCGTTTTCATGATCAATAAAATACAAATTAATCCATTATTCAAAATTAGCGTAATAATAGATTTTTTTTCATACTATTAACGATTTTTCTCACAGATAATCACCTTAAAAGTTGGTATTTTTCACTTAATAAAAGAGACTTTCTAATTTTTCAAAGAGCCATGTCCAAATGTCTAAAATGTTTTAATCAATCACCTTAAATTATGTTGTTAACTATCTATTAAATATTACGTGACTTCCACGTGGATTGTAGCTTACGTTTTTTTTTTCACGTTTTGAGTGTTAATAAAACACATGTTGAAACTAATAAAGCTGGCAACGCATTCACATGTCTACCCTCCCCAACCAGGCTTGATACCAAGGGGATTTAAAAGAGGGTGGGATTGGAACGTTAGAGGGAGAGCTGTGGCGGAGTTAGAAGCTAAAGCCAGAGGCAACTTAGTAGGAATTATTATTTTTCTATGGGAGTGAGGTTAACTATAATAGGAATTATTAGTGTTCTACAGAATATCTTCCATGGGTGACCGAATAGTTGGGGGCCAAGTATTGGTTGGGTGTTGTGGTCTCAGTGCTGCAAAAGGGGTTGGGTGTCTGTTGTGGGTTGGGTGACGTGGTCATAATAAGATGGATGTGGATGGAAAAGTTGTGAGTCGAATGTCGATTTGATGTGGTGATCGGGGCCTCCATGGGCTCTACAAGGGTCTGGATATCGTTAGGTGTTGAGCGGTGTGCTATGGGTGGGTGTCAATGGCAGTGATGGAAATCGCGTTGTAGCTGCAAGTGGTGAATATGGGTATTGGTGGAAAAATGAGGCGCTTTCCTCAGTATGTTGAACTTGGTGTTTGCAACAATGAAAAGGTTTATTGTTGTTTCTGTGGTGTTGGGTGTTTGGTAGGTCATTTTTGTGTCAATTAAGGGTGGTGTGGTTTCATTAGAGACCTGCTGCTTGGCAGGAGTTTTTTAGGATAAATAAATGGGTGTTATTGGTGTATTCGTCAGTGCGTGTTGGTGGATGTAATCGAGGAGTATTTGAAGATTTCGGGTTTCATCAAGAAGGAGAGGGTGTTTCTTTGGTATCCTGGCATTAAGTTAGCATATAGTATTAGTTAATGCTGCAACCACCTATTTTCCTACCTATACTCGATGATGATATCCCATACTTTGAGAGAAGCAAGAGTTGTGTGGCTGTATCAGGGAAGGACGGGGTGTTCTTCTTGGGGTATCATGCCTTCTAGAACGTTTGATGTTTTTGTAATGCTTACTTTGAATAAACAAAATGCACTAATTATAAAAAAAAACAATGGCACTTATCTTTTGTATTAGTTGTACCTATACAATAAAATTAAATGTATTTTAGTATTTCAGTGTCAGTAATTGCTCACTCCCACTTATACGTGGCTTCGCCACAATGGGGGGGGGGGGGGGGGGGGGGGGTGGGGTGGAAAATATTTTGCCCGCTTAGATATTTTAAGTGATGCTTAATCGACATTCTAGAATTTACATAAAAGGCACAAGTCATGAACAATAAATGTTGTGATTTAAGGTGTTTGATTGAAAAAAAAAAATTAGACTTTTGGAAGTGATTTTTTAAAAAATTAAAAAGTTGTGGTGATTAAGTAAAAAATAACAACTTTTTAATTTGGATATTTTTGTAAAAGACCCTATTATTAAATATACCTTACTATTCTCATTTATATATGTTTGAATAGTTACTGGTTTTTTTTTTTTTTACCCATATAAATAGCTTGCTCGACGTTACAATTTATGCATAACATTTAATATTTTTATTTTGTTAAAAATACAAAGTTTAAATGTGGCTTTGCCTCGTTTGGTTGCCGTATGAATTGAATTCTTACAGGTTATATTTTCTTAGAATTTAATATTTGTGTTAACTTCCCATAAAGTAAGTAAAGCACGTTTGGTTTCCAGGATGAGAAATAGAACTTTTTGGGGAGGTTAGTAAAAACAAAGGAATAAGAACTTACCTACGGGGGCTAAGTAAGCGTTATGATTCGAGAATCCGAGGCATGAAGATCAGGGTGGCTGAGCTGTTGTCCAGTTGCTAAGTTGCTGCTATAGTCTTGTCTTGCTGCTATGTGTTGCTATTAGCTGTTGTTAGTTTCTCATATGCTGCTGCTACGGGTATTTGTTGCTGTTAGGATGTTGTTAGTCTAGTATATGATGTAGTAGCTTGGTCTTAAGCTTCTTGACTACAAGGTAGTGGTTGTATCAAGTGCATTTCCTGCATTACGGTGCTGCTGCATGTGCTGTGCTGCTGATGGAGTTGAGTAGTTAAGTTTTAGTTAAAATGTAATAGCTTTAGTTTTAGATATTTCTAGATACTTTCCAAGTTGGTTAGTACTTGTGTGGCTAGATTCAATGCATTAAGCTCATACTATGTAAGTAGTATAAATAAGGGGTATTAGCTTGTAATTCATAACTTTTGATGAATGAATTGATCTCATTTGATTTCTTTCTCTATTTTCTCATCTCTTTTCCCTTCTTCCTCATCTAAACTCTATATTCTTTCTTATCTCATACTCTCTCTATCCCAACCAAGGTTAAGGTTCAAGACCTAATCTTCGAAACCTTAACAATTGGTATCAGGGCCTTGATTTGGCTTCCGAATCAAGCTCATATCTAATACGATTAATTGTATTGCAATTAATCAACAAAAATAATTGTGTTACAAATTTAGTTCAGATTTGGTGATCAGAAATTCAAATATGAATTTTGAAGAATTTTTGGCGGTTACTGCATCAGCTCACTGCATTGCCTGGGAATTGCTTCAGTTGGGACATAATTGATGGAGTTACATTAATGAAAGTTTATTTGATCAGTATTTGTTGATTTCAGTCAACATCAAAGTTGCTTCTGGTTGAATCGGAGCAAGCATTAGCTGCTGAATTTGTGTGCTGAAGCAAGAATCAGTTGCTAAAGTTCTGTGCTGAACAATATTGATCTTGATCAAATATTCATCCAATCGGTTGAATAAAAAGTACAAGTTAGCTAACTGATCCACATTATACTTGATCATCATCAAAATAGCAGAAATCTTCTGAATTGGGGTGATTACAGACTTTATAATTCAGAAGTAGAGATGGAGGTAATGGTTTTCTGAACTTCAAGTTGCAATTCGATGTGAATTCGTGTTGTTGTTGGATTGTGATGAAACTGTGTTGATAAGCATAGAATTGGTGAGAATTCATCAGAATCTGCGGTGATTTTTGAGAATTTTATGTTATTAAGTCGAGATTTGATTAGGCCAGAAACCTGTCAGCAAGGCAAAAATTCTGACAGTGCGCAGAGAACCGTAAGTGATGAATCCGATTTCGTTTTTTTTGAAGATTGCTTTGGGTATTGTGTTGAGGATTGGGTTGTGAGTTAGAGTCGAGCTTAATTCTGAAGTGTAAGTCAAATTACTCGAGTAAACGTTCCTGTCAGAAGTCGCTCGAGGTTAGGGTTTGTTCGAAGTTCTGTTCGAAATTTATCAGTTAGGGTTTTTAATCATTAACGATCGTGGAACCGTTAGCAAGTGATTGTTTGTGCGAACGAAGTAGTAGAACTTCATTAAGCAATCGATTGTTGAAGAGTTGTGAAACAAGTTTTACATTTGTGCGATTTTCGAACTTGCTTCCGCGAGCTGAGCTGATTCTAGTTTGAACTTTTGTTGTTCATTACAAACATGATCGAAGATGTGAATGCATCATCCGATCACTATAAGGAATTAAATGACAAGCTTGAACAATTGATTGCTAAGCTGGATCAGCAAAATGCGAGGTTTGATATGAAGTTTGAACAGCAAAATGATAGCATTCAGCAAATGTTGAAGAAGCTTTTGGGTAAGGATGAACAAGGAAGATCGGGTGCAACAAATTGAGCCTTCTAGCCAGATAGTTCCACCTACGGAAGTGGTTCTACTGCAAGAGTTCGTTGTTGAGCAAAAAGAGGAGGTACAATCTGTTGTTGTTGAAGATGAACTCGACCATGACAATGCCGAAATTGAAGAACACAAGCTAGAAGAACCTGAGTTTGAACAAGATGTCTCTTATGAAGACTCTATGCGAGAGTTACAGTCTATTGACGATGTTGAGGAACAATATGATATGCATCTGGATTGGGAATATGAGTCACATGTCCGAGGAATGATTAAGAAAGCAAAGAGTAAGTTGAAGAGAAATCGTCTAAGTGAAGCATTAGGAGATGTTGTGGGTAAAAAGAAGTTGTCCAAGCCAAAATTGAAGCGTTTGGTTGTGTCTCAGCTATGATGCTTGATGATTAACAAGAACGAACTCAAGACGCTGATCTTACCGATGTATATGCTAGTATACAAGGAGTGGTGACTGCAGAATCTTTAATTACATCTGATAAGCTTGATGCTACTGCTGTTATTTCACTAGATACATCGTCAAATCAGTTAAGTGTTACTCTATGGTGAGTTGGTATGTAGAATCAGAACTTAAGGCCTGCTGTCGAGCCGATTTTGGATCAAAATTGTAGCAACTTCACTGAGAACGATTACATTTTATTCGTAAATCAACTGCTACTGCTGTGGTACTATTGGATACCGAACAAGGTGTGCTTTTGAGAGGAGTATCGGTGTGTTCAAATACCCATTCATATGACGAGTTACCTCCTGATCCGGGAGAAGATTTTTGAGTTTATACGAAGCCGAAAAGGGTTGATTCTCTGCTGAAAAGAACTAATCTAGCTGCGAGAGTGCGTTTCAAAGTCCAACGAAGGAGAAGCAATGTGGTTGAACACGCAATTGAGTTGTTAGATGGGTATAACTGCTGTAACATGCTGAAACCGATTTCAGATCAGTCCAGAAGCTGTCCAGCAGATGTTTTAACTGATGTGATGGGTGTTGGAAGCTTCCTTGATCCGGGAGGGACTGATTTACAAGAATTTGGAGGAGCTAAGCATTCGTTGCTGCTGTGTGATGTTGATGAATGCAACGTCATTACAAACATTGGTGGAAAAATGTTAGAGGTCGTGCATCATTGCGAAGTTAAAATCCAAGCTGGTTGTGATGACAGGAATTATACATGTTACAAGCTACATGATCTGGATAAGCTGGGACTGTATGGACATGATCTGGTGCAGATCCTGTGTGTGTTGAGGGTGATCAGCAGGGGTGTTTCGGAATGAAAAAATCATATGCATAAGCTTCAATATCTTCTCAATGTTTGGATGGAAAAGATCAATGCAACACCAAGGATAAATCTAGCTGAAATTGGAGTGTATATCAGCAGCCCAGAGTGGAGCAGAACATCTCAGATGGAGTTTTCAGCTGATCAAGAGCTGGGTTGGTACCTTCATTTGTTATATCTGTTACTCATGCTTGTATTAGCTGGTAATAAAGCAAAGCTCGATTATTTGGTGCACAATTGGTGTCGGGATAAGTTTGGGAGCCCAAAAAGTTAGCTGTTCACATCACAAAAGGAGAACTGCAGCATTAGCAAAGTTGTTGGGCAAGTTTTGGATGTTCAAGTTATGTCAGTGTACACTTGGCGTTCAACAAGGGTTTATGAACTCCTAATTCGTGTGTTTTATGCAAGAGAATGGAAAGTCGTGGCTGGAATTTTGAATTCTTACAAGTTTATTCTCAAGATTCCATTAAAGGACGTTTTGAAGGTTGCATCTTTTTGGGGAGATTCTTCACTGTCAGTTATAAATAAGCTGCTCAGATTTGTTTTGGTTAATGCTATTGTGTCTTTTGGAAGGTGTAATAACTGGTTCACCTCAAGTAGTTTCCATATGAACCAAAATCGAGCTGCATTATGCTATCATGAATCGCAACAAGTTAGCACTACTGCATTACTGGACTCTGCATCAACTTCGGTGCATTTGGAAAGCAATCAAGGATTTATTGAGCATGTCATCAGTTGGGTTATTAGGTGGTTGTGTGAGCTGAATAAGCTGAAAATCATTGTAGCAGAGCATGTTAAATCAGCAAGGAATCAAGTTCTAGTAGCTAATATGCAGTTTAGGCATGCCGATCGGCAAGTTCAGAATGAAATAATTCTGTTTTAGAGCTGTTCGAACTGCATTTGTGAATGTTTACAAGCAGAATTTAATGTTTGTTTCTCTTGGTTTGGGTTTGGAAGGCCTCCCGAGGTACTCAAGGACTTCATATGCACTTTAATGGAGACAAAGATATACAAAATCAGTAGTATAGCTTACTACATGCATAAAAACAGAATTGTCTCTGCATTTGGGGAATTTCAGCAGCGAGTCTGGGTTTTGAGCTATGTTAACTGCAACAGGAAGGGTTCGGAATGTGTTGGTGATGTTTGGTTTGATCGTAGCAGACCTCTTGAAGAGCATTATGTTCTCAAACGCAGACATGGCATCGCGATAAATTGAAGTGCTTAGGGGTCGTCTCAGCTGCAGATTTCAGTACTTCATCACTTCAGATGTATTTTCTTAGGCAACAAGTTTCTTCATTGTCACAATTCTCTTCTATTCTTAAGGACAAGAATGTTTTCAAGAGGAAGGGAATGTTATGATTCGAGAATCCGAGGCATGAAGATTAGGGTGGCTGAGCTGTTGTCCAGCTGCTAAGTTGCTGCTGTAGTCTTGTCCTGCTGCTATGTGTTGCTATTAGCTATTGTTAGTTGCTCATATGCTGCTGCTACGGGTGTTTGTTGCTGTTAGGATGTTGTTAGTCTAGTATATGATGTAGTAGCTTGGTCTTAAGCTTCTTTACTATAAGGTAGTGGTTGTATCAAGTGCATTTCCTGCATTACGGTGCTGCTGCGTGTGCTGTGCTGCTGATGGAGTTGAGTAGTTAAGTTTTAGTTAAAATGTAATAGCTTTAGTTTTAGATATTTCTAAATACTTCCCAAGTTGGTTAGTACTTGTGTGGCTAGATTCAATGCATTAGGCTCATACTATGTAAGTAGTATAAATACGGGGTATTAGCTTGTAATTCATAACTTTTGATGAATGAATTGATCTCATTTGATTTCTCTCTCTATTTTCTCATCTCTTTTCCCTTCTTCCTCATATAAACTCTATATTCTTTCTCATCTCATACTCTCTCTATCCCAACCAAGTTAAGGTTCAAGACCTAATCTTCGAAAACTTTACAGTAAGTTACTTGACTTCCTGCATGCTGTCTACTTCCTGTCAACCAAATAAGAGACAAAATTTGTACTTCCCACAAATTTCTACTTCTTTCTTGTATACCAAAAATAGTTTATCATGTTCATCATCGTTGTTTTCTCAAGCGAGGTCCAACTAGTATAGTTGAATTTTTCTTGTTTTCCCAACTATGGTCATTTCGTTTCAAAATGTGCGAGGTACATTTGTAGCCTTATTTAGGGGTGTGCGTTTGATGCAAATTACGAAGGAAAATTTGCAAATAGATTGGCTTTGATACCAACTGATGCAAATCGTCAAATTCCCAGAAGGGAAAAGGGGAAGGATTCATCAGCCTTCCTTAATTCTTATTGCTAAAGTAAGAAAAGGATAAGGGATTGATAGAATTCAATCTTAATTCTCACCTATAGAATTAGAGAGAAACAAAAAAATAACTCAAATTACTCAAATCAAAGCTTCCAAAAATGAAAAAAAAATTAATGGCCTCTTTAAGGCACTCCTGTAAGCCTACTTTTAATTTAAATTGAACTCTAAAAATGAATCATATTCTAACTCTAACTAAACCTAATATAGTCCTAATTCTAACTCTAACTAAAGCTAATATAATCCTAACATAACTCCAAAGATCTAATCCTAATTACATGATTTAGAAAAATAAATCCCAAGAAATAAAATATTAATTAAGCAGAAGACCTAAAAGCTTAAAAATAGTTAATTAAATCCTAATTAAAATAAAATAACACTCTCATTGCTACCTAACTAGGTTACAATTATAACCATTCTTGAGCTCCTATTCTCTCTTTTTTTGCCTCGATCGAGTTATTTTCATCCCTATTTACAGCAATCTCGCCTGCTTGAATATAATTCATCTTGAAATTATACCAATTAGCCTTGTTGGTGGATGAAGAGAACCCCAAGAAAAATGAACCATTTCCAATTTACAAGTTGGACTTTTTGGGTGTAGGGGTGCCTTAGTTGGTGCTCATTATAACGGTACGTTGGATGATATTTTTTGTGGAGACAATGAGGGTGGATGAATGAATGAATTTTTTGAAGAAGCTAATGGTGGTGGTTGAGATCCAATGTGGTGGTGTTCATGGATGATAGGAAAAATTAGTGTTGATGGCTGAGATGAAAGTGGGTTCATTGGTGGTGGCGGCATTTGGACGTCATTATTCTCAATTTCATCCTTGTCATATATGGGCTCATCAAAAATTGGTGGTGGGAAAATTCAAGTTCGGCCGCTTCTTATATGGTAAAAAAAGGAACATACCCAGTGCCTCAAGGGCTCCCGCCTACACAGGGTCTAGGAGGGACGGATGTACGCAGCCTTCCCCCTTCAGGGTATTAACCTGAAGAGAGGCTATTTCCCAGTGCCCCCAACCAGAGGGTGAGGACTTCCCAAGAGGTCACCCATCCTGGTACTACTCTCGCCCAAGCACGCTTAACTTCAGAGTTCTAATGGGATCCGGTGACGGCGTGTTGGTGCCCTCTTTGGTTGCTTCTTATATGGTAAATATGAGATTCATATTTTTGGGTGGGTGGAGCATAACTGGGGCGATTGGGGGTGTCGGGTGGTGATTGGCTGCTGGTTTTGTTGCCTTTGGGTGGTGAGGGATTGGTGGAGTAGGTGATGTTGCGAGGAGTGTTTTAGTACTGCTTGTGGTTCCACGTGGTGGTTCGTGGTGGTTCTTGAGGCCAAAAGCTAGAGGTCGTGGTGGTGGAGGTACTTGGGTTAAGTTGTTGGTAAAGTGTAAACGGTTTAAAGGAAGAGGGTGGTGGCGGTGCAAGTTAAAAGGACGATTGATGATAGTGGTTGTCGAAGCTTTCCTCTGTGCTGTCTCATAACCCTCACCTCTGCACGAGTTCGAGATAGCTAACAAAGCCGGATAACCGCTTGTTTCATCCTCAACTTGAGTCACTACAATCTCACTTCCACCTCTTGAAACCTTCTTTCAGTTCGACAGGTATAATTGTCATCAAAGTCATTACTCTTGTACATGTCACTTACAAAGGTGTATATCAGTCTCCCACTAGCCATGATAGAAACATTGTGTGCTTTGACACCAACTGATGCAAACTAAAGCAAATTTTCAAATTAGTTGGCTCTGATAAAAACTAATGCAAAGTGCCAAATTGCTGAAAGGGAAAAGAAGAAGGATCAACAACCTTCCTTAATTCTTATTGCTAAAGCATGGAAAGAACAAGGGTTGATTGGGTTCAATCTTAATTCTTAGCTATAAAATAAGAGAGAAACAAAGAAATAACTCAAATTAATCAACACAAAGCTTCCGAAAATAAAAAAATTCTAATGGCCTATTTATAAGCACTTCTGTAAGCTTACTTTTAATTTAAATTGAACTCTAAAAATCAGTCATATTGTAACTCTAACTAAACCTAATATGGCCTTACATAACTGAAAGCTCAAATCCTAATTATATGATTTAGTAAAATAAATCCCAAGAAATAAAATATTAATTAAGCGAAAGACCTAAAAGCTAAAAAACATTAATTAAATCCTAATTAAACTAAAATAATACTCTTGTTGCTGCCTAACCCCGTTACAATTCTAACCATTCTTGAGCTCCTAATATCCCCTTTTTTTGTTTTGATCGAGTTATTTTCGTCCCTATTTACGTTAGCATGTTAGTAGGGCAGTTTAAAATCAGCCCAAATTGAAAAACCCAATTGGGCCTCATTCATTTTGAGATCAGATCGGACTAATATAACAATTTGATCCTCAATCTTTAATTTGTACTTATTTTGGGTTTTGATCTGGTTTGGTCCAAATTCGAAAAACCTCGACTAAATCAAAATCCAATCAATGTTGTTGTTGTTGTTGGTCTACTCTTTTTTTGATTTTAAGTGGAATTAGACTATTTCATGCTTGTAATAGTTGGGCTTAAAATTACCTAAAATTTATCCTACACATACCTTAACTCTAAATTTGAATTTGTCATTTGCAAGTTGTTCTATATTTCACTCTCTCTCTTTGAATTTATGATCTGCTATTGCTGTTTTTATTTATTTACTTTTTGATCTGCAATTGATTTTAGTGGCAAAGGAAGAAAGAAAAATCATGCAAATTTCAAAATGATCCTTAGTGGGTGTTGCATTTGGCAAGTGAGTTATGAACATTTCACATTTTAACATTTCTTTTATTCTTAATGTTTATTTTTTTTTGTAATTATTGTTCTTTTCTATTAAACGACATTAAAGTTTCTAGAATTGACAAAATATTCTAAATTGTACTTACAATATAAGGAAAAAAAAAAAAAGAACTGATGATTAAAAGATCTTTCAAAGTAAAGGAAAAAGATATGAGATCATTGATAAGTCTAGGGATGACCTCAGCACCTCGAATGTGGCCATTAATGAAATCCTAGGAGTCACTACAAACCTGAGGGGGTCATTCTAGTTGGAATTACTATTGACAATTTAAGTAGGCTAATAGCCTTTTTCATTGTGGATGCTACCTCAAGCTATAACAGATTGCTTGGAAGGGATTGATCACTACATGGCAATGATTCATTCATTCTTCATTACACTAGTTCATGGTTTTCTAGAATCATAAGATATATGAGGCTGCTGTGACAATGACAAACCATTTATGACTTACTCGAACTTCGTAGAGGTCAGATTCTACAAAGGAGTCAGCCCTATGCGAGTTAATAGGATAGCACGCCTTGAAGCTGGAAGGAATGGTGCCTAACCATGTGATGACTCTACCTCCATTAAGGGTCCACTAACTGTGGCAGGCATCGATAAAGTATAGATCGAATCTTTAGGCTTTGGCATTTGGAGATTGATGATGACCTTGATGAATGAGGGGGAAACTCCAAGAGAAGCAACAAGAGGACTCCCAATTGAAGAGACTTGTCACCTCTAGCTAGAGGCTTGGCGAGTGGTGTCCTCGACAGTTATAAAATTGATATTTTTACAGAATAAGGATTAGATTTTGGCAGAACAACTTGATTCCTTTGGCAATGGATGTGAAGTCCAAGCTATTCCGAAGAAAGAGTTGGAATTGTCTGAACTGAGAATGGTGCGTGCCAAAATGGATAATCTGGAAGCCCAGCTTTAAGTACCGATGGTAGAGGTTAACTTCAAGAGCAAAGAGAAACCAAGGCCAACTTCTGTGGGTTGACTAATCTCTGCTAAGTAGAGGAAAGCTTACATTGATTTGTTACCAGACACATAGATTGCTTTGCATGAGAGTATCATAAGATGTCGGGGTTCAATAGAAGGCTACTTGAGCACTAGCTTCGAGTTAATCTTAAAGCCAAACCTATTATTCAGGCTTAAAAAGCAGATGTCCCAAGAACTTATTGATGGCGTCAAGCAAGAAATTGATAGATTCCTCAAGTCCAAATTTATCAGTACATCCAGGCATGCTAAATAGCTAACCAACATTGTGCTGATAATTAAGAAAAGGGGGAAGAATAATGGTCTACATTAGTTTTACGGTCCTAAATGGAACTACACCTAAGAATGAGTGCTCCACAGGTGGCCTGGTTTTTAACTCTTGCCTAAGGTACGAGGCATTTTCCTTTATGGATGGGCACTATGAGTATTACCAAGTGATGATTACCTTGGTCAACACCCACCAAATAGGGTGTAGGTGTCCAAGGTCGATAGGTACGTTTGAGTGGGTAATGATGTCGTTTGGGCTCAAAATATTGGCATTGCCTAGCAACGGGCCATGAACATGATTTTTTATGGGTTGATTGGTAAAACCTAGATGTTTATAGTAACAATATCATAGTCCAATTTGAGACCAAAGCTGAGCATCTAGCTAACTTCAAGAGCACATGCTTGAGGATGTGAAGGCATAACCTCAAGATAAACCCTCTAAAAGTACGTTTGGAGTATGAGTTAGCAATTTCTTAGGCTTTCTTGTATATCAAAGATGGATCAAATTAGATTTAAATAAGGCTAAAGCCATTCAAGAAGCGAAGACACCTTCCGAAAAGAAGGAGCTTTAGAGGTTTCTTATTTAACTTAATTTCCTAAGGCGTTTCAACTTAAATGTTGAAGGAAAAATCAAAGTGTGCTCGCCACTATTGAAACTAAAATTTAAGATAAATTTCAAGTGGGAAAAGCAACACCAAAGGGAATTTGAGGCCATGAAGGAGTACTTAACCAAGCCCATTATTATGATTCTTCCCAAGCAAGTCTCAAGTGAGTGCACAAGCTATTTCGTCATAACATAATAAGAAATGATATGAACAAGTTGTATTTTATCTTAGCCATCGTCTAACTAGTTCTTAAATAATTTGTACTTTCATCATAAAGTTGTATCTATCATTGTATTTTGCACAATGCTAAGGGAAGACAATATAATTTAGCCTTCATGATTTATGTCATTTCTCAAACGAGTGTGTTAAAGTATATGTTAGGCAAACAATAAATTAGAGGAAGATTGAAACAATGCCCAAATTGATATGTATATGTGTCTCAAAAGTTTCTGAAATAACACACCTTTGCGAACTTTTTTGTGGACCATCCCGACTTAGAAGAGGTGAGCTCCTTCGAGAAGGTGGAAGACTTAATTGTTGAGATTGTAACTTGCAAATTGTAGTTTGGCGGCTCAAGGACCAAGTCCAGTGTTAGAGTAGGGATTATGTGTTGGAATTGGTGTACTAAAAACCCAATTAGTTAGTTTTAAATATTAAATAAATAAAATTATTTTATTTATTTATTGTTTAATTATGTTTTACGAGTCAAAATATATGTGTGATTGTTTTTCTAAAACATTCCATGAGATTGACGTAGTCCAAGATGACATGTCAAGTTTAGTTTAAATGGTCAATGAGACTGAACCACATATAAACATAGATCAAACTAGTGATATGTTGTCCAAGTATGTTCATAGTCAGTGATACGTTTGGACAACTTGTCTGATAAGATTATAATATAATATTTTAGATAACTTGTCTTAGTTGTGTGGATAGGGGTTCAAAAGTATTATGTTAGTGTTGTCTATATGATTGGAACACTGAGCATGATCACCCGAATTACTTGTTTCTTAACTACTATCAGAAATAATTGATTCTGTAAGACAATAACTCTAAATCCATTAAATATTTGAACTCGTGCATAGATTGTTCGTTACTTTGATGTGCTAGAAGGATTAGTCACAACGCGTTGACTTGAATCTTACATGTGTTGGGTAACTGTAAGATGTGTAGTGGGAACAGTTGTTCTACGTGGAATCTATAATCTCTAATGACATAAAGATGTCCCGTTAGTTGATTCGTAAGCATACGAACAGATTCTATAATCTTTGGCCAAAGTATCCATATGTTTGACATTTGGAATTAGTACAGAAATTGTTTCTGTATTATTGAATTGGTCGAGAAGGGCGAGTCGGGAACTATGGTGAAGGTTGTGAGAAAAATAATGATAGTAAGTTGTTTTTGCTCACGGATATCTAATTGAGGAGTTGATTGTCATAATAAAAGTTATATGGTAATTTTTGAGTGAATATATTTTATTCTAGTGTGTTGTAAAACTTATTTAGTATAGTTAAGTTTTACTAAATAGTAATCAATTGTTATCATGAGATGATAATCAGATTTGACTCATTTGGAGCTAGGGTTAGATTATCCCCGAGGTCCCTTCGCAAGCCTCAACTCAAACATTATTTGAAAATATTTAAAATGAATTCATGAGATGAATATTTATTTATGAGATATATAAACTTTTATGACAAACAAATATTCATGAGATAAATATATGATATCATAAATTATATCATGATTTAAACACAAAAAAGGAAGACGCATTATAATAAGAAAGCCTGCACGTGCAGTACACGCTCGGAGCCAAGCCCAAGCTTAACCAGAACTGGTGCGTGAGTGTCACACGCCAGAGTCACATTTTGGTGCTGGCCGGACAATGCTACATGCCTGCCCGTACACACTCTGGACACGGCTTATTTTAAGCTAATGTCAGCCTAAGCTTTGAATTATAAATATACGCGATATTTTGAATTTTTTATTAAATTGGCATAGTTTTGAAAAAAAATTACCAAAATAGCACATTTTTAAAAATATTTACCAAAATGGAACCATTTACTGTAGCTCGTTCAACGTACGCCGTCTTTTTGATTGTCACGTCATCTACCACATATACTGGACACACATTTTTTTTTTTTTTTTTTTACTTTACAGAAGCATAGCTAATTTGTATTCTAAAAACTATTGCATTAAAACTATTTTACATAAATAATTTAAAATTTTCAAAAAAAGGTATACTAACTTCATCGTGACATTGTATGTGTCATCTTTTTTATTGTCACGACATCTACCACATATTCTTTTTGGTTGTCTTGTTATTTTTTCAACTAATTGTCCTAGTCACTTATAACTAGTTGATATCTTTCATGGTCCTTTTCTAAATAATACTTTTCTTCTTGGTCGTTTTTGAAAAGTATGTTACCCTTACTGTGTATGATATCATATTTGAAAACTTTCACCACTTATGTTTTCATCCAAAAAGTAATGCATAATTTTCATGTATATAATATTGGCTCAACAAAAATTTAACAAGTACCTAAATGATGAAATGACCTGTATATATTATCGTTATTATTCACTATATTAAATATAATAAATAGAAAGTAAAATACATTCTCAATGTCCCAATGGTACCCTGAAGACTATAATTAACAGGAACATACCCAGTGCCTCTAGGACTCCCGTCTACACAGGGTTTGGGAGGGTCGGATGTACGCAGCCTTCTCCCTTCAGGGTGTTAATTTGAAGAGAGACTGTTTCCAAGTGCCTCCAACCTGAGGGTAAGAACTTTCCAGGAGGTCACCCATCCTGTCACTGCTTTCGCCCAAGCACGCTTGACTTCGGAGTTTTAACGGGATCCGGTGACGGCGTGTTGGTGCCCTCTTTGGTTGAAGACTATATTTAATACAGTGAATAATAACGATAATGTAAACAGGTCATTTCATCATTTAGGTATTCGTTAAATTTTTGTTGAGCCAATATTATATACATGAAAATTTATTACTTTTTGGATGAAAATATAAATGGTGAAAGTTTTTAAAAATGATATTATACACAGTAAGGGCAACATACTTTGCAAAAATGACCAAGAAGAAAAGTATTATTTAGAAAAGGATTATGAAAGGTATCAACTATTTATAAGTGACCAGGACAATTAGTCAAAAAATAATATGACAACCAAAAAGAATATGTGGTAGATGACATAACAATCAAAAAGATGACACATACAATGTTATGATGAAGTTAGTATACTTTTTTTAAAAATTTAAAAAATTATTTATGTAAAATAGTTTTAATACAATAATTTTTAGAATATAAATTAGCTGTGCTTCCGTAAATTTTAAAAAAAAAAAAAAACTCTTCACTGGACGTATGTCGTTACAAACGGCGTACGTTGAGCGAGCTACAGTAAATGGTGCCATTTTGGTAAATATTTTTAAAAGTGTGATATTTTGGTAATTTTTTTTCAAAACTATGCCAATTGGGTAAAAATTCCGATATTTTTCAGAGAAAAATTTTAAGATCCAAAGGGTTTTGGAACTTGATTTTCTCGCACAACGAAAATCCGAAATATTGTTTTTAGGGATTTTCTAAATTTATTGCTTAGCATAATTTTTCTGAAATTTTTTTTTTCAAAAAGATTCAAAGGAAAATTTTTGTTCTAAATTTTTCCTAAGTTAAATATTTTTGGGAGCTCACACTCTCGATGCTGGAATAAGTCAATGCGAAAAAGACCTTGCGGTGCCAAGTTATTATTCTTCTAATTTCACACTTCAGGTATATCGAGTTAAAATATATTATATTTAATTTATTTTTCTTTATTTCATTTATTCTACATACTATATTTATACTTGGCTTATTTAATAATTTTTGATTTTCAAATATGAATCTATTGAAGTAAGATTTAGATTTAATTAAAATTTTTAATTAGATCGAGGCCTTAGATTTAAAATTGAGAATTTTAAATTCGCTTTTCCATTGTGCTCAATTTAGGGAATATTTTTGAAATAGGTTCCCCTTATTATTGTCGCCCCAGGAATGATCGCTAAATTACCAATCAGTTTGTACTGAGATTGTTTAAATATTAATAGAATTTAGTGGGAGGGTCTAGTGATGGGGCTTAAGACCTTTGGAAAGTTCCAATACTTCAGTGGTACTTTGAAGAAGTATTTCTATAGTTTGAGGCCATTTGAGAAAGTTAACCAAGGTGAAAACACGGGTGTTATTGCTTATAATCTTTCTCAGTTGGCTTCAGGATATAAGTTGTCAAGGACCTGGTTTGAGGAGTCTATTAGATCTAAGAACCTAAATAATGTGCTTGTTGTGATTGAAACCATGGCTTTCAAATGCAAGTTTTTGGATGACGAATACATCATGACAAAATGCCTCGAAGTAATGGCAGCTTCACCAACGAATTATGAGAATCAAAGGAAGCCCATCATTGAGTATTTCTAAAAGGAAGTTAAAAGTAAGAGTGTATAAGTATCACCTAGACGATATTGGTAAACTTTAAAAGATATATGCTAGCGGGATTTTCCTAGGTGTCTAGGCTTAGATAATGCTATGGTATGGTAGAGGTTCACGAAGGGAGTTTTGATTCCCAATTGGCTAGAAAAAATGTATTTTATGATTAGGTGCTACAACTACTACTGAGCCATTATGACGGATGATTGCTTTAGGTATGACAATGGTTGTAGAGTTTACTAGAAATACTAGCATGTCCCTCAAGTGTCCACATCTAAGATGCATGTAATAGTTAAACAAGGGCACATGAGAGGTTGGGCTATGGATTTTATAGGGGAACTCAATTCCTCATCGAGTAAGCAACACTCGTACATTTTGATAGATATAGATTATTGAGGAAATATTCAAAAAATACTTCCTTAAACTAATAAATACGACAGCAAAAAAGTTTATATCTAATTTAAATTAGACTATCTACTCTCATATGCTCATAATGACATAAAAATATTTAATAAACAAATGCGTGCTAAAAAAAAATTGGAAAAGTGAAAAATAAATGAGAGCAAAAAAAAAAAAAAATGAAAAAAGCTAGAAAGTTCTGATGAAAATAAAACCAAGTTCTAGTTGTAAAAAATTCTTGAGACCTTTAAAATCTTCTTCTAGTATTCTCTTTTACACCTAAACGGTGGGCTCTAAAAATATTTAAGAAAAAAATTTCAAAAATTATCTCTCTGTAATGTTTCTCTCAATAATAGCTTTTGATTTCAAAAAAACTAAATCCAGAATTCAATACCCAAGACTTCCATATAAATAGTGTATTTAGACAGAAGCTAAATCATATATTACAAGTTTAATTCTTTTTTGTTTAATAGTAGAGGTTATAAGCGTATAGTTCTTGTTCGGGCCTCTCGGTCTCTTAGAGATGGCCTTGAAAGATTAAAGAAGCAAGCTGCCAGAGCTATTGTTTGGGAGGCCAGCTTAGAGATGGACAGTGATCTTAGTGGTGCCTCTTCAAGTGTTGATTGCCCGGGGGGTTTGTGGGGGTTGTCCCATAACAACCGCCTCTAAAGCCATGAGTATGACCTATTAGAGCTATCAGGGTCTAGGGCGTGCCTTGACAGTTCAGATGCTCAGGGAGCTCTCCCAGGTCTACAAGCCAAACAACCTATTTTTGTCTGAAACTAAATAGAAGTCAGAGTATGTCATAGGAACGTTAAGCAGGTTGAATTTTACTAATGCTTTATTGCTGAACCCGTGGGACTGTTTGGCGGCTTGACTATTGGGTGGAATGAAGAAGTCCAACTTCAGGTTGTGAACTCTTCTAGTAGATGGATAACTACTTGGGTTGATGTGGCTGGTAGCTTAAAAAGATGGTTTCATATTTTCGTCTATGGAGAACCGACAACTAACAGAAAAGCTTTGTTTTAGGAGGATTTTTCTAGGATTTTCTCATAATTCAGTGGTCCATTTGCTTTGTCCGGGGATTTTAACGCTATATGTTCATTATCTACCAAGCTTAGTTACTCAGTTTCGGCCTCCAAAATTGACCTCCTGGGAAGGGTCTTTGAAGAGCTCTAATTAATTGAGATCGATTCAAGGGGGAGCTTGTGAGGGAAATAATTGATAAAGTTGCTGTTAACTACGAATGGCTTGCCTTATTCCAACATGCAGAAGTTCTCCTCATGCTCGCCATAGGGTTAGATCATTCCCCTCTTATTCTCCTCCTTGAGGGCCTGCCCAACAAACCCAAGCCCTCATTTAAATTTTAGTCTAAATAGCTCATTGAGGAAGATTGTGCTGAAGTGAATAATAGGGTGCGGAATGAAGATGTGAGAGGGTCGACATCGACCGTGTTAGTGAAAACACTCCGTGCTGTTATGAGTAAGCTTATGGGTTGGTGGGAAAAAGAGAATGATGAATGAATTGTGGGCTAAACTTACGGACCTTCAGGGACAATTGGGCAATGATGATTCCAAGGATCAAGAAAATTTCCTCAAAAGTCAACTTCAAAAATTTTCGGAAGCGGAGGAAAGGCATTGGCATCAGAGGTCCTGAGTAAATTGGTTGAAATAAGATGATAAAAACACAGTTTTTCCACATGATTGCCCTTAAAAAAAAAAAAAAATTTAACTCGATTATGATACTTAAAGACCACCAGGGAGATTGGGTGGAAAATGCAAAAGACATATATGACATGGTGATGCAACATTTTCCCTCTATTTTTACTGCTTGTGAAGGAGTTAACATTGAGGAAGCAACCTGATCTGTCCCGAGGCTTGTAACTGATCATGTTGGGTTATATATGGAGCCTGGTTGTATTGGGTCTGGTTTATTAGAAATAGGATTGGGCCAATCCTATTTAGACCCATGGCACACTCGGGTTTTAGTGTGGTGGCTCTATACATTAGGGTTGAGAGTTAAAGGTTTGCGACGATTGAAAGTTGAGAGACGTCTCATGTAAACTCTAATTGAAATAAAGAAATTATCTTGCTCCCCTCCATGGATTTAGGCTTCGCCTAAACCATGTAAATTTAGGTGTTTTCCTCTATCCCCTTTTGTGTTTGATTGTTATGGTTTGTATATTCCGTGGGTGATCTTAACATAGATGGTATCAGGAGCCCTTCAATTGGTATCAGAGCTCAGGTTCAGAGCTTGGGTTGAACCTAAATCAAAGGTTTAATGGCCAGTGAGAGATGACAATTGGTCCATAACGTCAGTGGTGAAAATTCCAAATGGTGGTTCTGGTGGTGACCCGATCTCAACGGTACAAGCACGGTAATAGTTAATTCAGGTAGATCATGGGTTAGATCGGTAAACTTAAGGTGTAAACTACAAGTGGTTGATTCAGGTAGATCTGATGGTGCCCCAGTTGGAGTGATGAGTTGTGCCTTTGTTAAGAGATGGTGACTGAACAATAGTGGTGGTGATTTTGGTCCAAGTGGAGGATTAACAGACTAGATCGATGTACCTGAGTATTAGATCTGATGGACCCAGAGCAAATCGGAGTCGGAGAAGATAGTTCAAAAGTCGGTGGGAGTTCCGGCGGGGATGCGTGGTTGTGAGTGTGCCTGACAAAGGCCGGAGGTGGTTCACGCGGTGGTTCGTGGCTCGAAAGCAAAGACGACGACCAAGAGCTTGACCGCGGTGTTGCAAGCCTAGGTAGCGACGGAGAGGAACCGAAGGTTGGTGGCCTGAGCGACAGCCGACGGTGATTCACACCGATAGTCGCGGTGGCCTGAGGCGAGCCACAGAAGTCTTCGGTGGTCGTCGGAGTGGATTGTGCGGTCTGTGAGCGAAGGCGGCGGAGCTAGGTTGCCGGAGACTGTTGTTGACAGAGGAGACCCACGGAGGAAGAAGCATCATGATAGTGCAAATTTGTTTAATTTAAAATTAAGGTTTTCATGTTAGGTCAATAGGTTATTTGACCGGGTTTGAATAACCTAATTGGGTTGGGTCTTCGTATTATTATTAGATCTAAATTTAAAATTCTAGGGTGTTTTAGTGTGATAATGGTAAATAATCCAACCAGGCACCAAGTGGAAGAATTGTTAGGTTATGTGTGGAGCCTGGTTATATTGGGTCTGGTTTATTAGAAATAGGATCAAGCCAAACCTATTTAAGCCCATGACATATTAAGGTTTTAGTATGGTTGCTCTATAAATACACAGAAATGTGTATTTTACCATTAGGGTTGAGAGTTAAAAGGTTCGAGAGAATTGAGAGTTGAGAGACGTCTCATGTAAACTTCAATTGAAATAAAAAAATTATCTTGCTCCCCTCTATGGATGTAGGCTTTGGACGAACCATACAAATTCTGGTGTTCTCCTCTATCCCGTTTTGTGTTTAATTGTTACTTCGATTTATGGTTTGTATATTCCATGGGTGATCTTAACATAAATGGTATCAGGAGCCCTTTAGATCAAATAAACGATCTCTTATGTGCTACTATGTCTTTGGAAAAGACCAAAGAAGCAGTTTTTCAGCTTGGGAGCCTTAAAGCCCCAGGCCCAGACGGATTTCCGAGTAATTTCTACTATGAATTTGGAATATTGTTGGTAACTATGTTTCTCATGCAGTATCTACTTTTTTTTGAAAATAGAAGTATGCTTAGTGGTCTTAATGAGACTGATCTTGTTCTCATTCCCAAAACAAATACGCCGGAGGGTATGAATCAATATAGGCCTATAAGCTTATGCAATTTTGATTATAAAATCATAGTCAAAATCATATCAAATAGGCTTAAAGCCCATTATGAATTATCCCATCACCCCATATCAAGCCGTATTTTTTCAAAATAGGAAAATCCAAGATAATATTAGTGTTGCTCTTGAAGCCTTTCACGCGATGAGATTAAAGAAGAGGGGCATTATGGCTCTTAGGTTGATCTCTCAAAGGCCTATGATCAAGTAAATTAAAAATTTTTGAATGTGTCTTGACCAAATTCGGATTTTGTTACAAATTTGTGAATTGAATTATGCAATGTGTGTGCTCGGTTTCGGTAAGTTCAATTGTTAATGGATCTTGTTTGACAAAGTTTAAAATTCAAAGAGGGTTACATCAAGGGGACCCTCCTTCCCCTTAACTATTTATTTATGTGATGGATACTTTTTCAAGGCTAATTCTTGAAGCTGTGCAAAATGGGTCTTGGACTCCTTTTTATATTAATCATCGTACTTACCTGATTTCTCATTTATATTTTGCTGATGATTGTATTCTATTTTTTGAGGCAAATATGCCTTCTTGCTTTATGGTTAATGAGGTTACTAACCTTTTTTTGTGGTGCTTTAGGGCAAGAAGTTAACTTTTCTAAATTCCAAGCTTTCTTTTCCTCCAATGTGGATCTAGAAAATAAATCAAATTTTTTGAACTTTTTTTGGGGTTGAGCCCTTGAGTATGGAGGAAAAGTATTTGGGGGTCCAATTATTTTGGGTAAGGGGGGAAAAAAAAAGCTTTATCATACTTAGTGGATCAGGTCAAGCATCAAATTAAAAGCTGGTCATAGTCTCTGTTATCTCACGCAGGAAGAGGTCCTTATTAAATTAGTTTTATCAGCTATTCGTATGTATATAATGCATTGCTTTAAAATTCCTCGTTCTTTCTATCATAAAATATACAGCCTAATTGCTAGATATTGATGGAAGAGGGAAGTGGAAAAATGTCGTACGGTCCATTGGGCCCTATGGCACTTGATTTCCCAACCTAAGATAGCCAGTGGTCTTGGGCTTAGGGATTTTTAGGGCCTATATATATCACTCTTGGGTAAGCAAGCTTGGTGATTACTTAATAACAAGGATGCTTTTTTGGCCAAGGTGATAAATGGTGTTCATTGTTTCTTTAGAGCTTCGATGGAAAATAATCCATTGTGGTGGTGGAGGAGCATTTTAGCGAGTAAAAATTTTGTTCATAACAATTTAATTTGGTTCATTGGGGACGGACACTCTGCTAGAATATGAGAGGACATGTGGGTACCCTCTATCCCAACACCTTCTGTTCCATACTTAAGTATGAGTTCTGCCTAATCCAAGTATGTTTCTAAGCTTATTTGGGCTGATGTTCGAAGATGGGATATTCCCAAGCTCAAACAATACTTCTCTTCAGAAATGGTCTAAAAAATTTCCATGATCCCTATTGGGGGCACTAACATAAAAGACTCCATAATTTGGAGTGGATCATTTGATGGTACATATTTAGTGAAGAGGGGCTATGCCTCTTGGAACTCTTTTTACGCAAAGGTGGATCATAAGGGGAAATCTTTCCTTTCCTTGGAGCTTAAGCCAACGATGGCTCGCATACAGAAAATTCCTTGTCTCCCTAAAATTAAAATTTTCATTTGGAGAGTTTGCAATAATGCTATTGCCACTGAGGAAAATTTGTTCAAAAGACACATAATATCGTCTTAGTTATACCCAAATTGTTCAAACTACTTTGAATATATCGAGCTTGGTTTTTTGGTTTTAAGCCCGAACCGATGGGTTTTCCTAACTTTTGCTCATGGTGGAACTCTCTTTTTTTCAATAGATAGTGAAAAATCGCAATACAGAACCCGGCATCCCACAAAAGCGGGACCCAAGCCACAAAGTGCTGCATACAAGGAAAAACAAAGAGCTAAAGGAAACAAAATGGGTCTCAAATACCAAAGTAACACAACAAAATCCCAAAATTAAGGCCTAGAATAAACCTAAAAGAGGCCCACCCATCCTAGATCAAACAAGAACATATGGCTAGCTCAAATTCTCAAAGTAACATAAATTCCTAAGAGAGCTCTCCCCGATTCTGCAAACTAGCAACCTTCATTAACTTACCAATCCTTCATACAGTCGATATTTATAGCTATATTGTCCTCTGAATTAGGGAAGTCTTAACACCATGCTTTTAACCAATAACCATCTTTATCGACCAAATGATTCCTTCATCACACTACTTTTTATTCTCAAGCACGAAATTGTTCCTTGTACTCCAAAGGACCCATATCACAACAAAGAAGAGAATAACCCATGATTTCATCTAGAATTTTCCTCCCACATAGCATGCCAACTACTATTCAAAGCACTCTTTTACGGTCTTGGGTGCAACCCAAATTAAGTCCCACCAATCTAAGCAAGTGTTCCATACCATCCATGCGTACCTACAATCCATGCATAAGTGGTCTATTGTTTCGACAGTTTCGACGGTCATGGTGGAACTCTTGATTTTTGTTATTTGATGATGTGTTAAATTATACTGCTAGATGAGCTACTTTATGTTGGTGGATATGGAAGCAGAGATGTTCTTCTATTTTCAAAGCTAAGCAACCCGCCCGGCCCCCTTGTGTGGTGCATGATAAAGCTATGGAGGAAGCTAATGCTTATATTCAAGCTTTTGCTCCCCCTCTTAATCGGTTGCTGCAAAGCCTTAGAATGCTTTGGGTTCCTCCCCCTCCTCTCTATCTAAAGATTAATTCAGATGCCACCTAGAAGTGGAATGGTCAAGCTGCTTGCAGTATTGTTGCACGTGATTCTAGTGGCCGAATGAGAGTGGTTGGTGCTGTTCATATGTTTTTGATTCTCCCATGGTTGCAGAAGCTCAAGCTATTAGAAAATTCTGCTTCTTTGCTTTGGCTTACGGTTGGCCTAAAGTTATCATTGAATCAAACCGCTTGGTTGTCATTTTTGCTCTTCGTGATCCGGACAATGATCCTCCATGGTCTATTTTTCCAATTGTCTGTGACATTAGGAGGATTAGTGAACCATTTGATAGTATTTCCTTTTATTGGGTTCCAGGATGTTGTAATGGGGCTGTTTATATTATTGCTAAGATTCATCTTGCTAATTATTGTAATCATTCTTTGGAGTGTTTGGTCTCGGGTGTCCTCGCGCACCTCCATTGCTTAGCCCGCACTTCCTTGGCGTGAGCTTGTTGAGTGGGCTTCTTCTTAGCTCCGTGGCCGTGGGGTGGACCGCATCCTCGCCCGCCTTTGCTTCTCTGCGACGGTGTACATCCTCTGGTACGAGTGTAACCTGATGATTTAGCGTTCTCAGTCCAGACCTTCTGCTCTTGTCATCGAGAGGAGATCACAGGTTTGGATCGCAGCCGTCTCATTGCTGCTCCTACGCTCCGTGGTGCTCATCGCCACACTCAGCTTCTGCAGGAGTGCGGGATTGAGTGTTAGTTTTGTTTGGCTTTCGCTTTGTTTTTTTTGATTGGTCATGTTGACCTTTGATGCTTTAAGCTTTGTTTGGTTTCATACTTTGATTCATTGATGTAGGCCTCTTTGGCCATGACTTGGGGTACGCCCCTCGTAGACTTGTACATATATTTTTTCGTATATGGTATTCCTCACTGACTTACCAAAAAAAGGGTGATCTACCTGATGAACTGAATGTAGTAGTCTCTTCGGAATGTAATGTTTAGTTTCTCGGCATGTGATCGGTTTGTTGTTCCAAAAAAAGTTTAATTCTTTAAAAAAAATTACGAAAAAAAAGAACAACATCAGTGTAGTTACTTTGTTTTTAAATATAGGGCATGCCCGCATGCATGCCTCACCCATCCACTGACCTCATGATTGAACTCAACCAAGCGGCCTAGATCTACGACATAATTTTTTTTTGTGTGTTTTTACCTTCTTTTTTTTTTTTTTTTTTTTCCACCTGTATGTATTTATTTCATAAATATTGTTAAACATCAAAATTTATTCATTTCTTGAATTAATAATCATATCACAAATTAAAATTAAATGTTTCAAATGCTATATATATTGAGGTTTATGAAAGGACCTTAAAATCAATTTAATCCGTGCTACAAATGAGTCAAATATAGTTATCATCACACAATAATATTTGGTTGCCATTTAACAATATTTAGTTACACTTAATACATACTATTGTACTCTAGAATTAAATATAAGAAATTTTTTTTATAGAAAATCACCATTAAAAGTAGTCATTTTCATTTAACCTTCACAATTTTTTAATTTTTCAAGTAATCAACCACCTATATTAATGCCAGCAATATTCTGTTTGCTTTAACTCTTGTCATTTTGTCTTACTGAAAAGATGAAGGAAAACATAACGTATATCAGTTTTAGCTCACTTGGTAAAGCATAAAACTATAAGGTGCCTATATGCATAGGTCCGAATCTCTGGACACACAATCATGTATAGTGGTATTTAAACTTTCACATATGGGTTTATCTCCCCATTTTTTGTATAAGAACATGTAAAATTACAAGTGCACCCTCAACGGAAAATTAAGGACGTCAATATAAGTGGTTGATTGAAAATTTTGAAATTTTGAAGGTGGTTTTTTGAATAATTGAAAAGCTATTGCGGCTAAGTGAAAAATAACTATTTTTTAAGGTGGTTAAAAATATTTATTCAAGAATTCCCATATTGTTATTGTGTGAACAACTGCCAACTCTATTAACTTTAACAATTATCAATATATTTCTCAAAATTTCTCCTTATGCTGTCGAATCGTGCTTTTATAAATTATATGACAGCAACATTCTAAGTGCCCCAAGGGCTCCTGCTTAAGCAGGGTCGGGGGGGGGGGGGGGGGGGGGGGGGGGGGGGGGGGTGATGGATGTACACAACCTTTTTCCCTTCAAGCTGCTATTCTGAAAGGAGGCTGTTTCTGAGAACCCCCAACCTGAGGGGTGCAACACGAGGACTTCCCAGGAGGTCACCCATCTTGGTACTACTCTCACCCAAGTACGCTTAACTTTAGAGTTCTAATGGGATCTAGTACTTGCATATTGGTACCCTCTTAGGTTTTCAAAATTATGTGATATAGGACATAATTTTGGTATCAATGATATTCAGCTGAAAATGGGGTTGCAAGAACTAAATGGTCAACATACTACTCGTGTTTGAAATTGATTATGGCTCATTTGTGCTTGTTACGGGAGCTCGATAGCTTATCGAGTAGAGTTTGAAGAAGATTGATAAGCTTAACGAGTTGAGTTCAAACATGGGGATGCTTGCCTCATTAATGTTGGCGAATAGTTTGATAAGGCTCGTTAAGGGATTGATAGAAGCTCATTAAAAGCTTGATAAGGGCTAGTTAAAAGCTCTTTAAGAGCCCCGTTAACGTTTTGTATTAGCTCAAAACTTGTTCGATAGTGGCTTAATAGGACTCGAATAGCTCAACTCGGTAGTGAGCTCAATATGGTAGCAAAATTACGAGATTGATTTAGCTAGACAAAAAGCACAATTTGGCTTGATAATGAGCTCAAATTGGCTCGATTAGGCTAATAAGTAGACTGGAGCCAATTATTGAACACCCTAAAACCTTATCAATCCAAGCTCGAATAAAGGTTCCAAAGCTCGATAAGAGCTTGGATCGAACTCAAGCTTGATATGGTTTATCGAGCTTGAGTTCGAATAAGGGGGCTCTCAGCTCATCTACACTCCTACTTGAAATACCTTGGCCAAAGATTCATAATTTTCGATCACATGCAAATCAATGCAAGGGATATCTTTATGAGAAGAGACTTTAGATTCCCTATTGAATGTTTGTTCCCGCACTACTATGTAAAAGACCATATGCAACGGTTAAAAACCGCTGCAAATGGACTAAAATCGCTGCATTACATCTAAAGCAGCGGTTCCTGAACCATCGCATGTGTGGCCGTGGCATTAGCCTTTTGCAGCGGTTTTCAAAACTATTGTTGCGGTTCAGAAACCATTGCATTTGGTTTGCTAATGCAGCGGTTTTTTCACCCTAATGCATCGGTTCCTCTATAGCTAATGCAGCGGTTGTTTAGAGCGAATACAACGGTTTGGTAGAGCTAATACAACAGTTGTTTAAGATAATGCAGCGATTTTTTAACGCTAATGCAACGGTTTTTTTAGAGCTAATGCAACAATTTTTCAGCTAATGCAGCGGCTCCTCTATAGCTAATGCAAAGGTTATTTAGAGCTAATACAACGGTTTTGTAGAGCTAATGCAGCGGTTTTTTAGCGCTAATGCAACGGTTTTTTTAGAGCTAATGCAACGGTTTTTTCATCTAATGCATTGGTTATTTAGAGCTAATGCAACGGTTTTTGAGAACTAATGCAGCGATTTGTTAAAAATAATGCAACCGTTTTTTAGGTAATGTAGTGGTTTTGTTAGGTAATGCAACGGTTTGAGATATATTGCAACAATTATTTGAATTAGCACCATTTACTACAGTTGTTAAACGTATAACAACTTTATCATATCAAAACATTCCACAAATCTTGCCCGACAACAGTAAAACTATTAGTAGTCCAAACACAATTTATGGTGTTAATAATTCATCACATCAAAAACCACCAAATCAATTACATTGCTCATAACCATAAAATTCTACATCTACAAAATATATTAAGCACTACATTAAAGCCATAGTTCCAAGTCAATATCAAAAGTGCACACTTCATCCAACCAAATCAAGTACATTGTTCATAATCACAAAATCCACTCTAGGTTCCTTTGGCCATGTGTCGACCAACCTCACCGAGATTCTCAGCACCCTGACAACAAAAACATATAGGATGAGCAAGTTGCAGTACAAGGGCAGTACTAGGGCCTCGTACAGCAAGAGAAATGTTGGAACATATCATTTTGGAGTTTTACATTAAAAAAACATTGAGAAATATGATCATTTTTGAGTTAAAAATAAAAGAAATTCATTAACATACCTCATTTGCAGCACCTGATGAAGGAGCAACATTTCGAGTAGCATTGCGACCATAGGTAATCCTTCTACCAAGGTTTTAAGTACATGGGGATCAAGACTGCTTGTAATGTAAAAGAAGGGGGAAAAAAGGTAAGCTGACTTTAACAATAGGTGAACATTAACTAACAGCACGAAGTTAAGAGAGATATATCAAACTCAAAGAAGCACTTCATACTAAGTAACAACTTCAACAAGAAGATCAGAGACAAAGAACATCGCAGAAGTAATTGAAGTGATAAGATCATTAATCAACTTCCCAAACTCAATTAACATACAACTTCAGTATCGGGTAATCCATTGTCTTTTGCATAGCCTAGTAAATTTACAACCAAACTTTAAGATTAAATTTAAAAAAAAAAACCCAACCTAAAATACTAGCCTCACAAATTGAAGGGGATTAGTCTTGCGGTTGATAATGACACTAATTACCAAAAGAAAACTGGTAATAGTACTCCAAAAGCTTTAATTGCAAAGATTCTTTAAAATTCTCATAGAAAGTTTCACAAAGAAAACTTGAAACATACCTAGGACCAAAGAAGTACTCCAAAAGCCAAAGGTCCTTGCTTTTAATCACCAACTCATCAAAATTGCACGAGTTCAGTTCCAATGAAGTAGTAGGTTCAAACTTCTCACTTGATCTTCCTCTTTGTTTTACTATTTAGTTGTTCCTTGAAAATTCCTTTATCTACGTATGGTTTGAACACCTTACCCCAAAAATGTCAATGGATGAAGCCACCAATTACATTATATACATTCCTACCATCTTACACATCAAGAATGAGCTAAAACAATAACCAAAATAAATAAAACCTTTTTTTGTTTCTTCTACACCTCTTAACTCATAAGCATCATGTACTAACTCATGTAAATTCATATGCATTCTAGTGGATATTTAATAGCATACTAAAGCGTTACCAAAACCGAAAGTTCGACCAACAAGAAAGATGACAATGAGATCCAACACTAATCCAACCCAAATTTGATGTGCCCTTAAGCTGGCAACTATGGCTACTATAGCTAGTCAGCATACTCATAGGGGCAATTAGCATGCGAGTTAGTGCCATTTTGAAGTGCATACGTGTGGAGAGAGACTCCTTTAAACATAACTAAGATGCAAGTCCACCCAATGTAACAGAGAGACATACCATGAGGAGATGGGGTAGCCTCACCAATGTCGCCAACTGTAGTGCAACTCCCCGTACAATGGAACCCTAAATGATTCACTATAAAATTGAGTTTATCAAAGTTCATAAAAGCAGGGAGACATATCAAGTTGTGAAGGGCCAGCCTCACTAGTGTGACCAACTGTAGTATAACTCCCTGTACAATGCAACCCTAAATTACTCATTGTATAATTGAATTAGAATAATTATATAATTAACAAGACTAGTTGTAGCAAACGTACCGCAATCTAAAGGCAAATCCTCACCGATGTGGGAAGATGTGGCACGGGTCGCCATATAATCATGAGTTAGGGCACAAAACATGCACAATAAACACAATACAATGATTTTCAAGTTGAAATTAGAGATTAGTCACAATTTAGGGTAAAAAAAACACATAATAAACACATTAGAATGATTTTTCATGCTGAAATTAGAGATTAATCACGAGTTAGGGAAAAAAAAAGTGCACAATAAACACAAAATAATGATTTTCAAGCTGAAATTAGAGAGTCGTCACGCTTTAGGGAAAAAAAGACACACAATAAACACATTAGAATGATTTTTCATGCAGAAATTAGAGATTAATCACGAGTTAGGGCAAAAAAGGTGCACAATAAACACAATATAATGATTTTCAAGCTGAAATTAGAGAGTAGTCATGATTTAGGGCAAAAAATACACACAGTAAACACATTAGAATGATTTTGCATGCTGAAAATATAGATTAATCATGAGTTAGGGCAAAAAACATACACAATAAACACAATACAATAATTTTAAGCTAAAATAGAGAGTAGTCACGATTTAGGGAAAAACACACACACAATAAACACATTAGAGTGATTTTTCATTCTGAAATTAGAGATTAATCATGAGTTAGGGCACAAAACATGCACAATAAACACAATACAATGATTTTCAAGCTGCAATTAAAGAGTAGTGACAATTTAGGGCAAAAAAGACACACAATAAACACATTAGAATGATTTTTTCATGCTGAAATTAGAGATTAATCATGAGTTAGGGCAAAAAAACGTGCACAATAAACACAAAACAATGATTTTCAAGCTGAAATTAGAAAGTAGTCACGATTTAGGGCAAAAAACACACACAATAAACACATTAGAATGATTTTTCATGCTGAAATTAGAGATTAATCACGAGTTATGGCAAAAAACATGCACAATAAACACAATATAATAATTTTCAAGCTGAAATTGGAGAGTAGTCACGATTTAAGGCAAAAAACACACACAGTAAACACATTAGAATGATTTTCATGCTGAAAATAGAGATTAAGCACGAGTTCGGGAAAAAAACATACGCAATAAACACAATACAATAATTTTCAAGCTGAAATTGGAGAGTAGTCACGATTTAGGGAAAAAAATACACACAATAAACACATTAGAATGATTGTTCATGCTGAAATTACAGATTAATCATGAGTTAGGGCACAAAACATGCACAATAAACACAATACAACGCTTTTCAAGCTGAAATTAGAGAGTAGTCACAATTTAGGGGAAAAAACACACACAATAAACACATTAGAATGATTTTTCATGCTGAAATTAGAGATTAATCACGAGTTAGGGCAAAAAACGTGCACAATAAACACATTAGAATGATTTTTCAAGCTGAAATTAGAGAGTACTCATGATTTAGGGCAAAAAAACATACACAATCACATTCTAGGGTTAGATTGAGAACATTTTCACTCATTTAGGGCGAAAATAAGAATCTAAACATGGTTTAGAACAAAACGTTTACACAATCAACACAGAGAACTCGCGATTTCGAGTGAGACAATAACTACGATGCTTCCAGAGAAAGAGCGAAACGACGACAGCGAAAGAGCGAGCAGGAGAGTGAGAAGAGCGAGCGTGAGAGTGAGGAAGAGAGAAACAGTGAGAGTGAAAGTGAGGAAGAGCGAGCGTGAGAGTGAGAGAGCGAGCGGGAGCGCGAGGAACAGAGAGCGAACGAAAGAGTGAGGAGAGGATGGGTGTTTAGAAGATTGAATGCGGCAAAACCTAGCTTTTATGCAGCGGTTCTAAGAATCGTTGCATATGTCCAAGTTTATGCAATAGTTCTTCAGCGCTGCATAACCTAGATTTTATGCAGCGGTTGTCAAAACTGCTGCATATGGCCTGGTTTATGCAACGGTTTTAAAACCGTTGCATAAATTTGCCAAAACCGCTACATAAACGGATCCTAATGCAACGGTTTTCAAACCGCGGCAAAACCTAACACATATTATCAGATAATGCAACGGTTTTGTAACCGCGAGAAAACCGCTGCATAAACATAGGCTTATGTAACGGTTTCAGAACCGCTGCAAAGAAAACGCTGCATATGACCCATTATGCTACCACCCAACATACAAGGGATATCTACCACTCTAAAAGGTGTCACTTCCGAGCAAATGACAGTGATATACACTACATGCACGAGTTCAAGATGTGCTCGATATTTTGCTTAATGATAGTAAATGAATTATTTATTTCTGATAGTAGTTAGAAATAAAAAACCGAAGTGGCTCAGTTCAGCGTTTTAATCTTATTGACAAACACCAACAGATAAGCAGTCCAAACTTATCATTGAATACGAACTCATTGTTGAGAACGTATCGTTCCTTTTGAATTAAATCAGCTTGTGGCTCAATCAAATTTACCACTTAAATCAAAAGTTGATATGTCATCATGGACAACGTTCATCTCATGGCACTTTCAAACAATAATTCACATGTATGTTTAACTTGTAAACCACAATCATATAATAAAACAAGTTTATTTATTAAATGAAAAAATTAAATATTTAGATTTTCAAGATTCCAACAATCTCTCAATTGACCTAACTTAATAGCCATGCATTGCATATATATCCCCTAGGTGACTTATTGCCTATATTATGTTCAACACTAGAGGTGGCCACGGGTTGGCTGGGCCGAGTCCGGGCCTAGGCCCGCTGGCTCAGCCCAGAACTTGTTGGGGAAAAAAATAACTCTGGAACCAATTGTTGGATTCACAGTTCTCAACCGTGGTCACAACAAAGGGCACCTATCAGAGTACTTATAGTAAGAGATTCTTCTCTTTATCTAAGCTCCCGGCGAACAATCATGCTTCGTGACGCCTCACGAGCAAGAGTTCCCGAGAATAGGGTTATCTCTATAAATTTCATGTCACTAATATCGGTTATTGTGATAAATTTTAAAAATTCTCCCTAATTTTATAAAGTTTATGCAGCAGAAGGGCTTAGAATTCCTAATTCTAAACCTCAGGTCGATTTAAATTTATAATTTAAATCTACAGGCTACTGTTATAATACATTTAGAACAATAACATGAACTTAAGCAGGTATAATAATAAATATTGTCAATAAATAGAAAAGCAAAAATTAAAAGAGAAAGAAAGAATAACATACCTAGATTTGCTTCAAAATAAGATAACTACAAAGAATAATAATTTCCAACAAAATACCAAGAAAATTGAGACCCAGCGATCTTCTACGCAATAGCCTCAAATTGCCTGGAGAGTGGGCTCCGAAAAATATTAAACTAGGAAAGAAAAACTTCAACGGAATTTTTTTCTCCTCAATTAGGTCTCCCAAACAATTCCAGAAACACAAACATTTGCATTCAAAATTGAATGCCAAACCTCTAAAAAAGCACCCCTATTTATACTAGTTTACCGGAGAGAGAAATTTGTAAAATAACGATTGGCATCTGAAGAAAAGTTGCAAAACGATGCCGTTTCGCTGGATTCTAAATGCATTCTTTTATTTTTCAAAATATGTGAAACGTGTCGCTTTGTGATTGGTCCACGCCGTTGGGCAAGGATCAACCCCTTCCCAATCATACCAGAGCATGCCATGTGGCAAGCTCTAGTTGGTCCATGCCCAAAGGCACGGATCGATGCCTAAGCAGAGTCGCGCACTGGTTGATCATAACCGCGCGACGCGGATTACGACCTCGGTTAGTAACCTTTTTTTGGCTTTATTTTCCTCATGTAAAAATTCATCTTATAAATTTTAATTTTTCAAAATTATTTTATTTTAGAATTTTTAGCTTTTATTCATCTCATGAATAATGTTTGGCAAAATTAAATTTACTTATCTCATGAATAAATTAATTCATCTCATGGATAAATTAATTTATCTTATGAATTCTTTAATATTTTTTCGATGGCAATAAATACAGAGGCTTACATAGGATCCTCAGGGGCAATTTAAATCTGGCTCCAAATGGGTTAAATTAATCATCTCATGAAATAATTTAAATACAGTTTAATGAGACTCAATTCTACTAAATAAATCTCACTGCACTCCAGCTTAAACCATTTATTCGATATCTCCCTGAGAGACTATATTGATGACAACAACCCCTCCGCTAGATGTCCATGACGAAGAATAAGTATAACCACTACCATTATCCTACTCACAGCTTCTCCATTACTTACCGACTCCCTTCACTGAATAATCCATTTATACTTGAACATATTCATAGTATAAATCCCAAATGTCACACACTTGGAATACTTTGGTCAAAGTTTCTGAACTATTCAGATACTTGCGAATCAAGTAAAGGGTTATTTGTACCTCATAAGAGATTACAGATTCTATATTGAATACCTAATCTTTGTCACACTTTATGCCGCTATCTAGTGTACATGGGAATTCATTTAGACCTTCCTTATAGTACATCAAAATAAGTAACGCTCCATGCACAAGTCCAGAATACTCTCAAGTTTTAGAGTTGTCATTCAAATAGTACAACATAAATCACTCATCTCCCATAGTAGTCTAGAAATAAGCAACTCACATAGTCCAACTCAATGTGTTAATCTTATTAAACAAACAAATATAACACTTTTGGATCATCATCCACATGACCAAGACAAGTCATCTAAAGTGTCACGTTATAGTCTTAGCATACAAGTGATCCAAACTTGTCTTCATCTACGAATCTTTCAAACAACAATACATACCATTTGCTCCAAGTCTATATGTGGGTTAATCTTATAAACCACTTAGGACAAACATTTAAATTGTAGTATGAGGACTACACCCATCTCATGGATGTTTCCAAAGAGAAAATCACATGCAGTATAAATGCTCGCTTACACAAATTTAACAAGGATACGATTGGAACTTCAATTTTATTGAATAATAACATAATATTAATAAAATAAATCTGGATTTTAGGACACTATTCCTAACAATCTCCACTTGTCCTAAATCCAATTTATGATAAGCTTTATATCCATCTCTTTTGTGTATGATCCAAAAGTCTACTAGGTCAAGTATTCTTTCTAAACCAGCATGCCCTTTGTGCAGCGTCTGAAGCTATAACGTATTTAGCCTCTATGATGAAGTCAGCAATACAATACTGTTGTACATTTTTTCCACTAATAGATTCTAGTCCAAAGGTAAAGACATTCCTAGACGTCGTACGTCTAGCATCTCTATCCGACTAGAACTTAAAATCGGTATAGCCAACTGGAACTTGCTCACTAAATCCTTACAGATAATAACACCCCTACATCGTTCCTAATGAGTAGTATATCGTCGACATACGATACTAAGAAAGTCACTACTTTCGCTTGATGTTTTTTCGTACACGGATGGTTCGTCAATCAATTACTCAAAACCATAAGACTTCATCGCTTCACTAAATCTAATATTCGATGAGCACGATGCTTGCTTCAGTCCATACATGGACTTCTTCACTGTGCATACTATATGCTCTTGATTTTTGTCAATGAAATTGTTTGGTTGCACCATATAGATGTCTTCTTCAAGAAGACCATTCAAAAGGGCCGTTTTGACTTCCATTTGCAGATCTCATAATGAGCTGCAATGGATAGGAGTATCCTTATGAATTTTAGCATGACTGCCGGTGAGAAGGTCTCATCATAATGAATTCCTTCCTTTTGTGTAAAACCTTTAACAACCAGTCTTGCCATGAAGGTCTTCTACCTTCCAGTCCACTTTTATTTTTCTCTTATAGACCCATTTACAACCAATGGGCTTAATGTCCACCGGCGCTTCTACAAGATCCCAGACCTAATTAGAATACATAGATCCTATCTTAGTTTTCATGGCTAAGATCCAT
Source organism: Simmondsia chinensis (assembly GCA_018398585.1). Classification (NCBI taxonomy): domain Eukaryota; kingdom Viridiplantae; phylum Streptophyta; class Magnoliopsida; order Caryophyllales; family Simmondsiaceae; genus Simmondsia; species Simmondsia chinensis. The sequence goes on along the minus strand of JAGTTD010000002.1, from coordinate 30,233,003 downwards.
TAGTCAGCATCTTGTCTTTAATTGCCTCATTGTAGCTGAGAGGACTAGATTCAATGTCACAGTCAACCATTAAGGGCCCCGCCATAAACCTGTCAGGTGCTCTGACAATCCTTCAACTACACCTAGGCTCTCGTGTACCTGGAACATTCTCAGCCCTATCAGTAGGTGCATCTAATGCATCTACTATATCTTAAGTTGTGTCTAGCTGTTCAAAATTAGTGTCCTTTGCTTTTAATTCTTGTAATACTACTTTGCTTTTGTTTTTGTAGTTTGTTTGCAAAAATCCTTATCTAAGTATTTTACATTATTCATGTACAAACTAACTTTTGATTAAAATGACATGAACAAATCATACACGCATATACCTTTATGAATAAACAATTTACTTCTTGTAATAAAATGTTCGCAATCAAAATCAACTAAATAATAATTATCCTTTAATAAACCACGTAAATCAAATGCCTATCCAATGCAAGTACAAATAAACAAAACTTTTAAAAAACAAAAACTCTAACACTATAGTCTAAGCTAACATCTCCTACTACTAAGACTGCTACTCTTTTACCGTCTTCAACCGTCAGGTATAACTTCCATCATGCGGCCTCCTGGTTAACTTAAGCCCCTGTAACAAATTATAGACATGGTCTGTTTAACCGGAGTCCACACACCAGGAACCTAGTGGACTCTCAACTATGCATGACTCATATGGGTGAGATATCATCATACCTTCACCAAATAGCTTAGCAGTTTTTGCAGGAAGAGTAGCTATATACTTTGTGCAGTTCCTCTTTCAATGGCCCATCTTTCCGCAAAATAAACACTTTCCTTTTGCTGGCTTCTTGTTAGGATTAATCGCTACACTAGCAACCTTGCCTTTACCTTTCTTTCCAATTGATCCCTTGTTCTGCTTGCTCCCACTAGTCCTTGATACCTGAGTCAAGTGGACACTTGCCTTGGCTCGCATAACAACATCTTCTACCTGTAGCTCCTTCATCAGCTCAGGAAATGAATAATTCTTATTATTCATTAGGTAGTTGAGTCTAAACTGAGTAAAAGAGCTGGACAAAGAGTTGAGGATGATGTTCCTGCTGAGACTGACTATCAATCTTAGTACCTAGAATCTCCAATTCATACAAGCAAACCATCATTTTCATGATGTGCTCCTAAACTGGGGACTCCTCTGACATCCTCATGTTCAAGAGCTTCCCATCAACTATTGCATAGCTGCCCTATCTTGACCACCAAACATTTCCTTTAAATGTTTGATCATCTCAGCTATTGTTTCCATCTCAAGCATCTGATGCTTGAATACATTGGTCACAGAGGCCAAAATGTAGCATCTGGCTAACTCATTAGCCTTATTTCAAAGTTCATAACGCTCTTTAATGGCGGCTATAGAACCACTAGCGGGCACCGTAGGTCGAGCTTCAGTGAGAACAAACTTATGACCCTAATGTATTAATACTATGTCCAGGTTCATTTTTCAGGTGAAGTAATTCGGTCCAATTATGGCATTGTCTTTCAGAATTGAGTGAAGTACACTAGTTGCAGCCATTTCAAAACTGTAAATACAAAACAAATGTGTAACTATCTTATAAGAGTTATGTATAATGCAGTGATATCTATTCTTTTATTTTAGCATACACAATAAGTCAGATATCCACCAAATTGTACTATCATGTATACAATGATGACCCAAACACACCACTCCTTAATCCCCAGTAGTGGGTCGCACGAAGCTAGTTTCGGTGAGAACTATTATCAATTAACATGTTTTCTTGTGACTCTTACTAAACATGATTAACTCACCAATTTACCTTAGTCTCTAACATAACACAACAGAGCTCCTCAGGGAGGCTAATGCATCATGCTAGTCAAGTGTAAACCATTACCTAAACCTCCACACAAATACATGTAATACTCCATCGCAGTGTGGTCGCATCACTTCTTTGCACTTCTGTTTATCCCAATAGAAGTCTAACCCTATAATCTACAAATCGACATTCTCCGTAAGGAGGTCTATCGATCCACTATATTGCTAGACAGGTAATGGAGACTGTGAGGTCACAATAATTGAAACCTCGAGCCCACTTGATATTTAAAACTAGTGGTTTCAGTTAACTCATGTTTACAACCTGGATCATCTCATAACCCCCTTTAGAATTTCATTCTAAAATTAACCATAATTAATTAATTTATTCAAAACATTATCATTGTTACAACATCGATTATCTCATAATCTTGCTTGAGCATCTCATTCTAAATTTACTTAATAAAATTAAATTATTAGTTTTACTTTTAAATATGGTACCATAGATTATCTCATAACCTATTCTTTAGAATCTCACTCTAAAACTAAATAAATTAATATAAATTAATTTAATTTTTTATTTAAAACAATGCCAAAATTTCGATTATCTTGTAATTTATTTTTAAAAATCTAATTCTAAAATTAAATTAATTAATAAAACTAATTTTATTTAAAATCAGTAGCGATTTAAAGCTTAGACTATCTCATAGTCTATTTGTAGAATCTCATTCTAAAAATTAAATAAGCTTAGACTATCTCATAGCCTATTTTAGAATCTTATTCCAAATTAAATTAATTAATAAAATTATTTTTTTATGTTTAAAAGAATATTAACTCTTAGAGTGTAATTTAGAATTTCATTCTAAAATAATTTAAAATAATTTTTATCAGAAATAACACTGATTTATAACTTAAATTATCTCATAATCTAATTTAGAATCTCATTCTAAAAATAAATTAATTAAAAAAATAAATAATTTAATTATTCTGTATACCAATATTGATGTCCACACGTCCTCAAAAATTAATAATTTTTTTTAAAAATCTGATGCTGATGTCAAAATTACTTATTTATCATTATTTTTTTAAAATTAAAATAAATAATTTAAAAAATAATTGAATCTAATCTAATTAGATCAACTTTATACAAGTTTTTAAAACATTAATTGAATCTAATCTCATTAAATCAATTTTATCTGATTTCGAAAATTAAATATGCACAATCTCTTCTTGCGTATAGTACGAATGTAATTTCATGACTTAACAAATAATACATTAATGATTTAAACAATTTAAATTGTTACCTTAAACGATCTAATTAACTTTTAATTAATTAATGATTTAAATAATTTAAATGGTTACTTTAGACTATCTAATTAACTATTAATTCATAAACGATTTAAACAATTTAAATTGCTACTTTAAATAATCTAATCAACTATTAATTCATAAACGATTCAAACAATTTAAATTGTTGCTTTAAGCAATCTAATTAGCTATTAATTCATAAATGATTTAAACAATTTAAATTGTTAAATCAAAGAATCTTTCCTTCTTAATAAAATCTCTATTTTATTAAATCGCAAGTCTATATATTTCGATCTTGTTATGCCTATTCATTTATATTATGAATGTAATTAGAACTTGGCTCTAATACCAATTGTTGGGTTCACAGTTCTCAACCTGGGTCACAACAAAGGACACCTATAGGAGCATTTAGAGTACGAGACACTTCTCTCTACGTAAGCCCCCAGGCAGAGAGTCATGTTTCGTGACACCTCACATGTGAGAGTTCTAGAGAATAGGGTTATCTCTATAAATCACTTTACTCTAATACCGGTTGTTGGGACAAATTTTAAAAATTCTTCCTAATTTTATAAAGTTTATGCAGCGAAAGGGTTTAGAATTCCTAATTCTAAACCTAAGATCAATTTAAAATTCATAATTTTAAATCTATAGATTTAAATTCTTAATTTAAATCTACATGCCTCTACTCTAATACATTCATAACTATAACATGAACTGAAACATGTATAATAATAAAAATTGTAAATAAATTGAAAAGCGAAAACTAAAAGAGAAGGAAGGAATAACATACCTGGATTTGCTCCAAAATAAGAAAACCAGAAAGAATTATAATGTCTAACAAAATACCAAGAAATTTGAGACCTAGCGATCTTCTACGTAATGACCTCAAATTGTCCGGAGAGTGGGTTCCAAAAAATATTAAACTAGTAAAGAAGAACTTCAACGGAAAATTTTTTCCCCAATTAGGTCTCCGAAACAATTCCTGAAACCCAAAAATTATATTCAAAATTGAATGCCAAACTTCTAAATAAGCACCCCCTATTTATACTAGTTTAGCGGCGCAAGAAATTTGTAAAACAACGATGTGGGATCCAAAGAAAGGTTGCAAAATGACGTCGTTGTGCTGGATACAAAAAGCTTGCTTTTATTTTTCAAAATATGCGAAACGTGCGGCGCGGACCAACCCCTTCCCTATCATACGCTTTGCCTGATTCGTGTTGTAAGCAGACCCAGCGTGTGGCACCGCAACGCGGATTAAGGCCTAGGTTTGCCACTCTTTTTTTTGCTTTGGTTCCCGCATGTAAAAATTTTTCTTATGAATTTCAATTTTTCAAAATTATTTTATTTTATAATTTTTAATTTTTATTCAACTCATGAATAATGTTTGGTAAAATTAAATTTACTCATTTAATGAATTCTTTAATATTTTTTTAATGGCAATAAATACAAAGGCTTACATAGGGACCTTAGAGACAATTTAAATCTAGCTCCAAATGGGTTAAATTAGTCATCTCATTAAATAATTTAATTACCATTTAATGAGACTTAATTCTACTAAATAAATCTCACTGCACTTCAGATTTAAACCATTTATTCGATATCTCCCTAATGGACTCTAGTTATAACAGCAACCCCTCAAATAGATATCCATGGTGAAGAATAAGTATAACTAGTACAATTATCCTTCTCACAGCTTCTCCATTAGTTACCGACTCGCCATTCACTGTATAATCCATTCATAATATAAATCCCAAATGTCAAACACTTGGAATACTTTGGCCAAAGTTTTTAAACTATTTAAATACTTGCGAATCAACTAAAGGGACATTTGTACCACATAAGAGATTGTAGATTCCATATTGAATACTTGATCTTTGTCACACTTTACGCCGCTACCTAGTGTATGTGGGGATTCAATCATACGTTTAGACCTTGTTTATAGCACACCAAAGTAACTAACGCTCCATGCACAAGTCCAAAATACTATCAGGATTTAGAGTCATCATTCAAATAGTACAACATGAATCACTCATCTCCGATAGTAGTTTAGAAACAAGCAACTCAGATGGTCTTACTTAGTGTGTCAATCTTATTAAACACACCAACATAACACTTTTGGATCACCATCCACATAACCGAGACAAGTCATCTAAAGTGTCACGGTATAGTCTTAGCATACAAGTGGTCCAAACTTGTCTTCATCTACGAGTCTTTCAAACAACAATCTATACCATTTGTTCCATGTCTATCTATGGGTTAATCGCATAAACCACTTAGAACAAACGTAAATTGTAGTATGAGGACTACACCCATCTCATTGATGTTTTCAAAAAGCAAATCACATGCAGTATAAATGTTCGCTTACACAAATTTATTAGGAAATGACCTAAATTTTAATTTTATTCTTTAATAAAATAATATTGACATAATAAATCTTGATTTTAGTACACTATTCCTAACAGAATCAGGCTGGGCGAGCCGAGCTCCGTTATTGACCGGGCCTGGGTTTCCCCCAAGCTGTGTGAACCCGAGACCCCCCCCCCCCCCCCCCCCATTTTTTTAATATGTATTTATGTGTGTGTGTGTATATATATATATATAATCATTTTGGCCAAAAATAATAATAATTTATACAAATACAATACAACACAATCATAATTATAAATATATTTAAAAGAATAAAATGTATCATAAATTGTTAAAAAATACAACTATAATAATATGGTACCACTATTTAAAATTACAAATATATTTTATAAAAGAAAATATGCTTTAAAAAAATAGAATTATAAAAATATAAATAACTTAGTCTAAACTTACTGTGGCTGGTGAAGGACTTGTTGTACTAGTGCTACGGTCGTTTCCTTGCCCCCATTTCTTCTTTCTTTAGGATCATTTCCTCCTCTATCACCTCTGTTTCTTCAGCGGGTTAGTCTCATTCACCACTCGAGGTGCCTTATTGGTCAAGGCAAATGTTAGGTTAGCCTCGCGATCTTTGATGAGTTTTAGAAGTTTAGCCATCTCTTTCTTTCCCCTCTTGTAAGCATTTAACACTTTCATGGAATGCACACCAACATTACACATTTCACACCAGAACTTCAACTTTGTGTAATGTTGAATTTCAACATTACGCATTCAACATTACACATCTTACACAAAGTTAAAGTTCTGGTGTGAAATGTGTAATATTGGTGCGCATTCTATGAAAGCATTGAATGCTCACAAGAGGGGAAAGAAACATATGGCTAAACTTCTAAAACGCATCAAAGATCGCAAGGCAAACCTGACGTTGGCCTTGACCGATAAGGCACCTCGAGTGGTCAATGAGGCTAACCTAGTGGTTGAAGAAATAAAGGAGGTGATCAAGGAGGAAATGCTCGTAAAGAAAGAAGAAAAGGGGAGGTGAGGAAATGACCGAAGCACTTGTATTGAGATTTGAACTTCTACATGCTTCTACGAGTAGAATGCAGTTGAAACTTCGAACTTAAGAGATTTAAAGCAAATAATTGTATGTAAGTAAGTAGAGAAGAGAGAATTGGAGAGATTGTTGTGTGGTAAAATGAGCAGAACACAATGAGAACCGGGTCGGGCTGGCCTAGCCGAAACGGGGTGGGCTTGGTGGGGTTTCGGGCCGACCTGGCCCATTGGCCATCTCTATTCAACACCTGTATCTCAGTATGTCATTCTATCACTTACAAGCTATAGATCCATAAAGAATAGTTTGAGCCAGCAAGCCTACTTTAGAACTTCTCAATCTGTCAAGTACCCGACTTCCATAGTGAAATGAGTAACACAAGATTGCTCGACACTTTTTCATGTAACAGCTCCTATTCCAAATGTATAAACGCATATTCTGAGATCAAACGTCTAGAGTCTTTATGAAAATAAGCGACCTATGATAAGCCCAACATCCCATTCTTTCAATCTCGCAAAGGTTTGATCCCAAGAATGTATATAGTTGGCATCTCCTTGGTCTTTTAAATTGAAGTAAATGGACAGCCAAATCTTAACAGTTTATAACAGCTTCAAACCATTGACAGTGAGTAGAATGTCGTACACATGGAATAGTAAGAAAGTCCCTACATTTTGGTTATGTCACTTGCACACAAAAGGTATATCAACCATTTGTCAAACCCATAAGATTTGATAGTTTATTGAATCGAATATTCAATGAACGAGATGCTTGTTTGAATCTATAAGGAGACATCTTTAGTTTGCATACCATATGCTTCTGATTCTTGGCAACGAATTCATCTAGTAGTATATTAAAAATATCTACCTCAAGTTGACCATTCGAAGAAAAGGGTCATCTTGACGTTCATTTGTTATGTCTTATCATAATGAGTTATAATAGATAAGAGTATCCAAATAGACCTAACCATAACAACTGGTCAAAAGGTATTGATGTGTCTCGTATTTATATATTTTATAATGCATTCCTATGATATTTTTGCTATTACATGTGTGGTATTACATACTTTATGTGTATTTAGGTTTGGAACGCATCGGAGCTAGACATCTTGAAAAACTGTGGCAAAGAAGCTCAAATGGACAAATTTGGAGACTGCATTGAGAAACCTGACCACGTGTGGAAATTAAGTACCCATTTGGTCAAGATTCGGTCCAGAAAAGTCTTTTCTTGGGTGCTCGCATTTATTAACCATGCATTTTGGCAATCAATCAAGCTTAAAACAAGCAAAAGGTTAAAAGAAGAGTATTTATGACCCGATATTATCTAGTTACACCAATGAAATCATTGAACTTTGACGTGACATATAATCTGGCTCTAAAATCCTTACGGATGAAAAGTTACACACGTTTTAATTTAACTGCGTCGGTTGGGAAAATGGCGATTAATCAATCAGCCACCTACGTCGCTTATATAAATTGGAGGATGACCTAATTTTTCTTATGTTTTGCTCTCCATTCACATCTCCTCCCTCCTTGAGTTGCCAAGATAGACTCGATTCTCACGAAGGATGAAGCGCAAGTGGTTGGAGTACGGGGAATCGAAGTAGGAGTCAAGTCAACACCGATCAAGGGAGTTCATCAATCCTTGAGTTTTCTTTCCCTTTTTTCCTTTTGAATTAGTGATTCATAAAACTCCCATGGAGGAGTAAACTCATAGTTTAGGGATGAAGGATGGATAGTCATTCGGATTTCGGATTTAAATTTTATCTTTGATAATGACTTGTTAAACTACTTCCACATCCTTGTGGGGAGTTTTATATTTTGATATTGGTTTTCTTGATATGAGTTTGTAGCCATGCTTTGATTTTCAATTTTATTTGTGTGTTGTCTTGTACTTATAGCCTAGATTGTAGTATGATAAGCTCTTCACGAGTGGTCAAGGCTGAGGTTGTACCCAATTTTAAACACAATTTTTAATACAAATTAATACTTAATTACGAGTGACAAAGGAATTTATTAGTGCTATTGAGATAATCCATGCTACACCTAGAGTGAGAAGATGGTGGTCATGCCAATAGACTAATTCAGTATCCTAAGACATAATTCAATGTTAATCTATGTTTAGAGCTTGTAGCCTAAACTTTTAAAGTTGTTATTGTGATGAAATATAATGAAGGGATCCGAGTTAGGCAAACCTAAATTCATACCCTAAACTAACTTTCATCCATTGACAACTTTAAGTTATCATTTAATTCTTTTAGTTTAATTTCGAACTCATTCTTCCAACAAAAATTGATATTTAACTTGTCGATAATACCAATTCCCTATGGATACGACACCCGCTTATCCGACTGATCTATGAAGAACTCATATGGTTGCAAATACACGGTTTTTAAATACTCTTAAAACCACATTAAATTTCTGGCGCGGTTTCCAGGGAATGTGTAGTCAAAGTTTAAATCAGTTGTTGTCAAGGTTTTATTTCTTTAGGCCAATATTTTATTCTTGAGTGATTTTTATTATTTTTTTAAAAAAACATATTGAATTTGTTTTACTTTTTTTTCTTTATATTTTTATTGTTTATTTATTAATTTTATTAAATAATTTTTTACCGGGTTAAAAATGCTATTGGGTTAGAGGATCGTCCTCACGCGCTTGAGATGATTAATTTAGAGGATGCCGCCTTGATTTTGGTTGATCGATAGCTCTATGTCGTGTCTGATTGGAGATGTTAAACTTGGCGTTACTAGGAGGCAACCCATCTTGTTTTATTTTATTTTATTTTTGTTCAGTTTTATTTTTGGATTGACATTCCTTGACTTTTGAGGATTCTTTGTTTTTTCCACCTAGTTGATTACCTTATTTCTCTGTTGTATTGAGTACTTGTGTTCTTTAATTTTTCCTAATGCTTTTAAAAAGTTGCTTGCGGAGTTTGTCTTTGTTTGTCCTATTTTGCAGCTATAATTCTTGGAGTGCCTTTTTCTTAATGTCCTCAATTTCACCAAGCATATCCGACTCTGTTCGATCAATACGCCTTACTACTTAGGTTGTTTGTTTCCTTCCCTTGACTTTATTTATTCTTGTATATTTTGTATTGAGGACAAGGCAAGGTTTGGGTTTGGGGATGATATGAGTAGTTTGAATTTTGTTGTTTGTTTTATCTTTTAGCATGATTTGTTTTAAAATTAGCTGAATGTTTGAATAATTGAATGGTTAGCTACAAATTAATGTGAATCATATTTAGTTCAAATTTGAAAAGTTTCAAAAATTAAAATTTTTATATAATGAGGTTATTCCTGGATCTTACTACTGAATTCACTATTTTCAACTTCAAACAAGTTTGAGGGTTTACTTCATTCACTCTCAATTTTTTGACTGACCCCAATCATTTAGATGTTTTAGTAGGAATAATTCTAGGAATTAGGACTTGAACACTTTACTTCTATTTATGTTGAAATCGCCAATCTATTTCTTCTCTAAATGCACAGTTGAGGATATAAAAAGACGGAAAAAAAAAGAAACAAAGGGTGCCAATATCTGGAGTAATTATGTAAGTACCTGTGACTAGTTGGTTATTTTAGCCCCTGTTGCTCGAGCAAGTAAACCCGTAAGGGTGTTTTGACACCTGGTACCCTAAGCCAACTGGATTGGGAGCTGCTCGTTACATGGGCCATGGGGAAAGCTTAAGAGGAAACAACTTCTATAAATGAACCTAGTAAGCACCAATGCCTAATATGAATGCTATATTCTTGTAAGGTTTGTGCTGGTAATGGCTTCAGTTGTGAATTTCTATGACTCGAGTTATTGGATTCGAGGGGTGCTCTTTACTCGGTGCCTTAAGTAAACTAGATCTGGAGTCATTGACCAAAAACTCATTACATGAATCTTAGAGAGGCATACCTATCCATAGTTACTTAATGCAATTAACAAAAAAAAAAAAAAAAGAAAAAAAAGGTGAAATTGATGTCCTGTGGTAAAAAGAATGAAGGGAAAGATTTGAGATTTCTAACGTGTAGGAGTTAATTTTGAAGGTTGTTTATTTCTTTAATTATTCCTGCTAATCTTTTTGATGTGAAAATTTTGGAGTAAGAAAGGAAGGAGAAAGTTGTGACCCATTTACTAGTAGGAAAACTTAAATTGTGAGACCTTTAGCTACAACAAGTGAATTAATTGCATCCCATGTAAATTTTTCTACTCAACTTCTTTCTCAGATGTGTTCACAAATATGATTCAGAACTAAGTCACATAACCACGTGACTGATTGTATTCTTTCTACTTTGAGCTAGTTTAAAATGAATCTTGCTTGAGGAAAAGCAAGGTTCGGGTTTGGGGAAGTGATGTGTCTAGATATAATACTGATTCAGAAAGATTTTAACTCTTACAAAATGATGAAAAGACCAAAAATATAAAATTATTTTGGTTTGGCCAATAAGCATATATTTTCTATCTTTTATACCCCATTCCTATGATATTTTTGGCTATTATAAGTGCGTTATGGTACAATCTTCATATGTTTAGGCTTGGTACGTGTTGAAGCAAGGACATCTTGAAAAGTAGTGAACATCGAGCTAAAATAGACAAATTCGAAGACTGCGTTAAACAACCCAACCACGTGTGAAAAAGGACCCATTGGGTCAAGATTCGGTTGAGAAAAGTCTTTCCTTGGGTGTGCAGATCGATAGGCCAAAAATTTTTGCAATCAGTCAGGCTTAAAATGAGGAAAAGGTTAAACGAAAAGCCTTCATGACCCAATAATATCCAATCCCATTGATGATACCACTGCGATCACATAGAAATCATCTGGAGCTTCAATCTGATGTATAATTTGGCACGTAACTCCTTACGGATCAAACTATATATCCAATCGAAGCTCTCAAAGAGATCTATGTGATCCCAGTGGTATCATCAATGAGAATGGATTTATTGGGTCATGATGGCTCTTCATTTAACCTTTTGCTCGTTTTAAGCCTAACCGATAGCCAAAATTCTTGGCCGATCAATATGTGCCCAAGGGAAGACTTTTCTCAACCGAATATTAACCCAATGGGTCCTTTTTCTACATGTGGTTGGGTTTCTCAACGCAGTCTTCGAATTTGTCCATTTTAGCTCGCTTTTCACTACATTTCAATATGTCCTTGTCTCAACATGTACCAAGCCTAAACATACGAAGATTATACCATAAAGCACTTCTAACAAAAATATCATAGGAATAGGGTTTAATAGATAGAAAATATATGGCACATCAGGCATTGTCATAAGCAATTCCTTCTTATTCGGCATAACCTTTTGCACCAATCTACCTGTGAAGGTTGACCTTCCTGATCCCTTCTTTCTTACTCTTGTAGATCCATTTCGATCTAGTGGGATTGATGCCCTACGATGCCTCTATAAATGTCTAGGCTTAGTTAGAATACATATATTCTAACCTGGATTTAATTGCTCTGAACCGATGGTCTGCGTCTTTATTGTACTTAACCTTTAAGGATGCCAATATGAATATGTCAGGTTACTTGACAATCCTCCTGCTAAACCTGGGCTCCTCTTTACTTAGTGCAACAGTAAAACTAGTCGAGGATGCTTCGAATGCATTAACCATATTCTACGTTGTATCACGCTATTGAGATACATTATTTGTTACTGTGATGTCATCTAACACAATCTTATTTCTTCTATATTGATTATTTATAAACTCTGATCAATAACAAACCTATTAATAATGTGGGGATGAGTCATCATCTGAATCTTACTGTATTTAATAACATATTATTAGTCCTTTCTGTAATACTCTTTATAGTAAGGGAAATCTAAGGCCTATTTGATAACATAGAACTTTTCAGTTTTTCAGTCAAATTTTCCAAGAAAACTGGAAACCCAGAATAGGTGTTCAATAGTCTAGTTTTCTAATTGGAGAAGTTGGTTTATAGTTTTCCAATTTTCCCTACTTTCACAAATTTGGAAATAGTGTTAAAATGTTTTCCAAATTTTCTTCACAAAATAGAGACCTTGTTTTCCAACTTTCCCCCCACCCCATTTCACATTTTCACATTACTCACCTATTTTAAAGCATTTTTTCTATATGCCCCCGTTTCTTCTTCCTCCTCTTACGTAAATGATTTTGGGGTATTTGAGGCCCGATTTCAAATTTTAAAAGCGATAAATGATTTTCACGGAAGAGGACGCATAAGAAGATCATGCAAGTTGTTCAATTATAGACACCCATCTTTGCGAAATGTGATAGAGTTTTGGGGTACTTAAAGCTAGGTTCCCAATTTTAAATGTGATATCGAACTATCCACTAAAGCGACAAACATTCATTCCTATATCGGGTTTTACATTACATAATTTTATTCGAATGGATGATAGAGCATATACATTATTTGCTTCATATGGCAGAAAAGATGCGGCATTTACTAATAAGAACGATATTCCCATTGTGAAGGAGGGCATAGAGGTGGATATGTCCCAACAAAATGCAAATGCACTAGTTTTGAGAAGCAATTACTAACTAATTGTGGAACAATTATACCAATCAGTAGAGTAGAAGTTACAATGTCATATGTTTAGACTATATTTGTAATTTGTTTCGACAACGATCTACTATTTTTTTTCTTAGTTTTTAACTAATTTGCCGGTATTACTTAGGCGTATCATTTTTAGCTTTCAAATTAGTCACATTATTGTTCGGACCGGGTTCTAGTTGTATTATTCGATTTTCGAATTTATGAGTATTACTTATGTATCATTCTCAAATTCAAGAAAGTTGAAAAATAGGGATCACTTGAATGCATTTTTTTAGTTTTTTTTTTTTTTAAATTGAAACTAGAAAAGAAAAACTCGAGATGAAAATGAAAACTGAAATAGAAAAGAAAAATCGTTTTCTGCTATCAAACAGGCCCTAAGAACTCTCTTGAAAACCATCACTTTAATGTAATCGAAGTGTTTTGCTTATCTCTACCTAGCAAATCCCAACTTCAATCTTAAAAATCTTGAACCTTTCAAACCATTCAACCTTGAGTCTTAATATGTATACGCATTAGTATGTTGAGTAGTCATTCAAAACATTTAATGAATGTTAGAATTATTCCGTAAAGTGGGCTTCCATTGATTAGGATTATCTTCTTATTTGTAAAACTAATTGGATGTTGAACCGGTAAAGTCCAATTGATAAAGTTATCCTTAAACTTATGTACAATATAGTTTGGTATCTAATGTGTGGGCCTAATTAAAGACGGGCTTTGATGAGAAGTCTATACCATTTACTAACCCTTGGTCCCTTCTCTCCTCTTAAAACCCTAGCCATAAAATAAAGCTAAGGGATGACTTGTCCCATTGGTGGTCATCATAAAGAATTTGAAAGGGGAAGGAAAACATTGTCTAAGCATGATCGAGAGACACGTTCTTGCTTGTTTGTGATTGTCTTGCAGATCGGACTAGTTTTCAATTAACTACAACAATGGTTTTCTCTAATGGGTATTGTTTACAATCTCTAACATGTTATAAAATTAGGTACATATTATACTAAAAAGGGCGGGAATAAAAATACAAACCCAAATATGATTATAAAAAATAGCAAGTATTGTATTCTGGAATTTAAGAACTGGAGAAAATTTTATTTATTTCAAATAATTCTTCTCCCTCTCAATTTTCTTGCTCTATTTGTGTTCTTTTCGCTTTCTCATTTTCTTTCACTTTCTGTTTTTCAATTCACTGCTTTCTGTGCAGTATTTCAATACGCAGCCAATATTTATATGCAGAAAACCAAACTGCATGAGTCATCAATTTTCCAAGGAATTTGACACGCAAGTGGATGTGTGTCATGCATGCACAATTAACTAAAAATATATGTATGCATATATTTTATACATGTGTATGTATATGTATACATATAGGTTTTTCACATGATTTCCAATTTTCTAAGATATTTAATATTAACCAAATTCGACTATAAAATTGTACCCGAAAAATATCCAATATTTACAATACTCCCTCTTTGGATATTTTCCTTTAAAAATATTACGGGACACAACACTCCTAAAAGTGTACAGTGTCTGAGTTATACATGGTTTTAAACTGCCTCGTTAAAAACCTTGCCAGGAAAAACCCAGTTGGACAAAAACCATAGCGAAGAAAAAATGAGTACAATGTGTATTTAACTCTCCCTCATGTGAACACATTAATAAGGGGAGTTTCAGAGTCGATGCATACCAATTTTGTAAAATAGTGTATCAAAAGTAGTTGTTGGCAATGCTTTCATGAATAAATTTACTAGGTTCTCACTTAAGCAAACTTGATGACCATCTATTTCACCCGTCTTCTGGAGCTCGTGTGTAAAGAAGAACTTGGGTGAGATATGTTTAGTTCTGTCACCTTTAGTGTAGCCGCCTTTGATCTGAGTAATACATGTAGCATTATCTTCATACAGTAATGTCGGGCTCCCCCTGATTTTTGGAAGACCGCATTCATTTTGAATATGTTGAATAAGAGATCTCAACCATAAACATTCCCTACTTGCTCCATAAAGTGCAACTATTTTAGCATGATTTGAAGAAGTTGCTGATATTGTTTGTTTGGTGGATCGCCAAGATATAGCAGTGTCACCGTAGGTAAATAAATATCCTGTTTGTAAATGACCTTTATGTAGATCAGACAAATATCCTGCATTTGCATATCAAATTTGGTTGTCTCGGATAGAATAATCCCATATCAGATGTACCATGAAGATACCGAAATATATGTTTAATCCCATTCCAATATCTTCGGGTAGGAATTGAACTATATCTTGCTAATGAGTTAACCAAAAAGACTATATCTGGTCTCGTGTAGTTAGCAAGATACATTAGTGCACCTATTACACTTAGATATTGCACTTCAGGGCTAGGAATTTCTTCGTTATCCCCTCGAGGTCAAAAAGGTCCCTTATTTATATTAAGGGATCGAACGACCATTGGGTACTCAATGGATGTGCCTTATCCATATTAAAATGTTTTTAGCACTTTTTCTATATAAAGCAGATTGATGGACCAAAATTTCATCAAATAAGTGCTCTATTTGCAGGCCAAGACAATATTTTGTTTTTCCGAGATCTTTCATCTCAAACCCCTTATTTAGATATACAACAGCTTGTTTAATCTCTTCAGAAGTTCCTATGAATCATCAACATAGACTGCACTTACAGCAAATCCAAAATTCGGTTTCTTAATAAAAAAAACATGGCTTCACGGGATTGCTAACATATTTTTCTATTAGAAAATATGTACTAAGATGATTGTACCATATTTGCCCTGATTGTTTTAACCCATACAATGATCTCTACAATTTGATTGAACAAAACTCTCGAGGTTTTGAACTATATGTAGCTGGCATTTGTAATCCTTCAGGGACTTTCATATAGATATTATTATCAAGTGATCCATATAGATAAGTTGTTACCACATCCATGAAACACATGTGGAGTCTTTCAAAGATTGCTTGGCTTATTAAGAACTGCAATGTAATTGCATCCATTACCGATGAATATGTCTCTTCATAATCGATTCCTGTTCTCTGTGAGAAACCTTGAGCTACAAAACGTGCTTTATATCTGACCACTTCATTCTTTTCATTTCTTTTGTGTACAAATGCCCACTTGTAGCCTACAGGTTTGGTATTTTCAGGCGTTTAGATTGCAGGTCCAAAAACTTCGCATTTCGCAAGTGAATTCAATTATGCCTAAATTGCTTCTTTCCATTTCGGCCAATCATTTCTTTTTTGACATTCTTGAAAAGATTTAGGTTCAAGATTTTCATCTTCTGTGGTCAAATCAGTAGCCACAATATACGCGAATACTTGATCAGTAATCGTTTTATTTCGGTTCCAACGTATGCAGGTAATAGCATAGTTTATCGAGATTTTCTCATTCTCAATATTTTCATCATTTTCACAATTCTCGGGTACTTGATATCTTCAAGGAGCCATTTTGTCCTCCATTATCTTTTTTTTAGATTTGCATTTGTATCTTTTGAGGGGTTTTCTCTTCAGGAGTTCTAACAGAGAAGGTAACTTGTTTATTTTGCTCCCTTTTCTTTCTTGGACTCTTATTTTTAGAACCAACAGCTCTACCATGCTTTTGGCATGTAGTAGATGTACTTACCAATGTCTTAGAAGACTGTTCATTTGGAATATCAATTCGAACAGGAGCATTCATAGCTGGAACATGTGACTTGGTCACTCTTTTTGTATCAACAAATGCATCTGGTAATTGGTTTGCAATATTTTTGTGAATGGATAATTTTCTAAACCTTCAATTCACATTGATTTGTACGCTGATCAAGATGTGATATTAAAGATGCATTCCACACAATTTCACACTTTTCCAATTTTAATTTTTCTCCTCCTAATTCTAGGAACATTGTTTTGTCAAACTTACAATATGCAAACCGTGTAGAAAAAATATCTCCCGTCAATGGCTCAAGATAACCCAATATAAATTCCAAGTCTTCTTTGTGGACCCATCTTTGAGCATAGGGGTGGAGCAATTGGAACATACACTAAGCAACAAAAATTCGTAGATGGGATATATTTGGTTTTTGACCAGAAATAAGCTACAATGAAAAGTATTTATAATAAGCAGGTGGCCTAGCACGAATCAGTGCTGCAACATGTAATATAGCGTGCCCTTTCAAAACTAGGCAATTTTGTTATCATGAGAAATGGTCTAGCAATTAGTTGGAGACATTTGAACTAGGAATCTACAAAACCATTTTGTGCCTGTTCATGAGCCACAGGATGCTCAACTGTAAACCCAATTGGCATACAATAGTAATTAAAAGTTTGGAATGCAAATTCTCTTGCATTATCAAGACGGATCTTTTTGATCGTGTAATCCAAAAATTGAGCCCGTAATCGGATTATTTATGCAAGGAGTCTCGCAAATGCCACATTGCGAGTAAATAATAGACAGATATGTGAATAACGTGTTAAGGTATCTATTAACACCATAAAGCATCGAAATGGTCCACATAATAGAATTATAGTCCCACATATTTCTCCTTATATTTTTTCCAAAAATGTAGGAGATTCAAATCCAATTTTAGTGGGGATGGCCTAGTAATCATTTTACCTCGAACACAACCAGCACATGAAATTTCATCCGATGAAAGAATCTTCTAGTTCTTTAATGAATGTCCATGAGAACTTTCGATGATTTTTCTCATCATCGTTACACCTCGATTGCCTAGACTATCATGCCATAAGGATTATGTTTTGTAATCATTTAACTTCTGGTTAACGATTGTAATTGATTCAATCAGATTTATATAAGTATAATATAACCTAGAAGAAAGTCCAGATAATTTTTCCATTATGTTCTTTCTTCCTGAGGAAAGGGATGTAATATAACGATATTCTTTATCACCCTCATTATTGTCTGAATATGATAACCATTACGACGAATATCTTGAAAACTGAACAAGTTTCTCTATGTTTTACTAGAAATAGATCGCTTATGTTTAGTTTTGTTCTTCCAGGAAATATAACATGTGCTCTTCCGAAGCCTTCAGCTAAATTTGAAAAACCTAATATTATATTAACATTCACTTTAGCTAATAGTAGTTGAGAAAAATATATTTTTCTTTTGAGAATAATGTGTATCGTTGCACTTTCTGCTAGACATAAATCTCCATCTTTGATCAAATCCATGTTTTTTCAATTATAAAGTATACATGTATTAGTGGAACTCTATTTAAAATTACAAAAGTATAACGAATGAAGTATTTCAAAATGACTATAATATAATAATACTTTTAAATTTTACTTTATAAATATAGTTGATCAAGTTTGATTTTATTGAAAATAACTCACTAAGACGAAATATTAAAAACATAATATTGCATTAAATTACACACTCAAACGATATTATTTCATTAAAAGACAAATTTTAGTACAAAAGACATAACTGAAAAACAAAAGAACTTCAATCCAATTTAACATTTCCACCGCATATCAAATGATCACTTCTCCCATTAGCATCCTCAAAGAAACCAGAAATATCAAGATGCGTTAGTTTAATTGGAGAATGATCTTCAGCAAAATTTGTTTCTACATGTTTGCCTTTCTCTTTCAACGATACTTGATATAGGTTCACCAAATGTTTAGCCATATGACAGGTACACGACCAGTAACCTTTTGTACCACATCGATAGCAATTTGTTTCCACGTATTTTGACAAATTTTGTTGATGGGGTTTCTATCTTTTATATTTCTCTTCGTTGTTGCCGGACTTCTTAAACTTTAGTCTATTTTGATTACCATGACGCCAGTTATTATGACCACGGCTATAACCTCGATTACGACCACGACCACGTCTATGACCATGGCCATGTCCGCAACCACGATCATTGCCATGGCTATATTCATCATTGTCATGGGATGTAGCATTCCCTTCAAGGAATGACTCTAACCCAGTTGGCCGTGACTGATGATTTTTTACTAACAGTTAATTATAGTGTTTAACAACAAAAAACATGAAATTAACTCTGAGTATTTTTTGAAATTTTGCTCTTGATATTGCTGCTGCAGGAGCATATTTGAGACATGAAAAGTAGAGAATATTTTCTCTAACATATTCTCCTCGGTAATATTTTCTCCGCATAATTTTAGTTGGGAGGTAATACTAAATAGTACAGAGTTATACTGGTTGACAGTTTTAAAATCCTGCAGCCACAGATGAATCTATTCGTAGGGAGCTTTAGGAAAGATCACATATTTTTTATGATCAAACCTCTCTTTTAAATTCAACCAAAGGACAAGCTGGTCCTTTATAGTAAGATACTCGGCTTTCAATCTTTCATGGATATGATGCCTTAAAAATATCATTGCTTTAGTACGATTCAGCAAGGATGCGCTATTTTTCCTTTTAATTATATCTCCGAGATTCATAGCATCAAGGTGAATCTCAGCATCAAGGGTTCAAGGCAAATAATTTTTGCCAGTTATATCAAAAGTAGTAAACTTAAGCACAGTTAGACTAGCCATTAAAAATTAGAAAGACTAGGGAATAATAATTTTACTTCAAGCTTATGATAATCCTTGGCTGGCTAGAGATTCGTGCTGACTATGTATTATAAAACTAGGTACATAGTATACTCAAAAGGACGATAATAAAAATACAAACCCAAATATGATTAGAGAAAAATAGCAAGTATTTTACTCAAAAACTCAGGAACTAGAGAAATTTTTCTTTATTTCAAATAATTCTTTTCACTCCCTCAAATTTTCTTCTCCATTTGTATTCTCTTCACTTTCTCATTTTCTTTCACTTTTTGTTCTTCAATTCACCGCTTTCTGTGTAGTATTTCAATACATGGCCAATATTTATATAGAGAAAACCAAACTGCATGAGTCATCAATTTTCCAGGGAATTTGACATGCAAGTGGATGTGTGTCATGCCCACAAAATTAACAATAAATGTACGTATACATATATTGGACGACGAGATCTTCAAGTTTGGGGTCCTTGAAAACAGCCTCTTTTCCATTTGGAAGAGGGAAGACTGCGTACATTCACCCCCCTAGACCCTGCTTATTGCGGGAGCCCGTGAGGCACTGGGACCGTTGTTGTACTACGTGTACATATATTGTATACATGTGTATGTATATGTACACATATACAAGAAAACATGAAATTTGCAACCATATTTGCGGTCACAATTTAGCCTAAAAAATCGTTACAAAAAATATTAGAAACCCATTTGAAATGGGAAAAAAATGGTTCCTAAAATGGTGGTCACTAAAATATTTTGAGGGGTTAGAAATGGTACACTGACTGCATCTGTGACGGCACAACGGTTACAATCTGTGACCGCTGCCACGGTCACAGAATTACTAACGGCAGAAGCCGTTCTTGAATCTGTTACCGCTGACACGGTTACAGATATGGATCAGAATCTATGATTGCCACAGCGGTCACAGATTTAAATTATTTATTTTATATAATATCATATATTATTATTTTATTACAAATAACGTATTATATTATTTGTTTATTATTTTAATTTAATATTAATCTTTTATACTTTAAATAATATTTAATATATTATATTTTAATTCTAAATTTATTAGTATAAAAGAATACAATAAAAATAAAAAATTATTAATACATATAAAATATATATTTATATATTATCATTTTTTCATAATCGACATTACAAAAAGATAAGCTGGTAAATATATATCGCATTGTCTAAAGTACATCTGCATCTCATAAAAAAAAAAGTACATCCGCACAAATTATAAAAACAACTTTCAAATTAGAAGTACAAGTATCGATCTGTTCATTTTCGAACACGATCATATAAATTAACTAATTACATTAGTTATACAAAAATAAAAAAACTAATAACAAACTATGCATCAGGATCACAATTATCAGAATGACGAGGGCCTGATGGTTGACTGTTGGGATCATTGGGGGGTTGTTGTCCTCGTCTTTCACTTAAAAGCAATCTGACTGTCTCCTGCAAATCATTAACAGTATTACGCAGCTCAAAAACTTCAGCATGAAGATGCAAAGTGTCAGACGGAGCATAGGATTGTGAATGCCCCCATTGGGAGGCCCCAAGCCTTTGTGTGAGACCGTAGATACGATCTCTAGAAGGTGCCGATCCCGTTGCAGTTGTCCATGCATTCAAATCAAAATCAGGTCGGGACGAGCCTTCGCCAAATCTTTGTCGCATTTCCTCTTCATATCTCCTCTATAAAAAGATAACAGTAAATATAAATTACGAATATACAAATTATAAAAAAAATACAAGATGTGTACAACAAAATAATGCAGCATAAGATCAGTACATAAAATGAGACTTGCATTTCTAACAAAGAAATCTAAACTTAGTCTTTCAATATTGGCTCCACTCTTTCACCCTATCTTTCAAGTACAATAATATGATGAATGTATATATATATATATATATATATATATACACTTTACCTCAATAAGAACACCTCCAAAGAACTAATCCAAGAGCCCTAAACATAATAAACTTAATGCTTTGAACTCACATTTGCATTAGATGAGCCATGTTTAATCATGATAAACATTAAATTCCAAAATCATGCATTTCTTACTAAGGAATAACCCAATCATCAAAACGTCTAAGAAAGTACACTAACGTCAAGAAGTCCATATGTTCTTCCTAAAATCTACCTAATAGTAAATAGAATTTATAGTAATATTAATTTAGAAACTCCTCAGTCTAACCATTTCCTAAGTCCACTCGTATCTACTTCTACTAACAACCTCCAAACAACACATTTATCCAAAGCATCACTAAAAGTTTAAATTCTTGGTACCTAATACAATACGCATTCCCAATATAAGGTGAGGACCACTAATAAATCATTCTAAGATATAATCATACTACCATAGCCACTATAAAATTTCTTATTTTATCCAAGGCATTACTAAAAGTTTAAATTTTTGGTACCTCATATAATACGCATTCCCAATACAAGGTGAGGACCACTAATGAATCACCCCAAGATATATCTACTTCTACTAACAACCTCCAAACAATACATTTATCCAAAGCATCACTAAAAGTTTAAATTTTTGGTACCTTATACAATACGCATTCCCAATACAAGGTGAGGACCACTAATAAATCATTCTAAGATATAATCATACTACCTTAGCCACTATAAAATTTCTTATTTTATCCAAGGCATCACTAAAAGTTTAAATTTTTGGTACCTCATATAATACGCATTCCCAATACACGGTGAGGACCACTAATGAATCACCCCAAGATATATCTACTTCTACTAACAACCTCCAAACAACACATTTATCCAAAGCATCACTAAAAGTTTAAATTTTTGGTACCTCATACAATACGCATTCCCAATACAAGGTGAAATAAGCTAAGGTAAAAAAAACTTCAATCTAAACCAATTACTCCAAGATAAAATTTTCAACTGTCGTTTCTCATACAAATCCACATGATAATAAAACAATATATATATATATATATATATATTAAGTCTTACCGCGACCTCCTTTGATTTCTGGTCTATCCATTGGCCCTTTTTATCCCCCTTTTTATACACGTGGGTCGTCTCAAATAACTCCACTTCTGATATTGTCCTTCCCGTCTCTTTCTCCTACAAAATCAAAATAAATATAGTCAACAACTATTACATAATAGTATCATAATGTATTTACATATTAAAAAACTAAGAGAAAAAGGTTTATCAAAGAACAACAACAATAGTTGAACAAACATGACATAAAATGCCTATCCCCAAAAAAAAAAAAAAAAAAAAAATACGTACGCGTTAATGAGAATCTAAACACAAAACCTAATGTATACATCAATAGGCAAAGATTTACAAGATAACCATTTCTATATACCATTTCTATACAAACCACAAATCATATTCTAAGCACAACTAGATATCATACATTTTTTGGACTTTCTATTATCAAACTAAAAATGTAAGCATATGCAAGGAAAAAAATATCAAAAAAATACTTACAACAAATATCCAAAGCAAAATCGAACGGGATTGGACAGCTAGCAGCGGCAGCGGCAGCGGCCGTTGGTGTTTTGGGTTTTGGACAGCTAGCAACGGCAGCGGCAGTGGTTGGGGTTATGGGTTTTGTGTGTGGGTTTTGGGTTTTGCAAGAGGCGGTCGTTGGTGACGGACCGGACGGTGGCAAGCGGCGGTCGTTGGTGACGGACTCCGGTGGTCACGGTGCCGGGAGTAGGGGATGAGTTTTGTGTGTGGGTTTTGGGTTTTGCAAGAGGTGGTCGTTGGTGACGGTGGCAAGGGTTATGTGTTTTGTGTGTGGGTTTTGGTTTTGCAAGAGGCGGTCGTTGGTGAC
The DNA here is from genome assembly GCA_018398585.1 of Simmondsia chinensis. Taxonomy (NCBI): domain Eukaryota; kingdom Viridiplantae; phylum Streptophyta; class Magnoliopsida; order Caryophyllales; family Simmondsiaceae; genus Simmondsia; species Simmondsia chinensis. Next base: position 30,209,613 of record JAGTTD010000002.1, on the reverse strand, counting down.
GGACCGGACAGTGGCAAGCGGCGGTCGGTGGTGACGGGCTCCGGTGGTCACAGTGACGGACCGGCGGTCGGTGGTCACTGTGGCAAGGGGATGATGTTTGTTTGGGTGGGGGGAGAGAATTTTTTGGGGACCACACAAGGAAAGGTCAAGGTGGGTGGGTAATTAATATATTTTTGACTGCTAAATTAGTTACCATATCGTTACAAAATAAATTTTATTATCCATTTTAAATTTATGGGTTTTAGAAATCTTATTTACTTAATCGAAATAACTTAATAAAAATAGATTTTTTGGATCAATCAACAACATTCCCTGTCAAGGTTGTTAAAATCGGGATTCTACTTAGAATTTATAAGGGCTTTTAGAATCGGAATCGTAGAATCGAATCGAGAATCGTAAAATTCTACTAAATGTATATTATAATTGTTTTTCGTTTTAATATGAGTTATATATTTCAAAAAATTATTAATAAAACTTTTACTTACATGGGTATATATAAGAAATATAATCAAGTATGATAAAATATTATCATGCAATGTAAATGTGTTTTTTTATGCTATAACAATCATGATAGCTTTTAAGATAGATATTGCTAATCGAACTTTATATCAAGATTAAAACATAAAACTAATCTAAAATAATGTTTCTTGAAAGTACATGACACTTAATTAACTTTCTTTTATTTCTAAAAAAGTAAGTTCGTTTATAATATACACTTGATTTTTTTTTTTTTTTTTTAGATTTTAACTTTTTATTGGCATAAATTGGTAGCTGCGGGAGCAGCGAGGCACTGGGACTATTGTTGTTGTTGTTGTTGTATTGGCATACATTGGTACAATCGATAGAATCGTAAAATCGTATTACGATTCTATATGCTAGCACCTCTCCACAATTCCAACTTTTCGTTTATATCCGCTCGGGATTTCCCTACTAGAACTATGTCTCCTACAAAAAGCATACACCAAGGTACTTTCCCTTTGATGTGTCTAGTAAGTTCATCCATCACTAGAATGAACAGGAAGGGGCTCAAGGCTGAACCCCGGTGCACCCCAACTGTAATAGGGAAAGTGTATGTCTCCCCTTTCCCTGTGCGCACATTAGTATGTGCCTCTTCATACATGTCCCTAATGGCCCGAATATAAGGCATTGGTATGCCTCTCTTACTCAACACCCTCCATAGTACCTCTCTTGGCACTCTATCATATGCCTTCTCCAAATCGATGAAGACCATGTGGAGATCCTTTTGTCTCTCCCTATGCCGCTCTATCGTTCACCCTAAGAGATGGATGGCTTCCATTGTTGGTCTCCTAGGTATGAACCCGAACTGGTTTTCGGTCACTTCCGTCTGTTGTCGTAGTCTCCTTTTTAAGACTCGCTCTCACAGCTTGAGAGTGTGATTCATTAGTTTGATCCCCTGGTAATTGGCGCAGCTTTGGATGTCGCCCTTGTTCTTATAGATTGGGACCGGTGTGCTCTTCCACCATTCGTCCAGCATCTTGTTCCCCATAAGGATTTGGTTAAAGAATTTTGTCAGCCAGCTAATGCCACACCGTCTACATATTTCCATGCCTCAATGGTTATCCCATCTGGACTAATTGCTCTTCCCCTGCCCATATGTTTAAGGGCTTCCTTGATCTGCTCTGGAGTAATTCGCTCAAAATGGCATTCGTTCTGATCTTCCCTCGTTGTCTCGATATCACCTAGAGCTATCTTTGCGCTTCCCTGGTTGTTGAACAGATCGTGGAATGAGGCTTTCCACCCAGCTCTAATGAGGTGCCCTCCCACTACTACCTGTCCATCTTCACCTCTTATGTATTTCACTTGCTTCAAGTCCCTCATCCTCCTCTCTCTTGCTCTGGCGATCTTGTATATATTCCTGGCTTCCTCCTTGGTATCCAGCCTCTTGTAAAACATTTTTTGGATGATTTAATTATATATATATATATGTATGTATGTATGTATGTTAAATGTAATACCCTATATTAAGACTTTTTTTTCAAAATAACCTAAATTTAAAAAAAAAATTGAAAATGTAACCTATTTGAAAAAATATTTAATGCAAATAATGCACTTTTAATTAAAAAACTTATTCAAATTACTTGAACAAAACTTTATTTCATCACTGCAAGTTTTAACATTAAACTAAAGCGATAAAACTTTTGAAAGTCATAAAAAATATTACACAAAAGACTATTTGAGAGATGCTACATAATATATAGGTCGGTGTCAAAAAAATAAGATATAGTATGTACAAAGCTCTCACAGATCAAGTAACATATAAAAAATAATAAATTAAAATTGTTTCTACATTCATTGTATGTTATGATTATTTTTATTATATTATTCTACATTACTATCAATTCATAATTAAAAATATTTTCTAATAACAATTTAATTTTGTTTTACCATATGTTTTTTAATTTCTTCTACATACATATATTTTCTAATTTTTAAATGCCATGTCTTAAATTTAATTAATTATGTTGGAGGTTACAACAATATGGTATTTGCTAGAAAATATATTAATTTTAGTGGATTAATTAGTACGTTGAGAGAGCATTGTAATTTTGGCCGAAATTGTTGTTTGATATTTAGAAGTTGAAAATCGTGATAATTGTATGACAACAGGATATTTGAAATTTTTTAGCATCAAATAGTGATAATAAACCCTATTTCTAGGACGTGGTTCATGACAGAGTAAAACCAACAATTGTATTTGGTGCTGTTAGTGAACCTGGTTGTGGAAACGCGGTTTAGAGCCAGAGGAGCCAAAAAAAATTGAGGCGGGAAATTTTTTTACATAAAACCGCATTTAACTAACGGGGTTCTTATTAAATAAAAGCGCATTAACTAAGCGCGGTTCTTATTCAATAAAAGCGCATTAACTAAGCGCGGTTCTAGTAAGCGTCGTTTTATTAATAAATCGCGTTAGGTAAACCCGTTTTCATGCTCAATAACCGCGTTTTCCTAAGGCGGTTTATTTTTACCGAAACCGTATTTTCCTACGCGGTTTATCTGGACCGTAGATTTGTAAATATTTTTTTTTAACATTATTTTATATTTTTTTTATTTTTCAACATTATTTCTGAAAATCGGCTCATTTTTGCTTAAATAACTTTCAAAAAAGCCTTTTTACAAAAATTCGAACTAATTTAAAAAAAAATTAATATTTTTAAAGTATTCACATATTTTACAAATTTATAAATATTTACAAAATAATTTAAAATTTTAGTTTTTTTTTTCTGATCTAATAAAATTTTAGCCTTGAAGTGATGTTTTTAAGCGGGAAATAATAAAGTAACCGCTGACGCGGTCACTACAAACATTGACCGCTGCGTCAGCGGTCACAGAATAAAGTGACCGCTGTGCAGTGGTCATTAGTTTTAATCACATTAAAATATTTATTAAATTAAACATAATTTCCAATAATATAATTTATTATCATAAAATAATATAATTGTTAAAATAATATTATTATTCACAAATAAAAATATTTATTTTTAATGAAATTTTATAATTTTAATTCTTTATAAATTAATTAGCTACTTTAATAATAATAAATTTTTTATCAGTAGTATAAAAATATGAGTTTTTACCTTATGAATAACTATTTTTATTATTTATGAGTTGTTAGTTTTATTGTTAGAACAAATTAATTATATAATTTTAAATTAATTATTAATTTTGTTATAGTATTACATGTTTTAAATATTTTAAAAACTATATAAATAGTACCGGAATTATATGTGTATTAGTATTCTAAGAATTTATTTATTGATTTTTTTAATTTATAAATTTTATAAAATACTATTGTACTAAAAATTTTATATATTTTTAGTACAATATTCCAAATAGCATTGTATAAGGGTTTAAAATAGACCATATTTTTAACTTTTTTTAATCTCTAATTTTAGTAATTTATTACATATATATAACTTTTGTGGCTTTAAAATTATATCACAACATATTTTAAGTAAAAATTAGTATAATAATAAGTAATTTATCTCACATAATATTTAAAACCAAATAATTTATGTTATAATAATAGATTAGCTTTTTGTTACCAATTTTACGGTTACAAATACGGTTTTAGTATTTCAATTATGAAACGGTAACTGTGACCGCTATTTACCGTCAGTGTACGGTCAGTGACCCGTCACAGTGCCGTCAGAAATTCTGTGACGGCTTGAACCATCAGCCCATTTGGTTCCTAAATCATTGTTTTCTTCTATATAGGTTTTTTACATGATTTGTGATTTTCTAGGATATTTAAAGATAACTAAATTCGACTATAAAATTGTACCCAAAAATATTCAATATTTACAGCATAACCCTAATATTTAGATCCTCAAAGATTTTGTACATGTGGTTACGGAGAACCAGGAGACATTAGGGTTTGGTAATTATCAAATTTTCCATTTAAATTGCATATATCGAATTTCTCTTTTTTTTTTTTTTTTTTTTTTTTTTTTTTTTTTTGGGGTAAGCACGGATTGGTTACGACTAATGAATTCAATTTTGTATGGTAATTCGTTGGCTGGCGTTCTACTTCTCAATCCATAGTCTTACGAACTCACAAATCGTAACATCAAAGGAATTGAAATTTCGTTTAGAATTGCATGGTTTATATATCGCAGTAAATTCATGTCTTTTACATAATAATTATGATTTGTTTTGTATAAAATTATAAACTGTCATCTGGACATTTATATGTATAAATAGATTTGTTTATTATTTTCCAATATTTTCAATATGATTGTGTTGTGTTTGGTAAATATATGACTTAGGCCAGTCTAAATATTAGTTTCCTAAATTGAGTTGGAAAAGGCAGAAAAATTAAGTAAATATAAAATGCGTCACTTAACGTTTAGGGGTGTGTAAAAACGCTTCGTTTTGCTTTGAGATAATTTGAATTCTGGTAATTTGGGGCAATGTCAAAATTGCCCCTCACTTGTTGTACTAATTACACTTATGCCATGTACTATTAGCTGCCTAGCTGCCCGAGAATTGGTACTTCCCTTGCCTGTTCTGTTTCAGCTGCTCGTTGATATTAAAAAAGGAATAGTAAAGGCTGTTCTAACATCCTGGCACTGTTTTACTTTCCTCTTCCCTTCCCAATGCAGAGACCCGTTAGGGTTTTCTTGAAGAGTCTTCTTCGAGAAGCTTCCTTCACTCGATCATAGCCGCTCGAGCCTCGACGCGTGTCACAAGATCCATGGCTCACGCTGTGCTTCCCATGGGTAAGTCGCGACGGTTAGATCGATTTCAAATCGACGACTATGATGAGTACTAGGGTTTCACCTGATTGAAGCTTGGAGGGCTATATATTGCTGAGTTTTAGGGTTGGAGAGGTACAGAAACTGATCATTTCTCCTCCTCTCCCCTTTCTCTATGGCGATTCTATCTCTCTAAGGCTCTCATAAAAACCCTAACCCCAAATACGAACCTCTGAGCCAAATAATCAAAGGGTCCAGCCTCGTGAGCCTTGGTTCGAAGTGATTTCATGGTCGTGGTGCTTCGTTCGAGCTATTAGAGGCCGGTTCGTGGCTGGTGTGCTCGGTTCGTGTTTGGTGGGGGTCCGAACTCGGCTGTTCTTGAAGAATCCAGAGCGTTACTGGATGTTTTGAGTCTCTTGCTTGCTAATCTTGGTAAGATTTAAGTTTACAAGGGGAGGTATACTTCTAACTCAACTTGATTCCTTTGTTTTTCTTGAATCTGGAGTTGTACTTAAGGTCTGTGGAGTATTTTGTGTTGTAATCAGTCCTGGTCTAGTTTAAGTTGGTTCTATTAGTGCAAGATCTGAGATCTTGGAGTCATTATTGTTTGTTACTTAGAGTGTCTTGTTAAATCGTTTTATCTGAAGTCATTTTGTGAAAGTTTTTGAGTAATAGCACCTAACAAGTGGTATCAGAGCTGGTTAAACACGGTCTTAAAATGAAATGGCTTCAGCTAAACATGAAATAGAGAAATTTATGGGTAGGAACGATTTCGAGCTGTGGAAAGTCAAGGTCCAAGCACTGCTTATGGCCCTTGTCGTAAGTTCTGCACTTCTAGAAGATAAAGATCTACCAGAAGGTCTTAAATGGTCAGACAAGGCCAACATGGACAAGGTAGCTCACGGTAATATCTTACTCTGTTTAAGTAACTCAGTTCTAACAAAAGTATCTACTGAAAAGAGTGCTCTAGGTGTCTAGAAAAAGTTAGAACAACTGTATGCCACTAAATCCCTATCTAATCGAGTACTATACATGGAAAGGTTTTACTGCTTTAGAATGGACGATAACAAAAATATAGAGGACACTTTGGATGAATTCTATAGAGTTTTATCTTACCTGGACACAATAAAAGTAGAAATAACTGATTAGACTCGGGCTATAATACTTTTAGGATCGTTTCCTAAGTACCTAAAATCTCTGAAAGAAACCTTCAGATATGGTAGAAAGACCATATCACTGGCAGAAGTAGAGGATGCCCTAAGATCTAAAGTAGTAGAACTAAAGAAAGAGGGAAAATACTATACTAGTAAGAGTGGCAATCACGGTGAGAGCTTAAACGTACGAGGTAGAACTAAAACAAGAGATAGCTATAAAAGAAGAGGTAAGAATCATTCAAGATCCAGGTCCAGAGGTAGGAAAGACCTATCTAACGTCAAATGCTATGAGTGTGAAAAATTTGGCCACTATAGAAGCATTTGCCCTGAAAATAAGAACCATGCTAGGGCTAATTATACTGCTGAAAATAATGAATGTGGAGAAGTACTGATTGCTGCTACTGATTTTACTTATCATGAGTGGGTGCTTGATTCTGACTGGAGCTTTCACATGACATTTGATAAATCCTATAGCACTGATTATGTGTCTGTTAATGGAGGAAAGGTTATGTTAGGTAATGACCATGCTTGCAAGGTGGTAGGTGCCAGAATTGTTAGGGTTAGAATGTCAGATGGCACGATCTTTAACCTAGAGGGTGTTAGACATGTACCAGAATTTGAAAGAAACCTTATATCCTTAGGACAACTTAATCGTAGTGGACAGACCCTAAAGGCGTGTAGGAGAGAGATGAAAGTCCTGCGAGGTGCCCTTGTTGCGATTAAGGGAGACATCAAGAATGGATTGTATGTCCTTAAGGGAGAGGTAGTTTCTGGGGAGGGAAACGTGTCCAAGATCGACCCTAAAGACACGACCAACCTATGGCATAGGAGGTTAGGACACATATCTGAAAGAGGACTTATAGAACTCCAAAAACAGGGCTGTTTTGGTGCTGATTCTGTGACACAACTTGAATTCTGTGATCATTGCATATATGATAAGCATCATAGGATTGCATTTAGTGTAGGTTCACATACTACCTAGGGCATTGTTGATTATGTTCACACTGGCTTGTGGGGACCCTTAAGGTTCCCACAATGGGTGAAGCCCTTTATTTCTTGTCTATAGTTGATGATTTCTCAAGGAAAGTATGGGTGTTTCTGCTTAAAAATAAAAATGATGCATATGATACTTTTGTTAAGTGGAAAACGTTAACTGAGAATCAAACAGGAGAGAAACTGAAAGTCTTAAGAACAGACAATGGACTGGAATTTGTGAACTCTGAATTTGACATGCTCTGTGATGATAATGGTATTAAACGACATAAAACTGTAAGAGGAACCCCCCAACAAAATGTTGTAGCCAAACGTATGAACCGGACCCTTCTACATAGGGTAAGATGTATATTGTTTTCAGCCGGGTTGTCAAAGTAGTTCTGGGGAGAGGCTGTTAATACAGCCGCCTACCTAATTAATAGGTCCCCCAACTCTACTTTGAAGATGAAAACTCCCGAGAGTGTCTGGACCGGTAAGACCGTTGGCTATGACAACCTGAGAGTATTTGGGTGCTCAGCTTTTGCACACCAAAGGGAGGGTAAATTGGAGCCTAGGGCAATTAAAGGCATATTTCTGGGCTATCTTTCAGGTGTAAAGGGTTTTAGACTAGGGATTAAAGGGGGAAATCAAACTATAACAATAATAAGTAAGGATGTCATCTTCAATGAAGATGAGATGCCCTACAATAAAGAATAATCGAGCAATAGTTCAGCTATTAGGGAATTTGACCCTGACTACCATGAAGTTGAAGTTAACCCACCTATTCCTATAAACCTAAGAAAAGAACTTGAAGATGACCTAGACAATTCTGAAAATATTGATAGAAATGCTATTGTAATTGCGCCTAACAGATCTGAAAATGAACCTAATAGCCCTGAAAATGAGGTTCAGGACTTAGAAACCTACCAATTGGCTAGGGATAGAGTTAGGAGAGAGCCTAGAGCCCCCGAAAGATACGGCTATGCTGAGTGTATAGCCTATGCATTAAACACAACTTTAGATTATGTAGAGACCGAGCCATTGTCCTACTCTCAAGCCATCAACAGCAAGCATTCAGCCGAGTGGCTGAATGCAATGACAGTTGAAATGGAGAGCCTGAGAAAGAACACTACGTGGGTCTTGATTCCTAAGTCCAAGGGTAGGAAAGTTATAGGTTCCAAATGGATTTTTAGGGTTAAAGAACCCTATACTCCTGAAGGTCTGCCTCGGTTTAAGGCTAGACTAGTTCCCAAAGGCTTTTCACAAAAGAGGGGGTAGACTACAATGAAATTTTTAGTCCTGTCATTAAACATACCGTTATTCATGTTAGTATGTGCTTAATTACTTTCTATGACATGTCACTGCACCAAATGGATGTCACCACTGCATTCTTGCATGGAGAGCTTGAGGAAGAAATCCTCATCCCTCAACCCGAGGGGTTTGTTGAACTCGAGCAGTCTGAGCATGTTTGTTTGCTGAAAAAGTCACTGTATGGGCTGAAACAGTGACCCATATAGTGGTATAAGAGGTTTCATGCATTCATGATTGATAATGGTTTTAGTAGGACTGTTCATGACTCATGCTTGTACTTTAAAGACATAGACTATTCTGATGCTATTTTTCTGCTGATATATGTGGATGATATGTTGTTAGCTAGTAGGTCGCAAAAGCAGATTTCTGATTTGAAATCTCGGTTAAACAGTTCTTTTGATATGAAAGACTTAGGGGAAGCTAAAAGAATATTAGGTATTGATATCATCAGGAACAGGTCTAAAGGAACAATCCATTTAAGTCAAAGTCATTATCTTAGTAAGGTCTTGAAAAAGATTAATATGTTTGAGTCAAAACCTGTGAAACAACCTTTAGCGTCGCAGTACCAATTTTCAACAAGTCAATGTCCTAACGCTGAGCAGGAAAAGCTTAAAATGAGCACAATACTGTATGCTAACGCCATAGGGTATTAATGTATGCAATGACTTGTAATAGGCCGGACTTAGCTTTTCCTATGGGTATACTGTCACATTAATGGCTGCTAAGATATGTCAAATGGTCAATAGATTTGGGCTTAACTTTTGGTAGGGACCAAAATAAACTCAACTTGACTGGTATGTAGATTCTGATTTTGCCAGTGACCTAGATAAGAGATGATCTACATCAGCCTATATCTTCACTTTAACGGGTGGAGCTATTAGTTGGAGGTCAAAGTTACAGAATTTAACCTCTTTATCTACTACCAAGTCAGAACTTCTAGCAATATCTGATGCTGTTAAGGAAGCTATATGGCTGAACGGCTTATTAAATGAAATAAAACTTGACCTAGGGTCACCTAAAATCTACTCAGATAGTCAATCTGCCATTGCCCTATGTAAGAACCCAGTATTTCATGATAGAACGAAACACTTAGCAGTTAGACGGTATTTTATCATGGATAATATAGAAGAAAATCAGATTGAATTGTTGAAAATTTGTACCGAGGATAACCCTGCTGACATGGGGACTAAAAGCCATCCTTTGGAAAAGTTTACTCGCTTTGTTAAACTCCTCCAAATGGAATGGAACCCGGGGTGATGATGCATGGGAATTTTTATTCATATACTTACCAAGGTGGAGTTTGTTGTGTTCGGTAAATATATGACCTAGGTCAGTCTAAATATTAGTTTCCTAAATTGAGTTGGAAAAGGCTAAAAAATTAAGTAAATATAAAATGCGTCACTTAACGTTGAGGGGTGTGTAAGAACGTTGCATTTTGCTTTGAGATAATTTGAATTCTGGTAATATGGGGCAATGTCAAAATTACCCCTCACTTGTTGTACTAATTACACTTATGCCATGTACTATTAGCTGCCCAGCTGCTCGAGAATTGGTACTTTCCTTGCCCGTTCTGTTTTAGCTGCCAGTTGATATTAAAAAAGGAAGAGTAAAGGCTGTTCTAACAGCCTGGCACTGTTTTACTTTCCTCTTCCCTTCCCAATGCAGAGACCCGTTAGGGTTTTCTTGAAGAGGCTTCTCCGAGAAGCTTCCTTCACTCGATCACTGCCGCTCGAGCCTCGACGCTTGTCACAAGATCTGTGGCTCACACTGTGCTTCCTGTGGGTAAGTTGAGACCGTTAGATCAATTTTAAATCAATGGGCTATGATGAGTACTAGGGTTTCACTGGATTGAAGCTTGGAGGGCTATATATTGCTGAGTTTTAGGGTTGGAGAGGTACAGAAACTGATCATTTCTCCTCCTCTCCACTTTCTCTCTGGCGATTCTATCTCTTTAAGGCTCTCATAGAAACTCTAACCCTTAATACGAATCTTTGAGCCAAATAATCAAAGGTTCCAGCCTCGTGAGCCTTGGTTCGAAGTGATTTCGTGGTCGTGGTGCTTCATTCGCGCTGTTGGAGGCCGATTCGTGGCTGGTGTGCTCGGTTCATGTTCGGTGGGGGTCCGAACGTGGCTGTTCTTGAAGAATCCAGAGCCTTACTATATGTTTTGAGTCCCTTGCTTGCTAATCTTGGTAAGATTTAAGTTCACAAGGGGAGGTATACTTCTAACTCAACTTGATTTGTTTGTTTTTCTTGAATCTGGAGTTGTACTTGAGGTCTGTGGAGTATTTTGTATTGTAATCAGTCCTGGTCTAGTTTAAGTTGGTTTTATTAGTTCAAGATCTGAAATCTTGGAGTCATTATTGTTTGTTACTTAGAGTGTCTTGTTAAATCATTTTATCTGAAGTTATTTTGTGAAAGTTTTTGAATAATAGCACCTAACAGATTGAACATCAAAAAAAATTTTGTGGGCATGATACTTGTCTTAGCTAGTTAGTTTTTCACCATAATTGGTTTAATACTATCGAAGCGAGCTAATTGTAAAAAATGGAAAATTTTCGTAAGAAGGATTATGAGATGTTGTTTGCTAGTTGCTACGAATGAATGCAGTGACCTGCCCAAAGGATGTCAATGTATGTGATGGTGGTAAGTAGTGGGAGTGGTCAATGAGGGGTTAAATTGGGCTCTGAGAAAATTCTGTCCGCCCAAAGGTGACAAATTCTTAGAAAGTCTTTCACTTTGGTTCACTTGTATAAGATATTCATATTATATACTATACATTCTGCTCAAAGGTGGTTGTATAGTGATTCACTTCGACTCTCAAGAAAATATTGTTGTTTTCCCCTCTTAACATATTCAACTAGTATACTTGTTAATATAATGCCCATGCCATATTATATTCATTGTTCGTTATTCCCTTTCATTAGTGATATTTTGGTCCATTTAGACACTTTAGGGGGGACAATTATGTTAAGTGGAAAATCGATGTTGAATTAGCTCTTGTTTTGGTTGATCTAGATGTGGCCTTGATAGAGAATGACCTACTTAGTCTACTTATGAAAGCTCTAAGTAACATGCTCATTATCAATTGTGGGAGCGAGCTTATAGGTTAAGCGTCATGATTATGAGAAATTCAATTTCGAATGCTTTTCAATGCGTTGTGCATTCCAAAACCAATGCTGAGAAATCCCTTGTTTCCATAGGGAAAATATTTTTAAAATCTGAATAGGCCGAAACTAGAAACCTAATGAAGAAACTAGACAATTCGAAATATGATGGATTTAGCAGGGTTAGGACATACATCATGAAAATGATATTGATAACTGCCTCTCTAATCTTAAAGTGCCTATTCCCAACTCTTTTCTAATCTATCAAGTCTTGAACTCCCTCCCTATTGATCATGCCAATTTGAAAACCATTTACATTGCCAAAAAGAAAGCTTGGAGTGTTAATCAACCGATCTGTGTTTGTGTACATGAATAAAAAAAAGGAGAAGGGTTTATGTGTAAAAATTGAGGGTGTGAATTTGGTGCATCACCCACGCCCTCTGGTCATGATGAAACTGATAAGAAAAGATGTTTTACAACCCCATGGAAAGGTAAATTTCAAAATCATAGTTTTTGTAAGAATCAAGGAGATTATAGTTAATCTTGCAAACTTGGGATCCTAAAACTAGTTTCAAAAGAAACATTGTTTGTTGGTTTTGTCAAAAGAAAAGGTCATATGAAGAAGGATTGTATCAAATATTAGTCTTGGATAGAGAAAAATAAAAATAAAAGGGTCAAAAAAACAAAAGAGTGCGAAGTGATGAGGGTGAAATCGACATGACTATGGGAAATGGAATCCAACTAAAAGCAGAATTTATTAGAACAATTACATTTAATCTAGATACCTATTTCTACCTTGCGTTGGAAAACATTGTTTTTATACCACCCATGAGGTGGAATTTGGTTTCAGTTCCAAGACCTAATGTTTCCGGTTATCAAATACTTTTAGTAATAAGATGGTCGATTGGTTTAAAATTCTCGCGATTTCGGAAGTGCCTTTTTTGTGATGGCTTATATAAGTTAAATTTATGCCCAATGCATGTTTCGCTTAACATTAAGGTAGTAGGCAGGAAAGTGTCCCGCACTAAGGAAAACCATCGAAATTGTGGCATAAGAGACTTGCTCACATTTTAAAAGAAAGAATAGAAAGACTTTGAGGATTTTGGCACTTGTATTGACTGTATAAGGGGAAAGCTAACTAAGAGCAAAATGCATGGTACTACCCGTACTAGTAGACTCCTAAAGATAATTCATAGTGATATTAGTGGAACCTTACCTCACTATGTTGTGGAAAAAGTTCATATATTACTTTTATTGATAGTTATTCTAGGTACAGATATGTGTACCTAATTAACAATAAACATGAGATTCTTGAGAAATTCAAAGTATTTAAACAACAAGTTGAGAACCAATTAGGAAAAGTAATTAAAGCTATGAGATCTGATCTTGGCGGTGAGTACTTTCGCAAACATGGGGAAACAGGTTAATTTAAGGGACCATTTGCTGAATACTTAGAAAGTTGTGGAATAATTGTCCAATTCAAATGCTTGAATTTTTATGGGGTGAAGCATTAGAAACAACCATGTTATATTCAATAGGGAACCTAGAAAAGCTATTCCAAAAAAAAACAAAAAAAAAAAGATGCCCTTTTATGTTGTGGCTATGGAAAAACCTAGCCTAAACCATTTATGGGTTTGAGGTCATCCAGCTGAAGTAAGAATATACACATATGAGAGAAAACTTGCCCCTAAAACCATCCGTTATTTTATACATTGGTTATTCGGAGACATCTAGAGGTTATAAATTTTATTGACCCTCTAATGGAACAAGGACTATTGAATCCATAACTGCAAAGTTTCTTAAGCTTGATGTGGGTAATTGTGATTGCTTTCAAGTACCCATTACTTGTCCTCGGCCAAAGCCAAGTTGTAGTGGCTATTGTGTATGAAAGGGAGATTCTTAATCCAGCCTTTATAGAGTAGACAAAATCTCAACAATCTATTTTCCCCACTATAAAAGACTACCTAGCCAATTCAAGAACCATGATTAGGCCAAAATGTATCCGTTAGGCATTCTAAGAGGGAAAGGAGACCAGCTTTTTCACATATTATAATATGTATTAAGTAGAGGGTGATTAAGTTGATGGTCGATTAGAAGACCCATGGTCTTAAGAAAAAGCTATTTCTATATTGCAAGCGAAAAATGGAAGAAGGCAATAAAAAAAGAGATGTAGTCTATGGCACCAATGAGGTTTGGAAATTAGTTAAGGCTCTTGAAAGATTTAATCATGTTAGATGCAAATAGGTGTACATAGTTAAAAGGGACTCAAAAGGGAAAGTGGATAGGATCAAAGCAAGACTAGTTGCCAAAGGTTATATACAAAGGGAAGACATTGACTTCAATGAAACATTTTATACAGTTTTTTCTAAGGACTCCTTTAGAACCATAATGACTTTGACTGCATATTATGACTTAGAACTTCGTCAAATGGATGTTAAAATAACTTTTTACTAAATGGAGGGCTTAGAAAGGAATTTTATATCTTACAACCTAATGTTTTATAGAAATAAGGAAAGAGCATATGATATGCAAACATAAGAAGTCAAGTTATGGACTAAAGCAAGCCTCTCGTCAATGTTGCTTGAAGTTTCATGAGAAAATTATTGTCTATGAGTTTTGTATTTATTATTATTATTTTTTTTTTTTGGCAAAACAACTATGTTGACAATATTTTACGTGTAATTAGCTATCTTATTTGCTTCACCATGTCAAGGACATGCTATCTAAGGCATTTGACATGAAGAATCTTAGGAAAGCATCCTATGTTCTTGTTATCAATACAAAGGGATATAACTACAAAGCAATTGGGACTATTAGAGAGGGCATATATCAATAAACTACTTGAAAGATTTGATCTCTTGAATTGCAAGTCTAGCATAGTATCCGTGTGTGAGAGAGATAAACTCGCTATGTAGCAATGTCCTAGCAATAATCTTGAAATAGAATCCATGTGCATACTTTATAGAAGTGCAGTTGACAACTTGATATATGCTGAAGTCTATACTAGGCTTGACATTACTTTTTCAATTAATGCATTGGACAAATACATGTCATAACCTAGAAAGGTACATTGAGTCACTACAAAAAAAAAAAAAAAAAAAAAAAAAGGGTGATGAGGTATCTACATCCTAATAGAGATTGCTTGCTTTTGCACAGAAGGTTTGAAAGCCTTGAATTGATGGGATATGCAGAAGGTATGAATGATATGAAGTCTACTACAGGCTTCATTTTCACAGTTTTCTAGTGTTGCTATATCATGGAAAAGTCGTTAAGCAAAATACGATTTCTACTTCCACCGTGGAAGCAAAGGTTAATACTTGCTTTGAAGTTGAGACTCTTGCTAAAATGCTATGTAACTTCTTTTGGAGGTGCATGTTATAGATTCTATGACAAGGTCCGTAAAGATCTATTACGATAATATAGTGGCAATCCATTATTGCAAAGGGCACTAAGTATCCTAGAGGTGCAAATCCTTTGATTTGAAGACACATAAACTTAAAGAAAAGGTTCAAATTGATGAAGTTGAATATGTTTATATTGCCAGTATGGATATCATTGCAGACCCACTAACAAATGGGCTACAACCTATGGACTCCACTAAGAAAGTAGAAGAGATGAGTATGTTAAGAGTAGTTTGATGTACTTGTTCAGTGGAGCTAACACTTCATATATGCTTCACAGATCGTTTATTTTTATTTCTAAATTCAATAAAGTAATAAAGGTTCATTCTCATTATTATGTGATCGCATATATTCGGCATATCGGTATGAATATTTATTGAGCTCATGCAGGTGTGTTATTTAGTGTCTCGAGACAAAGACTAATGCCTCGTTTTAAGGTGGCCTTGATAGGTTGTGGCTTCTATGTAGATTCCTTTTTTTATTTGCTTCAAAGTGTAGCCTCATTTTGAAGTGGCCTCATTATGAGGTGGCTTCTATTTAGAAGCAAAGTTATTTCTCTAAAGTGTGGCCTTATTTTGAGGTGGCATTGTATGAGGTGTCTTTTGTTTAGAAGAAAAGTTGTTTTTTAAAGTGTAGGAAAAGAAAAGGAGTTTAGTTCCTTTAAAGGGTCTCCTAGAGAGTAAGGACTAAGTGTGGTTTTAGCATGTTTATTACATGATTAAAGTTGGATCACATGTGCTAAGCTACACCACACTTCACCACACTAGGAGATCCAGGTCGGTGGGCTGCTAGTGTTCGTGGTCAAGGAAGGTCTTGTGTTGTGAAATGAATATTATGACTTTAGTATGCTTATTGGACCTAATTCTATTATGAGATGTATGTTTTGTGGCCACTAATCCTACAACATAAATGGACAAAGGCAACGGAATATTTGCAACAGTAGTAAAAAGTGTTGCCTAAACTAATCAAAGGCAACACTTTTTATGTTGTTGCCTTCATCCTCAAATTTCATATATAAATCTCATGGCAACAGTTCTACAACTGTTGCCTTTGATGTTGAAGGCAACATAAGTGAAAAACAGTTGCATTTGTTTACTCAAAGATAACGGTTAGTTGAGTGTTGCAATAAAAAGGAACACTTTCTAACTTGTTGCTTTAGTTGTGAGCTATACAACATCAATTTTTAAAATATTTCCTTTTTTTCCCGAGAATTGATTTTTCATTCAACAGGTTTGATTAATCAATTTTAATAATATATATTTATTGGTTCAATTGATTAATTAACTAATTGTGGAGAATGTAACATTCTTCCATGGTAATAACAAGTTAACTTTAGATATATGCCTTGATATTTATAAATTTTGTCACCTAGGTAGCTTAAAGTTTTAAAATTTTATCAATTAGGTGCCCTAAATCGCTCTACCCAACTCAAACCCTTTGGCAGGGTAACCTAAATCTTAGATTGAACCCATCTAATTAAACGTAAGTCCGATACAACTTCAGCATTCAACCAACTAAAACCCAACCTGAATTGACTCAAAACTCAAAATGACTTGGATCCTAAATGATCCAATTTGACCATAGACCTAAAATATGGAATAATTTAACTTGATTGACTCAAACTTAAGGTGACTGGTTGTATGATTACAATTTAGCTTACAATTTCACAATCTAATTCTAGTTTCACGTGCCGAACAAATCCTTACTCTAAATTTTAGTTACGGGTCAACCAACCAATTCATGAGTTATGATATGAATTTATCTTCATATATATATTTTTTAAATATCAAAATATTATATCTCATATTTTTATTGAGCAATGGATATATAAAACCATGTTTTTTTTAAAGATATAACAAATAGGAAAATTATCACTTAGGTACCCAAGGGTTTGTACATTTATTACTTGGTATCCTGATGTTTCAATACACAATGAGGTACTCTAAAGTTTAAATATTTTATCATCGGAGTGCTCTATATCAAACTTTGATCAATTATTGTAAGAGTCTAACCAATTTTATACAAAAGTATTGATATAATATTATACTTATGGTACTGTATATAAGTTTTGTTAATATTTTTTATAAAAATTAATTATGCAATATTAAAACTTTCACTTTAATGTTAAAAAAAAAAAAAAAAAAATCAAAACTTTCACTTTTACCCAAAGAAAAATGTATGACTAAAAAAAAACTAAAAAATAACGAAGAAAACTCCCGCCCCTGCTTTTCTCTTTCATTTGAAACCCTTCAACTTTCAAACCCTAATCTGCACCACTCTCCCACCCGCCGCTGCACCTCCCGCCGCTGCATCACACCGTTGCCTCCTCTCCCTCGGTTCAGGTATGCTTGGGTTCTTCTTCTCTCTCTATTTCCTCTCAGCCGTCCTCGGCCTTGTGGTTGTGGCCGGCATTAATGGCGGCCGCCTTCTTTAGCTGGAACCGGTGGTTCACCTCTCACTCGGCTAGCCTGGCTTGCATTAGTGTCTTTCGAACCTTATTTTGATATATTGTGGATGCCTGATGCGTTGAACATTGTGAAATGAATCCCTAACAAAATTATTAAGTATTGCTTGTTTAGGGATGGTTATTGGTCAAAATTATTATTTGTAAATGCTTGTTGGTTGAGATTATTGTCACAATTTCGAATTTAATTGCTATAAGCTTAAATTTCTATTGCGTAAGATATGCCATTATATGATTTGAAGAGCCAGATGTATACAATTATTGAGGTTATTGTATATATCATTCTTTCACGACTTCCAGGAAGGGGTCACAAGTACAACTTTCCACCACAGCTTGGAACCTATATTTCAGTGGAGAATGTTGTGAAATTTGGAATAAGGAATGCAAACCTGAAAAGGATAATGAACCATTTGGCCTTTCTCATCTCAAAGTGAGTGACAATAATAGATCATGGCAGTCAGTTGAGCATTTTCAATTTCCACCAACCTCAGAGGATAGCAGAAGGTATGTCTAGGAGGGGAACTACTTGTATCAAATTCCTTGTCTTTAATCCTATATTTTCTTGAAACAATCTTCACTCGATCCATTTCCCTTCTCTGCCCTTTAATTATTGTAAATGAAATGTATTGTAGATCTCTGGCCAATTGTTCATATTCATACAAAAATAGAGAACAGTGCAGCTCAAAAAGAGAGCAGAAAATTTGGAGGATAAGTGGCTATCCAAACATACTTTGGGTATATACAATCTTTTATACAAGCACTGCTGAAGAACCTAGCTATAGTTTGAGCAAGGACAAACCACAAAGCAAAACAAACTCAAATTGGTCCATTGGAGAAACGCAAACCAAGATGCCCCAAGCTATATGTGCAGAAGTTAAGAGAAATCAATTGTACCTATAAGTGATCATTTGGACACTAAGAGGACCTCGGCTTCTATTGTATATTCCATGAAAAGAGTAGGTACAAAACTATTATGATGATTGGGGTCAGGTATATTGTACGATGAATATAGTTGTGGGAAAGTTATTGAACTATCAATTTAAAATATTGCGGTAGTTTTTCTTCTCCTTATTTATCCTGTGATTTTGTCATTATTATTTTTCCAAGGAGAGTAACTTCCAAGGGTTTCATGAAGTGATTTCAATTCTACTATATACAATGGGTTTACCTGAAGTGTTGAGTAATACAAGGTATTTGTTGTCATTTGTATTTACCATTGAGTGATTTATATTGGGCTCCTTGGAGGATATTCTTCTGTGGAACTTCCATGTAGAAAATAATGGGGAACTAAAATTAATGGGGAGATTGAATTTAAGATGGCTCAATAAATGAAGTGGTGACTTGTATTTTGGAGTCTTATAAGTATTGGGTTTCAAATTTGTGGTGTTGGGAAGTTTAAATTCTTTGCATTTCTAATGGTGAAAGATGTTAATTCTTTTGGAAGTCTTTAATGAATGCAAATGTGGTAGTATGTTTTTTTGTTAATGCAAGCTGGCAAATCCATTTTTATTTTGATGTTCTCTTTATCATAGTTGGACTCTATGCTGCAAATAACATCAGTTCTTCGTAGAGTGAATGATGAAATATGAAAGTTAAAGGGAACAGTTTAACATTAGTGTTGTTGGAGGTTCATTTGTCAAATGTCTTTTCTCATCAAAAGAGGATAATAAGGATTATTGCTACATCATTTACCTGTGGCTTGATGATAAGTTAGAGAAAAAGTATAATATGGCTGTTCTTCGTATGCTCATATTTGGTTTACTCAAGATAATGCAGAAAATTGCCCTCTTAATAGAGTATATGTAGGTCGATGATTTCCTACACTCTACACTGTGAAAAATAATTCGCCATTTTTCTTTAGTTTTGAACCAAGTGCATTGTTTTTACTTAGTTAAAGAGAAGTGCAAACAACTACTAGCATATCTCAAGATTGAGATAGGGAATAACTTAGTAAATTAGCTCTCTGACAACCCAACCACCGAAAACATCACACATTCCTTTTTTTTTTCCTGCACCTTAGTTAGCATCAGAACAATGCAAGCAGTTACTGGCATTACCTCAACTCCCAATCAATGATACAAAACTATCCTTTTAAATCTTTAGCTCTAGGTTCTTCCTCTAATCTACCAATTTAAACATATTAAGTACAAATAGTTCATAATTTTTTTGTAGAAATAGAACACCCACTTTTCAAGTTGGGTAACGACTAGTGTTTTCTGGATTATAGACTCTGGAGCCCCAAACTATATGTTGAGATTGAAACTTGTTCCATGATCTCTCTCGTGTTGAAAACACCACAATTACATTGCCCCTTGGGGCTATGTTTACATTACGTATAAATCTAGACTTTCCTTCATGTAGTTTATTTTCTAATAGCTGGAGGGACGAGAAGTATGGCAAGCCTCTTTGTCAAGACATTATCTACAAGGTGTAATTTTGTTGTGACGGATTGGAATCATCCTCGTTCTAAATCAAATCTTAAATGTTTTGGAATTCAAAATCTTATTATGATGCAACTCCAAAAAGTTTGGAATGTCACCATTCTATTCCGCCAAAATTTGGTGTCGAGTGGAGCAATTTCTAAATTTCTACCCTAAATACTAGACTTAGGTTCACATCATTAATTCAAATTAGGGTCCATGGTTGTCTTACGGTCTCAAGGGTTGTGACCATGTAAAACCCATTTTAATACATTTATTAATTTTCTTTATGTAGTGGCTTGGATTATGTGTTTGAAATTGCTTAATTTGGAATTTATGTTATGTTGTAAGGCATGCAATCAGCAGGAGGACAGAGAACATGACGACGAAGAAATGGATGGACATATTTAGCTTTTGAGAACAATGTTAAAGGGCAGGATGCCTCACGAATGAACATTTGTATTATGAATATTGCAGTTATGACTATTTCTTGTATTTGAATATTAAGTTGTTACTTCTTGGAATTTTAAATATATGTATTCAGTAATGTACAAGTGTTTGATTAATGTGAAAATTAGTCGATGGAATTGCACTCGTTACATTTGGTCGTATTTGCTGTTTTGATTCTTTCCTAGCATGTCATAATATGTGAAAATTCTTATGCTGCCCAATACGCCATAGGCAACGGCTTGGTTTTGTTGTCCATGAAAGGTAATGGTTTCTTATCAGTGCCCTATATGTTATAGGCAACGGTCTATGATTCATTGCCTAAGTAAAGCTACGATTTATAGTGTGTTGCCCATGGAAGGCAACAAATTTTGTGTTAGGCAACACTTTTGTAATCGTTGCTCAGAAGCGTTGCAAAAACCGTTGCCTATTAGTTAAAATTTTGGAATCGTTGCCCATTGTTGAAAAAGCGTTGCCTATGGAATAGTGAATAGGTAGTTCCCTATGTATGAGTGCGATGGGTGGTCCGGTAGGCCCATAAGGCTTCACCTATTCTCTTGTGCCGATCCCTCTTGCACTTCGCTGCAATCTTCTTCAACAATTTGTAGAGAGTCTTGTTGAAAGTTTCGGCTTGTCCATTTGCAGCGGCATAGTACATCGAAGATCTATGCTGAGTGAACTAAAACTTCTTACAGAGTTGGGATACTAAGCTATTGTAGAATGACTTTTCATTATCAGTTATAATGAACCGGGGATGCCATAACGATATATGATGTGAACTCCAACGAAATCCACTACGTTTTCTTTCTTCACTTCTCTAAGAGGAATCGCCTCTGACCACTTGGAGAAATAATCGATTGTTGCTAAAAATGAACGTGTGGCCAGCTGAAGATTTTGGTGTAAAAGGTCCAACAATGTCCCGACTCCATCCCTCAAAAGGCCAGGATGCTACTATTGGATGCAATGGCTCTGGAAGTTGGTGCAAAATGTTTGCGTGAAACTGGCAAGCATCATACTTCGTCACATAATCCATGCAGTCTTAAACCACTGTTAGCCAATAGAAACCCATCCTTTGAGACGTTCATGCAATTTAGGACCAAACTGGTGAGCACCACAAACTCTCGAATGTGCTTCCATCATAGTGTGCCGAGCTTCTTATTTTCCATGGCAATGATGGAGGATAGCATCAAAAGCACGTCAATAATGCACCTAGTTAAGATGGCAAAATCGATTAGCGCAGCAACGGATTTCTGTTCAATGTCGTCGGCCATTAGGAAGCTTTCCATGCTAAAGGAAATCGATAATTGGTTGTCGTCAATCTTCCTTTGTGACTTCGAGTATAGATATAGCGTATACCATGACTGAATCATTCTCCATGTCCTTTTCTTGAAGTGGCAGGATGACCCATTTGCTACACAGTAGAATCTCAACAGACTCTTCTTTGGTGAACTCGATGTGAAAAAATGCGGGCGCAAACTCTTCAGCAAAATCATTCTCAAAAGAAGTTTATTTTTGTTTTTCTTTTTGATTTTTTCTTTCTAAAAGTTTTTTTTTGGTATGAATTTATTTATTTATTTATTTCTTTTTTTTAATGAATTTTCTTTTCATTGTTTTTTTAAGATACAAAAGTTAGATGAGTATTCGTGATGTAAAATAAATAAATAAGGACTAAAGTCAAGTAAAATAAATGAGTTTTATGTTACCTACCATTTTTTGAAAGATTTAACAATGGGGTAAAAGCTAGGGCACATATCAATTTAAAAAATAGAGAAAAACACTTTTTTTTTTTTTTTTTTTTTTTTGAATTTTTCACATGTCCCACCCTGAAACCTGAACTACATATGCATTCAATTTTGAGATTTTTTTTTTTTTTTTTTTTTGAATTTGTATTGGCCCTTTTTTTTTTTTTTTTGAGAAACCTTAGCCGTTTGGTACGCCATGCATTTTTGAAAATCCTACTTGCACATGCCCATATATAGAGATGGAGCACTATAGATGTTGCATCCTATAACCATGCACATGCCCATGTATGGAGATGGAGCACCTTAGATATCGCATCTTTGTATTGTCCCCTTTTTTTAAGACTTCAGCTGTTTTGTGCACAACTCACCCTCAGATTATCTTACATGCACGCCCCAATATATGAAGATGGAGCACCGTGAATATCGCCTCCTATAACCATGCACACGCCCTTGTATGGAGATGGAGCACCCTAGATAATCACGTCTTGGTATTGACCTTTTTGTTGTTTGAAACCTCACCGTTTGTTATACTATTCATCCTCAAATTATTTTACGTGCACACGCCCATTCATGGAGATGGAGCACAGTGGATGTTGCATCCTATTACCATGCACAGGCCCTTGTATGGAGATGGAGCACCCCGGATAATCACGTCTTGGTATTGACCTTTTTTATTTGAAACCTCAATCGTTTGGTACACCATTCATTCTCAGGTTATCTTACATGCACATGCCCATACATGGAGATGGAGCACCATGGATATTGCATCTCATAACTGTGCACACGCCCTTGTATGGAGCCGAAGCACTCCACATAATCGTATCTTGGTATTGACCTTTTTTATTTGAAACCTCAACCATTTGGTACACCATTTATCCTCAGCTTATCCTACATGCAAACACCAACATATGGAGATGGAGCACCGTGATATTGCATCATATAACCGTGCACACGCCCTTGTATGGAGATGGAGCACCCCGGATAATCGCACCTTGGTATTGACCTTTTTTGTTTGAAACCTCAACCGTTTGGTACACCATTCATCCTCAGGTTATCTTACGTGCACACGCCCATACAGGGAGATGGAGCACCGTGGATGTTGCATCCTATAACCATGCATATGCCCTTGTATGGAGATGGAGCACCATGGATAATCGCGTCTTTATATTCACCCCTTTTTATTTGAATCCTCAACCGTTTGAAAATGAAGTAGAATTCAATTTTAATTTATAGTGGGACATGGAAGTCGATTTCAACTTGGATTTGACATAAATATCATTTTGATTTTGGGTATGACATGAAAGTCAATTTGGATTTATGTGGAACGCAAAAGTCGATTGGAGCCTAGATTTGACATAAATGTTGTTTTGAATTTGTGTATGATTGAAAGTCAATTTGAATTTATGTGCAACATGAAAGTCGATTTGAGCTTGAATTTGACATGAATGTCATTTTGAATTTAGGTGTGACGTGAAAGTCAAGTTGGATTTATGCATGACATAAAAGTTTCTTTTTCTTTTTTTTTTTTTGAAAATGAAGTGGAAGTCCATTTGGATTTAGGTGAGATGAGGAAGTCGATTTGAACTTGGATTTGACAAAAATGTCGTTTTGAATTTGGGTATGACGTGAGAGTCAATTTGGATTTATAAGTGACAGAAAAGTCAATTTGGATTTGGATGTGACATAAACGTCTTTTTTTTTTTTAAAAAAAAACGTGGAAGTCAATTTGGATTTAGGTGTGACGTAGAAGTTAATATGGATTTGGGTGTGATATAAAAGTCAATTTGGGTTCGGCTATGACATGATAGGATGTAACTTCCAATTTTTTTTATGTTGATTTTGAAAGTGTAAGAACACATAACAAATAACGTTGCCGAATCATAAAAAATAGAAAAAACTTTTTCTAAAAATATGGCAGCTTGAATATATTATGTATTTCAAGCTCCCTACGTACCTTTAGGGAAGGAACTTCTCTTAGGGATCAAGACATCATGTAGTTCAAAGCGTAAAAAAATATTTTTTAAGAAAAATTAAAAAACATTTGTCCATTCACAGTTTATACTCGTGTTGGCCAAGAGTACCTATTTTTTGCCACCCAAGATTTGGTGGGGGTGTTTTAGCAGTTTAACCACATACTACACCATTGGTGGAAATGCTTTATTTCTTAGGGGTAGTACCACTTCAAGTACTTGCCGTTGATAGGGCCAACTCTAACACCTTTAGCACTGACAATTTTGTAGGCCCCATTTGTGTAGACTTTTTGAACCACCTACGACCAATTCCATTTTGGTGCGAACTTGCTCCCTGATTTGTGCGTGATGATGATGGGTCTTCGAACTGCTAGAGCCATGTCACTAACTTGAAAGGAACGAGGCCAAACCTTTCTCTTGAAAGTGTGCGACAAGCGAGCTTAGTAACACT
Source organism: Simmondsia chinensis (assembly GCA_018398585.1). NCBI lineage: Eukaryota > Viridiplantae > Streptophyta > Magnoliopsida > Caryophyllales > Simmondsiaceae > Simmondsia > Simmondsia chinensis. The sequence continues at coordinate 30,184,959 of JAGTTD010000002.1, read as the reverse complement.
CCAGTTGTTGCTTTGCTTGAAGGCTCTTTTCATGTAGTGCTTCTAATTCTTCCAATCATAGACGAGTGTTGTCCTCAATTGCGAGCCCCTCTTGGAGAGCAATTTCAAGTGAAAGAATTTGTAGTTCCAATGGGAGAACTACTTCTACTCCCTACACTAATGAATAGGGAGTTGCCTATGTAGAAGTGCGATGGGTGGTTGGGTAGGCCCATAAGGCTTCACCTATTCTCTTATGCCGATCCCTCTTGGACTTCACCACAATCTTCTTCAGCAAGTTGTAGAGAGTCTAGTTGAAAGCTTCAACCTGGCCATTTGCAACGGCATAGTACATCAAAGATCTGTGTTGAGTGAACTTAAACTTCTCAGAAAGTTGGGAAACTAAGCTCTGTTAGAATGACTTTCCATTATCAGTTATTTAATGAACCGGGGGAGGCCATAACGGTATATGATGTGAACTCTAATAAAATCCACCACGTTTTCTTTCTTCACTTTTGTAAGATGAATCGCCTCCGCCCACTTGGAGAAATAGTTAGTTGCTGCCAAAATGAACGTGTGGCCAGCTAAAGATTTTGGTATTAAGGGTCCAACAATGTCCAGACTCCATCCTCAAAAGGCCAAGATGCTACTGTTGAATGCAATGGCTTTGGAGGTTGGAGCAAAAATTTTGCGTGAAACTGGCATGCATTGCACCTCTTCTCATAATCCATGCAGTCTTGAAACATTGTCAGCCAACAGTAAACCATCCTTTTAAGACGTTCGTGTAATTTAGGACCAGATTGGTGAGCTCCACAAACTCTTGAATGTGCTTCCATCATAGCGTGCCGAGCTTCTTCTTTCCCAAGGCAACGACGGAGGATACCATCAAAAACACGTCGATAAAGTACCTAGTTAAGATGGAAAAATTGATTAGCGCGGCGATGGATTTCTGTTTGATCTTGTCGGTCATCAGGAAGCTTTCCATGCTCCAGGAAATCGATAATTGGTTGTCACATACAGATATGGTGTATACAATTACTAAATTATTCTCCATGTCCACTTCTTGAAATGGCGGGATGACCCATTTGCTACATAGTGGAATCTCAACAGACTCATCTTCCCCCAGTGCGATGGCGGATACAGGATTTGCAAGCGCGTCAATCATGCCATTGGCACTTATACGGATGTGCTTTAACTTCCTTGAGCCTAATAGCCCCAACAGGCTCGTAGCATATCTGAAATAAGGTATCAGATCCTCTTTTATGACTTCGAAATTACCAAGTAGTTGTTGAATAACTAACTTCGAATCACCTTAAATGTCCAGGTCTTTGATATCAATTTTGATTGCCATTTCCAACCCCGGTAGCAAAGCTTGATACTCTGCTACATTATAATAGCAAGGTTCTGTTAGGACAAAGGAATATGGTAGGATGTGTCTTTGCGGAGAAACAAACCTCACTCCTGCACCTGCACCCTCAACCTGTGATGCCACATCAAAGTACATCTACCATGGCGGGAATATTTCAATGTATAACACGTCTTTATCGGGAAAGTCATTATTCACCACCCACTCATCTGGGATAGGATGTTCTACTAGGAAATTTTCCAATGCTTGCCCTTTCATCGCTTTCTGCGAAAAGTACACTATGTCGTGTTGTTGATGAGAACTGCCCACCTTGCTAATCATCCTGGCAACACTGGCATGGAAAGAATGTACTTAATGGGATCGACCTTTGAAACCTATCGTGTCATATGTGCCTGCATGTCATGCTTCAACTTTTGAATGGCGAAAATGAAAGCTAGACACATTTTTTTCTGGAGGCGAATAGTTTAGCTCGGCACCTACCAAAGTATGGCTCAAGTAGTATAATGCTCTTTCTTTTCCTTCCTCAGTTTCTTGAGTTCAGAGTGGCCCAAAGATCTTTCATGAGCAAAGGTGTAAAGAATTAAGGGTTTCGAAAGCCTTAGAACACGAATCATCCCACTCAAAAAGAGCTCCCTTCTTCATTGAGTTGCTAAAAGGCTGGCATCGACCGGCTAGGTTAACAATGAATCTTCTCATGTAAGCGAGATGTCCCTGAAGGTTGCGGAACTTGTTCAAGTTCCTTGGCTCTAGCAAGTTCTGTATGGCGCTGACCTTAAACTGATCATTCTCAATCCCTTAATAGCAGACTATAACCACAATTTACATCCAAAGGCACATTTTAGGGGATTCATTTTGAGGCCCACTTTTTTCAATCTTTCGAAAACAGTGTGTAAATCATTGAGATGATCCCCTCTTTTCCTTGACTTCACCACAAGGTCATCAATCTAGCATTTGATCTTCTTATGCAACAAGTCATCAAAAATCTTTTGCACTGCACGTTGGTAGGTGGCGCCGGCATTTTCCAAACTAAAGTGCATTTTTTCATGTTCTGGAGCCACTCATAGTTGATTATATCCAGTGGTGCAATTCATGAAGGACCAAGCCTTATGCCTAGTGGTAGCATCAACCATGAGCTCTAGAATTGGCAAAGGAAAATCATCTTTTGGGCAAGCATTATTGAGGTCTCGAAAATCCAAAATAGACTCTAAGCTGCCATTCTTTTTTCTCAATGGGACGATGTTCGAGATCCGTGTTGAAATTTCTACTTCAGGGATGAATCCTGCAGAGATTGGCTTATTTACCTCGGCTTCTACTTCCACCACAATATCTGACCGAAAGTGCCGACTAGGCTGTTTTACAGGCTTGGCACCCTTTTGGAATTTGAGGCGATGTATTGCAATGCTTGGATCCAAACTAGGCATCTCCTTGTATGACCATGCGAAAACATCTATGTAGTGGTAGAGAATGCCAAAGTAAGCCTTCTCTTCATCGGCATGGAGCTAAGCGCTTATGAAAACAGGGAGCGGCTCATCAGCAGTGCCTGAGTTTAACTCCTTTAGATCATCAACAGTTGCCTAACCTCCATCTTCTAACAATGCTGGAATTTTTGGTGCAACTGTAATTTCTACGCCATGATCCTCATACGGGGCTATCTCCCTAACGGTCACATGGTTAGAGGAGCATACAATAGGTTCTTCTTGGCCATCATCACCTTTTTCCACCAATAAATCTTCCTTTGTCCTTTTGACATGTTGGTTGTGATGATCAGGCATGCTTGACTCTTTTGCTATTTTCTTGCTCCTATTTGCCCTTCGGTTAGTGAATACAACAATTCATTCTTTCGCCTTCAATACTCCATCAGTACTAACCTCAATCTCCATGGTGCGTCTCATGTATGAAGGGATGATGCTTTGAACTTCATTGCCCCCATTATCATCTTGTGCTACCTTTCTTTTTTGCTTTTGTGTCGGCCTTTTAAGTGCTTCTACCACTTGGAGCCTAGTGAAGACCGATTCCCTAACTTCGGAGCCTGAAATATTTTGCTCGCTATTGTCACTGAGTCGCCAAAGATGAAAACTTGAGCTCGATCCCTATTTATATTTGGCTTTTTAAGCTGACATCGTTTATCCGTAGTACAACGTGGGCAATTGTTTTCTAGCCTACTCAAAATGGAGTCTCTTGCTTGAACTTTTCCGTCTCTACTGGCATTGCGGTCACAGGATTTTCCCAACCTATTAAAGACAGAGCTACGAGGAGGCGAAGAGGACCGACATATGCGATCAAAAGTTGTTAATCATGGCCTGTTACCCTTATCTTTTACTTCATCATTCCGCACTTCAATGACAGTGATGTGTTGACTAGAAATCTATTTTCCTTCTTACTTGATGAAAATCTTAACGAGTGCAACAGGAGTGAAACCCAAACCAACTCTCAAAGGTTTTATGCATTCACCTTTCTCCTGCTGAGTCCTTTGGATTGTGGTGATTCCACAGGACTTAAGTTCAATCAGCTCGCCTACAGACAGTGGGTTGGAAAAGTCATATCCACAATGCACCATGAACTTGTAAGTGTTTGGATTGAAACCCTCCTTTGTCTAAGCGTTGGGTAAAAACTCCTTATCCTCATCGAACCTGCGTGAGGAGGTAGTAAACCTGGGAAGTGGTGGGACTAGCTACCTGCTGACGACTTGTGCAAGTAAGTGGAATCACAGCTTTGTCTTTCAACACTTGTATGTCAACATCACAACATCTTCCATTCTTCATGGATGGCAGGTTTTTGCCACTGTGGAACTCCGCAAAAGGGGACTCACCATTCTTTCTTTGAGATTTCGGTATGTAGCGTATCACAGGGGTCATGGATGGAACTTCAATTTCCACAGGTGTTCTTGACGTAAACCACACCTGCTAGTCTCTCCACTTTGGTAGACCTGAGATGTGCCTGAGGAGACTGATTTTCATCAAGGTGATGGTGACGTTGGCTTCTGACTTCCCGTCAATGTCTTCCTTCCAATAGTCACGATTTCTTTCAGAGCTTCTTCAATTGGTGTATCTGGCTCTTCATAGTATCTAGCATCAGCTAGGTGTGCCTCAACTTTTGAAAAGGGCTTGCAGTCGGCATCAATTCTCCTTTTGCTCCCATTTCTGAAATATTGTAAGCATTGATAAAGGGTGGAAGCCACAACACCGTTTTCATGGATCCAAGGGCATCCAAGCAACAAATTGTATGTCGTCTTTGAGCCAATGACATGGAAGAGGTTAGTTACAGTCATGTCTCCGATGGTCAGGTCTAAACGGATCATGTCGATTGCTCCTTGACTATTGAGATTGAAACTTTGAATCAATAATCTACTATTTGAAACGCTCTTCCATAGAAATGCCAAGTTGTGTCATTGTAGATTTTGGCACGATGTTTATGCCTGACCTGCCATCAATCAGAATACGGTTGACTTTCTGCTCATGAACGTAGCTAGCAATGAACAAAGGGCGGTTATGAGGTTTTGAGCCAAGTAACAAGTCTTCATCTGGGAAGGATAACGCTGCAATACATGTCGTACACCTCTCTAATGTCTTTAGTGGCGTCTTATCTTCCTTAATTTTAGAAGCATAAAGGGCTGGATTCTCAAGAGCTTCAACTAGATTTCTTAGGTGTGACAAGGGTCCAATCTTCCTTGCCATCTTCAATTTGTCCTTCAGCCTTATTTAATTGTTCTGAATACAGAAATTCTTCCTGAACCTGAATCATCACAGGCTCTAGACTTCCAAACTGAATGGCGTGAAAACTTTGGTTCAGCTGGGGCTTGAGGTAGGTTGAGAGTACTGAAGGTGGTAATGACATCAAGGTTAAAAAAGTCCCAAAAACTGCAGAAGCTTGGCTGGCTTCAGCTACATCCTCAGACTTGAGGATGATCTTCCCATCATTTACCAATTGCATGATTCGTTCTTTCAAGGTGATGCATTTTTCAATAGGGTGACCGACCACTCGATGGTACTTGCAGTATTTTGGGTCGAAGGTGCGTTCTACTTCAACAAGACACTTTGGTTCTAAAAGGGTGACGAGATTCTTCTCCAGGAGATCGTCAAACATGCCAGGAAGATCAGAGTCAGGAAAAGGATACACCTTCCGTTGCAATTCTTTCGAAGTTGACCGCCTCCTCTCAATTTCTCTTGGCAGGGAGACCTTCTCTTCAACTCCTCTCAGCTTACTATAGATTTTGACCAGTGCTGTGTTCACAGCTATAGTCTCCTTCACTGTAGGCTTAGCTAGCTTTTCGACCTTCTTTCCTCCTTTGTGGTTCCTTTTGACATCAGAGATCCAAAAGGCCTTGCCACCATGATTAGACAAGTTCACCTCGATATCATGTGCATGGGTTGCTAACTCCTCAAAAGTGCTAGGCTTCCGCACTTACAAGATGTAGCACAGTTCCAACTTCATACCTTGGGTACACATCTCCATCACCGAAGTTTCTAAAAGACAGTCCCCACAATCCAGGCTCAAAGCACGCCAACACTAAATGTAGTCAATCACTGGTTCATCCTTCCACTGCTTCGTGTTCGTGAGTTCAACAATAGAGACAGTGCATCGAGTATTGTAAAACTTGTTGAGGAACTCACTTTCCATCTGCTCCCAACTATTGATGGATTCTGACTCAAGATCGGTGTACCAATCAAAAGCAGTACCTTTGAGGGAACGTACAAATTGCTTCACTAATAGGTCAACGTTAGTGTCGGTGTTGCTGCACGTCTCCACAAAATGAGCAATGTGTTGGCAAGGGTTCCACTGGTTGATAACTGGTAGGCATCCTGAGGCTGTCAATCCTCCGACTGTATGGCTTCTGGTGGCGGTGGTTGCCATAAGAAGTACCACCCATATGAGCTTTGACAATATTGGCAATCAATTCTTGAATCTATTGGATTGATAAGGCGGCGAGCGATGTAGACTCTGGAGTTGATAAGGGTTTTGCGGCAACAGTAAACTTTGGAGGATTCATCGATGCTTCTTCGTCACCAGAACCTAAATCGTCATCATCAACAACAGTCTTCCTTATGGTCTTCTCGGATTCATTCTCAGAAATTTTATTATGCAACGCAGCAATTTAGAGGCTTTGTTTTGTGCATCTTTCTCACTTACAACTGTGCCAAGATTTTCGACCATCTCTTGCAACTTGGCCAATTGCTTCTCCATGGGGATGATGCTAGTTACCATTACGGGCACTCCAATTGACCCAACAGATTCAATGGTTTTTCTTTGCAATGAAATGAGAGACGAACCTCCGGTATCTTCCCCATCCATCAGCTCGCCGAGTGGTTGGATTGATACGAGCAAACATACTTCTCGCACCAACACCTTGGATTTCTGGGTCTTGCCGGGATCCAAACACGGGTGACTCCTGACGGGCACTTGAATCACCAAAAGATGTCTTGGAAGAGAGAAGAGCTTCAATAAAATTTGACTTACTCCTTATTGTGACTCCAATGCTAGCTTTAGGAGCTGTAGAGGCGGGCTTGCGAGCTATCAATTTTTCAGCTTCCTGCGAATTTTGAGATGTGTTCTTCTTAGATGACATTTGGATTCTTGGAGGAAGAGATGAAAGGAAGAGAAGGTCCCACCGAGCATGCCAAATAAAACGAAATTGCAGCTAAAAATAAACTTCTTTGTATTTCTTCAAAACAATACAGGTACAATCTGTACACATATATTAATTACAAATATACAACAAATCTTCTGATTCGATCTCCTTGAACTTGGCTTCGTTGGACACCAATGATGAACTTGATTTTTTGACGAGGGCACGAGGCTTAATCTCAATCAAGAGATTTCTTCTTCAATGTAGAGAGCCGGAGCTTGATCTCTAATGTGAAGAAAGGTTTTCTTTTGGGTTTTTGAGGTTTTGGTTGGGAGAATTTAAGAAACTTTGAAGTCTTGCTTTTTCTTTCGTTGATTTCTTATTCTCACAAATGAAGAATGAGTGCTCTATTTATAGAGAAAATCATCCTAAAGCAAGAGGGACTTTTTAGGTATTTTTCAAAATTTTATTATTTTTATTATTATTAATTTTTTTGAGATCGAATTGGACATAGTCAATTGTTGGCTTTCAGTCAACTCAATTTTATTTGTCGACCAAATTAAAATTTATAATTATCAAAATTTAATTGTCTACAAAAGGTGCAGATACAAGAAAATGAATCAGGAAAAATTTCCATGCTTTGCCACTACGCAGACAAACAATGACTAGTGTACATTGTAACATCTAAACCCTTTTAACATTTTGTAGCCATATCAAAAAATAAATTGGCCAGTTCATTGTCAAGTATAGAAGAAAACAAAAGCTAGTCTCATACCAGATACTCTTGCTAAGCAAGGTATTTGGAGATCGAATTTGAAGCACCTTATTGCATGGTTCTTATGGGATGATTTTGGGTATTACTTATACTTACAAATCTGCTTCTAGGGAAAAAGAAGCCAAGGCAGCAGTCGAAGAAGAAACGGCCTAGAACCCTCTAGAAGCTCAAAGCAATCAAAACCCACTTTTTATTGATGTTATTTCAATTTCTTCTTTGAACTGTTTCCAGATGGCCAAACTTCGGTTTGCAGTATCTACATTTAGGATCTCATCTGAAAAGTGACTACTATAACCACTTCTTATTATCTGTAGAAAAATTCAATCATCAATAAAAGAATTTCAACTGAGCTATTCATAATGGTATGCTCAAGAATCCTCGCCTTAAACGTTCATATCTGTTCGATTTGGATGAATGTAGTTGAGTTCCGAGGAGGCAACCACATTAAACTTTGGTATATTGTTGGGTTCGGGGGTTAGCATTGGCCGCTGAGGGTAAAGCGTCGGTGGAGGGGTGAGGCTGTGCTGGGCCGGTAATGGAGGAAGCGCATTGTATTTGTAAGGGTACCCGCCATAACTGCAAAATTAAAAACAAGGTTTGTAATAAGGATACTATTAATAACTGGTATGTTAATGTATGTAAACAATGTACTCGACTTGGAAAGTTTATCAAAAGTTCTAAAATATAAAATCATTCATGAATCTTCAACTAATAACTCAATCTTTTCGAACAATTGGTTCTTTAATATGGTATTAGAGCCTTATTGACAAAAAGGTTGTCAGTTTAAATCTCAACGATGGGTACTCTTAATATTAATATAATTTCAATACAAGTATGTGTTTGGCGATACTATTTGTGGCATGTTAGTAAACAGTCTAAGCCACTTGGTAAGTTTACCGAAAGTATTATATTATAAAATCAATCTTACAACTGAATATACCTCGTATGTATTTCAACCTGATCTTCACTGCTAGAAATTTCATGTGACTGGTGTAGGGATCCTTTAACTAATGAAGCAGACCAAGGAGATTTTGACAGAGGCAGCCCATCTGAAAAGTATCTTCTCCTGATAAGCTGAAAAGTACAAGATTGAACAAAGATAAAACGGCAGTACCGGAAAGAACATATCATTGAAGTTGAACAAAGTATAGAATACAAACCAATCGAAAAAACTTCGTTACAGCTTCCTTGTCAAACCTTGCTTCTTTGGCAGCCTGCAAAGGTCCAGCATAAATGTTACTAAGACATGGACAAGGCAAATATTGGGTAGGGAAGATCAATAGTTTTCAGTGATCTATTTTTCAACTGCTTACCTAAATTTGTTTTCAGTAGGATGTTATTACGTCTTGTGAAGACGACTACTGTTTGTTTATAGACCATCAGCCCGCACACATATAAATGAAGATGAAAGTCCAAAGCTTAATTCAATCACAGTTTTGGATTCCTATTTCTTCGATTCTCGCATCCTGATCTGAATAAGTGGCAACTAAATGTTGTTTTAATGGTTCAACAAGAATATAGTTAGATAGGGTTTTTTAACATTTAACCGACAAGAAAATGATCCTACTCCCTTGGAAACAAGGAACAAACATAATCAGGGAATCTTCAATAGTCACATAATTGAAGGAACTCAAATTAAGCAATTGTGATAAGTTAACACAGGCTTTTCAGGTACTGTAGCTTTTTAAGTGACACATTCTTAATAAATACCTGGTGGTGTCATTTACTATGGATGACAACTTCACAGCATACATTTAGTTTCCTTTATGCTCTTCAGTTTTTTCATAGAAAGTAGAATTCAGCTTTAACCACTTTATCATGTATGAGGGTCCAAAAAACAGGCATCCACATTTTCATAAGCAAAAAATGACGCTGGGAGACTGATGAAGAATTGACTTTCACACAAAGATCAACTCAGATTCAAACTCAGTGAACTGCAAACAATCAATCGTATTTGCCTGCTGATAGAACATCTCTTGCAGGATATAATCACAAGGGAATCATACCGTATGATCCAAAGGCTTCAGTAACTAGATTAGTATAAAAACATAAGATCCTAGCACCTTCTTACGCAATAAGAAGATGGCAGACAACAGAAAAGAAATTAAAGAGCTTCTTAAAAAGTAAGAAGTGGATGCTGAGGAGGCTTCTAGACTGCAATAAACTGTGAGGAACTCGCAAGAAGTTCATGGAAGGCTCTGTCTCTTGTAGATCATATCAGTTGTGGAAATGCTAAGCTTTTATCCTTCTAAAGCTACTTTAACCTTTGTAACTATTTGTAACCTTAATTTATTTCCCCAAATGATTGTTCAAATGGCTCTAAACTCTCACACCACCTCGAGTATTTGGGCAACCAATTTCCTTCATCAACCTCTCAAAAAAATCCACCAAGACTTCTTCGAATGGCCTAAAGTCATTGTCAGAATTAGGCCTCAAAAATCTGTCATGCTATGGTGGTCCAAAAAGGCAAAAATAGAAATCAAACAAAACATTGAAGTTACCGGTTGCGTTATAAGTAGTAAGTTGCGATCCCAAAATTAGGTGAATTATGCACCTCTTTGAACACACACTTTTTACCAATATTGTCAACAAAGAATGAGAGGGAGGATGGGGAGAGGAAATTTCATTTGTTCATGTTTCAAAAACTAAACCTTTGGAAATACAACTTAGCATACTAAGCATACTAAATCAAAAGGATATGGTACTAAAAGACTTTCTTTTGTAAAATTGATTCTTGAAAAGATTCAAACCCATGCCAGTAGAATCATCAGATGGACGCCAACATCCAAGATACATATGTGTTAAAAGGACTTTATTACCCAATTTAGCAAACAATGTCAGTCCATAATCTTTCACTGAGCAAGCTTGTCAATGCATATGCTTCATCTAGAGAATAGCCTATTTCCTATTGTTACATAACTGAATGAATTTGTAATAGTTCTAACAATTGTTAATTTGGATAGCTTAAAATGCAAGATTACCCATCTTAATGGTTGTCATAGTGCTGAAAGTGTGGCAACAATTAACCAGGAAAATAGAGCCAAGCTCACATGCTAAAGCTTGAAAAACTTACTGCTATTAGTGCTCCACTTCCAGGAAAGCCCTCAGTCAATGGTAGTTCTTCACTTGACGGGAGTAAACCCTGCTTCTCGACCCACTGGCGAGCAGCATCAACAAGATTACCACTGCTTCCTTGTGTGCCTTCTTTTGCTGCAATATCAGCTTTGTTACTGATAATGATGTATGGGACAGGAAGGCCACCAGGCCCACCAGACCCCAGTGGGGCAGAGAAGGTCCCAGTTGCTGCGATCTCCACTGCCCATCTGCTCAAACTTGTTTTTGTTCGTCTCTGGGAAAGATCGTACACAAAAATAACACCTGCATATAATATTCAACCAACCAAAAAAAATTGTGAATCATTTAGTTTAACCAAGTAGATGACCTTGTAAAGTGAATCATCATAAGGCATTTGATGGGATCATGATAACCACACTCTTGAAAAGGAGCATGTCAACATCTCTACTTAGATTATGATGATATGGAGAAGTATAGGGAAATCAGCTCCATGCAATAGCATATAGCTTGTGATTTGTATCCGAGGATGCAAAACCAATGAATATTTTATAAATTGCTAGTCAAATTCACCACCAATTGATTATTCTAGAGGTGCATTTACACTTAAGAGTTTAAGAGAGCATTTTTCATGATAGTCCACGAAATACAATATAAGCCTCCATGAACCATACTATAAATCAATGTCTAAACATGGCTAAAGATACAAAACAGAAGGCTCAAATGACCAATCAATCTAAGAGGAAGTCATCGCATAAAGTTTCACACAAATAGTTTGGCTTTGTCAGCAGTGTCAAGATCCATTTGACAGTAGAAACTTCCCTTAAAAATACAAATCCCCTCGATTCAGACACTATTATATTTGATAGGAATAGCCTCGTTTATAATGATAAAATCTATGTACAGTGTCTTCTACCTTCCTTATGGCTTAAGGCAGACTACAAATGAAATAATTGATTAAGCATAAGGAAAAGTTGATATGCATCATCATACCACAAGACAATCTCCAGACAAATCAAAAGCAATGTCCACAAATTTTGGTTTGCCCTCCAAGTCAATGCATTACTGAAAGTGGTTTCAGAGATAATTGAATTGTAAACCCTCCAAAGATTGAAAAACATAAGCAAGTGATACTCAGGCAATCAGTTGAGGCATGCAGGTTCTTGGGTTTTGTTGTCATGCATATTTGTCATGAAAGTTTATGCACAAGCCACGTAAGAGTCCTGCGTGAAGAGTATTGAGGACTCTACATATGAGTTATTAAGTATAGTAATAAAATTCCATATTAGCAACCCAAGGAGTTGCCATGTGATATTCCCACATAAGCCCCAGTGAAGTTCCATCCCAAAATCAAATGGAAAGAGGCTGAGTACCTCACTAGAATTACAAATGATCTCTTCCTTTTCACAATTAAGTAGGACTTTGTTACAATACTCCCATGTGAAGTCATCATCACACTCCTCAATACTTGGAATTCACTAGGGATATTGCACAATCTCAAGAAATATTATTGACCATCAAATAAAGAGAGTATTCAAAGCCGCAAGACATCCATTAACTTACCATTGATCTGGGAATAAAACAAAGACCGACAATCTTTGTACCGATCATGTCCTGACACATCCCATAGTTCGACAAAGAAATCCCTCTCTGTGTCACCTTTAATGCTATTAGAGGAACTACTGGAACTTCCATACGTAATGTGCTGCCATAGAGAAAGAATAGCCAGTAATGAATGTCAAAAATTCCAATTATGCATTGGATTACATCATCACATTAGAAAGCTTTGAATATACCTTTACATTGACTGCACACCCAATAGTTTGAGAAGGTTGAGAGACAGCAGAACCTTTGATAAACAAATGAACAAGAGAAGTTTTCCCCGCACCTATGAGAATAACAAATGTGTTGAAATTTGTGCATAGTCAATCCTTAAACCTTTTATCATGAAATGTCATCACAGTTCTGAATTGCATAGACAGTATCACGGTTATCACTTAATGGTGGTGATCACATTACCGTTCCTTTTAAACCTTGAAGTCCTAATCATATAAAATATAATCTAGTGTTAAAATACAATACTACATGCATTATGAAAGTTGGTAAGAAAGTATCATCTTATAATGACAAATTGCGTAACTGCTAACTCAAAATCCGTTATGTGATGATCATTACATTACGCAAAAACCTTTACTTGATCCCCACAAATGTGTTGAAATTCGTGCATAGTCAATCCTTAAACCTTTTATAATGAAATGTCATCATAGTTCTGAATTCCGTGGACAATATCGCGGTTATCACTTAATGGTGGTGATCACATTACCGTTGCTTTTAAACCTTGAAGTCCTAATCATATAAAATATAATTTAGTGTTAAAATACAATACTACATGCATTATGAAAGTTGGTAAGAAAGTATCATCTCATAATGACAAACTGCGTAACTGCTAACTCAAAATCCGTTATGTGATGATCATTACATTACGCAAAAACCTTTACTTGAAACCCCCTCGTGCCCCGGCCCCCCCCCCCCCCCCCCCCCCCCAGCGCGAGCGCGCACCCGACTCGACAAAAACTAAGTAGAGAAAGTAAAGGAAGAGAAAAATAAACAATTATGCTAAGGTCATGATCAACAATCAGCAATACGTCAATGCAATAGATACAAAAGCATATTACTATTTCAAGCTGTCAAGAAACCAACTATCTAGTTAGGTGATTTCATGCCCTAACATATACCCTACATATAAATGCCTATTGGCTTGATTGGATAATGCACAAGCCATCTTATCTTTGCACTTGAACTATATTAATATCTAAGAATAGAAGTTATAGGAATTAACCAAAGAGGGCTCCAACACGCCGTCACTGGATCCCATTAAAACTCCGAAGTTAAGCGTGCATAGGCGAGAGTAATACCAGGATGGGTGACCTCCTGGAAGTCCTCACCCTCAGGTTGGGGGCACTGGAAAACAGCCTCTCTTCAGGTTAACACCCTGAAGGGGGAAGGCTGCGTACATCCGCCCCCCAGACTCTGCATAGGCGGGAGCCCTTGAAGCACTGGGTATGTTCTTTTAGAAGTTATAGGAATTAGAATCTGAGAACACTCCGGTCAAAGAAAAGCTTTGTTACTCTATTAAGAAACCCATTGTCCCAAAAGCATCCAAGAATCCTTCAATACAATATAACCAGCCAATCGTACTCCCTCAATAACTATCAGTCAAAACAAGGAAAAAGGAGAATAACTAAACCAACAGAAACAGAACACAAATTACCTGAATCTCCAACAACAAGAACCCTAACTTGCCCACAAAGTGGCCCACCATTTTGTTCCTTATTCTCCTTCTCACGTTCCCTCCAAAACATCCTCTATTTACAACAAGAAGCCAATATTGGCATTCAACGACGCACCCCTTATTCCCCTAGAGCTCCATTAAATGCAGTCGATCTCAATCGGGTACCCGAATCAATCTACAACTAATTGAAAGATCTGAAATGAACCCACATATCAGAAAGATACAATTAAAAAAATTATGGATGCGCAATTGACAAGTGTCAGTGATTTGTCAAGAAATATCACGGATTTATTAGCAAGAAAGTTCCACAATAGATCTTCTATCAGATTGCAGAGATATACAGGACTAGTAAATGGATCTGTGCTGAGATCTATGGAGCATTCAGCATCGAAGTGCAGGAGATAAAGAGTCAGAGTGTCGGGGAGATCCGGGGGAAAGGGGGGAGACAGACAGAGAGAGATGCAAACCGTACGTGTAAAATTAGTTAAAACGATTAAATACAGTTTGAACACCTTTTTAATAGACTTTTTTTGCAAATTGGCCCAATTTTTAAAAAGATTTAGAAAAGTCGCCCCCTTTAAAAAATATTCAGAAAAATGACTCTATTTACTGTAGTAAAATGGGTGCACAACGTACGGAATGTCGTGCAACAAACAGCCACTGTTGCACGCCGTTCCGTACGGAGTGCAACGGTACCCTTTTTTTAAAAAAAAAAAAATAGAGTTTTACCTCTTTAAAATTAAATAAGATAATAAAATTTCTTTTTAATTTAAATTATTTTAATTTTTAAAATAAAAATATCCCGAAAGCACTTATCGGCTGGTTTATTTGCTTAGGTTTAATCACATACTATTAACCTTGTACTATTTGCCTATTATGTGCCTTGTACTATTTGATGTGCCCGTGCTTATTCTTTGTGCTTTTGCTTATACTTTCAGGATACCTGCTCCCATAACGACATGATATTCAGGGTGGTGGTCCTCGGAAAAAGCCTCTCTTCCACTCGGAAGGGGGAAGGCTGCATGCAAAAAATTGTTAAGTTAGACTTAGTGATTATGTCCTTCATTTTAATATGTCCCTCATTTATATCCTCCTTATTAATAGTATTATATACCGTAGTTTTTGTATGAGATAATTTAAATAATAATATATATATCACCATCTCCTCATTTAAATGTCTCCCTCATTTATATCTTCCTTATTAATAGTTCAAATAATAATATACATATACCTTTTAATTTAAAATTTATACGTATTTAGTGATTCAAATTATAAAATTAAGAATTAAAATAATTTAACAATAACAACAGTCCCAGTGACAAAGGCTCCCGCGAAAGCGGGGTTTGGGGAGGGTGCATGTATGCAGCCTTCCCCCTTTCGGGTGGAAGAGAGGCTGTTTCCAAGGACCCCCACCCTGAATATCGTGTCATTATGGGAGCAGGCATCCTGAAAGCATAAGCAAAAGCACAATGAATAAGCACGGACACATCAAATAGTACAAGGCACATAATAGACAAATAGTACAAGGTCAATAGTATGTGATTGAATCTAAGCAAATAAACCAGCCGATAAGTGCCCCCGGGATATTTTTATTTTAAAAATTAAAATAATTTAAATTAAAAAGAAATTTTATTATTTTTTTAATTTTAAAGTGGTAAAACTCTACAAAAAAAAAAAAAACTAGGTACCGTTGCACGACGTTCCGTACGTCATGCACCCATCTTGCTACAGTAAATAGGGCCATTTTTCTAAATATTTTTTGATGTAGGCCACTTTTCTAAAATTTTTTGGAAATTGGGCCAATTTGCAAAAAAGTCTTTTTAATAATGAAGAACTTTTCAGTTTTTTAAAAACGTTTTCTGAAAAATTATAAAAGTTGTTTAATAGTTCAGTTTTTTAATAATTTCAGAAGTTAAAAATAATTTTATAATTTTCTTATTATTTCATAAATTTTAAAAATAGTTTTAAATGGTATTTCAAATTTTTATCATTAAATAGGAATCTTGTTTTTTAACTTTTTTCCCTTTCCATTTTCACATTTTTATACTACTCACCACTTTTATAATATTTTTCTATATACCCTCATCTCCTCTTCTTATGCAAATGATTTTGTTATATAGCAAAAGAAGTTTTATCTCAAAACCAATTGACTATGGATGGAGTAGCCCACTAATGGGATTCCATTTTTCTCCTATTTTCAACTTGTATCAAACCACCACACTCCACAACCGTTGTTCTCGACGGCTTCACTCTAGGTAGCTTCACTCTGAGTAGGTAACCATTTTCTCTCATGGAAGACGTCACTCTACTCTAGGTAGTCCTTTCCGAGACTTGGACCCATTACATGTGGCTTGTCAAGCACGGCCATCGAGCATGGTCTATCCCATACCCGATCGAGTAGGACTCCAGAGCACGGTCCGTCCTATAACAAACCGAGTTCCTTGGAATTGATCCGAGGATCAACGGCTCTGATACCGTTGTTACATACCAAATGAGGTTTCATCCAAAAACTAATTGGCAATGAGTGGAGTAGCTCCTTAGGTACAAAAATTAGTATTTCCTCTTCTAGCCCACCAATATAGGATTCCATTTTTCTCATATTTTTTTTACTAGTATTAGATTTTGAGGTACTTCAAGCTAGATTCCCAAATTTAAAAACGATAAATAATTTTCAAGGTAGATGACGCATAAGAGGATCATGTGAGTTAATTAATTATAGGCACCCCTCTTTGCAGAATGTGATAGAGTGGGCTTTTGGGGTACCTTAGGCTAGGCTTCCAATTTTAAAAGCGATATCAAACTATCCGCTAAAGCGACAAAAGTTGACTCATCTATCATGTTGTACGCTACATAATTTTATTTGAATAGAAGACAAGGAAAATACATTATCTGCTTCATATGGCATAGAAGTTACGGTGGTCCCTACTGAGATCGATATTCCCGTCATACAGAAGGGTATAGAGGTGGATATGTCCCAACAAATGTAAATGAATAAAATTTGGCAAGCAATTACTGATCAATTATGGAACGATTATACCAATCGGTAGTGCGGAAGTTATAATGTTGTATGTTTAGACTATATTTGTAATTTATTTCGACAATGGCTTGCTCTTAGTGTTTGATTAATTTAAAGGTATTACTTAAGCATATCATTTTAAACTTTCAAATCAATGACATTATTGTTCGGACCAGGTTCAATCATATTATTCAATTTTCAGATTTATGGCTATTATTTATGCACCATTCGTAATTTTAAAAAAAATGGAGAATAGGGATCACTTGAATACATTTTTTCGGTTTTCTTTATTGCAAAGTTGGAAAAGGAAAATTATTTTTTGCTATCAAACAGTCTCATAGATTTTCGATTTATTGATAATAATTAAAGTGTGTTACGAAATTATTTACATAAATTATGTAATAGAATGAAAATATAAATATAGATATAAATATAATTAGAGAGAAAATTTCAGGACTAAGGGACGCAAAAATACAAACTTTTTACAATGGAAAAGTCTTACACTACAACTCATATACAGACACATTGACGTAATGAATAACTAGGCTTCTTTCTTGGACCAAAAAAATAACTAGGCTTCTTCCGTGCGATGTACACGGGTGGTATTTATTTTGTGCGTTATTTTCTATTAACTGAACTTAATTATTTGAATGTTGTAGAATTTAATGTTCAAGGTATATACTTCACATTGTAGTAAATTATGAAACTCCTTAGCCAAAAGATTACAAAAATGTTGGCTAAAAAGTTTGATATCGTGTCTCACTTCATAGTCCTGTCTTGATAATTTGGTTTGATCTGCTACAAAGAAAGTACGTTGCAGTTAGTAGTTGTGAGTTTCCTTTTGAATAGAAAACTATATTTGCTTATTTACGTTCTAATTTTATAGGTTGTGGTTGTATAATTTGTTGTGAATCCTTCGTGATTTCAATTGATTTATCATACGTAAAAATTTAGTAGGATTTTTCATTAACCATTTATTAATTATTTCTTGACTAAGCAATGAAATAAGCAGCAACCATTTTCGCTCATATTCATACCATATTATTCTGATAATTTTTTTTTTCTAAAAAGAAACACTACAAAAAAAGTGGCCAATAGCAATAAAGCAGTTTCTGTTGCTATTGGCTATTTTTTTGTTACTATAGCTTTTAGCAACAGAATTTTGTCTATTGCTACGTTGTTGCTGTTGATGCTGTCACTAAAAGTTATAGCAACGGAAAATACGTGTTGTTGCTATTGCACCCCAATAGCAACAAACTGGTCATTGTTGCTAGATTTGTTACTATTGCTTTTTGCAATAACATGCCAACTGTTGCTATTGGTTACAGCAACAAAGTGCTTTCTGTTGCTATTGGTTACAGCAACAAATTGCTTTTTGTTGCTATTAGTTACAGCAACAAAGTGCTTTCTGTTGCTAGTGGTTACAGCAGCAACAAAGTTACACCAACGTCATTATAGTTCTGTCACTATTGCTATTAATAACAGCATTGTACTTCTGTTTTTAAATTTCATATTCAACAAATTAGAACTTATAATTGAAAATAACAAAACCAAAAACCCTACATCATCATCATACCAACGGACAAATTTGTCATGCATTACATACGACAAGAATCAACCATAAATCCAAACAAAAAAACACCTAGTTGAGCAAAACACAACATTCAATACAATTCTTCCCATTATTTGTAGGTTTAGAAAAAACACATAATGTCTGACAAATGGGAGAGTTGGTAGAAAGCAGTTCAACATAAGTATCTTGGCAAGTGTGCGACGAACAATCATTCATTCAAGTCATCTTCCATTGCATCATCCTCGTCTTCTAAGACATCATCCCCATCTTGTTCCTCATAATAAACTTCATCATCACGAGATGAACTAGCTTCTTGTAAAATAAAGATAAACAAACCAAAACTTTTGTGAGGGTGGAGATCACTTGCCTTTAGAGTAGGTAGCTGCATGTTAAAAGTGAATCGAGTGTTTTTAGTAAAAAAATAGTCATGTTGCAATAGCTAGCAAGGCCAACGTTTTAAAGAGAGCAATGCAAATCCAAAGCAATTAAAGAAACGATATCCAACTGGGCCTAAAGAAAAGGTTAAATTAATTAAGTAATCTACAAATTCATCACAGATAACCCAATCTTCTTAGTTATCTAATTTATATACCAAATATACATAATATAAAATCACAAGCTTATAGAACTCTAATTATTTTAACAGTGTTATCATAAATTGCAAGCACCATTTGTATAACTACTTGGAACATAAACAAAAATACTAGTTTCACCAAAGACCAAAACTAGTACATACTTACATTCATACAATTTTTTGGCCCGGTTGGATATCGTTTCTTAGTTTCAGTTTTCATGTAAACCTGAGGGGGAGAGGAGAGAGGATGAGAGAAGAGAAGGAATCATATGACAACCAACTACATGAAAATACAAGGGTAAACGTAAACTTAAATAAATAAGCAACCATCTCAAATTCACCTCTCTGAAATTATAAGATTTGAACAACACCACCACTAACAACAAAACAACAACTTTTCCATCTTCGCTAAGATAACCTAAAAAAGCCGAATATAACCGAGTTTAGAACTAGACCTAGCAGAAGCAGATCCAACCACCCAACAAGTTATGTTCTAAATCACTACAACTCGATACCAACCCTGCCACATCCACCCAAGCCACCACAAAACTATGAATAGAAAATCCAAATAAATAAACTTTAACATTCAACCCAAAGCATTTAAAATTTGTGTTATGTGGAATTCCAAAGCAATGCAAAAGCACACTAACCTTGTTTCCCCTCTTCGTCATAGTTGCCATTAGAATATCTACCCGCTCACATATAGATTTCAATCTTTGTTTTACATCTTTGAGCTCAGCCTCCAACTTTCTATTTTTCTCTTGCTCTTGAGCCAAGAGAGAGCGTTTCACACTAGATCGAGAGACTTTAACGCCCAACCCATATGTCTTCGCATATCCATTCTTGTCTTCTCTGACAACTTATACAAAGATTTTTTTGCGTTCCTCAACTCGTTTTGCCTCATCAAGATCCTGTGGAAGCTCTTCTAGTCTTCTATCAATCTCAGCCTGATATCATATTAATAAATGATGCCCTTAACTTTTAGAACTGACATGGGAAAAAATTAAAATACAAAATAACTAAAGATAAGCCATACTAGAGCAGTGGAAGATCCAACATCAAGTTTGGATAAAGATTTTGGCTGATTTGTTTGCTGAAACATTGTGAGCTCATCTGGTTGTTTCCCATCAATTATTAACTACACACACACATGACTTGTACTTTTCAATAAAAATTCTGCAAAAAACAGACCTCATTATCCAAAGCAAACTAAAAGACTAAACCAACCTTCTCCTTGCGTCTTCTAGCAAGTGTCTTAGTGCCACAACAATGCCTCTGTTTTGATTTTTTTTTTTTTTTATGCCCCTCTCGCGGCGTTCTTAAACCCAAAACATGACAAGTGAATAATACGTAACAGAATATATTGTGACAATACACTTAGGGAAACATATTAGTATACCTGTACTTTTAGAGAAAAGCAAAATTTGACAAAATTCTTCAATTGTGTAACATGTGTACCGGAAGGCCTATTCTTTAAAGCTATATCTTTCGTCTTTCCTTCAATGAGTTTGTTTCTCCATGAACATTTGTTACTTCTCCACGCTTGATCCATTTTTGATTTCACCCATTCATATGGCTCTTTTCCTTCGGGAAAGTAGTATGATTGCTCTATGCAAACAAAGAGCTATTAGTATTTATACTTCATTGCCATATTTTCTCATTCTACAATTATTATATATTTTGACTGATAATGCTAAGTCCTTTAAATTTACATGATAAGTATAAAATACATTACCTTCACTACATCTCATACGTGGGTAATCCTCCATTCCGGCATACTTCTCCATTCCTCAACATCAATCAGCAATGTTCTAGGATCACGTGCGTAAAATCCTATTAAAGACGACATTTTTCGTTGTGAATCTGAACATGGCTGGCCATGGTTGTTAACATCTACAAAAATTGGTTCCTTTGGGGTGTGCACTTTGTTTCTTCCCCTCCTCTGTACAGATTGTTGTAATCGTATAAATTCAATGTAGTTGTTTTAGTATAATTTTAAACCCTAAGATTACTCATTTCCCACACAATTGTGTAACAGAACCTAAATCTTGACCATCATTGGTTGCTTGTGTTTCTTCTCGGGATGATGTAGGAACATGACTTTCAGAACCTATATAAATGATAAAATCATCATAACATATCAAAATCCTTTTCATATGAGAAAAACAGTAATCATTAGAGAAAATAATTGAATTGTGAAATAATATGTATATTAAACAAGAAACTACACAAATGATATTGCTTAGCCTGCTCCCTCGGAACTCCCAACCTGTCCCTCCCCTTAAGGACAAACGGTATCACCGCATTCAGAAGCTTAAAGATGAGAAGCATTATAATGTAGTTAGAAAGCACGATTAAAATATAAATAGATGAAGATCATTAGAGCCAACAAATAGAATGCATAAGGTCACCATCTGGAGTCACTTGGTGTTCTAAATCTTTCCTAATATCTTCATGCACCTGTTGAGGCCTCCTAGGGCTTCTTCTAACAGTAGAGGTATGAAATAGGGCACGTCGAGCTTAGGTAACCGGTATATTCTAGGGGTTCTCGACATCACTTCCACATTGTGGTAAATTCTGGGGAGGCTCAATGCCACTTTGGTTCCTATGTGAAGATGAAGAAACCAATTTAGGACTACGGCACATTTGTATAGAAGATTGTTGGAGCTTGTTCTTCTTTGACTCCATAAGACGCTACATAAAGATATCAACTCAGTTTCAATATGTAATGTTACAATAACAAGTACAAAAATATTTTAAAAATATGAGTCACACCTTTAAATCAGTTATTGTTACCATTTTCCTCTTTCCCTTGTTGCTCCTAGTGGGGGCCATGGCGTCCTTCACAATTTAGGGCTAGAAAATGATGTAACATAATAGTATACATACAACAGTAAATATCAACACATCAAGTTCAATGACGCAATTAAACCAACTATCACAACATTCAAACAGACAATAAAGAAATTTGAGAAAGAAGAAAACAGAAAATGTCAGAGTTATTTAATCATTCAAATACAAAAAGTTTGTCATAAGTATATAAAAATATTCATAACATATCTCCTCAATCTTTAGTATCAATCATAATCATATAGGGTATCATCTTTTTCACTATCACTATAGTAGAAGCACTCTTTGGTATCTTCGTCAAGTAAAGTAGCCTCTTCTAAAGGTATGTGAATCATTGCCCCTTCAATATCTTCTCTAACAATGTCAATATCATCAACATTGATATTCATCATTACTGTAGACGGAACGCAATCTATTTCAGGTATGTTTTCCTCTCCAATGTCAAATAAATCTCTTGGTTTTGTCTTAGTGACAACATGCTATTCTTTTCTCTCGTCATCAGGAGTGTAAAACACTTGCAATGCATGGGAAGCTAGCACAAAAGGTTCATCTGTTTTCCACAATGCTTTTAGGTTTACAAGAGTAAATCCAAGTCGATCTTTCTTGACACCCTTATTAGGATCAACCCAATCACATCGAAAAAGAATGACCTTTATTCCTTGACGATAGTTAAATTCTACTATTTCTGTTAGCACACCATAACATGTTACCAAACCACCTGTATGTATAGTAGTAGTGACAACAACACCAGAATTTTGAGTTAAAGCTTTAGTGTCTACACTTTTGACATGAAATCTAAAACCATTGTAGGTGATTCGTGTCATTGTCTTTATCTGCATGTTAGGCCATTTACTCAACCATTGGAGGTCTTCTACTACAACAGGATCCACAGGTAGATGAAGCTTTACCTAAAAAATTAAAAATAAATTAGAATAATATATGTATTCAAAATGTTGGAGTCGCTTGATAATGTTGGTGCCCAATATTATTACGTCTTAGAACTTACATTAGACTCAAACCAAGTACAAAATTCTTTTCTGTGAATTTTTTCGATATCTAATTGTCACATCTGGGTATTTTCAATTGAAAGTAGTTGTTTATGGTCTCTGTAAAAAAATCAACATAACACAGTCAAAACAAATGATTGAATATGATAAGACAATTGAAATGGCATGAATCATGGAAATGACTTGATGTAGATGTGGATTTCATCACAATTGAACAAAACAAACCTATATGCCTCTTCTCTCAATTCGTCACAAGCACATCCTTCTTCGATGTGTAACGACTTTTGAGAGAGAATATTGATAATCCTTTATGCACTTCACCATCATATAAGTCTTTATTTCTCTTAGAACGAGTCTCTCTTGTCTCTACACTATGCAAATACCTCGAGCAAAAACTTAAACACTCTTCTGCAAGGTATCCTTCAGCAATAGATCGTTCGGGCCGACTTCTATTACCCACAAAATCTTTAAGCCTATGGAGGAACCTAGCAAAATACACACTAAGTAATTAATAAGACATTATTAGAAAAGTATGTGTTGATTATTTGTAGGAACACAAAATCAAAAAGATATACCTCTCTATTGGATACATCCAGTGAAAATGTACAATGCTAGCAGCCTTTGCCTCATATGCCAAATGAATGGCTAAGTGCACCATTACATCAAAGAAGGAAGGGGGCAATATTTGTTCAAGGTCGCAAAGAACTATCTTCATGCGATCTTCTAAGCACTCAAAGTCATGTTGCATCGCCACCTTTGAGCATAACTCTGTTAAACAGTTGCATAGCTCAATTATTTCCCGACTCACCTCCTTATTTTTCATTTTTTGCACTGCTAATGGCAACTGCACCAAAATATGATGATCATGGCTTTTCAATTCATATATCTTACGTTCCTTCGTGTGCACACATCGTGCAATGTTGGATGCATATCCATCGGGGACCTTAATTCTAGCCAACACATTCATAAGTTCCATCTTCTCTTTACCACTTAGTGTGAAGCATGATGGAGGTAAAATTGTCCTCCCTCTTTCTCCTTTTGGGTGAAAATGCTTCCGAATATTCATATCTTGAAGGTCAAGGCATGATTGTAATGTGCCTTTTGTTTTTCCTTCAACATCAAAAAGAGTCCCGATCAAACTTTCAGAGATATTTTTCTCAATATGCATAGCATCCAAATTATGTCGTACTAGAAGATGTTCCCAGTATGGGAGTTGGAAGAATATGATCTTCTTCTTCTAAGGTCCAACTTCATCTGCCCTTCTCTTGTTCTTTTGTTGAGATGCAAGACCCTTGCCTAGAGTCACATTTAACCCTACCATCTGTTCCAACAACTCCGACCCTGATCTGTATTTTGGAGCACGCCTTCTTTCACTAGTTCCATTAAATGATTTTCTATTACGACGATATTTATGATAATCGCTAAGAAAGCGTCGATGTTCCTGATAACATAATTTTCTACTCCTTTTCAAGTAATGAGAACATGTATCTATGTTACAAGGGGGACATTCACATTTTCCTTTAACCCTATACCCAAACAAATTACCATAAGCCGAAAAGTCATTTATTGTCCACAATAATCCAGCTTGCAATGAGAAAGTCTCATTCTTCAAGGCATCATATGTCTCCACACCAGTCTCCCACAACTCACTTATTTCCTGGATCAAAGGTTGTAGGTAAACATCAATATCATTGCCTGGTGCCTCGGTCCCAGGTATGAGCAAAAAAATCATGAAGTACTCTTGCTTCATACACATCCATGGGGGTAAGTTATACATCATCAGAACAACCGGCCATATACTATATTGTGTACCCATTATCCCAAAGGGATTGAACCCATCACTTGATAGACCAAGCCTAACATTGCGTGGATCTGAAGAGAAATTAGGGTAACATTCATCCAAATATTTTCAAGCCATAGTGTCTGCTGGATGCCTAAGCTTACCATCTTTTGTGCGCTCATTTGCATGCCATCTCATGTATCCAGATGTTTTGGATGACATGAATATCCTCTTCAGTCTTGGTATGGGAAAATGGCGAAGCACTTTGCTAGGAACTTTAGCACCGTTAACAAGTGATACCACAACCCCACCATTTATAGTTTTCCATCTTAATGAACTACAAACAGGGCATGTGTCACAGTCTTTCAACTCCTTAAAAAATAGCACACAATCGTTGTAGCTAAGACCCGACTTTCGAATTATGCGTTTTATTTTATAAAAAGAGTTCGATAATGTCTCACCTTTTGGAAGAGCTCTTTTAAAAATCTTTAGAAAAGCATCAAATCCAGCATTAGTCACTCCATGCAAGCATTATAGATGATATAATTTGACAATAAACGAGAGCTTTGTAAATTCATCGGATCCAGGATACAATGGTGTAGCTGCATCTTCTATGAGTTTATACAAATTTTCAGCCTCAACATTGCGTCCCTTTTTAGGTGGTTCTGATGATTCACTCAAATTAGGAGAATGCAATCCATAAGCATCCTCTAACATTTCATGCATACCATCATCTGACAAATCATCAGAAGTATCCATCTCACTAGCAAAATCATTTAGCTCGGGATCCTCCACCTCCCCATGGAGATACCACTTGCTACGTGCGTAATTATCATCCATGCCTTGAAGTGTAAGGTGAAGTTTCACTCTATTTATGTCCAACTCATATCGATTTGCACTAGTCTTACATGGGCAAGGTATCGACTCATCTACACCCACAATAGCAAGCACATCAGTAACAAATGTTTCCACACCATCACGAAATTTAGGTGAAACTCGTGAGCTTTTCACCCAATTTTTGTTTTAAACACATCCATACGGACTAATCCTGCACTTAGAATGTATAAATGTCGTTAAAATAGGACAAAATATTAGTGAAATTACATATATTAATCTCTTATTGACCATAGGAATAGTGTAAGATCTGATGATTTACTCAAATTAGGACTATGTAATCCATAAGCATCTTCAAACATTTCATCCATCTCATCATCTGATGATACTAGCAAAATCATTTAGCTCGGGATACTCCACCTCCCCATGGAGATACCACTTGCTACGTGCATAATTATCATCCATGCCTTTAAGTGTAAGGTGGAATTTCACTGTATCTATGTCTAACTCATATCGATTTGCACAAGTCTCACATGGGCAAGGTACCGATTCGTAATAGCAAGGGCATTAGTAACAAATGCTTCCACACCCTTGTGAAATTTAGGTGAAACTCGTGAGCTTGTCACCCAAGCTTTGTTTTTAAACACGTCCATATGGACAAATCCTACACTTAGAATATACAAATATCATTAAAATAGGACATAATATCAGTAAAAGTACATTAATTACATATATTAATCTCTTATTGACCATAGGAATAGTGTAAGGTTTGTTACAAGACTCAAATTCCATGTAATTTGTATTTTATTAACTATAATCTGAATCAACAACTCAAATTCACTACACAAGCAACGAAACAAATCAAAAGCTAAAAAATGTGACAAAAACAGAACTCATCATCATGAAGCATCAAACATTATAATCTAATACATTAGAACTCACTGAAATCTACATTTTTAAGAGAAGAAATATCTTAAAACACCATATGCTTAGTTCATATTTTCTCAAAATCAAGCAAAAATTGAACAAACTAATCATTTTGGCATACATCAAAACTAACACTTCACCAAACACTAACACATTAGATAATCATTTATTAAACTATTCAATCCTCAACAAATTAACTGTAATCTTACACTAAACTACTCAATCTTCAACAAATTAACAGGAATCTTATATTAACCCTATTTTATTACAAACTAACCCCATTTTGTACCTAAAACAACAAAACGATGAAACAAAAGAGTGAAAACCTAAAGATGAGATTTATAATACTTTCAAACAATGTAAACCTAGTATAATCGGACAGTGAACTGTAAATTAAACTATCACAACCGAAATTGAAGCATGAAATTAATACCTTCACAATAAAGTCAAGCTTGCAGTGTCAATCCCCTTCTCTCTGCCAGACCTGCAACAGGGACACAAAACTGAATTAAAAAAGTGAAGAGCCAAGTGAAGGGACGAGCGAAAGAGAGAGCGTAGAGACGAGCGAGAGAGAGAGAGAGAGAGAGAGAGAGTACAGGAGAGAGAGCTGCGAATGAGAGAGAGAGAGTGTGCTGGGTTTGGGCAGAATTTTTTGTTTTATAAAATGTTAATGAAATTTTCAATACCCAAATATGAGCTTTGGCAGAAATTTTTTACCCAAAATTTTGTGGATTGACATAAAATTTTAAATTCTTGCCAATATTAAATTTATGTAATGCATTTAGAGGACAAAAAAGTTAATATAATTGAATTATCTATGTGTCATTGACAAATTATTTTTTAATTTTTTTAGAACGTAATATTGGAGGGAAGTGAAAATTTGTTTCTTACCTCATGAGATATAAAACATTTTCTAATAAAATACCATTACTAACAAACACAAGTGTACTGTTGGTAATGCTATATAGAATACCAACAGACTGATTTTCTGTTACAAAAGAGGTTAGCTTTGTATGAGATTTGCATTTGCAACAAAAGAAAATTTTTGTTGCTATTGGTAATTCAATTGTAACAGAAAATTTTCTACTTCATTACTATTGGTCAGTTTTTTGTAGTCAACAATGTTTTTCTTCAAATAAAAAAAGGTTATGGAAATGTTTAATAGAATTTTTCATGTCGTTTATTAGATTAGCCATTTAATTTTCATTTTCTAGATCAACAACGAAATAAGCATCAACCATTTGTACATGATATCCAGGATAAGGATCCAATGCAGTAGCCAAATTCACTGCTAATTAAGCAGTGGTTGCATGTTAGCCAGCCAGAGAGAGAGGGGAGGGGGAATTTTTTAAAATATTAAAATTAAAATTATTTATATAAAATAATTTTAATATATAAATTATTTGTTTGACTATTTATTATTTAGGTATAATTTTTGTTAAAAATAGAAAAATGGCTACCTAAATAATAAATAGTCAAACAAATAAATTTATATATTAAAATTATATAATAGACACATAATACAAAAGAAATAGAAGTCACGTTATCAAATATTCCGAAGTAAAATTGTTCATACTTAACAAATTCTTAAAACATAACCAATTAATTTAACAATAGTTACTCATATCAGTTTATCCGTGTCAATTGCTGCGGATCTGGGTGTGATGTCCCCTTTCGTTGATTGTGAGTGAAAGAGGGAATTGGTTCAGTTTTTTTAGTACTCAAATGTAATATTCGTGGATAGACTTTTCTAGGTTTGAAATACATATAGTAGTTTGCGTAATTATGTGTTACACTTTATTGTAAATTTTTTTTTTGATAATTAGCGAGGAAAACTCCCAATACAAAAGCCGGCGCCTCAAATAAGAGACCCGAAGAACACACACAAAGTGTGACAAAGGGAAAAAACAATGAAACCTACAAAAAGAAGAAGGACAAGAACAACACCCAGAACCAAACCCACAACAGCCGACAGAACACAAAGAAAGCAGAAGCAAAAACACCAAAAGAAAAAACAACTTTCCAACCGCAGCAACGAACAGCAAAGAGAAAAAAACACCAAAAGCAATTCGAGACAAGCCAAAAGCCCCACCATTGAAGACACCAAAAGACGAAACCCCAGAAGCCAAAAACAACGAATCTCCGAAGGATTGAAAAAGAACCAAAGAGAAACTCCTGCAAAGGCGCCCAAAAACAACCAAAAACACGCAACTGCACACTTCTAGAACATGAACAACTCATCTTTCACAGGAATCAACTCTCAAAGGAGCTCTGAGGGCACGTGTTCTGCTTTCTTTTCACACTTTTTCCGAGCTCTTCGATTCTTTATAGTGTTTAATTGCAAGTTAACAAATTTAAATTGCCCAAAAAGCTCTTGATTCTTCTTTTTCTTTCCAAATTTAGAACTCCTATTGACCTTGACTTGCTTGGCTATATCATTGCCACTTGGTTGGCAAGAGGACACATCATTTTCAAGACGGGCAAAAGCTGCATCTGGACCAAAACCTGGGGGGAAAGGGCGCCCAGAATCCACACTGTCATTACAATGGTCACAATGTTCCATCTCTAAAGGAGGGGAAGGTTGGTGTTGGCTCGAAGTTTGTCCTTCCATGATCGGAACAGTAGGAAAAGAAGGGGCTGCCAAATCGTCCCCCATGGTATGGACATCGTGCTCCTCACCCTCAGAAGTGGGCCTCGAAGAGGGGGGGGGGGGGGGGTGGAATCCTGAACAACATTATCTAGTGGTGATTTCTCCATAGTTCGGCCTCCATGCTCAATACCAGCCATCACAAGATGCCTGATAACTCCATCCACAAAAATCCTAAAATTATGGCTCACTAAATCCATCATGTCATCAAGAACAAGTTGCATGGCAAGCTCGTCCATAACTTCTTCCTTAACCAAAATAGAGTGGGTAATACCATTGACCGCCATAAATATAATCTCTTGAATAGGAGAGGTGCTTCCGTTTCAACTAAAATATTTGCTCTACCTAGATAGTTCATCGATAAGGAACCGTCATCAACCTTAACCATGTCACCCCAAAGCTCTGCAATTTTTCGAAAGTTTGGAAGGGACCAAGCGCTTGGAGGAACACCATAACAGCTAATCCAGGTTTTTCTTTTCCTAGGCAGTGACTCAGTAGATGACCAACGTCTTATAGACTTGAAAAACTCCTTGATAAGGTAAGTCCTTTATCCAAGAAATTACTACACTCTTGTATAGAGGCACATGCAATCAAAAAAGTTCGGCAATTGAAAACTTTAACCTTAGCAATTTTAATGCCAATAGAACTTAAGGTTTGCTTCAACCTTTTCATAGAGCAAGGATCATTTGTTACAGGTAAAAGACTTCTCTCTAGCCACACTACATTATCTTGGAATATATCACCAGAAACAGACCTTCTAGAAGACCTTGTAGGATGCAAACCCTCTTCCCCCACATAAGAGCCTTGGAAAGGTTGTTGAGTAACAAACAACTGCGACTGAGGGGTTCTTGAATCCACCCGAGTACTCTCTTTCTCACGAACAACCTCAACAAAAGACCTCTTATCCACAAAATTACTTCTAATTGTCACCCCAGCTATTGGAGGAGATGATACAAGAGGGGCACCTCCATCCCTAGTTCTCTTTATTTCATATTTAGCCCAATGTACAAACAACCTCAACTTACCCAACAACTTCCCATCCATTTCCTTAATAGCCATATCTGCATCCTCTTTATTGCGAATCTTACAAATCCAAACCTACATTTGGAGCCTTCTCTAACTTTTTTTGGAACAAAAACATCAACAATAGTACCAAACTTTTCAAATAAGCTTTTAAGCCACCAATTGCAAATAAATTCAGGTAAGCCATCCACAAAAATAGAAAAAGATTCTACAATAGAGTGAGATCTAAGAAGATCCCTTTGTACCATGACTGGAGATCTGGGAAGAGACCACTGTACGGTTCTCGAACGAGGTTGACGGTTATCGGAGATGCGGCGAAGGAGGCTGCTGGCGTGCGGTGGGGGAGCAGCTAGGGCTTGCTGAAGATTAATATTAACACAGAGGTTTGAACTACAAAGTTGGACTCAGATCTGGGAGCAATTGAATGTAGTTCAACTAAAATACAGTTCAATTAAAAATGACTTCCCAATTTTCCATTTCTCTCAAGCATTGTAACTTTAATGAACAATTTCTTTTCCTTTTTTTTTTTTTCTCCCCCCCCCCCCCCCCCCCCCCCCCCTTCTGTTTGTGTAACCCCTAGAAGATGAAAATCTCTTCTCTAAAAATGTAAGAATGGAGGTTGGTAATGCTTTGAAGGGTGGGCATACTTTGTGTATCCTGTGAGATGCATAGACAATGTTTACGTTTAAAATTTTTAATATATTATATCAACATGTTATCATTGTTTCAAACTTAAATCATGAGTTCTAACTTTCTATTAACATTATCATCTTTTTTTTTTGAATTTAATTTTTGTTGTTTAAGTCAATATATTTTCATTTGTGATGCATTGATAGTATTACATTTCAAGTAATTATAATTCACGTATTGTTATTTTGCCTTCATTCTTCAACAACTTTAATTTAAAACATGGATGACCTTATATCTTAGAAAATTATTCATAGTAACCGCTTTGAGATGCCTAAAGCTCTTCGGTCTTTCCTTTCGCAAATCTCACACAACTCCTCCCATTTAGAATGGCTCCCATTGCGGCACTTTGTTGTTCCATTATGTATTGGACAACATTATGCAATTTTTTCGTTAGTTTCACGTGTAATAGAAAAAAATATGTTTTGCTTGTTTTGGGATTGATATGTGTTGAAGGTCTTCCACAATTATGAGTTTCATAGTGATAATTCTGTCCTACTTTTTTTTTTTTTTGATAATTGAGACTTTATTAATAAGGTCGATCAAGAGATCGCCAAACAAACACACAGCAACAAGGGCAACCCAGTAGAAGACAACCCACAAAACCCCCAGCCTCTACAACACCCGAAGGAGAGAGGACACCACAGACACAAAACCAAACCAGGCGCAAAAACAACAGGCGCTACAGCCTAGCAGCCCAAGCAACTAACAAAAGAAAAAAACAAACAGAACACGGGAGCAAGGAGGCGAGGAGCGACACCAACCAACACAAACAGCCAACGGAAAGAGCCAACACAAAACGAAAAGCAACACACCACACTCCCCGACAAGAGCCAGCCACAAGCTTGCGCACCCCAAAAGAAAGAAAGAAGAAAAGAACACCAAATCTACCAAGCAGACACAAGACGCCAAAAGCACCCAGGCTAACAGAACACGAACAGGAAACTACCGAAGCCCTAACATCTTCTTCTTCCTTGTTTCCTTCCATTTATTGTTCCTTTTCTTAACTCTTTTGATCTCTTTCGCGTTTTTCAGTGTTTTTCAACCATTGAATCTTTTTCATCAGTCCACTTGAGGTCTAATACTTTCGTCATCCGGCGAATCCTATCTGTCTTTCTTTCTGCCTCCTTACTACATTTCATTTCCGATTCTGATTCAGTAAAATCACTGCTTTCATTAACAGCTGAAGCTTTCTTCCCACTTGTTTCTGCCTTCCTCTTCCCTTTCCTTTTCTTTTTTCCACTGCTCTGCGACACTTTTCTCAAATCCGACTCTTCAGAAACGTTAACATCGAAAAGATTCACGAACCCGGGTGGAAAATCCTCCTCTGAGGATAAACATTCCGGTTCCTGACGCCCTGCATTCTCATCCGCATTTAAGTTTTTTCGAGTCCCCTGTAAGCAATCCTGCGTCATTTGAATTCCCTTTCTCATGCTCGGCAGATGGGTCTCCCCCTCCCTTCCTGGTTCATTCTCAATTTCCTTAACAGTACTTAAGGATGGCGACTGCAACTGTTCCTTCAATCCCGGCGAACTACCTTGTATGTTAACAATGAGGCCATCGTTCATGTTGTTGGAGCAAGCAACCCTGTCAGACTCGGAGACATCCTTCTGGGCTCTGATTTACGCATCCCGTGAAATGAAATCTTCCGTTAGCATCTGACCTCCTTCCAGGATGTGAATTGTATGACTTCTTTGATCAACCATAAAGCAAGCGTTCTCGTCAATGCGATGCGGTGCCATAGTCTCCACCAAAATCTTCCCCACTTCTAATGAGTCATATCCATTACACCTCTTGTGCACGGCAAGGGCCCGGCCAAACCTTTTGCCGATTTCAATAAAGTTTTCCGAATTCCAAGCATGTAACGGAATTCCGTAGCATGAAAGCCATACCTTTCTCTTGAGGCTTTGATCAAACTCTGTCCGCTTCTTTACTTTCATAGACCATTTCTTAATCCAGCCTTGGTTGTCAGACAAAATCCAGTCCCTGACCTCAGTGGATTCAAACGTGATAAGAAACGATGTCCCACCCATGTGTTGAACATCACAATCAAGACCACTATCGTCTTCGATGCTTCTCTTCAGCAAAGAAACTTCAATGTCATACTCAGCTTCACCTATAATGCTCCTTCTTAGCTTTTCTTTTTTATCTTCGTGAGCTTGGCCGCAGAGGGTTTTCCTTTCGGGGTGTTGGTCCATTGATCCCTTTTTTCCTTCGTCCCTTATGTCCATAACCGATGAAATATGTTCCTCTTTTTTATCAAACCTAGCGAACTTGACCAAAATTCTATTATCTCTAATCATCATACCATTCATTTCCGCAATAGCCTTTTCACCTGCATGCCTATCACTGAACTTTACAAAGCCAAAGTTAAATCTATTATACCTTCTTCTTCTCCGAGAGATAAAAGTGTTTGTAATTGCACCAAAACATCTAAATAATTGTCGTAGCCAAGTAGTGTCCATACTCCATGGTAAGAAATCGACAAAAAGGTTAGCCATTTTAGCCCCAACAATGCCACATCCACATCCACGATCTTGAGGTTGAGCTGAACAGGGGAGGTCGAACCACCCCAGAACCGCAGAGAAGCAGCTTCAAACGACAGACGGGGTGAGCCCTCTGAATGACAGGGGAGGTCGAACAGGGGAGGTGTTTTAAGAGTATGAAGGGGGGATGAAGGAGATGTAGGCTGGTGGCATTTCGGTGGCGTCGCCGGTGGTGATTTGGGACGGATCGGAGCAGGGGTTGGGCTGAGGTAACCGAGGGTGGAGGTGGGCAAGGCCCGTCCGTTTGCTCACAACTGGCAAAGTAAGCTGTACGACGCTGACGACAGGCAGGAGGCGACCCCGTCACGGAGACCCCAGCGGTGGGTCAAGAGTTTCCGTTATAAGTTTTAGTTTTAATGGAAGTGCATGTATTGTTTAGCATTTGATTTACTTAATTTCTTTTTTACAGTTTTGAATTCAATGAATTTTGTTCTTCCATTTTGTTTTAGCTTTTTTGTTATTGAGTGTACATATAAATACACACCTATTATATAATATATTGCGGGAAAAACTTGTTTATCTATTTTGAATCTTTTGAGTGTCAAAAACTCTATAGTTATTTTGCAAATTAGATATTTCAAAGTGAACAATAATAATTTTCCTTTGTTTTTTTTTCCAGCATACTCCCCCAAAATGCAGGATTAGTATTGGAGAACAACAACAACAACAACGATAGTCCTAGTGCCATAGGGGCTCCCGCACGAAGCACGGTCTGGGGGGTGGATGTATGCAGCCTTCCCCCTTCCAGGTGGAAGAGAGGCTATTTTTGAGGACCCCCATTCTGAAGATCGAGTCGTCATGAAAACATGGTATTCTTGGAAACCATGGAAGCCACAAAACATCAGCTTAGGACACCGCGTTAAACCAGGATTAGTATTGGAGAAGTGAAGAAGTTTTATTTCTTTTGTACAACATTAGTTTTTAAAAATTTTCATTTCTTTTGTTTACTATTTTTCTTTTTAATATTTTTATTTTGACCTTTTTGATATACTGTTATATAATCTAAAATTTAATTAATGCATTTTAAATAGTTTATAGCAAAAAAAAATTTCAATTTTTTGTTGCTTGATTTTTCTTTGCTTTGATTTAATATCTTCAATGCAAGATTGTAGCTCAAAGGTCTCTCTAGAATTGTAAGAATTAAGATGGGGATAATTTTGGAGGAAAATGGCAAATTGAAATAAGGATAAGATGGGGATAATTTTGGAGGAAAATGGCAAATTGAAATAAGGAGAAGGTGCCACATTTCAAGCCATGTGGTACTTTGTAACACATACATATATATATGTATGTGCAAATGTCTTTTACATAATTTTTGATTTTATAGATATTTGATAATATCTAATATTGCCTATAAAAATTACACCTAAAGAATATTCAATATTTACAACACTCTCCCTTTGAATACTCATCTTAAAAATATTGCAAGACAAAAACTCTTAAAAGGTCATAGTGTCTGAGCTACGCGCATTTTAAATTATCTCATTAAAAACCTTGGCAGGAAAAACCCAACGAGAAAAAAATAGGGCAAAGGAAAAAACAATACAGTGCGTAAATCTAGCAAAATCTGACTCGACAAGAAAACACAACACGAAGATAGCAAATTTGGGTCGGAGTTTTTAAAGTCGAGTTGAATTTGGGATGACACGTTTAGGTAATTGGGTTGAATTTGGGTTTGACCCATTCAACCCGTTTTCGATACGCTTGACCTGTTTATCGAGTTATGTTAGAAATTAGAATGTATACTACGATATTATATATAGAATTCTTTTTGTAGTCTGTCCTACATAAAATAATTTAAACTATCTTTAGTAATGTTAATTCAACAGTTTATTAGTCTATCCAAAAAAAATTTAAACATATCATGTATTTATTCCAAGTATCAACCATAAAGTTTATTATTAACATATTTATAAGTTGACAAACTAACATTTATTTAAAAACATCAATATGCGGGTTACATGTTTAATAATTGGGTTGTGGTAAGGGTTGGGGGTTCCTAATCCGTTCAATAAATGGGTCTGGTTCGAGTTGAATCCATTTCTAAGACCCCTTGTATAAAACGAACACAAGCAAGACACAACACAACACATTTGTCGGCCCCAACAGTGCGTATTCTACTCTCCTTCATGGGCGCACATTAACCAAGGATGTTTTTAAGTTGGTGAATGTCAATCTTTTACACCAATTTCTTGAAAGTTTGTTGTAAGCAATGCTCTAGTGAATAACTCTTCCGCGTTTTTGAGCAAAGTTTACAAATATCTATTTCATCTTTCTTTTGAACCTTGCGAGTGAAAAGAATTTTGTTAAAATGTACTTCGTTCTGTTAAGTTTCTTTGACTTGAACGATACATATAATCCTGTTGAGTATTGTTGGACTCCCTCTGATCATTGAAAGTTTACAAAATATGTTGAACCAAGGCTCTTAACTATACTCATTCTCTACTTGCTCATGAAGCACAAAAGTCTCAGTAATAGATGCAATTGTTAGGCCACGATATAGCAATATAGTCATATATAATAAGTATCCTGCTTGCCACTGACATTATGTGGTTTGGAAAAATAACCATCATTTACATATTTTATTAATTGCAAGTTTGGTTGTCTTGACTAAAATAAACCCATATAATTGGTTCTATGAAAATGACAAGTGTACGTTTTAACACATTCTAATGTCTTTGTGTTGATGTCGTATAAGTCGACCAAAAGACTGTACTTGGCTTCTTATCACAAATATATCAATGTACCCATTAAACTAAGGTATGGTACTTTAAGACTAAGAATTTGCTCATTACCCCATTGAGGATGAAACAGGTCTTCATCTACATCAGGGAATAACAATTGGGGAACTAAATAGATGTGAAGATGACCGATGGACTAATACTATGTCATATTGGTGCTTGATTTACAGGTCGAGATCAAATTTTACCATTTTAAGATCCTTTATCTCAAATTCTTTATTTAGGAGCATTAACTTTTTCAAGCTCCTCTGAGATGATGTGAACATATCCCTTTTTTAGTGGATATGTAATGAGGCCATTGTATCACAGTCGCCTAGATTGTTTTAATTCATACAAAGCTCTTTGTAATTTTATTGAGTATAATTTTCACGGTTTTGAATTATATGATTCCGGCATCTTCAATCCCTTCAAGAACTTTCATATAAATGTCATTACGAGTGATCGTACGTACAAATAAGATGTTACCACATTCATAAGATGCATACAAAGATTGCCAAACTATTTGCATCCTTTACTTGTATGTATTTCCCATCATAATCAATTCCTAGTCTCCATAATAAACCTTAGGCTACACATACTGTGTTCTAGCTAACCACCTCATTTTTCTGCACAAATACCCATGGGTAGCCAGCAAGTTTTGCAACTCAAGTGTTTGAACTACGTGTCCCAAACTATATATTACTAGCCTTAATTGCGTCTTTCTATTTCAATCAATCATCTTTTTTTGCCATTCTTGAATGAACTTCGGTTCAATATTTTTACTTTCTTTGATCAGATCAAAAGCTACTATATATACAAATATTTAATCAATAATAATCTCATTTCGGTTCCATTGTATCAACAATTTATTGAGGTCCCTTTATCGATACTTTCAATAGCTTTCGTAGTCTTGGGTACTTCATAACATTGAAGAATTTCCTTTACATTTCCTCCTTGTTTTTATACAATTACCATTGCATAGGTTTTCTTTTCGGGAGTTTCATAATAGAGGGACCAATCTTTTTCTCTTGCTTCTTTTTCTTTTTCACATTTATATCTTTAGAACCGATATGGTCTACCATGCTTCTACCATGCAATGAATGAATTTGTTAAGGTTTTAGGATATTGCTCAATTAGGATATCAATTCGAGTAGGAGCATTTGTAGTAGGGACATGTGATTTGGTCACCCTCTTTGTATCAGTGAATGCATCTGACAATTGGCTTATAACTTTTTACAAGTGAACAATTCTCTAACTTTTTAGCTCAATGATGCATTCTGCTAAAGGTTTCACCTTATCAATTTTAACTTTTCTCCCCCTTATTCTGGAAACTCTGTTTCGTCAAACAACAAACTAGGTTCTTAAATGTTCCAGTTAATAACTCTAGATGTTTTTAGAATTGACGGCAATTCAAACCTGACATAAATTTCAAGGGCCTTGTTGGTACCCATTTTTTTGTATTGAGGTGGAATAATTAGGACATCACACTATGTAATCGAAAAGTTCATAGATGGGATACATATGGTTCATCCCCAACGATAAGTTATAATGGGAAGTATCCATGAATCAATTGGTCTACTTGAAGGAGTATTGCAACATATATTTAGCACGTACCAACATAAAAGTAGGCAAGAGTAATAGTCTATTAATCCAGTTCACGCATACAATAAAAATTTCTATAAGAGCATTTTGTATATATATGTGAGCCACAATATGGTCAACTGTAAATGCAATTGGCAAACAATAAGCATTAAGTTTTTGAGATGTAAATTCTCCAACATTGTCACATCACATAATATAAGATTAAGCTCGTTGTTGGAATTTTTGTGTAAAGATTCTTGCAATTTCTGTATTATAAGTGGATTATCCACAAATATGTGACCAATGTATAGAGACCTATATTAATACCATAAAATATCAAACTGGCCCACATAATGAAATAATGAGCCCATTTATATATCTTGTATCCTTTTTAAAATATATGGGAATCAAGTCCTATTTCAATTGAGGATGGCTGGTAATCATTTTGACGTAAATACAAGCACCATAATGGTTCATCTAATATAAGAATCTTCTGGTTTTTCACTGAATGTTCAGGAGAATTTCTGACGATTTTCTTAGTCATCGGTACTCAGGTGACCCAAGTGGTCATGCAATAAAATACAAGTCTTTGGGTTTGTTAACTTTTGGTTAACCATTCAAATGAGTATCTTGAAAACTAATTAGATTTCTCTATGATCTACAAGAAAATAGAACCTCACTTATGAATGATATTGCTACTCCATGGAACATAGAATGTGATATTCTGGAGCCTTTAATTAAGTTTGAAACAGCCACTGCTGCTGTATTGTCCGCGGAACATTAATTTCAACCATCCATATTTTACAAATCACATATAAGTACAAACAAACCAATAAGTT
Organism: Simmondsia chinensis; assembly: GCA_018398585.1. Taxonomy (NCBI): domain Eukaryota; kingdom Viridiplantae; phylum Streptophyta; class Magnoliopsida; order Caryophyllales; family Simmondsiaceae; genus Simmondsia; species Simmondsia chinensis. The sequence goes on along the minus strand of JAGTTD010000002.1, from coordinate 30,146,311 downwards.
TGATATGACCAAACATTTTAAATAATCATAATGAAATAATATGTTTTAGATTATAGTTAACCAGTCGGATCCTTGGTAATGAGACATGTCTAAAATAATTCATAAATATAACTAAATATATGTCGTATAAAATATCAGATACATGATACCACTCTACTTTGTACATAGTAAGACAACATCATTCTTTTAAAGTCAAATATAGTTCATTACAAAAGATAGACTTACCAAAAAAATAAAATTCAATAAATTTGAACATTTCCATCACTTATCAAATGATTAATTCTCCCACTAAGATCTTCAACAATATCAGAAACATCTAAATGTGTGTCGTTAAGTGGGGAATGATCTTCGACAAAATCGGTTTCTGAAAATTTTTCCCCCTTTCAATGCTTGATAAAAGGTTCACTAAGCATTCCACTATACGATAAGTAAGTGACTAATGACCTTTCATATCACACCGGTAGTAATTTTTATCTGGATCTTTTGATAAATTTTGTTGACGGGACTTTCCCTTTCTAGATTTCTCCTTGCCGTTCTTAGTCTTCATAAACTTTAGTCCATTTTGGGCACTATAGTGCCAATTATTATAATCATGACTTTAACTTCGTCCACAACCATAGCCACGTCTACGTCCATGTTTGCGTCCTCGACCAAGTTCCTGATTGTCTTAAGTAGTAGCATTCACTGAATGAAATGATTCTAATCTAGTTGATCGTGGCTGGTGATTTTTTAACAATAGTTCATTGTTTTGTTCAGTAACAAGAAGACATGATACTAACTTCGAGTGTTTTTGAAAACCCGGTTCTTGATATTCCTACTAGATGAGCATATTCGAAGCGTGAAAGATAGAAACCATTTTCTTTAACATATCCTCTACATTAATATTCTCTAAGCATAATTTAAGTTGGGAGGTACTACTAAATACTGCAAAATTATGCTCACTTACAGTTTTAAAATCCTGTAACGTAGGTGAATCCATTAATATCAGCTTTAGGAAAGATCATAGACTTTTAATGATCAAACCCCTCCTTTAATTCACCCATAGGACATACAGATACTTTATAGTAAGATATTTAATTTTCAATCCTTCATGGATATGATGCCACAAAAATATCATTAATTTGGTGCAATCTTATAGGGATGTGCTATTTTCCCTTTTAATTGTCACCGATATTCATAGCATTAAGGTGAAATTTTTATGTCAAGGGTCCATGGCGAATAATTTTTGCCAAATGTATCAAGAGCAATGAATTCAAACTTAGTAACATTTGACATTATATAAAGGATAAAGATCAAAGAATGATAACTTACCTCAAGTATATAGTAATTTTTAGTTAGTTAGGAACTCGTGTTGATAACGTGTTATAAAATTAGAAACATAAAATATTTAATAGACCAAGAATAATAATACATATATAAATATAATTAGAGAGAAACAACATGTATTTTATTTCAGAACTAACAGACCTAAAAATACGCACCTTTCTACAAGGGGAACGTCTTACACTACAAATCCTTTATATACAAATAAATGAATGATGAGTGCCACATTTCAAGCCACGTGTAACTTTGTGATACATGTACATATTTGTATATATGTATATGTAAATGTTTGTACAAAGGTCTTTCATATAGTTTGTCAATTTTTGAGAAATTTGATAATATCCAATACTGTCTATAAAACTTGTACTAAAAAAAAAATCTAACATTTGCAACAAAGTGACCGCTATTATTGAAGACACTGGAGAAGTATTTGTCAAAATTGATGTTATTTTGTAACTTCTAATTTCATCAAACTATTAACTAAAATCAATTTATTCCCTCAAACTTTTAAGTTCTTCAAAGAAAACTATTAATTGAAATTAATTTGATTCAACAACTTGGTAATATATTTTTAGGTTTCTTGAGAATTTAAAATGCTTTTGAAGTACCCTAAATTTTGGTAGCTTTTCCTTTTTTTCCCCAGGTACTAACCCCATAACTCAGTAATGCTTCCGTTAAACTATGTTAACATGGCACATAAAATAATAATTTAAGCAAGGTAAACCAGTTATTATATACAAATAATTTTAAATATTTTAAAGATATTTAACATAATTTTAAAATAAAAAGCATTTTTAAAAAATTTTGAATTTTCAGTATTATTCATCGGGAGATTTATGGTGCTTTATGTTTGGTTCTTTAAATTATTTTTTTTAAATATTTTAAATTTTAAAAATAAATTATCCTTTTTTCTTTAATTCAACTGTATATAATAGTATTTTCTTTTTTTTTTTAGATGCCACATCAATATAATTTAGCTAAATCTTGATGGAGTTATATGGACAATACCTGGAAAAAAAAAAGTTACAAAGTCTAAGGTATCTCAAAAATATTTTGAAACATCAGATCACCTAAAAAATATTATCAAATATCAAGACACTTGAACTAAAGTTTTCTAATTTTTTAAATAATTTTGAATTTCTTTGATAAAACTCAAAGTTGGAGAATCAAAGTGACTTTTGTTAATAGTTTAAGTTCTCTTAGATTTAATTAGAAGTTAAGGGGGTCACACTGACTCGGGCCAATAATTTGGAGTGTCTTTGATAAATAAAAACTCGAGGGTCATTTTGATTTTGGTTAATTTATTTTATAGAGCCAATATAATATTTATCTTTAAAATAACAATAAAACAAAAGCACTTAACTTTTTAAAATTTTAGAAATTTTATTGGGAGTTTGAGGGCATCTTTTAGAAATGTTTTAATTTTCAATATTAATTTAAGCATTTTTTCAAATATTTGAAATTAATTTTGAATGTAAAGAATCCTTTTATCCTTATGTTTTAGTTATCTTTTTATGTGATCACGTCAATGTAATTTAATGAAACTATAATGGAGTTACTGAAAGAATACTAATACTAAATGTTTTTCCTAATTGAATGAAGAAAGACGGAAGGAGAAGATATGGGAAGAATGATAATGCAAAAAACGAAAGTCATAAGCAAAAGAGATGAGAAGAGGAATAAAAATGCATTTTTATTTCTTGATGCTAAAGGCTTACTGAATTCTTCCCATTTATAAGCATTGGCAAGGCTAACAACAATTTAAATTTAAAACAAGTGTTTTCACTTTAAAAGCCAATTGTCCCTCCAAAAGGAAAAGAATGATCAAATGCAATAATTTTCCCCTTGAAATTGTTCTTGTCCCTAAGGACAAATATATGTTATGTTTCTTATTCATTTGCGATGTAATAAGGTGCAGTGTGTTTGTATTGTTTGAATTGGTGTTTGGCGCCAAAAGTCGGTTAGGTGGTTAAGTCCCAGCTGGTCAGTTTTGGCGGCTGATTGGAGAGTCGGTTAGGCTTGTGTGTCTTAGTTCATTGTAATTAGATCCTTATAAGTAGGTGATCTTGTGTAATTCTTACCCATTCAATGAAATATCAACCAATCTCTTTGAGATTAACCTTCTTTCTCTCATCTAACTCTCTCTCTATTTTCTCATCTCCTTCACTTCTTTCTCATCCCATACTCTCTTAATCTTAGGTTAAGATCAAGATTAATCTCGATCTTAACAATTGGTATCAGAGCCTCGTTTGGCTTCCAATTCAAACGTGATTGATATCAAATATCAATTGATTGCATTGCAAATTGTTTAGGAGTTCAATTCTGAATTCTGAGGCCAAGTATGGATTCAATCGAGATTGCATTGAGAGGTGGAGTTACCACCAGATCAGCAGCAGCTAAGGCAGCTACTAAGTCTACATACGCTGATGTTGTTGGCAGCAATGATGCAACAAGTCGGGATTTGGTCACCAATGCACAATTGGACAGTAAGCTGGAGACAATGCTTGCTCAATTCAAGCAAGTTATCGCTGAATCATTACATCAGCAAATTGATGTGAAGGTTGATCAGTGAGCTTAGCAGGTGGAGGCTAAGATTTCTGATCAGGTCACGCGACAATCACAAGATTTGGAGGAGAGGTTTAACCAACAGTTTGATCAGCAATTGCAGCTGCTGGAAGTAAAGTTAGCAAAGATTCGAGAGCAAGTTAGGAGGCCAAGTCCTCCTATTGTTCAGGATCCATTATTGCCTGCGAGTGTGCTACAAGCAAATCAACCTATGAGGTCTTTTGATGAAGGGAGACAGAATGATCACACTCCAGTGGATAATGCTGTTGTTGATGTTAGAGCTCAAGATTGAGTTCATGAGGTTGAGATGACTGATAGGCAGGTTCGCAGTGAGCATGTGCAGTCTCGTCCTTCAAACTAGAATGCAGGTCCTGAAGTTCGAGCTACTGAAATTGAGGACACTTACAGATCTAGGGGAGTAAATGTGGCTCAATTGGATATACCGCCTGATTATTGGCATCAGCAGCGTTTAGGCAGTAATGAGGAGTCATCCAATAGTAGAACTAATGGCCATAGATAGCCTCGTGTGCAGATTGATGCCTTTGATGGGAAACAACCTCATTCATGGCTGAGGAGGTGTGAATGTTACTTCCATTTCTACCACATTGATGAATCTGAAAAGGTGCAAATTGCTGCAGTATACCTTCTTGGTGATTATGAGGTGTGGTTTTATAGCTTGATGAAAAGCAATCCTTCTCTCACATGGACTGAGTTTGCAAAAGAATTGTGTGATCGGTATAGTGATGAGGATGCTAGTGATATTGTGGATAAGTTCAATAAGGTGAAGTAGGAGACATCTGTGAGATATTATATGACCAGGTTTGAGAATCTCAGGGCCAGCATTATAATTGAAATTCAGGCCTCAGAGTCGTATTATGTATCAGCCTTTATAAGTGGCTTGAAGCCAAGGGTGAAGAATTTGGTTAAAGCCATTGATCCTACAACTTTGTCTATGGCTTATGCTAAAGCCAAGCTTAATGAATCAACAATTCTGTCTTCAAGTGATGCTTCCAGATCTCATGGTAGCAGCTCCAAACCACAGCAAGGGTTTGTCAGGTCTAGGACCAACAGATCAGATGATAAGCAGCAGCAGAGAATGTGTTACCGGTGTAATCAACCTTACCAATTTGGCCACAAGTGCAACCAAAAGTTTCTTATGTCTGCTGAAGGGGTTAGTGCTGGAGAACTCTCTGATGGCGAGGAGATTGAGGTTGATGGAGCTAATTCAGATCCGGACATCGAGGAAAACTTCGATGATGCTGCAGTGGAAATTTCAATGAGAGCCTTGACTGGTAGTGGGGCTCATAGCACAATCCGAATCAAAGGGAAGGCTGGTAAAAGGTCTATTATCATCCTCATTGATAGTGGGAGCACCCATAGCTTTGTTGATCCTAAAGTGGTCAAGAAAGTGGGTCATGAAGTGATTAAAACTCACCCTCTTGCTGTTACCGTGGCTGATGGAAAATCTGTGATGACTCAAAACAAATGCCAAGGGTTCTATTGGTTTATGCAGGACTGCAAGTTCAGCTATGACTTTAGAATCCTTCCTTTGGGAGGGTGTGACATGGTGCTTGGGGTCGATTTGATGAGAACTTACAGCCCTGTGTTGTTTGATTATGCTAATCTCACGGTTTCTTTTGAAGTACAAGGCTCTAAAGTTACATTGCAAGGGATGGCAGAGCAGGCTCAATTGCAAGTAATGAAAGGGAGTAAGTTGAAGAAGGGAATTCAGAAATGTGCATTTCAATGGGTTGGCCAGCTGTTTGCTATAGCTCCTACTAAAATGGTAAGCATTACCGAGCCAGAAGTGCAGGCAGTGATCAATGAATTTAAAGATCTGTTCGAGGTGCCCAAGTCTTTGCCTCCCAAGTGGAGTTTAGACCATGTTATTCCCCTCAAAAGTGATGCAGAACTAGTGAGGCTTAGGCCATACAGATATCCTCATGCTTAGAGGTCGGAAATTGAGAAGCAAGTTACTGATTTGCTTAAGACCAACTTCATACGAAAAAGTCACAACCCCTTTGCCTCTCCGGTTATTCTTGTCAAGAAAAAGGATGGCACAGCTCGAATGTGTATTGATTATAGACAGCTCAACTCTATGACTGTAAAGGACAAATTCCCTATACCAGTTATAGATGATTTTCTAGATGAGTTGTATGGAGCTCAAGTCTTTTCCAAGCTGGATCTACGGCAAGGCTATCATCAAATTAGAGTGGAAGAGCACGATGTGTACAAGACAGCATTCCGGACACATCATGGACATTTTGAGTTTGTGGTCGTGCCATTTGGCCTGACAAACGCAACGGCAACATTCCAAGCTCTTATGAATGATGTCTTCAAACAATTTCTTAGGAAATTTGTGTTGGTCTTCTTTGATGACATCTTGGTTTACAGTACATCTTTTGAGGAGCATTTGAAGCATTTGAGGGAAGTGTTCTTGGTCATGCGTAAGCACAAATTGTATGCTAAGTTGGCCAAGTGTTCTTTTGCTCAAATTCATTTGGAATACCTTGGCCATGTGATCTCTTGTGAGGGGGTTTCCACTGATCCCTCAAAGGTCCAAGCCATGAGGGATTGGCTTGTCCCGGTAACCTTGAAGCAGTTGAGGGGATTTTTGGGGTTGACAGGGTATTACTGCAAGTTTGTAGCAGGGTATGGTGCTATGGCCAAGCTACTCACAGACTTGTTGAAGAAAGATGCTTTCATATGGTCGGATGAAGCTCAGATTGCTTTTGAAGCTCTTAAGGCAGCTATGTGCAGAGCACCTGTTTTGGCCATGCTCGATTTTACTTCAAGCTTTGTGTTGGAGACTAATGCGTGTGGAAGTGGTGTTGGGTAAGTGTTGTCACAAGAAGGAAGGTCTATAGCTTATCTTAGCCAGGCATTGAGTGCAAAACATCAGGCACTTTCAACATATGAGAAAGAGTACCTTGCAATTCTACTTGCTGTGGAAAAATGGAGGCACTACTTGGATGGGAACCACTTTATCATCAAGACTAATCATCAAAGTCTCAAGCATTTATTAGAGCAGAAATTGTCACAAGGAGACAAAGAAAAGGGCTGATGAAGATGTTGGGGCTTGATTATGACATTGAGTATAAGAAAGGGAAGGAAAACATTACAACAGATGCACTGTCACGCAGGTTTGAAGACTATGAGCAGGGCTCTCTTGGGGCCATTTCAGTGATCTCTCCTACTTGGATGGAAGAAGTACATCAGTCCTATGAGAATGATTCTTTTGCACAATAATGTATAGCAGCTGTCAGTGTGGGTAAGGCGAGCAAATTGGCTGCTGGTGCAAATGTTTCTGTGACCTGAGGAATTATCAGAATTCAGGGGAAGTTGTATATTGGCATCTCTACTGATCTTAGACATCATGTTATCAGTGCTGCTCATGATTCTTCATGGGGAGGACATTCAGGCATGGAAGGAACGTATCAGAGGCTGAAGGTTCACTTCAGTTGGCCGGGAATGAAGAAAGAAGTGTCTAACTTTGTGCAAACTTGTGAGGTTTGCCAACAAACTAAGCTTGGTAATCATAGATACCAAGGACTTCTCCAACCCTTACCTGTTCTGGAGGGTATATGGCAGCACATAAGCATGGATTTCATTGAGGGATTGCCTAAGTCAGAAGGGAAAGAGGTGATCTAGGTAGTAGTTGATCGGTTCACCAAAATTGGTCATTTCATTGCTTTGGCTTGACATATGACTGCTGAGAAGTTAGCTCATGTGTTCCTTGATAATATATACAAGCTTCATGGCTTGCCTCAATCCATAATTTCTGATAGGGACAAGCTCTTTACAAGTCGTTTTTGGAAGGAGTTGTTTGGTCTTTTGGGAACGACTTTGGCACTTAGCTCATCTTACCACCCTCAAACCGACGGTCAGACTGAGAGGGTCAATCAATGCATTGAGCAATACCTTAAAATCATGGTGTTTATCCATCCTAAGGTGTGGGGAAGGTGGCTCACCTTGGCGGAATTTCGGTATAATACCCATTTTCATGCTTCATTAGGTACTACGCCTTTCAAGGCATTGTATGGGTATGATCCTCCCACTCCATTGATGTTGCAAGGAGTTGAAACATAGGTGGCCGAGGTTACTGAGTGGGTACAGCAAAGGAAACACCTTATGCAGCTTTTGAAGAATAATCTCAGTCAGTCCCAAGCTCGAATGAAGTGGTATACAGACCGTAAGAGAGTAGACAAAAATTTTGAGGTGGGTGACATGGTATATCTGAAACTACAGCCTTATGGGCAGTCTACAACAGCTATAAGGAAGAATGTCAAGCTTTGTACAAGATTCTTTGGACCTTACAAGGTTTTGGAGAGAATTGGCAAGGTGGCCTACAAGTTGGAGCTTCCACCCGATTCATATATTAACCCTGTCTTTCATGTTTCACCTCTTAAAAAGCAGGTTAAAGAAGGTCACAGCTCATCTCTAGTCCCTCCAGAGGTGGGTTCCAATGGGTCCATGATCCTACAGCCAGCTGCAGTGATGAAGTGAAGTAGACAACAGCAGATGGTCCCAACAGACAAGAAGTTCGAGTAAGCTGGTGCAATTTAGATGAATCTTTCAGCACTTGGGAAGAGGAATGATTTTTGTTGAGTCAATTTCCTTCTTTTCATTCTTGAGGACAAGAATGTTTTAAGGGGAGGGTATTGTTATGTTTCTTATTCATTTGCGATGTAATATGTTGTCGTGTGCTTGTATTGTTTGAATTGCTGTTTGGCTCCAAAAGTCAATCAGTTAGGTGGTTAAGTCCCAGCTGGTCAGTTTTGGTGGTTGATTGGAGAGTCAGTTAGGCTTGTGTGTCTTAGTTCATTGTAATTAGATCCTTATAAGTAGGTGATCTTGTGTAATTCTTACCCATTCAATGAAATATCAACCAATCTCTTTGAGATTAACCTTCTTTCTCTCATCTAACTCTCTCTCTATTTTCTCATCTCCTTCACTTCTTTCTCATCCTATACTCTCTTAATCTTAGGTTAAGATCAAGATTAATCTCGATCTTAACAATGTATGAGGCAAACGCAAATGGAATTCTGACTAATCCTTAAAAGTGCCTTTTCAGCTAGATGGTACTTGCACTAAACAAAAACTTATGTGAAAGCTTTGTTATTGTAGGGAACAACAGGGCAATCAATGGTAGCTTCGGGTGTCCACGGGGAAAGCATCGGATAGGAACAGTAGGAAAAGACGCAGCAACCGATTCATGCATATAACATTTAAGGTGAGAAACATGGAAAGTGGGATGAATGCAAACCTTGACAGGAAGCGGCCACAGGGGCTTTGACTTGAAATAGCCTGTAATCCGAGTGATGTCGATTTTCCAACACCTTAATCCGATGCTGGGGCTGAAGATGATGCTTGAGTAAGCTTATTTCCTGATAGTAAATACGGAGACCACGATCAACTGCATCAACATCACTTTCACTAGGATGATAGGGGAGAGTGAGTGGCGGAGGTTGACTGTACGAAGTCTTGTAAGCTGTACTTTGAATGGCGGAATGCAATGATGTATTTTACCACCATTCAACTACCAAGAGAAAAGAGACCCATTGAGAAGGAGCGTCATAGCACATGTGAAGGAAACATGTCTCCAAACATCCATTAAGAACTGCATTCTGGTCATTTGTCTGAGGATGATAGGATTTTGATGATTGCAATTGGACCCCCTGAATGTGGAAAAGCTCCCACTGGAAGAGACTGAGGAAAGTGAATCCGTTATTGGAGACAATGACCTACGGTAATCCATGGAGTTTAAAAATATGCTCCATATAGACTTAGGCAATGCGTGCTGCGGTGAAAGGATAAGTCAAGGCCCAGAAATGTGCATATTTACTAAGTCGATCAACCACCACCAGTATTGTAGCCTTAGCTCGAGATAACGGAAGTCTTGGGATGAAGTCCATAGAGATATTAGTCCAAACCTTGTAGGGAATCGATAAAGGATGGAGCAAACTCAGAGAATCTAAGTTAACATACTCACATTGCTTGCATAAAGAACAATGGCAAATTAAATTATATACATCACATTGGAGTCCCCGACAATAAAAGCGAATCATAGGGCGTCCGAGAGTGGCGTCCAACCCGAAATGACCACCAAGGAAAAAGTTATGATAATAAAGGATGATTTATCATGAAGTGCAGCATTATCCTCGAGGATGAGCTTATCAAAGTGGCGCAAACAAGACCCTTGCTATGAAAATGTGAGATGACTATAAGCGTTGGCCTGTAAATTGCGTATAATATGTCCCAAATAGGGAGTGTTGAACCAAGATGCCTCGATATCAGCTAAATGACTAGTAGAGATTGAGCACTATCCTAAAGCACAATATGTTGTTTAAAACAGTAAGCAATTACAGCAGTAATGAACACTCAAACACATCAACGAAATTGACTAAGTGAGGAAAGATCTTACAAAGCAATTAACTGTGCCGTGGTATAAGCCACTGTCCTAAAAGACGATTTCACCATTGCTAGAGTGCATACAGGTCAACCGGCGGCTGTCCTCCAGGATTCACGCGATCCAACCTTTAACGTACACTCATTAGAAACCGGGTGGGATGCCAAGATATGTTTGCCCATACTTAAGATGAGTTTTGAACTATTGACAGTAGAGCAAGAGGAGAGAAAGCTTTGATTTTTGTTGATGATGAAAATTGGGTTTAAGTTGTGTGTTTATAGGCTAGAAAATATAGCTGCCGGGATGGTATGAAAAGATGTGTCAGTGAGGGAGAGACGCATCGCTTGGGTAAGCTTGCAATCAGCTTTGGGGAGCTGCGATAGTAATGAGGGGGAGAGACATTGAACGTCCTCGAAAGGAGGAACTCGTGGTTCTTTGAATCGAAAAAGCTATCCTTTTAAGTAATTTCAGATGAATAAAAATACCGTGATAAAAAGGGCACCCACACTCACCCCCCCGGCACGGCACTGCGCGACGGGCATGGCGCGCTTGTGGTTCCCACCATTCTCTCACCCATTACTTAGTTCAAGTACTCCTTATTACAAGGTCATATATAAACCACCCCATCCTTCACCAAATTTTCCATGTGGGATATGGGATTTAACTTAAGACTTCAATATTCATTTGGCTAATCTTTGTTACATTTCCAACAGTCCCCCACAAATGTGACAAAGAAAAAAAAGAAAGAGATTAGTCTGGGCAAAAGGGCGATCTTAGTTTTTCAATGTCGATGTCTCACAATTTGAATCGACACCTAGTACATTACAAGTTTAAGACCAACAGCTTGTCAGGTAACTTTCATTTTGAACTTGACAAGAGGTTGTACAGTCTTTCACCTGAGCACATACCAAGCTCAAAATATCTTAGCAAATCCCGCAGTTTGACGCCTTTATCGGCCATGCGTCCGTCCTGGATTCTCATAGGTGGAGGCAAGTCTCCAACCTTCATAGGGGGCGGCCACATCCCCACACCTACATAGGTGGATCTCATTAAGTGCGTGTTACTTCGCACCACCAGATAATGGCTATGGGTCCATTAAGAGCTAATGCTCATCCTCATCACCTTAATAACAATTTCTAGGTTCCATCAAGTGTGACTCAGTTCACACCACCAAAACTATGGCTGTGGATTGCCCAACACTGTCAGCATCATAGGGAGGGACACTTATTTATTACATTGCACAATTGAACTGAACTATAACTTACTCATTGAACCTGTATAAAACAAGTTGACATACAACACAGTCAATTCCTTTTACAGACTTCAATCCCATCCCTCTCGATGTTTCAAATAAATTTTTTTGACAAAGGCCTTTTGTTAACAGATCCGCGAGGTTCTTTTCCGATCCCACATAGTCTAGTGATATCACCTCTTTTTCTAAAAGATCTTTTACAATCCTATGTCTAAGACGAATATGTCTCCTCTTGCCATTGTACACTTTGTTCTTTGCTACAGCTATGGTTGCCTGATTGTCACAGTGCAATGTGACTGATGGAGCTTGATGCCCCCACAATGGCACATCTGCAAGTAAGCTTTTCAGTCATTCTGCTTCATGTCCTGCCAACTCAAGAGCAATAAATTCTAATTCCATGATAGATTTGGCAGTACGAGATTGCTTAGACAACTTCCAGGATATAGCACCTCCACCTAGTGTTAAAGCATAGCCACGAGTGGAATTAATTTCATCGTTATTAGGTACCCAGTTAGCATCGTTATATCCTTCTAATACAACAGGAAACTTTATAAAGTGAAGTCCCCAATCCATGGTTCATTTTAGATATTTAAGCAATCTTTTTAAAGCATTCCAATGTTCTTCATTTGGATTATGAGTATATCTACAAAGTCTGCTTATCGAATATGCAATGTCAAGCTTGGTATAGTTCATTAAGAACATAATACTTCCAATTATCTTAGCATATTCAGATTGGTACATTGCAACACCTTTATGTTTAGTCAAGTGTATACTAGGATCATAAGGTATTCTTACAGAATTGACATCAAACATGTCAAACCTTCGAAGAATTTTTTTTCACGTAATGAGACTGATTAAGGCTGATGCCTTCAGGAGTCCTCAAAATTTTAACTCCTAAAATTACGTCTGCCTCACCTAGGTCCTACATATCAAATTTGGAACTTGGAAAGTTTCTAGTCTCAGTGACAAGGTTTAGAGTTGTGCCAAAAATTAACATATCATCAACGTATCAGCAGATAATAACACACCCATTACAATCAGACTTAGAGTATACCCAAGAGTCTCTATCATTCACACGAAAGTTGTTAGCAACCAAAGTGCTATTGAATTTTTCATGCCACTGCTTTGGTGCTTGTTTTAGGCCATATAGAGATTTGATTAATTTATATACTTTCTTTTCTTAGCCTGGAACAACAAATCCCTCTGGTTGTTCTATATAAATTTCCTCATCTAAGTCACCATTCAGAAAAGGAGTTTTAACATCCATTTGATGGACAAATAAATTATGAATAGAAGCAATAGCAATTAAGGCCCTTATAGTGGCTATTTTAGTGACGGGTGAGTATGTATCAAAATAATCTACTCCTTTTCGTTGTGTAAATCCCTTAGTCACTAGTCTAGCTTTAATTTTATCGACTGACCCATCAGCCTTTAGTTTCTTTTTAAATACCCACTTACAGCCAATTGGTTTGCATCCTCTAGGGATGTCTACCAGTTTCCAAGTATGGTTATTCAAAATTGACTCTAATTCATTGTTAGTGGCTTATTTCCAAAATGTAGAGTCAACAGATTTCATGGCTTCTTCATATTGTTTTGGATCTTCTTCTAGCATATAAGTATACACTATTTTCTCATTTATCTCATTATGTTCAGTTAAGAAGGTGATAAAGTTTGGTCCAAAACTATTTTCTTTTGTAGCTCTTTTACTCCTTATTTTTGGTTTGTCAGTTTCATCAGTATTCTCAACACTAGAGGGCATTAGGAGTTACAGACTGAACATTAGATTTCACGGGAAATATGTGTTCGAAGAACTCGGCATCTCTACTTTTCATTATACTACCACATGCTAAGGAGTTGTTTTCTCCTTTAATTAAAAACCTATATGCCACACTATGGTATGCATATACAATAAAGATAGAATCAATGGTCTTAGGTCTAATTTTGCTTTTTTAAAGTCAGGCTGTCCATCTTTGGCCAGACACCCCCACACTTTAAGGTATTTTAAAATGGTTTAGTACATGATAAACAGATAAAATTGCCTCCCTCCACATATTATCAGGAAGTCCAACACTTATTAGCATAGTGTTCATCATGTTTTTCAAAATTCTATTTTTTTTCTTTCGACAATACCATTTGACTCTGGATAGTAATAGGGTGTACTTTCATGTATTATTCCTCTTTGTTCGCAAAATCTCTCAAGGGAAGTAGGGTCATATTCCCCTCCTTTATCGGACCTAAGTCTTTTTATTTTTCTTCCTAATTGGTTTTCAACCTCAGCTTGATATTTTAAGAACATTTGTTCAACTTCATCTTTACTTCTTAGAAGGTATACCATAGTAAATCTACAATGGTTATCTACGAAGGCTATATAATATCTTTTACCGCCCTTACTCATTGTTCTTTTAAAATTCCCTAAGTCGCTATGGACCGACTCCATTAATTCAGTGTGTCTCTTAACGGATTTGAATGGTTTTTTAGCATATTTAGCTTCAACGCACACTTCACATTTAGAAAAATCCGTATTGTTAAATTCAGAGATTAAGTTCATTTTTCTTAAACGTTTAATAGAGTTAACATTCACATGTCCTAAACGAGCATGCCATAAATCAAGGGATTTAGCAATATAAGCGGAAGAAGTACTAGCATTCATTTCATTAATACAGTTAGCATCAAGAATAAATAGACCTCGTTACAGTAACCCTTCTCCACAAATTCACCGTTCCCAGTGAGCATGAGTCCGTCAAAATCAAAAACTAATTTTAAACTAGCTTTAATGAGAAGGCTACCAGATATCAGGTTTCTACACATATTCGCCACATGCAGCACGTTAGTTAATGTAAGCATTTTACCAGAGATGAGTTTTAAAGAAATCTTCCCTTTTCTGAGGATTGGCATGGCCGCTAAATTTCCCATGTAGACGATGTTGCCATCATTCGCCTTCTAGTATTCTCCAAACAAGTACCAATATGCACATATGTGTCTAGTAGCGCCAATATCCACGATCCATTTTGTCACGTTGTTCACCAAGTTCACTTCCTGGACCACAGCTACAACGTTGTCAGTTCTACAAGATTGGCCTTGCTCTTGTGTGCGTGTGTGATTTTTTTTTTTTTTTTTTTTTTGGCAATCTTGTGCCTTATGTCCATGTTTTCCACAGAAATAGAAATCTCCTTGGAACTTGGCCTTGGTCTTGTGAATTTTTCCCTCGGGCTTGAGGTTGGAGTGATTCCTTCTTTCTTTTCCTTTAAACCTATTAGAGGTGATAGCTTTTGTTTTGAGAATATTAGCTTTTGAATAATCGGAGTGTGAGTTTGCCTTATCCTTTAGCCTGTTTTCCTCTTCAAATTTTAGATGACCTACAAGTTCCTCCAAAGATAAATCCTTTTTCTTATGCATCAGTAGGTTTCTATAATCCTTCCACCAGGGCGGATGCTTTTCGGACAGTAGGGTGGTTACAATATTTTCATACTCGTATATTTGGTCAATGATTGGTTTGTCATCGACTACTTTAAATTCCAATCATTTGCTAATAGCGTATTTCCTAGTGCCCGCATCATCGCTCCCATATTTTTTTAGAAGTGCGTTCCATATTTCTTTAACGGTATGCATTTTAACATATATATAGAATTAACTATTAGTCATATAATGTAACAGTGTTCCCCTACAGCTTTTGTTGTTCGCAATAAATTTTTCTTCATATGTGCGTTTAGCAGTTTCTTCTTCTGGGACGTTCTTTTCGTAGAGGACATAGTCAATGCTAAGTTGTTCTAGGGGTAAAAGCAGCTTAAGAGACTAGCGTTTATAATTTTTTCCATTCAACGGCTCGAGCTTAGACATATTGGGAAGAGGGAGTTTCATTGCCATGATTGAATTAAAATTGTCTTTTAGATTGTTGTATAAAACAGTAAGCAATTACAGCAATAATGAAGAAACACAGCATCGAAATCGACTAAGTGAGGAAAGATCTTACAAAGCAATTAACCGTGCCGTGGTATAACCCACTATCCTAAAAGACGATTTTGCCCCTGCTAGGAGGCGTACAGATCAAGCGGTGGCCATCCTCCAGGATTAACGCATTTCGACCTTTAATGTGCACTCGTTAGAAGCTGGGTGGGATGCCTTGATATGTTTGCCCAAACTTAAGATGAGTTTTGAACTATTGAGAGTAGAGCAAGAGGAGAGAGAGCTTTGATTTTTGTTGATGATGGAAATTGGGTTTAAGCTGTGTATTTATAGGCTAGAAAATATAGCTGTTGGGACGGTATGAAAAGATGCATCAGTGAGGGAGAGATGTGTCACTTGGATAAGCTTGCAATCAGCTTTGGGGAGCTGCGATAGTAATGAGGGGGGAGAGGCGTTGAGCGTCCTCGGGAAGGTGGAACTTGTGGTTCTTTGAATCGGAAAAGCTATCTGTTTAAGTAAGTTCTGATAAACTAAAAATACCGTGATAAAAAGGACACCCACACCCACACCCGAGAACAGCATGGCGCTACGCAGCGGGCGGCGTGCGTGCGTGTGGTTCCCACCATTCTCTCACCCATTACTTAGTTTAGGTACTCTTTGTTACAAGGTCATATATAAACCACTCCATCCTTCACTAAATTTTCCATGTGGGATATGAGTTTTAACTTAAGACTTCAATATTCAATTTGGCTAATCTTTGTTATATTTCCAACACAATAAATTCGAGAAAAAGCATTAGCGGGTGAGTAGACGATAGGGCCGGGCCACGGAACTCCTCAAAATGGAGGAGGCTCAGGCCCATTGGGGGGCAGCTGGGGCTCAATTAAAGAAAAAATTCAAATTTTGTTTTTTTTTTACAAATACTAACCTTATTTTCTCATTTCACCATACAACAATCTCTCCAATTCTCTCTTCTCTACTTACTTATATACAATTATTTGCTCTAATATTTCAAGTTCAAAGTTTCAACTGTGTTTTGCTCTTAGAAGTTTAAATTCTAGTTTTTGGTTCGGTAAAATTAATATTAAAATTTTATTTACTTGTCATTTTTATTTACCTAACTTGCATTCTTATTTATATTTTATAATTATAAATTAACAATTTCATGGCTCATAATTCATCTTCATATGGAGCTGGTCAATCTATTCTTGACCGCCTAAAATCCCTAAAGTAGTTCAACTTAATACCCAGGAACGAGAGTTTTTAGAACCCGGTCCATCACCTCCCTACACAGACATCTTAAGTTGGGAACAAGAGCAGCACTACAAGCAGGATTATCCTGAATCCGGTGGTGCCGGATATTCTCAAAGCGAACCCACACACACCACCGACGAAACAGAAACCTGCATCTGACGTATACATAATACTAGCGAGGTATGGAACCACTTCATACTAGATCGTGAACATAATAAAGCATATTGTACAGTATGCGATCCCCCAAAAGTTTTCAATTATCTACATGATAGTGGGACTGGCACTCTAAAAAGACACCTATTAAAAAGCCATCTCTAATTAACTGCAGATAAAATCCAACAACATCTCGTACGGCAAGCGACTAGTGCGCTTGCTAACCTTAGGCTTACGCAAGAAACTAGTAGATGTGAGTTAATAAGATACGTCATTGCGGTTGAAAGACCGCTTACCAAACCGGCGAAGACCCTAGATTCGTCCGGTACTGTCAAAACGCGTTAAACCCCATTGCTCTAGGGGTTCCTTGGAACACTAAGAGGGACACATTTAAAGAATTTGTAAATATAAAGAATGAGCTTCAAGATATTTTTACGACAAACACGAGTATGTTCTCGTTGACGTCGGATACATGAAAGTCGAAACTTGATGTGCCTTTCTTGTGCATAATGGCACATTGGATTAATTCTTCCTATATCATGCAAAAATAAAGAATTCATTTTTTTCCTTCTTAAATATCCCCTACACTGCTCAGACAATTACGGGTGCCATTATGGAGGCATGCCATGAGTGGGGAATTGACCACAAAATTTTCAGCATTACTTTTGATAATGCTACTAACAATGATGCATCTGTAAAACAATTAATTAGGCATATGAGGCTCATGTTAGATGGGAAATATTTTCATTTACGGTGCATCTGTCATATACTACATTTAATAGTAATGGATGGTTTGCAACTTGTAAATGCTTTTGTTGCATGTTTAATTAGCTATAGCAACTAAGACATCTGGAACTAGGCAACGAAAATTTAAACTTCTTCTTGGCACACATGGCATTCCTTTTAAAAAATATAAAATAGATACACAAACTAGGTGGTCATCCATGGTTGAGATGTTAGAAAGAGCAATACCATATAAAGATGTCTTAATTGAATATATACAGGAAAGTCCTTTAGAATTAAAGAATTTGAATTTCTAATGTGTAGATTGGAATGCAATTAATGAAGTTTGTAAATTTTTTGATATTTTTAAAGATGTTGTGACATTTTTTGGATGTTATTATCCAACAATTACACAAGCAATATCTAAACTGGTAGATATTGCTGTTTAGATTGGTGAGAATGTCTCCAACCCCATGTTGGAGGCCTTTATTTCTGCCATGAGGAAAAAAATTTTAAAATATTATTTTAAATTACTACTAACATATTGTATTGCCACCATTTTTGATCCATGCTATAAACTTACGGGTTTGCAATTGTTTGCACAATATTTTTACGATAAAATAAACCCAACTTATGTTGTAGCATCATTTAGTGTGGAAGTTGATGAAAATTTACGAAATTTAGTTTCCGTGTATGCTCGAAGATTATCATCTTATAATCCAAATGTTTATTCCACATCATCTTTTTCGACTCCAAAAAAAAAAATCATATGCGTGGAATATGTTAAACCGATTAAAGCCCAAACAAAATCCCATGTCATATAATGAGCTAGATTTTTACTTGCGTTCGCCTATGCTCGACTTTAACCTGACACGGGAGAATCCAAATTTTGATATTTTGTAATGGTGGTGTTCTAATAAATTCCAATATCCCATGCTTTCCACCATGGCACGGGATATACTAATGTATTCGATGTCTTCAGCATCATCAGACTGTGCTTTTAATACAGGTGGTAAATTGCTTGGAACAAAAAGAGCGAAGCTAGCACCGGCCACCTTAGAAATGTCGGTATGCTTGAAGGACCGGATGGCTGCAGTGGATAGACCAAGACCGACTCAACTTTGGTTCATCAAGCAGTGAAGAAGACAACTGTAGCACTAGTATAGCAAGTCCCGCACCAACTTCAGCAAATTTAAACTAAGTTATTTATATTATTATAATTCTATTTTTTTATAACATATTTTCTTTTATAAAATATATTGTAATTTTAAATAGTGGTATCATATTTTTAGAGTTGTATTTTTAATAATTTGTGATACATTTTATTCTATTAAATATATTTATAATTATGATTGTGTTGTATTGTATGTTAATATATATATATATATTATATATATTAAGAAAAAAGGGAGGAGGTTGGGCCAAGCTCGGGCCTATGCCGGGTTCACTGGGCCAGGGGAAAACCCGTGCCTGGCCCAGCTCGGGCCCGCAACCGCTTTCACCACTGCCAATTGTTCCATTTCATGTATGGAACAAGCTTGATAATTTTGACTAACAGCCACTGATTTCCTATCTTGCGTCAAAATAGCTAGAATGATGGTTCCGGAAGTATCAATCACCACCACCAAAGGCTTGCAAAAATTAGGGATGGCAAACAAGGAGTTGTGGTTAAAGCGAGTTTAAGCTAGCTAGTTAAAAGCTCAGCCTCATCATTCCATCAAAAGTAGTCTTTCTTCAAGAGGGGAGTAAGGTTAGGCTAGGCGATTTGACCAAAATTATGAATGAAGTGAAGATAATAACCACATAGCCCAAAAAACCCCGAAGTTGACGAAGGGAATCAAGGATCAACCTAGCTTGGATTGCGTTAATCTTCTTCACATATGTGGTGACTTCCATAGCATTGACGATTCAAGTACTTAATTCAGGCCATACAGAAACAACACTTTTTAAATGGTAGCAAACCACCTCCAAGAAGTCCTGTAGATGTTGACCATGATCTACCAAGTTCTAACTATAAATCAAGATAGCATTAAAAAAGACCATGACTAATCGCCGAAGGTACAACTGGAAAATTGTATTTAAGAGCCCCTGAAATGAAGCGTGTCTAAACGACATAACCAAGAACTCAAAATGTTCATGATGGGTGCGGAAAGTCATTTTATAAATATCATTAGGGTCCATTTGAATATGACCATAGAACCAATGAGCTAATCAAGGTTTTCTTCCATCACCGAAATACGAAACTTATCCTTGATTGTATGAAGATTGAGTCCCTGGAAACTAGAACACATTCTCTATGAACCATCCTTTTTTTTTGGCAAGAACAATTGATGAAGCAAAAGGATTGGAACTATTCCTCACAATTCCAACTTCGATCATCTCCTTGGCTAGTCCTTCAATCACATTTTATTTTGTAAAAGAAAAAACTTGTAAGGGTGAATGTTTATCAGATTTGTGCCTTGTAAATAATATGAAGGTCGTGTTCAAGACAAGCTAGAGGTAATCCTCAAGGTACCGCAAAGGCATCAGCATCGAAAGAGAGTAAATCATGAAGCATATTAACGTGCCTATTTACAACAACAACCAATCCCAATGTCGACTCTGATGACCCATAAGGTGCACGACAAAGCCACCAATTGGAACAAATTCTATAGAGTGTGTTTCTTGGCCATTGAACATGGAGGAGTAAATCTTTAAAGTTGACAACGGCCTTGGGCCCAATTAAACTCTATTCATAACGAGCTATAATCCTACAAAATTGGACAGAGAGTAGATAGCGATTGAATGCAAAGGACTAAAGCTTAACCTCCCAATGTGAGTAACATGACTTCAGTGGTGAAAGATGTGCGTTGCATAATCCATGAAAAGAAGTAACACAAACTACATTAGTTTTTTCGGCCACTGCAACTTGCATTGGTGAAATCGGGTAGGTACAACATCCCATCTTATGAGCTTTAGCGGAATTGATAAAGTTATGAGTACTCCCATTGTCAATCACAAAGTGCATCGAAGTCTTGTTGTAATAACCTAAAATACGCATAGTTTGATAATGCGTTGTTCCCGTGAGAGCATGAATTGATGCTTGTGGAGCATTTGAATAAGTTCTAGTTTTATCCTCAAACGAAGCATCTTCGTCAATTTCCCCAGTAAGAATTGTGAGCTGGGGATTTTTTACTTTACAAGTGTGTAAATTTCCTAGACTAAATGGCTTGTTACAGAAGCAGCACAAGTTTTTGAATCGTCTATCCTCGGTTTTAGCTACAGTGAGTACCTTCCTGTCAACTCAAGGAGAAATAGGCCTCGATGCAACAATGACCTATTGGTTTTAGGAATTGCCTAGGAAGATGAACCACCGAATCGAAGCGATTTTATAGAACGAGAGGAAACCACACGAATAAAGCAGGTGGTTTGAGCCTCTGGTAACCAAGCCAAAGTAGTGGCATGCTGAAGCATGTGCGGCGGGAACATTGGAACAACTAATTGAATTTCCTCCGAGAGTTCACTAAGGAAACAACTCACGAGATATGGCTCCAATAAATTTAACTTGTATATCAATCGATCAAAGGTCCATTTATATTCAACTATGATCCCTTCTTGTTTCAATGCCTTCACTTTGGCCCTTGGATCCTCCTCAGCATCCTTAAATTCGTAAAGAAGAGCTCTCTTGTACGAACTCCACAAAACTCCACTCCAAGCTTACATATGTTAAGATAAGCTCGATGTCACTCAAGTGCATAATCAAGCTCTATGTGACGACACTAATCTAAGCAATCAAGGCAGACCCTCTGCCATCCATTACAACAAAGTCATTTCTTGAGCGGTGGGCTAGCTAAGCACATGAAAAACTAATATGCTGCCTTGATCTTTCTTTTTCTTGAACCCTTTACTGTATCGCATTTTCACTTGACACTCATTGTAGTGATAAATGGCTAGTTCATGGTATAGATGGAATTGAAATGGAAGAAAGAGTCGGCGATTATTTTCACTGTATTAGGCCACAACAGTACCGGGACAGTTATAGTAAAACTGGTGGTTCTATGAGACCTTAGCATGCAAGGTCTAGTACAATAATTTCGTCGTATTAGACCTTAGCAAAGGCAACCTTAATGTGGTGCCTTCAAAGTAATAGGCCAAATGCGGCGGTTTTAGTTTACATATTCTATTTGACCAAAAGGCAGTGATTTGTCGTCCTGTCGCACATATCTAACACATCAAATGCATTACAATGAATTTATGGTGTCTTATATTTTTACCGTAATAAATTATTACGAGTATTTCTTTATTATTTGCAACAAATCATTGCACCGTATTAGTATCCTTTCTTTTAATGAGAATCCCTTCAATTTAAAAAGAGTTGGTTTGGTCAAGAACTCACGGGTCAGAAAAGTCCTCAAGCCACTCCAAAGTTGGAACAAGAAAACGTAGGATAATACTCTGCCTAGAAAAATATTATTTTTTATTTAATTATACATATAATATAATAAAAAAAAAATTTTTAAAAATTGTAATTTAATTTTTATAATTTTTTTATCCACAATTTTTATAAAATAATTTTTTGATAAATTGTATATTTTTATTGGAAAAAGTATTATATATAAGTATACATTAAATTAAATATATTTTATAGACACCACAGCATTTATCTATCCAAATGGTAAACGACTTAGAAAAAAGGGATTTTAATGGTACAACCAGCAAATCATAAGCACCCATATGTGCCAACCAACTACTAAAGTTATGGGAAACACGACTTCCTTTATTATTATTAATTGTTATCATTTCTTTTTTCTTTTATAATCCAAGAATTCCCTACTAGAAAAATGGATTATTTTTAATTTTCATCCCATTATTTAAGTTTTTAAAATAACTATAATATGATTTTATATAGCAATTATACGAGAGAGGATCAAAGTTGGAATACTAACAATCCTAATCATTAAAATTAATAAAATTCAAGCATAACGTATGAGATAAGTTTATATATTATATATGGTTAATGCCCATTGGACATCCATGTGAATGTATATGCTAGATTCTAAAACCATTTGTATGTCCTTATTTAATTGCTTAAATTTTTCCAATAGCTAATTATTCAATACTTCTCTTTTTAAATATTTTAACAAAAAATTATTTAGGTACACAAAATTTCATTTTCGTTCAAGATTTTGTCAATAAAAATTAAAAAACATATTTATATTACTTTTTAGTTAATAATTTTTAATCTATATATTAATATATAAATAAAAATATAAAGCAATTAAATATTTGATATGGTGATGTTTACGTAAAAATATAAACTGCTTTGCTGGCATAAATAACAGTTTTAATAAAGTCACATGAAAGATTGTTGCACCCCATCAAACTGGCATACAAATAGTAAGAAGAACAATCAGAAGAATATCAACATCACCCATAAAGGCAAATTAAAATTTAAAAAAGAAAAAATAATAATAGAAAGGGCAGCTAGCTAAATGACCCAGAATTAAATAAAGAGTACCCAACTCATGAACTTAGGCACCCTTTTCAATTTCTTAAATAATCTCTCCTCCTTTCTCTCCAAGAACTCAAAATCACAAAAAAAAATAAAAAATAAAAAAATAAAAATAAAACAAATCGGATTGAATTCGATTGATTGAAACTAAGTTTGTAATCGGTTTCCTTCGTGTCTCTTGATGGCTGTGCCTTTGCAAAAGACACTGCTCAAGGTCATAGTCCTTGGTGATGTCGGGTATGAATTTTACTGTTTGATTGATTCATTTATAAGGATTTCTTTGTTTTGAAGAAAAACATTTTTTTCCTCAATATCGATTGTTTCTTTTTATGCATAACTTTATAGGATCAAATACAAGTGCATAAAATGTTTTCCTCCGCGGAGAAGGATTTGACTTTCTAGCAATGAAAGTGGAAAGTATTTTCATTTACAAAAGGAAAAACATTTTTTGTTGTTATCTCACGTGAAGCAATTGTTCGGTAACCGTTTGAACCCAATGGAGCATAAGTTTTCAGTTCATTTGCTAATATGTGCTAATAATGCAGGGTGGGAAAGACTTCACTCATAAACAGGTACCCAGTTCATTATTTTTGTAACATATTGAAATACCAAAAAATTATTTTTTATATTATATAAGTTTAATTTTAATGGAAAAAAAATGGATGTTGAAAAAGGTATGTGCACAAGAAGTTTAGCCAGCAGTACAAGGCGACGATTGGGGCTGATTTTGCCACTAAGGAGCTGGACATTGACGGCAAATCTGTCAGCCTTCAGGTTTGAGTTTCAGAAAGATATAACTTATGATTATAAAAAGCATATTATCATATTTTC
This sequence comes from Simmondsia chinensis, assembly GCA_018398585.1. NCBI lineage: Eukaryota > Viridiplantae > Streptophyta > Magnoliopsida > Caryophyllales > Simmondsiaceae > Simmondsia > Simmondsia chinensis. The sequence goes on along the minus strand of JAGTTD010000002.1, from coordinate 30,122,407 downwards.
AAATCATATATTAAAATCAAGGTCAAATATACCAACTTTGGTTGGGTGAAAAACATCTTTCCTTCTGTTCAAAAAAAAAAAAAAAAAAAAAAAATCTTTCCTTGGGATAATATTTCTTTTTAACGTAATTTTTTCACTGTGGCTGCATTTAAAATTAGAAAATTTTGAATAAAAATAATTTAAAGGGAAAGAAAATAAGGAAAAATGACTTTTTTCCCTTTGTTTGGAAGATGAGGAAAAACAGGGGAAAAAAATTAGTTTCCAAAATTAAATTTTTTTCCTTTTTGCTTGGTTCGGAGAAAAAAAATGAAAAAAAACTATTATATAATCTAATACACCATATTTTTTTTTATATCGTTCAAACCATGAGAAATTTCATGGTCAGCTGTCTTAATAATGTTCTATTGAGAATTTGTTATTTAGATACTCTGAGTTTAATCTTTTATTATTTATATATCTAATATTTCAATATATATACACTAAACATTTAAAGTATTTAAATCTATAAGAAATATTTTAAATACTTAATAAAATATTTAAATACTAAAAGGTTTGTAAATATTTAAAATATATATTTAATATTTAAAAACTATCTTTGCTTTTTGCTTTTTCGAATAGAGGACCATCAGAAACAGCATCCCTTCAGGATAACATCCTGTAAGGGTAAGATTGTACACCTTTCACCCCCCAGATCCAAGCTTGGTAAGAGCTTTTTAGGCACTGGGTTTGTTGTTGTCTTTGTTATATTAATATTTAAAAAGTAGTCGACATGTTTACAAAATATTTATATATTTAAAATATATTTTATAAGTTAGGTAAAATGCTGTCACCGATTGAATCACTTTAGAACTTCGAAATTAAGCGTGTTTGGACGAAAACAGTGCCAGGATGGGTGACCTCCTGGGAAGTCCTCACCCTCAGGTGGGGGGCACTCAGAAATAGCCTCTCTTCAGGAATAATACCCTAAAGGGGGAAGGCTGCGTACATCCGCCCCCTCTCCAGACCCTGCTTAAGCGGGACCTCTTGGGGCACTGGGTATGTTACTTTTGTTTTTAAAAAAAAATTTATTTTTGAAAAGTTTTCGAAAGTTTAAATACCTCAAAAATACTTCAAGACCCTAAAAAAGATATTTTAACTGATTTAGTTACTATGAGTTTAATTTTTTATTACTTAAATACCTAATATATGTTTCAATATATATTTAAGTTCAGAGTACCTCAAAGACATGTTAACTCCTATGATGTCAAAAAAACACATTAACAAACTTTGAACACTTGAAATAAATTTTCTCAAAAGTTTTCACTCGAGTACTATGAAGATTACATTAAAATGATCATATATCTATAAATGATAAATACTATATACTCGGTTTATATTTTTTATATGTATTACATCAAAATCAAGCTATTGAGATACCAAGCTAGCGACACTTTCAAATAAATGACAAAAACTTAAAGGTAATTTAGGAAACTTGAGTTATTGGGTCACTTTTAAGCATATTTATAGCCTTTGTTACATAGTCAATTGTGACACTAATAAAAGTATAGTTAGGATGGCCAGATACATTTTTAAGCATGATAAGAGTTAAAATATAGTGTCACAATAGACTTGTTTGTTTTGTAGTGATGAACATACTTAAATGTATCAATGAACTTATTTGGCAAACAAAGCGGACCATGTCGATGAAATACAAAGTTGAGATCAAGTCTATTGCATATTAGATTTGTATCAATCGGGATGAGATTCATTTTTTGTCCCATTTTCGTTTTAATTTCAAGAGGAAAATGGTTTTTTTTTAAAACCTATTGCAAATTTTCTAAATTTTTCATTCAATTTTATTTCCTTCATATTTTCCCTGCACTCCAAGCACGGAAAAAGTGCTTTTCTTCATAATTTTTTTCCTTACGCAACAATTCCGCATTCCAAACGGAGCCTAAAAGTTCTTTTTGGAAGATTTTGTTTACTTGGTTAATTAGGAATTTAATGTATTAATTTTGTTTGGATGTATTAAAAAAATTTATATATAGGGTTTAGATTTAGCTCATTTAAAGTAGAGTTTAGATGGAAAGAGTATATAGTCCCAAAAAGGGTGAAGCAACAAAAATTGCTTTTAGCTATCCTAGACCAAAAGACGAGTTGGATCTCGTATGGAGGAAGCTCTTTACTCTTCCAATTATGTGTGTGACTATTTGTTTACATAAGCAAATAACAAAAATAGAGAGAAAGAAAATTACTTTTTATTGACAAAAACATAGATGGAGATTATTGTTATTAACTTAGTGACGAGTATTAGTACAAATCCAAAAACTTTAATAAAGCCTGACCGTCTGGACCAAAACATGACCAACTCGGCTGTTATCTTGTCTATGGTGCAACTTATTGTCGTTGACCCCAAATTTAATCCGAACAATATATACTGATTATAAATGTTTAGTCAAATACGGATTGAGGTATATTTTAAATTTTACCGATCTTTAATCTAATATGATTGAATGTAGATATGGGACACGGCTGGGCAGGAAAGGTTTCAAAGCCTCGGGACAGCGTTTTTTAGAGGGGCGGACTGTTGTGTGCTGGTCTTTGATGTTAACCTCCACAAATCTTTCGAGTCCCTTCAGAATTGGCGCGACGAGTTCATCAAGCAGGTAAGCAGTTTATTAAGGATCCTAATTTATTAAGGAAGTTCTTTAAAAATTTATTATATCATTAATTTTTCTCCTATTGCATATTACTATATGTAATAAAAAAATGGTGATATATATGATGCATTGTAAATTCATGTGTACATATATACTATAAATGAATTATATATTAGCTGGTATGAATGATAATGGGACAAGGCAAGTTCGGGATTGCCTCCTCCTTACCCTTACACGTCACCCAAATCAACACTCTCTACCTATTCCATTACCCGTCACAAGTAAAGTGGATATCCATCTATGTCCTAGCGGGTACCTGTACCCATCGGCATCCAAACGGTTCTAATACCGCCGTCCTATTGTGCTTACCAACACTTATTCATATCCACGCTTATTTTATTATTAATACTATTTTTTAAAATTTAGTTATATTTTATTATAATATTTGATAATTTGGACAATTAAATTAGAGTTATTTACCAACTTGGCACCTTTTATAAAAAAAATTACCAAAATGGCATAGTTGAAAAAATATTTACCAAAATGGCACACTTTACTGTAGCGTCAATAGGAAACGCCGTTTGAAACGGCGTTCGTTGAGCAGGGGGAGACGGCTCCTAATGGACTCCGTTTCGAACGGCGTACGGACGCCGTTCGGAATGGCTTCCGTTAGGTGACGTCTAACGGACGCCGTTAACCCGTTAGACCACACACCTTTGTATAAAGTAGAAAAAATTAACAATCCTCCTAACTTAATTTACGATAAAATGATAAAATAAAGTACAAAAAAAATTTAGTAGAGTTACATTATTTAATGTATAAAGTAATAAAAAGGAAAAAAATGCAGAATAAATTACCAAAGTGGCACCTTTTGCAAAAAAAATTACCAAAATGGCATAGTTGAAAAAATATTTACCAAAATGGCAAACTTTACTGTAGCGTCAATAGGAAACGCCGTTTGAAACGGCGTTCGTTGAGTCATATCTGGCGATATCAGGGACCAATGATATGCTTTGGCATTGTAGAGCTGCATTCCCCTGATAGAGTGTTGCGTCAGTTTGGATTAACGCAACATATCCCGGATCACATCGACACCCTTTTTTATTACATCAGGGGGTTTTTGTAATCTATTATTACAATGCATTTTTTCCCTTTTTATTACTTTATACATTAAATAATGTAACTCTACTAAATTTTTTTTCTACTTTATTTTATCATTTTATTGTTAATTAAGCTAGGAGGATTGTTAATTTTTTCTACTTTATACAAAGGTGTGTGGTCTAACGGCGTACGGAGGCCGTTCGAAATGGAGTCCGACAGGTCCCGTCTCCCCCTGCTCAACGAACGCCGTTTCAAACGGCGTTTCCTATTGATGCTACAGTAAAGTGTGCCATTTTGGTAAATATTTTTTCAACTATGCCATTTTGGTAATTTTTTTTGCAAAAGGTGCCAAGTTGGTAATTTATTCATTAAATTAAGCAAAATTTTTAAAATTTAAAATTTATCAAATATAAGGTGTGGGGTGAGGTAGGAAGGGTATGGGACAGAGCATCGGGAGTACAATGTCAATACCCGTACCTGTGCGGAAGGGTACTACAATGTGTACGCAATCCATTAATTCCTTAGTTGTCTTACTTGCTCCCATTGTGCCCCAAACGGGGTGGACACCCTAGAGTAACGGGTTTTATTCGCCACTGCCCTATTACCTAAATATTATAATATTAAGTTAAAATGTTTGAGAGTTGGGCCAGACACCTCAGGTACCAAAAAAATGGTCAACCAATCATAATCATTATAAGCTCCTAAAATCTTGGGATCAGCCAAGAAGGTTACTCCCCCTCTTATAAAAAAAATTTATTCATTAACGGCATAAGTAGGCAAACCCAGGTCCATGATCCTCAGGCTCAAGGTAACGCTCGTCATCATTGCACTTGACTTGGGCATGATTTTAAGTTTATCGAGCTTTGAAAGCTTTAAACTTAAGTTCACCTCACATAGGCTCTGGCCCGGTTGAGCCCTTAAGCTCGACAAGCTTTAATCTAATCTCAGAGCTCAATTAAGCTCGATTTAGGCTCCCTTGAGCTCGATCAAGCTTGCACTTTACTCATTTATGCTCAAACATAATTTAATTGTGCACATATATGCTCACAGTTTTTTTGAGTTTGTCTCAACTTTTTTTGATGATTGGGATAACTCTAACAAAAGGCTCTAAAGTGAAGAGGAGACAAAACAAAGAAAATATCTCAAAACTTATAGGGAAAATCCCAATGAGATAAAAGTAACAAAACCACAAGAGGCCAAAACACTCAAGCCAACCCATAACACGGCAACAAAACGACCCACAAATCCCAAGAACCCAAAAAAAAAAAAAAATGAAGACAACAACGAACCCAACAGTACGCCTAGAAAACCCACAGCATGAGAACAAGTACAAAAGGTGGTTATGGCTAATTTAGACTTGTTTAGGTTCATGAGTCTATAAGCTCAAGTTTTACTAGGTTTTAACTCGACTAGTTAAAGTAAAAGAGCAAGATCGACTTGGCTTAAGCTCATAATGAATCCAGGTTTTCAACCATTAAGGTGAGTTGACTGGTGATAGCTTGTGATTTGGCTCTTATCATTTCCGACCTTTAGTATTCATAACATTTATATAAAAAGCAATTAGTATTCGTGAAAGTTTAGGATTGGACACACCAAATAAGGTGGCCCCCTCTTGTATTTATAATGAACTCATAATTACAATATATGAAAACATATACATATTAATCCTACATAATATATTCTAGCCATAATATAATATATTCTAACATAATCCTATACAATATATTCCAACCATATATTTAACACAATATATTCTAGCCATAATATATTCTAACATAATCTTATACAATATATTCTAACCATATAGTCAACTATTACCATATATTTTAACATCCTCCCTCAATCGAGGCAGGAGGTGACTGAATGCAAAGATTGTGTTTGAAAAATAAAAATAACTATCGAGGAAGGCTCTTAGTAAAAATATCAGCAAGCTGTTGTAAAGAGGGCACATGAAGGATACGAACAAGACCCATGTGAACTCTTTCACGCACAAAATGAATGTCGATCTCGATGTGTTTATTACGAGCATGCTGAATGGGATTAGTGGAGAGATAGGTTGCTGAAACGTTGTCACAGTAGACCAGGGTTGCTTTAGGAATAGTAATGCCAAGCTCACCAAGGAGAGACCGTAGCCAACAACACTCCAAAACGGCATTGGCAACGTGCGTGATATTCTGCTTCAGCACTGGAGCGAGAGACGGTGGGCTGTCGTTTGGAGGACCAGGAAACAAGGTTACCACCAAAAAACACACAAAAGCCGGAGGTGGAACGACGAGTGTCAGGACAACCGGCCCAATCAGCATCAGAATAGACCACAAGCTGATCAAGGGCACCAGGAGAGATAGCAAGGCTATGATTCATAGTACCTCAAACATAGCGAAGAATATGTTTTACAGTAACCCAATGAGGAAGACGAGGAGCATGCATAAACAGACACACCTGTTGCACTGCATAAGAGATATCAAGAGGAGTAAAGGTTAGATACTGTAATGCACCGACAACTGACCGATACAAGGTGACATCGATCATAAGCTCCCCATCAGAAGCAGAGAACTTGGATTTGGAATCCGTGAAAATAGCTACGAGTTTGCAGGCTAACATGTCAGTTTTCTCGAGCAAATCATGAACATACTTGGACTGAGATAAGAATAAGCCATCAGGAAGGTGAGAAACAGAGATTCCAAGAAAGTAGTTGAGACGTCCCAAATCTGTCATATCAAATTCACACTGAAGAGAGTGTAGTAAAGTCTAAAGGAAGGCAGTAGAGGAAGCAGTAAGAATAATATCATCCACATAAAGCAGCAAAATAGCCATATCAGTCCCACGTCGTAGAGTGAACATGGAAGAATCAGACTTGCAATTGTGAAAATCGAGGGGATGAAGAAAGGACACAAAACAATTATACCATGCACGGGATGCTTGCTTCAGTCCATACAATGATTTATTAAGCTTGCAAACGTAATCTGAAAAATCAGAATTCACAAAACCCAGTGGCTGCTTCATATACACTTCTTCATTCAATGTGTCATTTAAAAAGGCATTTTTAACATCAAGCTGATGAATGGGCCATTTTCGTGATGTGGCGATGGTTAATACAGTACGAACAGTGGCCGGCTTGACAACAGGACTAAAAGTCTCATCATAATCAATACCGTACCGTTGCGTATAACCCTAAGCAACTAAGCGCGCCTTATAGCGCTCAATTTGACCTGTAGAAGTCTGTTTAACACTAAAAACCCATTTGGAGCCAACGACATTAGCAGCACTTGGTTTTGGAACAAGTGTCCAAGTGTGGTTACGTTGAAGTGCATTATATTCATCAAGCATTGCATTTTTCCAATTATCATCATTAAGTGCTTGCTTGTAGGAATAAGGAATATCAGTTATAGCAGAAAGAGAAGCCATGGAGGGTTTGAGAAGAGGCTTAGTAATACCAGCCTTAGACTGAGTAACCATTGGATGAACTGACCAAGAAAGGGCAGGTGGCTCGGGCGGTGGTGATAATGACAGCGGTAGCGGTTGCGGTGGAGGCGTGGGCCATGTTAAGCGAGTATCAAAGGAAGGCAATGGAGAAGACGAGGGAGCCGCAGGAGTGGAGGGTGCAGGAGGTGGAACTGGGAGGGGCAATAGGCCACAGAAAGTTGACATATCAAGTGGTGGTTTGAACACCTGCTGAAGACGATGCATAATGTGCTGCAAAGTGGCCCCTAACTGGGCTAGAGGAAAATCTGTTTCATCAAAGACATGTCTCGAGATAACAATTTTGTTAGTCATGAGATTTAAACACTTGTAGCCCTTATGGTTCGGCGGGTACCCCAAAAAGACACATAATGATGATCGTGGTGCTAGTTTATGCGGCGCAGTAGCACTTAAGTTGGGATAACAAGCACAACCAAAAACCCTGAGATGATCATAGGAGGCCTTTTTCTTGTAAAGACGTTGAAAATGTATTTTCTTCTTGATAGAGGTAGAGGACAAAAGATTTATTATATACGTAGCTGCAAGAACAGCCTCCACCCATTACTCTAAAGGCCTACAAGCTTGAAACAACAAAGTACGCATCATATTTCCAACGGTTTTATGCATTTGTTCAGCTTTCCCATTTTGTTGGGATGTATGTGGACATGAAATTCAGTTAAGAATGCCCCGTTCAGCAAACAACTTATTAAAATCCCAGTGAACGTATTCGGTGCCATTATCACACTGAAATTATTTGACCTCTATCCTAAATTAGTGAAGCACGAGATTTCGAAATTGAACAAATAAATCAAACACCTCAGATTTAGCACGCATCGGGTAAATCCACAAAAAAATGAGAATAGTAATCCAAAAATAGCAAATAATACTTATAACCACTGAAGCTAATAATAGGTGATGTCCATACATCAGAATGAACGATGTCAAAAGGACGAGACGTAAAGGAAACAGACTTTTGAAAAGGTAAACGACTGTGCTTGCCTAATTGACAAGCATGACAAAAACTGGACTCTGAAGTAGAACCTGAATAGGACATGAATTTGTGTTTGACTAATGAGGATAAGACCGGCTGCCCAGGATGACCAAATCGATGATGCCAGAGAGATTGCGTAATCTGAGAAGCAACTAATGAAACATGCGTAGAGGATGACTTAGGAACGGAGAAAAGAGGTTTCGAGCTAGCACAACGAATTATGAGGGACATTGTTTTGGCATTTTTAATTGAAAAACCACCCGAGTTAAATTCTAAAAGGCAACAATTATCTTTAAAAAATTGGCGAACATATATTAAATTGGTGGAAAGACCAGGAACATAAAGGACATTATGCAAATTGAAACGACAAACAAGTGTACTAAGAAAACTAGATCCAACCCCAGCAATTGATAAAGAGGCACCATTGCCAACCAATATTTTATCACAAACATGATAAGGACTAAGCGATGAAAGCAAACTAGGGCTATTAGTCATATGGGATGATGCACCACAGTCCATTGTCCAGGGAAAATCAATCATAGGATTAGAATGAGCAGTAAAAAATTGAAAAATATGATGAGGAGATGAAAACCCTGAATAAATATTAGAACCAGCAGCATAAGTATTATTTGCAGGATAAAAGTGTGGAGTAGATAACATATTCTCACCATACATAGGAGTACCAAAGAAAGGTAGCCCAGGTTGTGAAACAAAATCAATCATCAGAGCAAGCACAATCAACAGCGAAAACCAACTTTTTTTTTTTTTTGGAATAGTGGTTGACGGTGTTACTGCGGGTTGAGTGTAAAACACAAGAAGCAAAGAAACTTGGCTAGGGTTAGCCTAAAGAGGGGCGGCGGCGCGTGAGAGAGAAGACAACTAGTCGGCAGGGGCTCTGGGTTAGGGTTTTAATTTTAATTTAGGTTCTCTTTCTCCCTTTTTTTTTTTTTTTTTTGGAAAAGGAAGAAGAAAAGGCAGGCTAGAGTTTGCCTTGGAGACAGAGAGAGAGAGAGCGTTTTAAGCTTTTGGTAGCTCTGATATCATAAAAGTTTAGGATTGGACATACCAAATGAGGTGGCCCCCACTTGTACTTATAATGAACTCATAATTACAATATATGGAAACATATTCATATTAATCCTACAAAATATATTCTAGCCATAATATAATATATTCTAACATAATTTTATATAATATATTCTAACCATATATTCAACAATATATTCTAGTCATAATATATTCTAACATAATCCTACACAATATATTCTAACCATATATTCAACTATTACCATATATTCTAACAATTCGTAATTATATAAAACTAAAAACGATAAATTTTCCTTGCATTTTGTACAATATTACGTGTTTTGTTTTGTTTCTTTGTTTTTTTTTTGTTTTTCTTTTTTTTTTTGGTGGTGTATTAACTTACAAGAATGTTGGTAATAATCAGACAGATATATCGGATCTGGCTAAATTTCCTTTCGTATTAATCGGAAACAAGATTGATGTCGACGGTGGAGCCACTCGAGCTGTAAGATCCTACTCCTCCTTGTCTTTTCCTTTTTATTTTACTTTAATATTATTTTGCTACCTACCAATTTTTTTCATTGAATATTATATGGTTATTTGCACACACTATACATGTAAAATACATTAAAGGAAAGGATGGGCAGGTGCTAGTGGAAGGGCATCAAATTAGAGCTAGGTGGAAAGCCAACCTCCACGATCTATTCAACAACTGGGGAAACACAGAGATAGATTTAGAAGAGCTCCAGACTACGGAAGAGGATGAGAACGAATGCTATTGTGAACGAATTACCCCAGAGGAGATCGAGGAAGCCCTAAAACATATGGGTAGGGGAAGAGCAGTTGGTCCAGATGGGATACCCATTGAGGCATGAAAATGCCTTGGACAGAGGGGTTGCAGCTGGGTAGCAAAACTCTTTAACCAAATTTTGATGGGGAACAAGATGCCAGAAGAATGGCGGAAGAGCACACTGGTCCCAATCTACAAGAACAAGGATGATATCCAGAGCTGCGCCAATTACCGGGGGATCAAATTGATGAGTCACACCCTCATGTTGTGGGAGAGAGTCATAGAAAAGAGAATACGACAACAGACGGAAGTGACCAAAAACCAGTTTGGGTTCATACCTGGGAGATCAACAATAGAAGCCATTCATCTCTTACGGCGAACGACAGAGCAATACAGGGTGAGACAAAAGGACCTCCACATGGTCTTCATCGATCTAGAGAAGGCATATGCCAGAGTGCCAAGAGAGGTACTGTGGAGAGTGTTGGGAAGGAGAGGCATCCCGATGCCTTATATTCGAGCCATTAGGGACATGTACGAAGAGGCATATACTAATGTGCGAATAGGGGAAGGGGAGACAGACACTTTCCCTATTACAGTAGGGGTCCACCAGGGCTCTGCCTTGAGTCCCTTCCTGTTCATTCTAGTGATGGATGAGCTCATTAGACATATCCAAGGGGAAGTACCTTGGTGCATGCTTTTTGCAGACGACATAGTTCTGGTAGGGGAATCCCGTGCGGACATAAACAAGAAGCTAGAGCTATGGAGAGGCGCACTAGAATCAAGGGGTTTAAGGATTAGCAGATCTAAGACCGAGTATGTGGAATTCAAATTCGACCATTCCACCACGACCAGCACCGCGGAGGTTAAGATTGGAGCAGAAGCCGTATCAAGTACGGAGAGCTTCAAATATCTGGGATCCATGATACACCAGAATGGTAAAGTGGACGAGGATGTCAGTAACAGGATTAAAGTAGGCTGGCAGAAGTGGAGGATGGCATCAGGGGTGCTGTGTGATAGAAAGTTCCCGCTAAAGTTAAAGGGAAAATACTATAAGACGGTAGTAAGACCAGCTATGCTATATGGGGCAGACTGTCGACAAATGAAACAAAATCAAACACAGAGGATGAAGGTGGCAGAGATGAGGATGCTACGATGGATGTGTGGCCACACAAAAAAGGATAGGATTAGGAATGATGTGATACGAGGTAAGCTGGATGTAGCCTCGATCGAGGATAAATTGAGGGAGCACCGCCTAAGATGGTTTGGACATGTTAGCAGAAGATCGACCTCAGCCCCAGTCAGGAGGTGTGAACAACTCAACACAGAGATAAGCAGAAGAAGGAGGGGCAGACCAAAGAAGAGTTGGCTGGAAATGATTCGTCAAGACCTAACCCACCTAAACCTAAGAGAGGAGATGGCCTCAGATAGGACACGTTGAAGGGCTAGCATTAGGGTAGCGGAGATGGCAGAGTAGAGTAGTTAGGGGAGTGGCTGGTAGTCTAAGATTCTTAGGCAAGCATAACCTCTAGTGTAGCACTTTTAGACTAGCTAGTCCCTAATCATGCCCATTCTCCTATTTCTTCTTCTTCTTCTTCTTCTTCTTCTTCTTCTTCTTCCTCTATATGCATGTTATTGATTGGTGGTTTATCTGCAGGCACTCAACTACTTCAGGTTGGGGGTCCCCGGAAACAGTCTCCTTTCCTGACGGAAGGGGTAAGGCTGCGTACATCACCCCCCCCCCCCCCCAACCCTGCGTTCTGCGGGAGCCGTAAGGCACTGGGACTGTTGTTGTTGTTGTATACATGTATTTTTATTTTGCCCATTATATTAATTTAGTTCTTTTATGTTTATGGTCTTTTTCAACATAAAATTACATTAAAAAGTTGTTATTTTTCGTGCAATCACTAAAACTTTTTTATTTTTTAAAAAATCACCTCCAAAAGTATTAAATTTTTCAATCAACCTTCTTAAATTATGTTGTTAACTATATATCAAAGATTACATGACTTCAACATGGACTTTAGGCTACTTTTTTAATTTTTGAGTGTACATTAGTCATAAGCAGAAATTAGTCAAGCTAACAATGCATTCTCCTATCCGCAGTCATTCCACCTAGGTTTGATCCCAAGGGGATTTGAAAGAGCAGGATTTGAACATTAATTGGGGAGGGATGGAAAATATTTTGTTGGCTTATGTATTTTAAGTCATACTTGATGGACACTCTAATATATATATATAAGTTCCTCTCATATTACAAATAATTATCGGTGTGATTTAAGGTAGTTGGTTATATTAATTTAGCATTTATATTTTTAATTGTGTTAATTTTATACATATATTATCCAAATTGTAGCAATATAGTCACCAAGTGCAATTGAACTTAATTTTTCCTTCTTACTACAGCAAATTAACTAATGTTACGAAACTAATTATTCCAAAAGTTTAAAATAATGAGTGAAGGTCCAAAAATAATTTTATATTCTAACAATTAATCTTGACCTCTTCCTGTCAGCATGTATCTTGAGAAAATATTCCTACATTGACGTAGCATTACATTATAATCTTCAATGCAAACGTCATCATGGGATATATACTATATGAATTATACATAGATTAAATAGGAATAAATAAGAATATAAAGATTAAATTAGCACAATATTCAAAGTAGATACCCACACATGATGTAAGCAACTAAAATTTATAATATCTTTTAAAGCAACGTTATATGCATTCAATTTATACATCTACTGTACATTATTTAGATATCGGAGAAGAGAGCAAGTGAGTGGTGTGAGACAGTGGGAGGGATACCATTTTATGAGACATCAGCAAAGACGGATCACAATGTGGATAATGCCTTCCTTAACATTGCCAAAGCTGCTCTTTCCCATGACCGTGGCGTCGACCTGTATGTACTTTTTTCTTTCCTTTTCTTGAATAATCATCGCATAGATTTGATATCAATTTAGTCTCTATACTAATGATATTGTGTCAATTTGGTCATTAAATTAAAGTTTATGTTAAGTTATTGGCGAAATTCTTAATGGTTTGGCTACAAGTTTGACAATAGCATCTAAAAAGGAACATACCCAATGCCTCAAGGGCTCCCGCCTACGTAGGGTCGGGAGAGGGGGGGGGGGGGGGGGGGGGGGGGGGGGGGGGGGAGGGATGTTTGCAGCCTTCCCCCTTCAGGGAGAGAGGATATTTTCCAGTGCCTCCAACTTGTGGGTGAGGACTTCCTAGGAGGTCACCCATCCTGGCACTACTCTCGCATCTAATGTGACTATTTCGTAAAAATTAATTAAGTCAGTAACTTAACTTCAATTTTACAATAAGATTACATTCACACTATTAAAAGTATAAGAACTAAATTGACATCATGAGCAATGTAAAAGGACCTTTGGAGTAAAAAAAATCTTTTTGAATTCTATCAAATAGATTCATTGAATTATTAGTTTGTACAAATTACATTGCTTATTGTAATTTCCTCAATTTATGTCAACTTTTTCAATAACTAAAGTTGCGTTAAATTCACATATTATGATATTGATCCTAAGAAATTGATAAGTGAAATATGGTATCCACTATTTTTGTTGTATTTTCCTAATTCTTTTACTTATCTAAGTTATCTTAATTGATATGTATAATTAACTTCATGTGATTCTATAGTTATTCCATAAAATCTGTAAAGAAACGGAAACATTAAGAAGGAAAAAATCCATAAATATATGGATTTATATTTTAGATGGCTCTACTAGGAGTACAAAGAGCATGGTTGCATTACACAACATCGACGTTTCTACTGAGAATGTACATAGCGACTTTAAAAAAAAAAAAAGAAAAAAAAAAGAACCCTCTTGTTTTAAAGAAACATAATCTTCAAAACGTAGGGCAGAAATTGGGCACAAATGGAGTACCACAAGCATTACCGCTCTCGAATTCAGACTTAAGGCCTGTTTGGTTAAGACGTGAAAATGTTGTTTCTTTTATAAGCACTATTTTAAAAGCTCTTCTATAAAGATAACAAACAACAATAACAGACCCAATGCCTCAAGGGCTCCCTCGTAAGCAGGGTCTGAGAGGGGTGAATGTACGCGACCTTACCCCTTTAGGATATAACCCTGCCAAGAGACTGTTTTCAAGGACTCCCAACCTTATAGGGTTGGCAACACGAGAAATTGTCAAGAGGTCATCCATCCCGGTACTACTCTCACACAAGCACGCTTAACTTCGAAGTTTTAATGGGATCCAGTGCATTAGTGCCTGGTAATGAACCCTAAAAGCACTTCTATAAAGATACTTTTAATTTTGTCTAATAATTTTTAGTTTTTGTTTCTGCTTTCACTTTTTTTTTTTAAAAGTACTATTTGTCTACTTTTGCTTAAAAAAAGAAGAAAAACAACTTTTGCGAAAGCGGGAGCCATCGAGGCACCGGGATTGTGATTGTATATTTCTATCAAACATTCTTAAATCATAAACATGTATTTTTTTCCCCCTTAAAATAAACTTGGTCAAGCAAGCCTTTGAGTCTTGTTGAATATTCCTTTCTATATGTAATGATATCGCCTCCAATTTTGGTCATCAAATTGAATCCTCCACAAAGATAATCAAATACAATAACAACCATCCAGTGCCTCGTAGAGGCTCCCATTCAGCAAGATCAGGAGGCAAAACGTACGCAGTCTTACCTATATATAATATTACCCTAAAGGGAGGTTGTTCTCCCAATCATAAAACAAAAAAATAAAAAGAAGAAACAACATAAAAAATTCAAATAAAATACTTTATTCTGTTAAAGTATTTTTTCCCCTTCTAATTTCTGCTATTATTTTTGCATGCAGATACTATGAAAGAATGCCAGGTTCTATATCTGAGATAGCACAGAGCAGCGGACGATGTGCCTGCTAAAAATAATTATTTTGCGGTCTTTTTTTTATTGGGTATTGTGGCAATATGTATAATGGGTTTGTTTGATTCTTTTGACTTCTTGCATTTTTTTTTTTTAACTTAATTCTTTTCCAGCAAATAATTGAGCTTGCAAGCTTTCATTTCCTATTCTATTTGGAGAGCTAGTTTGCACATGTTGTATTTATTTTTTATTTCGTGTAAAATTATGTTTCCTTTTTATGTCATTGTGTATAGCTGACATATGTTTGGTATTCTAGATGATTATGTGATTTCTTGACAGTGTTCTCGAGATTTTTTTATAAATTGAAGTATTGGGTAGATTCATTTTTGAATAACTAACTGAAAGAATGAGAAGCACACTTAGAGCAGTGGCCCTCTCATATATTTATAGATATATTAATGGGTTATACGGGATATACAAGATAGGCCCAATGGGCTCAGTACATTACAATAATGAACCTATACAATGTAGTCTAACATTCCCCCCAACTGAAACAGAAGGTAACCCAATACGAAGGTTGGACTTAAAAAGCAGAAAAAGTTGTCACGGAAGACTCTTTGTGAAGATATCTGCAATTTATTGAGATGAAGGAATATGAAGAACTCGAACAAGACCCATTAGAACACGCTTTCTTACGAAATAAATGTCAATCTCGATATGTTTCGTGTGAACATGCTGGACAGGATTAGAGGACAGGTACATGGCAGAGACATTATCACAATAGACCAAAGTAGCCCGAGGAAGAAGAAGGCTGAGCTCACTAAGAAGAGAAAGGAGCCAACAACACTCGGACACGGTGTTGGCAATGGCACGATATTTAGTCTCTGCACTGAAACAAGAGACTGTGGGTTGGCGTTTGGAGGACCAAGAAATAATGTTGCCCCCAAGGAAAACACAGAAGCCAGATATAGAACGACGAGTATCGGGGCATCCAGCCCAATCAGCATCGGAGTATGCCATGAGTTGATCCAAACGAGTAGGGGAGATGGTCAAACCATGATCAACTGTGCCCTTGATATATTGAAGGATGCCTTTGACAGCCATCCAGTGAGAAAAGCACGGAGCGTACATAAACAAACACACATGTCGCACTGCATAAGAGATGTCAGGACGAGTAAAGGTGAGATACTGAAGGGTACCACCAATGGACCTATATAAGGTTGGATCGGGCATAGGCTCGCCATCTTCCATGGAAAGTTTGGACATGGAATCTGTAGATGTGGCAACCGGCTTACAAGAGAGCATGTTGGTCCTGTCCAGTATGTCGTGAGCGTACTTGGATTGGGACAAGAATAGTCCCGTAGATAGGTGAGACACTGAAATATCGAAAAAGTAATTACGACATCCCAAATCTGTCATGTCAAACTCAGATCGAAGAGAATGAAGTAGGTCTTGAAGTATCACATTAGAGGAAGCAGTAAGAACTATATCATCAACATAAACTAGTAATATAGCCATGTCATGTCCTCGACGAAAGACAAATAAGAAGGAATCAGACTTACAGCTACAAAAGCCCAACCAATGCAGAAAAGTAGCAAAACGGGTGTACCAAGCACGAGGAGCCTACTTGAGACCATAAAAGCTTACAGACATGATCAGGATATTGAGAGTTCATGAAACCCAGTGGTTGCTTCATGTAGACCTCTTCATTAAGGGTGCCATGAAGAAATGCATTCCTGACATCAAGTTGACGAATAGGCCAGTCCTGAGAAGTATCAATAGTCAAGACAATACGAACGGTAGCTGGTTTAGCAATAGGACTGAAGGTTTCACGGTAGTCTATGCCATACCTCTGAATGAATCCCTGAGCGACTAACTGAGATTTATACCATTCAATTTGACCAGTAGGTGTCTGGTTTATACGATAAACCCACTTGGAACCAACAATATTTCCATGAGAGGGTGGAGGAATGAGATCCCATGTCTTATTAGGAATAAGAGCATTAAATTCATTGAGCATAACATCCTTTCAATTTCCATCAATAAGAGCATGTTTATAAGAAAATGGCACCTCGGGCAACAAATTATGGGCAAGCATAGAAGGTTTGAGAAGAGGTTTCACAATACCAGCTCGAGCACGAGTGACCATAGCATGTATAGACCCCGATGGACGGACCTGACGTGGAGCCGGTTCAGCTGCAGGAGCGGCGGGGGCTTGTACCGACTTGGCGGGGCAGCTGAGACCAGTGCCGCCACACCAGCAGGGGCGGCTGACGGGCCACCTCGGATCAGAGGTGCTGGGGGCGTGCTGGCGAGTGGAGAGGAGGCAAGCAGTGGAGAAAAGACTTGATAAAGCCGGTCCATTGTAGTTTGAGAGAAGGTACCCAATTGTGCAAAGGGAAAGTCTGTTTTATCAAAAACAACATGCCTCGAGATAATGACTTTGTTAGTTGAAAGGTCCAAACATTTATAGCCTTCATGATTCCGGGGATATCCTAAGAACACACATAAGGTAGAGCACGGTGCAAGTTTGTGAGGAGTTGTTGCACTCAAATTTGGATAGTAGGCATGCCGAAGACTCGAAGGTGATCATAATTAACCTTTGTTTTATAGGTGCTGAAAGGGTACCTTTCTTAATGGAAGTGGATGGTAGTAAGTTGATAATATGAGCAGCAACAGAAACTGCTTCAACCTAATATCCTAACGGCATGCAAGCTTGAAAAAGAAGTGTACACATCATGTTACCAATGGTGAAGTGCATGCGCTCAGCCTTCCCATTTTGTTTGGAGGTGTGAGGACAAGAGACCCTACTGAGAATGCCCCGTTGCAGAAAAAGTCCATTAAAGTTACGATTGATATACTCAATACCATTATCAAACTAAAAATGTTTGATTTCCACACCAAATTAATTTAACACGAGATTACGAAACTGAACACTACAACAAAACAGGGCAATTCTCGGCGCATAATTATCGGCGTTTATACAAACGTCGAGAAATCTCGGCATTTAAATGCGTCGAGACAAAGCGTCGAAAATTCTCGGCGTTTTTAAACGACGCAAAAAATATCGGCGCTTATAAACGCCGAGATCGGCATTTATAAGCGCCGAGATTCTCGGCGTTTATAAACGCCTAGAATCTCTCTGGGTATAAATACCGCGAACAAAGCCTAACCCTCACCTCACCCGTCGTCTCTCACCCTCACCTCCCGCAAACCCTAACCCTCGTCTCTCACCCTCACCACCCGATTTCCAACCGCGTCGCCGCCGGCGTTCTCCTGTCACCGTCGCCGCCCGGGTTCGCCTCTCACCGTCGCCGCCCGGCTTCGCCTCTCACCGTCGCGCCCGGCTTCGCCTCTCACCGTCGCGCCCGGCTTCTCCTCTCACCGTCGCAGCTCGGCTTCGCCTCACCGTCGCCGCCCGGGTTCGCCTCTCACCGTCGCCGCCCGGGTTCGCCTCTCACCGTCACCGCCAGCGTTCGTCTCTCACCCTCACCTTCCGATTTCACAGTTGCTCTTGCTTTGCTGTTAGTATGTGATGTCCTTGCCCTAGTTTCGGTTTTTATTTTTATTGGACTGCTTCTTCTTGTACAAGTGTTATATCATTTGAGTTGGTTGAAGTAGTTTTATTATAGTTTTGTATTATCGCCGTTTCACACTTTTCCCTGCTTCATGCGCATCCTTAATGCTATGGTTCGAATGATTCTATCGTTGCATTTTATCATTTCAATTGATTAATACAAAAAATTGTTATTTTGACGAAATTTTTGTGTTACTGTGTTTGATTGATGTTTAAAATTATGTGTTGGTGGCACTTGTGAGTTCAATTTGTTAATGTCAGGGAGATTAGATATCGATTTCATAATTTTTAAATTTGGAAAAATAAAACTTTGTTGCTGTATCCCTTGTTTAGATGGTTCCTTCACATTAGAGGATTAAAATTGATTATAAGGAACTCATGTATCTTACTTTAATTTCTAACTTCTCCTAAGTCCCATTAATTATTTGTTTTTGTATTTGTATATATTTTGATTGGTTGATTAAATATTTGTCTTATGAACTCTATCTTTTTTCAATTTTTAGGTAATTTGATTGCACTACTTAATATTTAGAGATATGGATACGAGTTGGATCACGCAACCAAGGATTAGTCAAGCTTATATTGATGGTGTCATTGAATTCATTAAGTTGGCTAAAGAAAACCTTATAGAAGGAAAAACTCGATGTCCATGTAATAAATGCAAAGTAGCCAAATGGTTCTCATTAGAAGATGTGGAATATCATATCCTTTTTAAGGGTTTTTGGCCAAAGTATAAGAAATAAATTTTTCATGGAAAAGAAGATATTGTTCAACAATTGAGATGCAATAGTCAAACATCTACCAATAATAATGAGAGAAGGGCCATAGGGCGAGATGATATTGGTGGATTACTACGAGAAAGTATCGGAGTTGATATTCCTCCCTCCACAAGTCAACCCCATTTGTCTGATGAACATGATTGGTCGGACCAAGTTCCTCTTGAACAACCCAACCAATCTCCTGAGGAGAAAGCCAAGTATAAGAAGATATTGGAAGCTTCTAATGAAGAACTATATCCAGGCTGTAGCGCATTCTCCAAATTGTCATTTCTTTTGCACTTGTTTCACTTGAAATGTATGCATAGTTGGTCTGCTGAGTCCTTCACGATGTTGCTAAGACTTCTTGTTGATGCATTTTCCCAAATTATGGTATTTCCATCATCTTATTATGAAGCTCAGAAAATGATCAATGAGTTGGGTCTTGGATATGAAAAGATTCATGCTTGTCCAAATAATTGTATGTTGTATTGGGGTGAAATGTCTGAAAAAGAGAGTTGTCATACATGCGGTACCTCAAGATGGAAGACAGTTAAGGGTAAGGAAGATGACAGTTGTAGTGATGAAACTATGTCAACCAAGAAAGGAGAGCCCGCTAAGGTTATGCGATATTTTTCCTTGATTTCAAAGCTCAAAAGATTATACATGTCATCTAAAACAGCCAAAGATATGAGATGGCATGAGATAGACCGTTTGAAGGATGGGAAATTAAGGCATTCTGCAGAAATGATGGTGCTTGTGTGAACTTCTCTAAGTTGATGCATACGGGTCGATTGTTGAAAGATGATCCATTTGTCATCTCATCTCAAGCAAAGCAAGTTTTCTATATTCAAGATGAGATGCAAAAGGGATGGTATCATGTCATTAAGACTAAACCTAGGGACTTGTATGATCTAGTCGAGATTTGATCTTTGTTTTTTTAGAGTTGCGAAATAATGTTACGTGTTGTTTCATTTTGTCCATGTATGTTAGTTTTCTTTTGTACGTGTTGTTTCATTTTGTCCATGTATGTTAGTTTTCTTTTGTATATGTTGTTTTATTTTGTCCATGTATGTTAGTTTTCTTTTGTACATGTTGTTTCATTTTGTCCATGATCTTTGTTTCATTATTGAAGGATTGTTTTACGGAACATATTTGCTTCTCATTTTATTTTTGTACGTTCTATTATACATCTACTAATTCTTTTGTTTTTGGAAAAGCGTGGATTCACAATGAGGAGGATTTTTAGAAGTGACAAATCAGTGCAGTCCTCAACAGCAACACCGGCATATGAAGGAGGTGATGACAGTCGGCCAAGACCGTCAACATCTGAAGCAGAGGGACCAGTCAGGGAAGCTGGTGTTTGGTCCACTGACGTGCCATTTGATGAGAGGGAGCTACTTCAACTTATCGGTAAATGTTTTCAATTTTATAGCATTAATTATGGTAATAATTTTCCAATCAATTAGAAAAGTAATGGTATATCTTAATCGTTAATAGATGGCCAGGGTAACTTGAGTACCTTAAGGACGATACCAGTTAAGGAAGTATGGCATCTTCCTGAAGGTGTAAGAATTATTGTGCGGTTCAATAACCTACGCCAACCAATTAGAAAGGGTGGCGATTTGTTGATCCGGTTTATTGGAGAGGTTGCAAAAACGGGACGGTTTTGTCCGCTCGGAGTAAGGGATTGGCGTACAATGAATAACCAATACAAAGCAGAAGCTATTGAGGTTATCCGAGTAAGTATTATTTATGTCTGAAGTTTACTTTATATATACGATATAATATGTATGTCTGAAGTTTTTGAACTTTATCATTGTATTAATTAAGGTTTTATTCCTTTGCCTTTTTGTGACATTATTGTTGGATTTTATGTTTTAGGGGAAATTTTCAATGCCCAGTGATGTATTGATTGATAAATCAATACTACAGCATCTTGGCAAAATGTGGAGGGGTTATAAGATGAGCTTGAAAGCGCAATATTGCCAAGGGAACAAAACTGAGGCCGAAGTTATTGCAACAGTGCCACAAGGAGTTAATCGTGACCAATGGATAACTTTAGTACAGTTTTGGTTTTCTCCACAAGGCAAGGTAAAACAATTTCTTTTTAAGTAATTTTTGATTGGTCAAAAAGGGGAAAGCAGATTGATATTGATTATGAATGTAAAGTTTTTCTTGGATTGATGTTGATTTCCAATGTCAGGAGAAGAGTAAATGGGGCAAAGAAGCACGTGCCAAGCAGAATCAGTTTCACACGACTGGTTCAACAAGTTATGCCAATAAAAGAGATAGTTTTGTAAGGACTTAAGTATATGTTTAGTGTATTATTACTATCTACCTGTTAAATTAGTTAAGACTTATGTTGACGTGTTGATTGTAGGAAATTAATAAAGGGAGGAAGCCCACGAGTATAGAGTTTTACCAAGAAACTCATACCAGGAAAAGTGGTGGCTTTTTTGAGAACACGGTTTCACAAGAATTTATGGTGGGTTTTATTATTATCTCCCATTTCTTTTAATTTAAATGTATTTAATGTCTTTTTCTCTTCTTTGTAGGATACAGCTAGAGAAATAGTTGAGGCTCGACTTGGATCTTCTTCCAGACCTCGATCAGAAATCGAGGAGGAAGTATTTGCAGAGCTAATGTATGAACAGGAAAATCCGGGCTATCGAGCGGTAGGCTATGGATTTGGCGTGAAGAGGAGTGATATATACGGAGTCAGGGGTGAACTAATGAAAAAGGGACTCGACCGTACCGGTGATCATGTCGAATTACAAAATATGAAAACAGAATTGGCCAATGTAAAGCAGCAAATGAGAAGGCTCCTACCCATCTATGATGCTGTTTCTTCTGGCCAAGCATCATATGAAATGATAGCAGAAGGTCGAGCAATTATTACTGCGGTTGCTGATCCGGTAAGATAATCTATTTAATTTGTATTTGTTTGTACTATAATGCAAATAATCGCCTTTCTAATCCGTTGTAAATAATGAAATTGATGATGTGAATGATTGAGACAAAAGGTGGCATTGGGGTTGGTACTTTTGGGGAACTATATGAATTTACCATGTGAAGCAAAATTTTGGATCAGATATACTAAATCTATTGTGTTGTCTATACAGGGTAGAGATGAATCGGGATCAGGTGACGGTGAACCCCCAAATTTTTTTGCATCTCCAAGCACGCCAAGCTCATTCGGTTGATTGATATATTTGTGAAGAATGTACTTGACTAAGTTAGCATTGTATATATATTTTTTTTTGTTATTAGATTAATTATGTTGATATTTGGAGTGGAAAAAATCTCAAATTTTGTCTTGAACTATCGAAGTACATTGACAATGATGTAATATTTTGATTGTCGAATTCGGAATCTTATGAAAAATTTATCAGTTTAGTTGATATTTTTTTATTAAGTAATTTTGTATATACATATATATAAGTGTGTGTGTGTGTGTGTGTGGAAAATATGCACAAATAAATAGACAAAACGTCTATGCTAAGAAGTAAAAGTAGGGTATTTAAAAAACTCGAAAAATCTAGACAATAAAAAATGCCGAAAAATCTCGGCGCTTTTATTTTTCGGCGTTTTTTTTCTCGGCGCTTGTCCTAAGCGCCGATAATGAAATTCGCGGCGCTTTTTTGCGCCGAGAATTCAAAAAAAAAGCGCCGAGATTTACTCCTTTTTGTTGTAGTGGAACAAAACAAGTCGAAAACCTCATATTTGGCATGCATAGGGTAAATCCCCACAAAATGAGAGTAATCATCCAGAAATAACAAATAATACTTAAAACCACTGAAACTAATAACAGGCGATGTCCATACATCTGAATGAACAATATCAAAAGGACGCGTAGTATTGGCAACAGACTTTTGAAAAGGTAAACGACTATGCTTACCTAGTTGGCAAGCATGACACAAACTGGATTCTGAAGAACTAGAATAGGAAATAAACTTTTGCTTAACTAAAGTGGATAAAACTGGCTCTCCTGGATGACCAAAGCAACGATGCCATAGAGAAGAGGAGACTCGAGATGCAACAAACGATGTATGGATGGAGGAGGATCTTGTACTGTAAAAAGAAGCTCGAACTAACACAGCGGATGATGGTGGACTTCGATTTATTATCCTTGATAGAAAAACCATAACAGTCAAATTCAAGAAGACAATTATTGTCGGAACAAAATTGACGTACAGAAAGTAAATCTTTGGAGAGACGAGGGACGAATAGAACTTTATTTAAAATAAAACGATCTGTAGGAGTAGAGAGAAAATATGACCCAATACCCATAATAGAAAGAAATGCACCATTACCCACTAAAATTTTGTCAGAACCAGTATATGGAGACAAGGATGTTATGATACCTGGGTTATTTGTCATGTGAGAGGAAGCTCTGTTATCCATGATCTAGGAGCAGTCAAGAATAGGAGTGGAATAAGACTGTGGGGGGAATTGACTTGCACCGAAACCTGGGTAAAAATCATAGCTAGTGGTATAAGCATTATTTGTAGGATGAAACTGTGAATAAGAAGGCATGTTACCACCCTGAGGAGCAGAGCCAAAGTGAGGTGGTCGATACGGCATGTAAAAAGGAGGCATGGCCCATAGCATCCTCCTGTAATTCGGACACCACAGGTTCTGCATCCATAAATTTCCATAACCATGGCCATTATGGCCACGACCACGGCCATTACCTCGAACCCCATGACTACGGCCATTACCTCGACCATTACCAAACTGATTTCCATAACCAGGCATATGTGTAGTCTGATAAGCAAGAAGTGCAACGGGCTGCGCCGAGGCAGCCACTTGCGACTGCTACTGCTGCTAGGTTACGACTGCCACTGGTGGTGGCAAGGAGAAGAGTAGGGGCACTTGTGTTAGCATTCTTAAGATGAGATTCTTCACTCATTAACATTGACCTAGCCTCAATAAATGATGAAAAACGGGGTCTAGATGTAATAGAAGTACAAACCGCATGAAAATCTTTATCATCAGAGAGACCATCCACAGCAGCTATAACCATATCCACATTGGAAATAGAGGCATGTATAGATCTAAGATTATCAGCCAGGGACTTAAGTTTTGTGAGATATGCTAACATGAAAAGATTTCCCTTCTTAATATTGGTCAATTCTCGCTTATGTTGCAATTGGAGTGATTGGACAAAATTAGTAAACAGTTTAGAGATAGAACTCCAAAGAGATGCAGCAGTTAAATCATCATCATCAGTACACATAGCACTAGCAAGGTCAGAAGAGATAGTACCAAGTATCCACGAGATAAGGAGATTGTCAGCCTGTCTCTAGTAGCGGTAGGTTGGATCAGAAATGACGGGTAGAAGGGATGAGCCATAAAGATGGTCATTAATAGTATATCCCCGATAGGCGAAGATAAAAGAAGGGCGCCATACGAAGTAGGTTGATGGATCATAACCTAATACTTTTCTTAACACTATAAGATATATCTCTAATGTATAATTGATTGACTGGTGATATGTTTCCTCATTGAACTCTAGCTTTCAATTTCAAGAGCAATATTAGGCATTCCATCTCTAATCCAACTTTCACCATCTTAACGGCGTCCCTAGCCACTAATAATGGAGCTCAAAAGAAATCTCAAAGGTCATGTTCCATTGCGGAGGAAACCAAACAAATCAAAAAGAGGTAACACTACTTTAGTGAGCAATTTTTTCTCTCATTACATCTTTTATTGCTTTTGAATCAATCTTGGAAGACTACACTCTTAGTTAAAGAGGTGATGGACAGTAAGCAGTTCGGTTCTTAGGGTTATGTAGTTTGTTTGATCCATGACATAACTGTTCCAGACGATATTGTACCCTTATGAGGTACCTAATTTTGAGTTGGATTTTTTGAGTCATCATAATCATTTTGAATTGAATTTTAAATTACATGGCTGCAGCCATTTTTGAATGTCTAAGTCATTTCGGCATTGCCTAGTTTTGGAGCTCAAGACCAACATGCATCGAGTTGACATGAGTGTAGGAGCCATTTCTCAAAATAGCATAAAAATAAAAAATATTTCTTCAACTAGCTTTTTTAAAAAAATATTTTTTCAAATGGCATCCATGCCATCATTTGACTTTTTTATTTTTTAGTTTTACTTTTTTATAATACTTTCTTAATCATAACAAATAAATTAAATTAAATTAAATTATTTATTAAATATTTAGATTAAATTTGTGTATAAATAATTTTATTTAAAATTTAATAAATAATTAAGTTTAATTTATTTATTATAATACATAAAATATTATAAATTTAAATAATATAAATGTAGTAAAAAATAAAAAAATAAAAAATGAGGACATAGATGCCATTTGGGGAAATATTTTTATAAAAAAAAAAGCTAATTTAGGAAATATTTTTTATTTTTATGCTATTTTGAGAAATGGCTCTGAGTGTAGTAGAGTTACAGTTATACTCCACCTTCCCTCTAATAATTGGATTAACATTTAATTATATTTTTTTAACGCGACATTTAATTGTATAGAAAGCAATAGTAATGGTCGCAGAAGAAAATTCCTAATAGTATTATGATAACTTATGTAATACCTAAAATAAAAGGTGGCTTTATAGGGTATTTCTAAGGCTAAATGTATAACGTGCTAGCCTAAAACCCGCTGTTAGAAAACTATAGAGATATTATACTATATAGGAAAAAAATAAAAAGACAAATCCAAATATACTTGAAGAAAAATAACAAGTATTTTATATAAGTACTGAAGAATAAGAGAAGTTTTTCCTTTTACTCAAATAATTCCCTCCATCTCATTTCAATTCTCTTACTTTCTTTTTGTTATTTCATGTGTGTTTTCTTTACACTGCATAAAGTTATATTTATAGTTACATCAAATAATAATAGTCATGTAGTGAGCAGCGAGAAGATGACGCATATGAGACACGTGTCAATCATTACACATACAAATATATTATATATATGTGTATATAAAGGTCTTTTACATAATTTCTAATTTCCTAGGTTATTTAATACATCCAAATTCGAACATAAAAATTGTACCCAAAAAATATCTAATATTTACAACATTCCCTCTTTAGATATTTTTCGTCATAACGGGACGTACACTATTAAAAGTGTGTATAGTGTCCAAACTAAATACACATGCCTCGTTAAAAACCTTGCTAGGAAAAACCCAATGAGATAAAAACCATAGCGAAGGGAAAAAGAATACAGCTTGTATTTAACTCCCCATCATGTGAACATATTAGTAGGGGCGTTTCTGAGTTGGCGCATACCAATCTAATGGACTAGTTTCTCAAATGTTATTGTTAGTAATTCTTTCATGAACAAATCTGCCAGGTTCTCACTTGAGCAAACTTGCTGAATATCTATTTCACCCATCTTCTGAAGCTCGTGTGTAAAGAAAAACTTCGGTAAGGTATGTTTAGTTTTGTCGCCTTTAATGTATCCACCTTTGATCTGAGCAATACATACAACATTGTCTTCATGTAGTATTGTTGGACTCCCCTTGATTGTTGGAAGACTTTATTCTTCTTGAACATGTTGAATAAGGGATCTCAACCATAAACATTCTCTATTTGCTTCATGAAGTGCAAGTATCTCAGAAGTTGTTGCTGTTGGTTGTTTGGTGGATCGCCAAGATATACTAGTGTCACCATAAGTGAATAAATATCCTATACGTGAATGTCCTTTATGTGCATCAGACAAATATCTAACATCTACATATCCAACCAATCTCAAATTTGATTGTTTCTGATAGTATAATACCATATCAGATGTACCACGGAGATACCAAAAGATATGTTTAATTCTGTTCCAATGTCTCCGGGTAGGCGTTGAGCTATACCTTGCTAATAAATTAAGCGAAAAGGCTATAGCTGGCCTTGTATAGTTAGCAAGATACATCAGTGCACCTATTGCACTTACATATGGCACTTCGGGGCTAAGAATTTCTTCGTTATCCCTTCGAGGTTGAAAAGGGTCCTTATTCACATCAAGTGATCGGACGACCATCGGAGCGCTCAACGGATGTGCCTTATCCATGTATAAACGTTTAAGCACTTTTTCTGTATAAGCAGATTGATGGACTAAAAATTCCATTAGATAAGTGCTCTATTTGCAAGCCAAGACAATATTTTGTCTTTCCGAGATCTTTCATCTCAAACTCTTTATTTAGATATGCAACAGCTTGTTTGATGTTTAAATCATCAACATATACTGCAATGAAAGTAAATCCAAAATTTGATTTCTTAACAAAAACACATGGGCTAACAGGATTGTTAACATATCCTTCTTCCAGAAGGTACGTACTAAGACGATTGTACCCCATTCGCCTTGATTGGTTCAATACATATAGTGATCTCTGTAATTTGATTGACCACAGCTCTCGAGATTTCGAGCTATATGCTTCTAGCATTTATAGCCCTTCAGGGACTTTCAGATAAGCCGTTTTCTCATTGAGGACTAAAAAAGCCTTTATTTTTTCAAGGAATCAAACAAAATTGACGCACTAAACAACATAATTAAACACTTAAGTGCCATACTCGTAAAGTTGACCAATAGAGGAATACTCTATCATTTTAATGCTCGATCTACAGGTCGAGACAAAATCTTTCTTTTTTTCGAGATCCTCAATCTCAAGGTCTCAGTTTAGGTTTATAACATCTTATTTTAAACTCTTCAAGAGGTTATGATGATATTAACATATCTCTCTTTTAATAGATATGTACCGCGGTTTTGAACTATATGCTTCTGGCATATTTCGTCCTTTAGGGACTTTCATATAAATATCATCGTAAGTAATAAATACAAACAAGCTGTTATTATATCTATAAGATGTATATAGAGACCACCAGATTAATTGCATCCACTTCTTATGTATGTATGTCCCATTTATTTCTGGTCTCTTTAATGAACCTCTGGCTACAAATTGTGCTTTTTACCACCTCATTATTTTTGCAACAACATTCGTATGTAGCCTACAGGTTTTACTCTTTAGGCATTCGGACTTCAGGTTCAAAAATTGCACATGGCTAATTCAATTTGAATTGTGTCATTCTATTCCAGCCTATCATTTCTTTGTTCATATTCTTAAACAAATACTAGTTCTAGATTTTCAATTTCTTTGATCAAATCAGTAGCTACTGTATATACAAATATTTGATCAATTTTCATTTCGGTTCTATCATATTCCATATTTTATATAGATCTCTTTATCATCATAATTTCAATAATTTGGCTATCTTAGTAGTCTCAGTAACTTCAGGTAGCTGATAATCATGAGAAATTTCATATTATTATTTCTGCAGAGTTTTTCTCCTCAAGAGTTTCATAATAGAGAGACCAATATTTTATATTGCTCCTTTTTCTTTCTTAGATTCAAATATTTGGAATCGATATATTTACTACGCTTCTGGCGTGCAACGGGTGCATTTTTCAATATATTAAAATATCGCTCGATTGGGATATTAATTCGAGCAGGAGCATATATAGTGGGGACATATTATTTGGTCACCCTCTTTCAATTAGTGAATACATATGTGAATTAGCTTGTAATAATTTACAAGTGAACAATTCTTCGAACTTCTGGTTCGATGATGCATTCCACATAAATTTTTATTTTCCAACTTTCGATTTTCTCCCCCTGATTCCAAAAACCCTATTAAATTTACAGTCAACAAATTATACTGTAAAATGTTTCTAGTAAACATCTCGAATTAAATTCAAAGTCCCCTTATCTAGACCCATCTTTCCTCATTGAGGTGGAATAATTGGGACATATGTTATACAACCAAAATTCATAGATGGGATACATATCCGGATCTTGTCAAAGACAAGTTACACTGGGGATATCATACGCCCAGATAATAGTAGCCAATAATGATGGTCTAGCCATTCGCTGCAGGTGTTTAATAAGACCATTTTGTATCTATATGTGGGTTATATGGCAATTTATCCCATACAATAGTCATTAAATTCTTGGGATATAACTTCTCCTGCATTATCATACAATCCACAACTTGAGCTTATAGTCGGATAATTTATACAAGGAGTTTCACAAATGCCACATCATAAGTGTATTGTCCATACTCATGAGACTACTGGGTAAAGGCCTCTATTAATATCATAACATACCAACTTGGTCCACGTGATAAAATAATTGGCCCACATATGTCTCATTTGTATTCTTTCAAATGTATGGGACTCAAACTCAATTTCAATTGAGTATATAGTAATCGCTTTACCTTAAGCAGAACATGATGTTCAATCTGATATAAGAATCATCTGGTTCTTTAATGGGTGTTCAAGAGAATTTTTAATGATTCTCTTAATCATCTTTATACCCAAATAACTTAAATAGTCATGTCGTGAAAACGTTTGAGTCTGTTAACTTCTGGTTAATCATCCTAATGGGTACCTTGAGACTAAATAGATAGTCTTACTTATGAAAATTGTTGTTTCTTCAGGAAACATGATATGTGCTCTTTTGGAGCCTTTAATTAGGTTTAGAACGCCCATTATTATTATACCGTCTTTGAGACATGAATTTCCACCATTCATATTCAAACATAAAATACACATAATTATTTACAAAAACATAAACATATAAATAACTGATGATACGTAGGCGGCTTAGCCGTCCATATGAATGATTAATAATAAGTAGGCGGCATAGCCAACCATATGAATGACTAATAATAAGTAGGCGGCAGAGCCGACCATACTAATGAACGAGTAATAAAAAGTAGGCGGTTTAACCAGCCATGAATATGCAAAATAGAAAATACGAAAAACTAAAGTTTTTCTCTTTCCTTCATTACCTCGTGGAATTCTTAAATTTTTGGTCCATTTAGGGTACCATTGTGCCAGTTTTTATGACAGCGACTATAACCTCGTCCACGGCCTTGACCACGTCCACGTTTACAGCCTTGAGCATATCCCTGATTGTCATATGTTGAAGCATTCACTTCGGGGGATGGTCTGAATCCAGTTAGTCTTGTCTGATGATTTTCATCAATAATTTATTATCTTATTCAGCAACGAGGAGACATGATACTAACTCTGAGTATTTTTTAATCCTTGTTCTCGATATTGCTACTACAGGAGCATATTCGAGACATGAAAAGTAGAGAACATTTTCTCTAACATATCCTCCTCAACATTATTTTCCCACATAATTTCAACTGGGAGGTAATACTAAATACAACAGAGTTATACTCATTTATAGTTTTAAAATCCTGCAATTGCAAGTGAATCCATTCATAGCGAGCTTTAGGGGGATCATAGACATTTGATGATCAAACCTTTCCCTTAAATTCAACCGAATGACATATGGGTCCTTTACAATAATATACTCAACTTTCAATCCTTCAAGGATATGATACTTGAGAAATATCATTGCTTTAGCGCGATCCTGCTGGGATGCGCCATTTACCCTTTTAATTGTCCGAGATTCACAACATCAGGGAGGATCTCAACATCAAGGGTAAAAGGCAAATAATTTTTTTCAGATATATCAAGAGAAGTAAACTCAAGATTAGTAAAATTATAAATCACAAAAATTAGGGAAGGAAAACTTACCTCGAGTGTAGAACAATCACCAGCTGGCTAGAGATTCGTACTGATAAGTTGTTATAAAACTATAGAGATATTATACTCTATAGGAAGATAATAAAAAGACAAACTCAATTATGCTTGAAGAAAAATAGCAAGTATTTTATATAAGAACTGGAGAACAAGAGAAGTTTTTCCTTTTATGCAAATAATTCCCTCAATCTCATTTCAATTCTCTTACTTCCTTTTTGTTATTTCATGTGTGTTTTCTTCACGCTGCACAAACTTATATTCACAGTTACATCAAATAACAATAGTCATGCAGTGAGCAGTTAGAAGATGATGCGTATGAGACACGTGTCAATCATTATACATACACATATATATATATTATATATATATATATATATATATATGTATATGTGTGTGTGTGTGTGTGTGTGTGTGTGTGTGTGTGTGTGTGTGTGTATAAAGATCTTTTACATAATTTCTAATTTCCTATGATATTTAATAATATCCAAATTCGAACATAAAATTTGTAGTAAAAAAATATCCAATATTTATGACACCAACTAAATTGTAAATGCAAATACAAGATTTAACAATACCCTTCCACATCTTTAATTGCATTCTTAATTAGTTTACGGTTAACTTAATGTATCATTATGAATTTGTTGGAAAGTTTTGGGATGTGTGAATGAATGTTTTAATTGCACCAATAGTCTTGGTTTTCAAGTATGTTTCTTAAGTTGCACACTCAAAGACAAATTCTTGGAATCCTAGTTACCAATAACTCTTAAGATTATTAGGAAGAGGGTCATATTGGTCTTGTATAGTTGGATACAAGTTGGAATCAAACACTATACTGGTTAGGAGTCCTTAATAGGCAGACTCCAGGTTTCCCTATATAAAGGTTGTTCGTCCATTCTTATGGGAGGCATAAATTTTACCTACCCATTAAGATCCTCAACCCGATGAGTAGAAGTATTACAAACCGCCATTCACTATCCTGTTGCTCTTGTTCGAATTCAATCAATTTTCTCTGACAAATGTCAATCAAGGTATGTATTATTTTTTTAATAAAGTTATAAGTTGATGGGATGCTTAATTTATTGTCTAGGGTTTGCTGGAGAAAGACACAAGTTAAAGTCCTTTTGATACCTCATTTTTCATATCCCCACTCTGTCTCATATTGGAAAATCACCTCACCTTGATTGTGGTAGTATAAAAGTATCTCTTGTATTGAAATAAATATATGGTAAATGGGAAAAAACACGAGCTGCTGTGTCGGGCCCTACTCGGAAAAGAATTGGGGGTGCATGAGCATGTGTTTTTATCCTTCTAAGAAAATGTTGTGACAAAGTATTAATTTTGTTCTCTCCCATAATGGTGCCCTTACCTATGTTGAAACAGCACATTAATCATTAGCACCTCTTCCAAATTAAGCTTTTCCAAAAACTTGTTAATTACTGGAACCACTAAATGGTGCCTCTTGGAAGTATGAGACACCCCTTTCTAAAAAGTGTATGTTTATTACAAAATCCCAATTTTACCCAAGTTTTGTAAGTACCCACCTTCAAAATTATAATCCTACTTTCTAATCTAATTCTTCTTCACTTTGGCAAAATTTTTGGCACTCCTAACCAACTAATAACGAATGTACGTTATGAGGCGAATCGCGTTAATCCTAGAGGATGACCGTCAATGGTATTGTGTACACCCTAGCAGTGACGAAATCGTCTTTTAGGACGATGGTATTATTACCACATCGTGATATCATTATTCGTTCAACAGATAAGATCTTTCTTGTTTGTCTTCCTTGATATGATTGATTTCTATGCCATATACGCTTAACTTTTCTAACAATCTAAAAGACAATTTTACTAATCAATCATGGTAACAGGGATTCCTCTTCATTACAATCTAAAGTCATTTACACGAGCAATTAAAACATTGTTAGGTGGATAGATTATAAAACGGCGTTAAATAGATGTGCAAAAGACACTCACGTATGTATACTTCTCTTGAAGTTTCAATACATTTTGATAAAATGCTATTAGCATTTGATACAATTTCATCTGTAACAAAGGGTGATGTATATGTGTATTTATTTGAAAAAAAAGAGGAAAAGCTTCTATTGTCACTACCAAAGTCACGGTCAGTGCTTTTTAAGTACGCCGTCGCTGGGGAGCGGTGTCAGCGACGGTGCTTTCATTTCGTTGCCGTTCAATGTGGCACTGGGTTTGGCCAACGCTGGTGCGGCGCGTGGTAAACTCAGCCAATGCATTAGCGCCGATGGTGGTGAATCGCTTTGCGGAGTTGGGGTTGTCTCTAGTGCTCGCGGTCGAGGTCCGGAACCGGTCTCCGTTCCACTGAGCCCTTAATGCTGGGGCAAGTATGATATGAACCAACACCAATCTAGCTCACAGCTCACAAATCCAGCTCCACAATCACACAAATCAATAACTGGGGACTGTGAACGGTTGTCCCAGATTGTATATTATATATGGATAATCTCCAAATGGAGTAATTACATGTAATATCATAAGAAACGGGGAGAAATCTAGAAGAAATTGGGGGAGAGATCGAGAAAATTTAGAGGGGAGAGAGAGATCAACATCAACACATAATTCTCAACATACTGTAACCCTAATCCAACTCCCTTTATTTATACTACTAAAAGGGCCATGATGACATGGCATGGCGATGTGGTGCTGGTGGTGACATGGCATGCTGACTTGGTAATTGGGAGACTCGAGACTAATTCGGATGTGACCCTTAGTAATATTCGTATCAAAGTACGTTCCCGTGTGGTGGTCTAAACGATTGCCTTGGTGCTGGACCGAGGTAAGGAGCATCAACCATGGCTTATAGTGGTGGTTTTGTACTCAAGGTCCACTGTAGAGGTGGCCACGGGCCGGGCCGGGCCAGGCCCGCACTGTAGGGAGTCGGGGTGAGCCGAGCCTGGAGCCCAAAATATTTGGGTCCGCTTGGGTCCGGGCCTAACCCGGTCCTCCCCCCCCCCCCCCCCCCCCCCCCAAAAATTTTTTAAACAAAAAAAAAAGTAAAATTAAGGAAAAATAAGCTAGTTTTGTACAAAAATTATTATAATTCATTGATGAATAATATAAGATCCAAATACAATTCATCACAATCTTTAATCATTATTGATAAAATATATGATATAAAATAAAATATAAAATAAAAAATAGTAAATAATGGTAAATAATGTAACGAATGTAACTGTAGCAGTTGGATCCTCTATTTAAAAGTACAAATATATTTATTATAAAATAAAAACAAGATATAATCAGTCTACTGGGGGGTTGATGTGCCGCCGTCTGACGTATCGGTAGTGCGGTCTTCTTCATCCTCGCTCGATGAACCCAGCCTCAAGTCGTTTTGCTCCCTAGCCTCTGCGTGCATCCAGTCCTTTAAGCACACAGACATCTCCAAGCTGGACGATGACAACTTCGCCCTCTTTGTTCCAAGCAACCTGCCACCAAGACTACACGCACACTCTGATGGTAATGAAGACACCGGACACATTAGTATATCATGTGCCACGGTGGAAAGCACGGGGTACTGGGCTTGATTTGTACGCCACCATTTTAAAATTTCAAATTGCGGATTCGCCGGTGTCGCGAAGAACTGGATCATCCGCGTCCGTAAATAGTAATCTAACTCGTCACATGATGTGGGAGTTTCTGCTAGCGTGAATTGTTCCAACAGCGTCCACGCATATGACGATTGTGAACTACTTCCACTAGATGTGGAAGATCCTACTGTAGTAGAAGTAAATTGTGGATTATCAAATAATAATCTCTGGGAATAATGAGAAAATAAAGTGTGTAGGTCCTTATCGCCTTGCTCAATAAAAACTGAGGTATTAAAAGTCGGATCTAATTTTTCGTAAAAATATTCGGCAAACAAGTTCAAACCCCTTCGTTTACAACGGGGATCGAAAATAATTGCAAAACAATATAAAAGGGGTAGTTCAAGAAAATATTTACAAAATTTTGTTTTCATTGCTGCAATCGATGCGGCCAACAAGGGGTTTGATTCATTACCTGACATCCAATTTACAATATCAATCAATTTTGATATTGCTTGTGGTATAGTCGGATAATAGCAACTCGAAAAAAAATTGGTAGCCTCCCTAAACATGGTAAAAAATTTACAGATTTCATCAATTGTGTCCCAATGTACATCGTTTAGATTATAATCACTTAGATCTGAATGAGTATCTTATATAAATTCCATCAGGACATCCTTATATGGTAAAATTCTATCTAACATATCTACCGTTGAAGACCACCTAGTTGGCGAGTCTAATTTAAATTGTTTATACTCTAAGCCATACATCCTACATAGAGTTCTAAATCTTTTCTTTCTGGTTCCGAATGATTTATAGCTATTATTACATCTCTTAAGGTGGAAAGAGAAGCGTTTATTAGACCTAGATCATCCATAACCATTAAATGTAGTATGTGACACTTGCAACGTAGACGAAAACACCGCCCACCTAACACGGGCCTCATATGCCTAATTAATTGTTTAACGGATGCATTGTTATTGGTAGCATTGTCGAACGTAATACTAAAAATACGTCACTCTATGCCCCAACCGCGGACTGCCTCCATAATCGCACCCGTGATTATGTCGGCAGTGTAGGGGTAATCTAAATTTGCAAAATGGATTATTCTTTTTTGAAGGGTGAAGGAGGAATCGATCCAGTGTACTGTTATGTATGAGTAAGGCACACCAGGTTTCAACTTCCAAGTGTCGGACGTCAACAAGAACATGCTCGTGTTCGTCCTAAAAAGCTCAAAGACCTCGGTTTTCATCCTTTGGTAATCTTTAAAGGCGTCCCGCTTTAAGGTGTTTCAAGGAATCCTTACGATGGCGGGGTTCACCACTGTTTGCATATACCTGACGAATCTCGGGTCTTCGCCGGTGCTAAAAGGCTTTTCAGCCGCAATTACGTACCTAGCTAGCTCCCGTCTATTAGTTTCCTAGGAGAATTTAAAGTTAGCAAGCGCACCGGTCGCTTGCTGTACTAACCGTTGTTGGGCTCTTTCTGGGTGTTGTTCGGGGTGGGACCTAACTATATGTCTACTTAATGTGCCCGTCCCACTACCGGGTTGATGACTAAAGGCATTGGGTGGGTTACATAATTTACAAAAAGCTTTATTAACTTCCCTATTTATGTTAAAAATGCTTCCAGACCCCACTGGTACTACGCCTAGATCTAGTGGTGGGTGTGAGTTCCTCTTCATTTTGTGAGTCAGGACAATCTTGCTCATTGTAGGACTGTTGCTCAAAGTCCCAATCTATACTATCAGTGTATGGAGGTGATGGCCCTGGTTCTATAAAAGTTCGTTCCTCAGAATTAATTTCGACAATTCTACTCCTCTTAGGTATTATAGGAGGTCGTCGAGAAGAACTAGAACTCGAGCGACCGGCTCTAGACGATGATGTGTTGTGTGCCATTATGATAATATTACTGATTAGTATTTTAAAAATGCAACTATTAATGCAAAATTATGAAATTAGGTAGATAACTAGGAGAAAATAAATAAAATTTCGATACTAAAATTACCGAAGCAAGCGAAGTGAACTATGAAATTTGAACTTGAGCGAGATTCTACGGGCCGAACGCTTTGTCAACAACGAACTTTAGAAATTTAGAACACAATATTACAAGTAGAAAAAGTATGTAGATGGATGTATAGAGAGAGAAGAGACAATAAGAGATTTGTTTGTGAGGAAAATAAAGTGAATGGATTTGATATTTATAGATAAAAATAAAGTTTTCTTCTTTAATTGATTTGGAGGGGGAGCAGTTGCTCCCCCTCAAATGGCACTTTTAAGAGCCTTAACGGGCTGGGCCGGGCTTGTACCTCATATTTTTGAGGCCCGAGGCTCGGGCCTTGGCCCACGCATGTTGGGCCGAGCCGGGCAGGGTTACGGGCCGACCCGGCCCACTGGCCACCTCTAGTCCCCTGCATGACATGCATGTTGGTTGGTGGTTTGTGGAGACGTCTCGAGCCAGTAGTGGTTCGATCAACGGACCATGGTGGTGGTCGAACTTAGTTCAGCGCACTAGCAGTGGCGTTGGTTCACTACTAAAGATGGCGACATATCTGCCAAGGGCTAGGGAGAGGAAGAGATGCCTTGATGTGGAGGGTAGAAACCCTAAAACGTGTAATGAATTATTAGATCTAGTTGGGCCTTTTTTGCTAATAAAAATGCTCTTCTCAAGCCCATTCTCAAATTGAAAATGTATTTGGACCGTGTTAGGTATGAGATTCATTTTTAGGTCCAAATGTATGTTTGGTCTAAATATTGAATAAAAAAGGGGGCCTTTTGGGGCCACAATAAGAAGGACCGATTAGTCCTGTACTACAACAACAACAATAATAGACCCAATGCTTCAAGGACTCCCACATAAGTGGCGTCTGGGAGGGGTGAATGTACGCAGCCTTACCCCTTCAGGGTGTAACCCCGCCAAGGGGATGTTT
This sequence comes from Simmondsia chinensis, assembly GCA_018398585.1. Lineage (NCBI taxonomy): Eukaryota > Viridiplantae > Streptophyta > Magnoliopsida > Caryophyllales > Simmondsiaceae > Simmondsia > Simmondsia chinensis. Next base: position 30,085,137 of record JAGTTD010000002.1, on the reverse strand, counting down.
CCATGGATCCCCAACCTTATAAGGTTGGTAACACAAAGACTTTCCAAGAGGTCACCCATCTTGGTACTACTCTCGCCTAAGCATATTTAACTTCAAAGTTCTAATGGTATCTGGCGCCTTAATGCCTAGTAAATGAAACTTATAGGGGTGGTTCTAGTTAGTCCTGTGCTACTAATAATAAATAAAAGTGATTGGATTAAATTGGTCTGAATGTATACGTTTGAAATTAAAAATAGAAAGATAGTCTAAAATTAAGAAGACAATTTTTTAAATTTTAATGTTTATGTCCATATGATATTTTTGCTATTATTCATGATATAATTAGGTCAATATTGCCTCATTTACGTGGACCAATTTTTACACTTGGATATGAAGATTCTATTTGATTAAGTTGTCATGTTGTGCGATGCACATATTAAGTTGTATTTAATGTTAAGATGAACTCACATTTACATGACTTGTGCTACAAGCTAGCAAAATGTGGGGGTGTTATCTAGTAGGACAATAATAATTATAGAACTTGTGTTAATTGCATTATTTTGAACTTCTAATAGGACAATGTGAAGTATGTCAGTTCTTATTTAGTTAGATTGAAGTAATAATACTCCACTCTAGTAGTAGTATATGGAAAACAATAATTTGATATGCCAACCGAGTATATGATAAAAGAACATCATGAGGACTTGAGGTGGAGGTCTATTTGTGACTAATTATTGTGTCTACATGTTAGAATAACAACAAAAACCTATGAGGAGATCTTGAAATCAACTAATTCCATTTTTGGAAAAAAGACGAACAATCACACATGAGAACATGCACATCCTTAAAGGGTGTAAACCGATTGATGACATATTAGACATTCAAAATAAATTGAAGTATAACAACTCCATAGATAAGTTTAAGACAAGATAAGTGACCAAGAGAAACACTAGTATAAAAAAGGGGGATGATTAACTTGACTGCTCTTCCTGTGACTAGGATAGGCACCATTAGAGTTTGATAGCTAATCTTGTAATGCATCAAATAAATTTTTTAAATGTTGACTTAATGACAAAGTTTATATGGAACAATTAGAAGGGTCCATGGTCCTTTGTATGGAAAATAATATTTGTAAGCTTGTGCATTTCTAATATGATCTTAAACAAGCTCTTAAAAAGTGATACCATTATTTGATGTAACATTGATCATACATGGATTTACTTTCGATAGTGATAATACGTGTACTCTAGGTATGATGCTAATGGTGATGTGATCTTTTGTTGGGTATGAGTGCTGATGTTGTGTTTGCAAACAAAGCCTTTTAATTGTCATGCTTTGACATAAAGTACTTTGGTGAAGTTTATGTGCACTTGGTGTAAAGATCACTAGAACACATAAATGTTCTTATTTTTTATTATGTCGAGAAAAATACCTCAAGAGTTTGGTCATTTTAAATGACATGTTAAATACGACTCCATATGACCTTAGTATTCACTTATAAAGGTACAAAGTTGATTGGTGTATCATTTGTTAAATACATTAAGTTGTTTGATAGCGTAATGCTTTTAATGAACTACGCTCGTCCTGATATAACATGAGCAGTTAGTAAACCTAGTTTGTATACACGTGATTCATATGATGAGCATTAGAGTGCTCTAATTAAATTGTTAATTAGAGTTGCTGTAATAGACTCACTACTATGCCAGAGGGATGTTTTGATGCTGATTTGGTGTTTGGTATTTGATTATTCCACTAATGACAATAAACTTAGGCTTATCAATGCTTCCATATGCTAGGATCCACTTCCAAACCAATAGCACTGATTTGACCTCTGAATTTGAGTTTATTGTTCTAGAAATGGCAGGTATGAAAGTTAAACAATTTAGGAATGTAGTGGGAGACATCCCTTTGAGGGGTTTTTATGCACCCAAGGGCCTACATAATATATTGTCTGGACATAAACTTGTGATTATGCCATATTTCACTATTTATTACTAGCCGAAGTGATATTAATGGAAATACTATTTGGGTGACTATCCAAAGTTAATGTGGATAGCTTGATGATGCTAGCACTTGGGCTCGAAAGTTCCGAGACTGTATGATTTGCCTTAGTTCGAATTGTAAAAGGTATTTTGTGGATTGTGGTCTTTTGCAAACTAAATTGGTAGTGGTCCAGTTAATTTGAGATGATAATGCTACATGATTATGCTGGTATGTGCAATTGGCGAATTTGCGGTACATTTCTTTCGTGCCAACTATATATACGATATATGTACGATGAGTATACTTGAAGTGGAGATGTGATTTTACTGATATCATGTATGTTCCACTTTTGTAGTATACTCACTATTATTGAAGTTGGCAAGAGATGGAGCTAGTTGTTTAACAGATTGTTCCAGATACCTTAATGTGAGGGTAAGAGCAGCTCGTAATTGATGATTGGCAGTGGTCAATCCCCAAGTACTGCTTTATTTTAATACAGCAAGGTTGAGCATGATTGTCTAACCTAACCATAGTTCGTAAAGGATGGTGTGGGCACTACACACTTAATGGGTTTGGGAAGATAATCATCTTAGGCATAAGATCGTAAAGAATCTACTGGAAAGAAAATGATATCACTTTGTGTAAGGTTGGAAAAGAACCTTGTGGCAAAATCACATCACCTCACCTTGATTGTGGTAGTATACAATTATCTTTTGTGCTGAGATAAAGATATGGTAAATGGGAAAAAACTCGAGCCGTTGTGTCAGGCCTAACTTGGAAAAGAGATTGATGGTGGATGAGCATGTGTTTTTATCCTTCTTGGAAAATGTTGTGACAAAGTATTAATTTTATTCTCTCCCAATAATGATTCCCTTACCTATGTTGAAACACCACATTAATCATTGGCACCTCTTCCGAATTATCCTCTTCCCAAATCTTGTTAATGACTGGAACCACCAAATGGATCCTCTTGGAAGTAAGAGACACCCCTTTCTAAAAGGTGTGTATTTACTAAAAAATACCAATTTTACCTAAGTTTTTTAAGTACCCATCGTCAAAATTATTATCTCCCTTTCTAATCTAATTCTTTTTCACTTGGGCAAAGTTTTTGGCACTCCTAACCAGTGACTAACGAGTTTACGTTATGAGTTGGATCGCGATAATCCTTAAGGATGGCCGCCAATGGTACCGTGTGCACCCTAGTAATGGCGAAATCATCTTTTAGGACAGTGGCAGTTTTTCCAAGGCATAATATCATTGTTCATCTATCAAATAAGATCTTTCTTGTTTGTCTTCCTTGCTATGATTGATTTCTATACCATACACGTTTAACTTTTCTAACAGGGTTTACTTTGAATATTTGTGATCCTTAATATTTGATTAACTGAATCAACATAAGTTATCAATATAAATTATCATTCATCAATAACCTTGAACTTTTAGCTTAATCCAGTTCTACCAAAAGTAGACACCTTATACTCGATAACTATAGTGTTGGTGTTTTTACTTAAATATGGCTTATGTTAGATGCTTATTACAAATTAAAGGCAACCCAAAAAAAAAAAACACTCTATAGACACAAGAACAAGAACAAGAGCACAAACAATAAAGAATAGTACACCAAGATTTTTACAAGGTTCAGACCAAAAAAAGTTGGCCCTAGTCCCCAACTCCCTAGTTTTAGAGAGATCTATCCACTATTTAACTGATTATAGTAATTACAAGCTGATTACAAATGCAATAACAAATTACAAATTCAATCTTAGGCTTCTAAGGCAGAAACCTTCACACAAGACTCTATAAGATCTTGCTTCAAACCTCCATGGATTTAACATGATTACGTTTTGGATCTCCTTCTTCATGCAAGGGAACCAAAACCCATCCCAAAGGAAAGGAAATTAGGGTTTCAAAGAGCGAAACTGGTGAAGAAATGGGAAAAAATAAAAACATGGTGAAGAAATTGTAAAATCGGCCCCCTTATATACCAGAGGCACTTGATCCGTGTCGCTGCCTATGTGAGATAATCCCCACCATAAATCCTTATTGCATCAACAACCTAGAATTACCCAAAGAAACTCAAATCTAATGGTGAGGGATGCACACTGCCTTTTGAGATGAGCCGTCAGATGAGGGACACGTGGTGCATGAATAATGAAATGAAAGTACGGTGCGAGCAAACTATCAGTGGCAGGGCAAAGTAATTAGTGCACACAGGCAGGGGTAGAACCGACAATGTCCAAAGCGTCCAAAATACAACTTTCAGAACAAAACAGCCCTCAAACTTCCACTTAACTACAATATTGCCACTGCTTATTCAGAATTGTGAAGTGATGCATTTTGAGTCTCTTTAGTTAACCAAACGATGTGTTTTGCTTATTTTAAGTTCAATTTTAGCACTAAGTATTTTAAGGCATGGTCTAGGATATGGGAACCAATGTCGATATAACATATAGAAATCTCATGTAGTGATATAGAGTAGCTCAATTCAAAATATATTCAATTGTTGTGCAATGAGGAACAATTTCACCAAGGTCGATTAGCATATGGTTGAACGGTTATATGGAAGTAGGAGTACCTCGATTCATCCCTAATAGAGCTCAGGTAGCACACAATTTGTAAGTCCTCAATAATCTAAACGACACCGTCATAGAGTTGTTAATACTGAGGAGCACAATGATGATGAAGTGTTGGACTTGGCATCCTTAAAAACCTAATTAGATAGTTTTAAGTATTAAATAAATAAAATTATTTTATTTATCTATTGTTAGATTATATTTTACGAGTCAAACATGTGTATGATTCTTTTCTATAATATTTCATGAGATGGATGTAGTCCAACATGACCTGTCAAGTTTGGTTTAAGTGGCAATGAAATTGAACCACATAGTTTGACAACATATCAAACTAGTGATACGTTGTCAAAATATGTTCGTAGTCGGTTATAAATTTGGACAACTTGTCTGATAAGACTATAATATAATACTTTTGATGACTTATCTCGGTCATGTGGGTAGGGATTCAAGAGTATTATGTTGGTGTTATCAATAAGATTGGAACATTGAGCAGGACCACCTGAATTAGTTGTTTCTTTAACTTCTATCAGAAATGATTAATTTTGTGAGACGATAACTCTAAAGCCAGAAAACAGTCTGAACTCGGGCATGGATTGTTATGTGCTAAAAGGATTAGTCAAAGTGTTTCGACTTGAATTTAACTTACGTTGGGTAACGGCATAAAGTGTAACGGGAACAGTTGTTTTACATGTATTCTATAGTCTCTAACGAGATAAAGATGTCCCCTTAGTTGATTCTCAATCATACAAACAGATTCTAGAATCTTTGGCCAAAATATTCCATATGTTTGACATTTGTAATTAATATGACATTTGTAATTAATACGAAAATTGTCTCTGTATTATTGAATTGTTCGAAAAGGGTGGGTTGGGAACTACAGCGAGAGATGTGAAAATAGTAATGATAGTAGTTAAAGTTATTTTGCTCATGGATATCTAATAGAGGGTTGATTGTCGCCATAAAAATTATTTGGGAAATTATTGAGTGAATATATTTAATTCTAAAATGAAGTAAAATTTATTTAGTAGAGTTAAGTGTTACTAAATGATAATCAATTATTATCATAACATGATAATCAGATTTGTCCCATTTGGAATTAGAGTTATACTGTCCCTGAGGTCCCTTCACAAGCCTCAACTAAAGCATCTTTTACAAATTGAATTCATAAGTTGAATTATTTATTTATAAGATAAAATAAATTTTTATACTAAACAGATATTCATAAGATGAATATATATATAATACAATAAATTGCATAGTATTTAAATTTAGAAAAAATGGGAGATGAAATGACACTCGCTAGCCCATCGCGGTCTTAAAAAATGGGGCAGGTGCAAAATAAAAAAAAAAAAGAAAAGCTGGTTGCTTATGTCACACCATTTGTTGCACACGTCTTGGCTTGGTATTTTGTCTATTTAAACACAATATTTATCGTGAGAGGTTAAGTAATAGGGTTTTTGATTCTTGGTTTTCTCTTGCAACAAAAACTCTAAAATTATTTTAGGAGTTTTTTAAACTATTGTTTAGCAAAAGTTTTCTGAAAACTTTTTTTGGAAAGATTGAAGAAAAAAATTTATTTCAAAATATTTCCTAAGTTAAACATTTTGGGAGCCCACACTTCCGGTGCTAGAAGAAGTCATTGTGAAGAAGACTCTGAGGTGTCAAGAATTCTTTTATGAATTTCAAATCTTCAAATCGAAATCGGGATTCGTGCTTCAGAATTGTCTAAATTAAATATTTTTTATTCAATTTATTTTTCATTTATTTCATTTATTATACATAGTAGTTTATTCTTATTTTATTCGATATTTTTTGTTTGTCATATTGTGAACCTATTTGAGTAAAATCTAGATCTAATTAAATAGTTTAATTAGGCCAGCGCTTTAGATTTAAGATTAGGAATTTTAAATTGGTTTTCTGTTGCGCCCGCCCAACCCAACCTAGGGAAAATTTTTGAAATACGTTCCCAATAATTGGTATCAGAGCCATCTCTGAATATGTTCATGATTGACATTAAAATATAAAATTGGGAATTTCATTAAAGGAAAAGGACAATCATGAATATTGTTGTTTAAAATAACAAGATTGAAGGTTCATTAAAGTTTTAAATTGTTTAAAATTTTAGATGAGTCGTGATTCAATCAAGGAGGGTAAATCTAAATCGGATATAATAAAATTAGATTTTTAAAGAATTAAATGATTTAGATTATTAATCTAATGTAATTAATTTGAACCAAGGTATTAAATATTAAATTACTGAATATTTTATGAAAATCCAAGAAAAAGAATATCTAATAGAATTAGATGTTCAGTTTTCGTTCTAACGAGATTAAGACCGAATTTGATTATTTAGTTATTTATTTAAATTTAAAAACTAAAAATAAGAGGAAGGGAAGTGGTGCAGGGCACCACGTTCCTCTAAATATATTTTTAAAAAAATTAGTTTATTATTTAAACAATTTGAATAAATAAATAATTAATTAGAATGGGATTTTAATTGAGATTATACGATAATCTTTTCTAAAAGAGTTTAGAAAAATCTTTATTTGTTCAAATCTTTTGGGGTTAAGTGTTGTTATCTAAATTGTTTGATAACTTTCAATATTACGGTGTGAATTAAGTAATAAGGCCATACAATTGTCAAGTGGGAGAATTTTTCCAAATAGATCTAATGAGATTAGACAATTCAAAAGTTGAATTATTTGAAAGAAAAATTCTCATATTATATCTAATGAGATTAAATTACATAGGTTTGATAATTAAAGGAACCTAATTGGATTAGGATTTTATTTAATGGTTAAATAAAATAAGAATATGATTCTAATTATTGATTATGAGATAATCAAACTTAAGAGAAAAATCCACCATTTTAAATTTCAAGCGCGAGTGAGGTTCAGGAGTTAATTCCTTATGGTCTCCATTGTTAGTCTAATAGTATAGAGGATAGGCGCTACTCCCCAAGGAGGGAGTTTGTTTGCATAATATAAGGTTAGGCTTCTTTAACGATAGATGGAGGTACTTGAAAATAGATATGACCACGCATCCGTGTTATATCTTGTTTACTTGTACTAACGTCTAGGTAATGGTATACACTTGACTAGGATAGTATGACAGTCTCCTAGGGGGGTATTGTGATACTGTCTTAGAGACCATGGTAGAAACGGTGACTTGATTATGTTTAGGAAACATATCAATTGAGAATAGTTCTCACTTTACTGATGATTCGTTATGCCCCTCTCCCATGAAGTAGCAGGTAGACTGGTTAGCTCATCATTGCAGACATACAGAGAATGGTTAGTTGAACTCCATACTTTGTTTGTTTGCTAGAATTATGATAGAAGTTCACAAAACTCAAAACATCAAGTGGGAGCGAGCTTCTAAATGAATGCTCATGGCCTCCATTACCGATCGAGCTACATAAGTAGGTGGACGCGACTCTCCGAGGAGGACGTTCATATTTAGAATATAAGGTTAGATCTCTTTGGATAGCTTGAAGTGTAGAAAAAGCAAGTGCAGTCACACCAACGTGGAGTACTTCATAGACTTGTATGGATGTCGAGGTAGCAGTGTAAACTTGACTAGAGTCAATATTAGCCTCCCGAGGAGCTCTGTTATATGACCTTAGAGACTGAGGGTAGAGTAGTGTGTTAAATATGTTTATTCAAGAATTTACAAAAAAAGTATTTATTAAGAAATAATCTCACCCTTATGAAATCTTCTCTACATGCATATACATGAAAAAACATAAAAACAAAAAAGGGGCATGCTGACTTCATCACGACGTCAACTTCCTATCTTTCGCGTATATCATGCACAACAGGCGGTTGCTGGCGTCATCATGATGTCAACGACACCTGGCTTTGCCTTTTTTTTTTTTTTTTTTTTTGCGGTAAGGCACGTGATACTGCACACTCGGGGATGTGCAGTTTCAATTTCTCATTTTTTTTTTTCGTTTAAATACAATACAATTTATCATATTAAATATTCATCTTATGAATATTTGTTTAACATAAAAATTTATTTATCTCATAAATAAATAATTTACCGCATGAATTTATTTTAAAATATTTTCAACCAGTATACTTTTAAAGGCTTACAGAGAGACCTTAGAGACAACTTAATTCTAGCTTTAAATGGGTCGAATCTAATTATCAACTCTCGATAATATCAATTTCTAGTTAATAATATTTAATTCCACTAAATAAATATTACTGCATTCTAGAACTAAATATATTTATTCAAGAATTCTTAAATGACTTTCATTATGACATTCAACCCCTCTATTGGATATTCGTGAGGAAAAATAGCTTTACCTACTATCGCTAAATTCCTCACATCTTTAACCATAATTCCTAACTCGCCCTTCTCGAACAATTCAATAATATAAAAAGCAATTTGTATATTAATTCCAAATGTAAAACGTAAGAAATACATTGGCCAAAGTTTCTCGAATATGTTCGTATGTTTGCGAATCAACAAGGAGACGTCCTTATTTCATTAGAGACTATAGATTACACTTAAAATAATTGTTTCTGCTACACTTCATGTTGTTACCCAACGCATGTAAGATTTAAGCCAACCTACTTTGACCAATCCTTATGGTACATTAAAGCAACGAACAATTCATGCACGAGTTCAAACTATTTTCTGGATTCAGAGTTATCATCTTACAGAATTAATTGTTTCTGATAGCAGTAGAGAAACAACTAATTCAGGTGGTCCTGCTCAGAGTTCTAATCATATAGATAACACCAATATAATACTTCTGAATCTCTATCCACATTACTAAAACAAGTCATTTAAAATATCACATTATAGTCTTATTAGACAAGTTGTCCAAACTTATCACCGACTACGAACATATACTTCGACAACATATCATTAGTTTGATCTAAGTTCATCTGTGGTTCAATCTTATTGACCACTTAAACAAAACCTGTCACGTTATCTTGGACAACATCCATCTCATGGAACGTTTTAGAAAATCAATCACATGCGTATTTGACTCGTAAAATATATTTAGATAATAAATAAATAAGATATTTTTATTTATTTAATATTTAAAACTAACTAATTGGGTTTTTAGGACACTAATTCCAACAATATTACACTTGTCCTAAATCCGATTAACTCTGCATTGCATAACTATTTCCTAAGGATCTGTCAAATATTTGACTTTAAACTTTAACCAATATCGATACGCCACTGTCTTATTCCTTTGTTGACAAACACTTATCTACTAGGAACCCTCAGAGTCAATTAGTTTACTCAATAACTTTATAGATGACAAGTTCCCAAGTTCCATAGTGAACTAGGCAATACAATACTGCTTCACTCTTTACCATCTAATGACTCCTACTACAAGGGTAAATATGAATTTTAGATGTCCAGCATCTAAATTCCCTTTAAAAAAAAACCTTGATAAATTCAACATCCTTTCTTAGAATCTTGCTAAAGCTTGACCCTAAGAACAAATTGTGCTCATCTTGGTTCTTTAGGACATTTAAAACTTAACAGTTCATGACAATTTTACACCATTCTCAATGAGCGGAATGCCACCTTATACAACATCTTGAAAGTCATCACTTTTTAGTCATCTCACATGTGCACTCATGGTTCACTAACCATTGATTCAAAACCATAAGACTTGTAGCTACCATTGAATCTACTATTCAATGAATAGGATGGTTACTAAAGTCTACAGCGATGCTACGTCAGTTTCCATACTATATGCTCCTAACTCTTGGCACCAAACTTGTCTGGTTGTATCATATACATAAGCTTATCAAGATGAATATTCCAAGAACGTCATCTTGACTTCCATTTCCTGTATCTCATCATATGAAATAGAATGGATGAGAGTATCCTTATGGACTTAAGCATAACATCTAGCTAGAAGGTATGATTCCTTCCTTTAGGGTATTAACCCACTGCCATCAATCTAGTCATGAAGATCTCAACCATGTTGTCCACTCAACTCTTTGTACTTGTAGATCCATTCAAATCCAATCCAATAGACTTAAAGTCTTTATACGTCTCTATAAGTTCCAGACCTAGCTAAAATACATTTACTTTAACTTTTACCGCCCTGACTCATTGGTCTGCATCTTTATACTTAAGAGTTTTATTGTAGTCAAAAAGATCAGATCGACCTTCATGCTTAACCGTTAAGCCTAAAGACATGAATCTGTCAGGTAACCCAGACCATCCTCCCAGTACACCAAGGCTCTCATGTAGGTAATGTGACAATAACCTAGTTGAAGATATTTCTAATACATCATCTAAACTTTATGTGTTGTCATGTTGTTGAAATAAAGTATCTCATACTGTCAATTTATCCAACACAAGTTATCTGTGGTACTTTTAGAACATTTTCTAAAACCTCTTACATACTCAAACCTTTTGATGTATTGATGTGACTCGTCATATGAATTTTATCATATTCAATAACACATTATTGATCCGTTTTTACAACATTTTGCAGTAAGAAAAAATAAGAACTCTCTTGAAATCCTCCACTTCTATCTAATCCAAGTGACTTGATATAATTACCTAAATTATCCCAATTTTAGTCTTTAATTCTTTGAACTTTTCAAAGGATTCAAGACTTCAATCTTCAAAGGTATATCCATATATCAACTTACCGAGTAGTCATTCATAAATATTTTATGAAATACTCATAGATTCCGCTCGCTTAAACTTTTAGCAGTTTATAAACATTTTATGAACAAGTTCTAGCAACTTTGTGGCTCTATTGCCTTTACACTTAAAGGTTCTTTCAATCATCAATAATTCGAACATGATTCACATATTGGCCATAATTTTAGTACTTAATGATCCATAAGACGAATCAAGCCAGTTTTGACTCATATCAAATTAATGTGACTTAAGATCAAGTGCCACTCAAAAGCTATATGGTTTTCAAGGTATTCTTTTCTTATATGGTTACACAGCTTCGCTTGTATTAGACTAATAAATTGCCATTAATGTAATCATTGTTTAAAAGAAGTCAATTATCTACTAATGTACCTTCTAAATAAATATTTTATTTATTTAATCATAAATCCATTATTCTGAAAACCATTTTAAAATAAATAGCGGATAGAAATTAATTTCTAAAGGAATTGGTACTTTAAGATAGTTGCTTAAAATAAAAACTATATTCCTTAATTTAAACTACCATATCTTGGTGCCCACACTGAAAACCTATTCACTAGAACACAAGTGAACTATCTTCCAGTCACAACTAGAGGAGACAGGATATCATATACCTTGTCATATAGGCTTTTTTGTCTTGGCAACAATAGTACCCCAGTGCCTAGGAAATCCCTTTTTTAATACTAATGTCCAATACTTTTATAAAAGAGACAAAACTATTTAGATTTCGGTTTTATTTTACCCTCTAGAGGTTTCTAATTCTTGATATAGATGTTTACACTAAGTGGACTCCTCCCTTAGTTTTTCAGGACACCTTTTCTCATGATTGTTCTCATGCTATCAGCTCTCTAATCAAACACTTTCGAATGTTGCATCTGACTATCTTATTAGTCTTTTAACGTTCCTAATATTCTTTTCAACCTAGTAGATATACTAACAGCAAGCTAGATAACTATGAGCATCTACTAGTGCTCCATTTGTATGAAAACATTTTAAATCACAGTGAGCATAACTCAATATATAAGTAACATACATATTAGTATTGATTGCAATGCATGATTCAACAACTAGTTTAAAATCAAGAATGAAAACAAGTCATACAACATACAGGATTATTTTTCTTAATTTTAGCAAACAATCGAAGATTGGAGTTCATAGCCCGACACTTACATGTTTCCATGGTGACCGAACCAAACTACCCAAAACTCCACGGCGGCGAGGCCAAATTGAGATATCAGAAGGGCGAGAACATTTTTCAATAAATATGTTTTCTGGTAAACTCTTTACTAAATATATTTAACACACCGCTTTACCCTCAGTCTCTAAGGTCATACAACAGAGCTCCTCGGGGAGGCTAATGCAGACCCATATAAGTCCACGGAGTACTCCACGTCAACGTGGCCACATTCGATTATCTTGTACTTCAATCTATCAAAAGAGATCTAGCCTTGCATTCCGCAAATGAATGCTCTTCTCGGGGAGTTGCGCCCACCTACTATACTGCTAGACCTATATTGTACGCCATGAGCATTCACATAGAAGCTCGCCCCCACTTGATATTTTGAGTCATATGACCCTTTTAATTAATTTTAGCAAACCAACAAAGCATGGAATCCACCTAACCATTCCTAGTGTGTGCTACGGTGACCAAACAAATCTACCCGTTGTTCCTTGGCAGCAAAGCTGCACGAGGTTATCAGTAAGGTAAGAACTGTTCTTAATTAATAATGTTTCCTAAACATAATTAATTCACCGTCAATCCCTTGGCCTCTAAGAAAGTATCTCAATGCTTCCTAGGAGACTAACATACTATACTATTCAAGTGTATACCATTACCTAGATGTTAGTACAATTCAACAAGATACTCCATAGTAACGTGGCCGCATCTATTTTCTCGTACCTCTGTCTATTTTAAAGAACTCCAATCCTGTTCTCTGCGAACAAATGCCCTCCTTAGGGAGTAATGCCTATCCACTATACTATTAGACTGGTAATGGAAACCATGAGGAATCAACTTTTGAACCTTGCTTCCACTTGAATTTTAAATGGCAGATCTTTCTTTTAAATTTGATAATCTCATAATCAATTATCATAATCATATTCTAAATTTTATTTAACTATTGAATAAAAACCCTAATCACATTAGGTTTATTGAATCATCCAACCTGTGTAATCTAATCTTATTAGATACATTATGAGATTTTTCTTTTCAAATAATTCAACTCCTGAATTTTCTAATCTAATTAGACCTACTTGAAAAAAATTCTCTCACCATATGACATCAAATATTTCATGAAGTCATATGGCCTTTTAATTTCATCCACGTTACATAGTCTTAAATCTTTTAAATAATGTTAGATATGTAAAGAAAGTTTAACGTGTAACATATTACCAAACAATTTTAAATAACATTACTTAAGGCCTAACATGGTTGGATTAATTAATTAATTTTTGAAACACTTCAAGAAATAATTATCACATGATTCTTATTAGAATCTCATTTCAATTAATAATTAATTATTAGTTTATTTATGTATTTTTAATTAAAAAAGGCACTATACGTCACTTTCAAAACAATTTTTTATATTTTATATTTTATATTTTTTAATTAAATAATTAATTAAATAATTAAATCCGACCTTAATCTCATTAAATCGAAATATTTTAAATAACCGAATATCTAATCTCAATAGATATTTAATGTGATAATTAAAGATTTTTCTAAACTCTTTTAGATTATAGCATAAACATAATTAGGATCTCATCCTAACTAATTTCAAATTGTTTTAAAATAAAAAATATATAAAATAAAATATTTTTTAGTTTTTTTTATAAATTTTCATTTATTTATTTTAATTTTATATATTATTTAATTAAATAATTAGATCCGGTCTTAATCTTATTAGATTGGAACTGAAAATCTAATCCCATTAGATATTCACTGTGATAATGCAAGCATTTTAACTTAACTAAACATCGAATCTCATTAAATATTCAATGCAATATTGTGTATTCCTAAATCTAATCTCATTGAACTGAATTTTTGATGCAAATATTGATAGCTAATCTCAACAAGATATAATCTTAACTTGCCTATCAAGGTCTTTCAATCGGTTTAGGCTTGGTATGTTGAATAATAGAGATTGCTTATTGTCTAAACTAATGATTTTACATTATGAGAGAAAAGGTGTCATGCGAACTACGGGAAGAGTCCACTTAGTGCAAACATCTATCTTAGGAATTAGGAAGCTCAAGAGGGTAAAATTAAACTTGAGTCAAAATAATTTTGTCTCTTTTATAATAGCACTAGACTTTAAAAGGAGTTACCTAGGTACTTAGATACTATTGCTTCCAAGATTGTAAGGCCGACATGACAAGGTATTTGGTATCTTGTCTCGTCTAATTGCTGCTGGTAAGTAGTTCACTAGTATTCTGATGAATGGGTTTTCAGTATGGGCACCAAGTGATAGTAGTCTAAGTGAAGCAATGTAGTTTTGTATTTGAGTAACTCTCTTAGTTTACTTTAGAAGTTTGATTTCTATTTTCTATTCATTTAAAAATAGCTTTTCAGTTATTTTTCAGAAAAATAGATTGATTATCAAGGAAATAGAATGTTTCGTTAGAAGGTACATTGTTAGATAGTTGACTTATTTTAATCAAAACTATGTTAATGGCTATTTATTCATCTAATACAAGCTAGGCTATGTAACCCTATAAAAGAAGAATTTCTTGAATTCCATATTGCTTTTAAGTGGCACTTGATCATAGGTCATATTAATTTAGTATAATTAAAAACTGGTTTGATTTTTCGTATGGGATAATTAAGTACTAAAATGATAAATGATATGCAAACCATGTTTAAATTGATGGTAACTGAAAAAGCCTTTAAGCGAAAGGGCAGTAGAGCCACTAAGCTGCTAGAACATATTCATAAAATGTTTTATGGATTGCTAAAAGTTCAAGTGAGTGGGAGCGAATAGTATTTCATAAAATGTTTATGAATCACTGTTCAAAGAATTAAAGACAAAAGTTGGGATCAATTAGGTAATTATATCAAATCACTTTGATTACATCAGAGTGGTGGTTTTAGGAGAATTCTTATTTTTCCTTATTGCAAAGTGTTGTAGAAAAGATCAATAGTGTGTTACTAAATATGGTATGATTCATATGATGAGTCACATCTACATATCAAAAGGTTTGTTATGTAAAAGGTTTTTACAAAGTGTTCTAAGAGTATAGCAGATAGTTTGTGTTGCATAGTTTGACAGTATAAGATGGTGTGTCTTAACAGCATGATAATACTTATAGTCTAGATGATGTATTAGATATATCTTCAATCGGGTTATTATCACACTAGGCATGAGAGTTTTAGGGTAGCGGGATAATGGTCAAGGTCACCTGAAGGATTAATGTCTTCAATCTTAATGGTAAACTAAGATGGTGAATATCCTTTAGACTACAATGAAACTCTTAAGTGTTGGAATTAGTGTCCTGAAAAATCTAATTAGTTAGTTTTAAATATTAAGTAAAGGAAATTATTTTATTTATTTATTTATTATCTTATTATGTTTTACAAGTCAAATATGCGTGTGATTGTTTTCTAAAACATTCCATGAGATTAACGTAGCCCAAATGACATGTTGGGTTTGATTTAAGTGGTCAATCAGATTGAGCCATAGATAGACTTAAATCAAATAAGTGATATGTTATCAAAGTTAAAAGACCTAAGATATACACATTATATTCTTAGGATCAACCTTATGCGAGATTCACAAGAAAGAATGTGAGTTTGTCATATGTTGTTTATTTTAAAAAGGAATTTAGACTTTAGATGTTTGAAATATGTGTTTACCCTTTTAGCGAGAGTCATTAGATGATGAAGCATGAAGTAGTCTTGTATTTCTTAATTGATTATGGAAGCTGGGCACTTGACAACTACGAAGTTGTTGAGTATACTAATTGACTCAGAAGGTTCCTGGCAGATTAAAGTTTGCAAGTAAAGGAATGAGATAGTGATAGATCAGTATTGGTTAAAGTTTACAGTCGAAGAGTTGACAAATTCCTAGGGGATAGTTATGCAATGTAGGGCTAATTGGGTTTAGGACATGTGGGAGATTGATGGAATTAGTGACCTAGAAAACCCAATTAGTTGTAAAATATTAAAAAAATAAAATTGTTTTATTTATTTATTATTTGATTATGTTTTACAAGTCAAATATGCGTGTGATTATTTTCTAAAACATTCCATGAGATGGACGTAGTCTAAGATGACATGTCAGGTATGGTGCAAGTGATCAATGAGATTAAGCCACATATAGACTTAAATCAAATAAGTGATATGTTATCAAAGTATATGTTCATAGTCAATGATGAGTTTGACAACTTGTCTGACAAGACCGTAATATGATACTTTAGATGGCTTATCTTAGTCATGTGGACAAGGATCCAAAAGTATTATATTAGTGTTCTCTATATGATTAGAACACTGAGTATAACCACTTGAATTAGTTGTTTCTTTAACTCCTATCAGAAATAATTAATTCTGTAAGACGATTAATTATGTAAGACGATAACTCTAAATCCTAGAACAGTCTGAACCGGTGTATAGATTGTTCGTTGCATTGATGTGCTAAAATGATTAGTCAAAGTGCGTTGAGTTAAATCTTACGTGCGTTGGGTAACTGTATGAAGTGTAGAGGGAACAATTATTTTACGTGGAATCTATAATCTCTATTTAGATAAAGACGTCCCCTTAATTGATTCGCAAATATACAAACATATTTTAAAATATTTGGCCGCAGTATTCTGTATGTTTGAAATTTAGAATTAATACGAAAATTATTTTTGTATTATTGAATTGTTCGAGAAGGGCAAGTCGGAAACTACGGCGAGAGATGTGAGAATGGTAACGATAGTAGTTAAAATTACTTTGCTTAAGGTTATCTAATAGAGGGATTAATTGTCGTAATAAAAGTTATTTGGAAAATTTTTGAATGAATATATTTAATTTCAGAGTGCAGTAAAACTTATTTAGTAAAATTAAATTTTAGTGAATGGTAATCAATTGTTATCATGGTATGCTAATCAGATTTGACCCATTAGGAGTTAAAGTTAGATTGTCCCTTAGGTCCCTTCACAAGTCTCAATTTAAGCATCGTTTGAAAATATTTAAAATGAATTCATGAGATAAATTATTTGTTCATGAGATGAATAAATTAGTTTTGCAAAACATAATTCATGAGATAAATTATTTATCGAATAACATTCATAAGATGAATTTATACATGTGGGTATTTAAAATAAAAAAAAAGAAATTAAAATAAATAAAAATTTGAAGAGAACTGGGCCATGTCGATTAGCCCAGCACATATCCTCGCCAATAGGAGCAGGCGATTAGAAAGGCGGCACGTTTCACAGGTTTTTTTTTTCCCTTATAAGTTCAGGCGTTATTTTGTTGTGATTAAAATAAGAATTAAAGTTTTGGAACCTCGATTTCTCCAACAACAAAAAACAAAAAATTATTTAAGGGATTTCTAAATCATTGTTTAGCATAATTTTTCTGAAAATTTGTTTTTCGGAAAGATTGAAGGAAAAATTATGTTCAAAATTTTTTCCTAAATTAAATATTTTGCGAGCCTACACTCCGATGCAAAATGAGGTCATTGCAAAGAAGACCTTAAGGTGTCAAAAAATCCTTTTCTAATTTCAGATCTTCAAGTCGAAGTTGAGATTCACGCTTCAGGTATGTCTAAATTAAGTATTTGATATTTAATTTGTATTTCTTTGTTTCGTTTGTTCTACATACCATGTTTATACTTATTTTATTCGATTTTTTTTGGTCATATTATGAATCTATTAGAGTAAGATCTAGATCTAATTAAATAGTTTAATTAGGTCACGGCTTTAAATTTAAAATTAAGAATTTTAAATTACTATCCGCTGTGCCTGCTCTAACCGGTCCAGGAAAACTTTTTGGAATATGTTCCCAAGAGTTTGTATCAGAGCTAACTCTGAATACATTCATGATTAACATTAAAAGTATCATATTGATAAAATTAGAGTATATAGAATTACGAAAATATGATATTGAGAATTTTATTAAAGGAAAAAGACAATCCTGAACATTGTTGTTAAAAAGTTTAATAACAAGATTGAAGGTTAATTAAAGTTTTAAATTGTTTAAAATTTTATATGAGTCATGATTCAATCAAGGAGCGTGGTTGTGTAAATCTTTAAAAACTTGCAAATTCCTTGGAATCGGGTAACCAGATGATCTCAGGTGTTGAGGCCGTGTAATCACTTTCCTTAAGGCTTATTTGAGAGTACAAAATATCCTCGGGGATACAACAACAAACAAAAATGAAGTAAGAATGTGTAAGAGGGGAGATTTAATGAGACGTTGAGAGATTGATATTTTCGAAAAATCAAACACACACAAAAGCACTCACACTTGATCTTTCTTTCAAAGCCCTTTTGCTTTCTTTCTTTCAATTCTCAAGATGAATTCATGTGTCAAACAAGAGGGAATATATCAATATTTAATGGCCTAAGATGTCTCAAGAGAACCCAAAAGAAACCGCCAAAAAGGGGAAAAAAATCGCGCAAAAAACTGTCAAAACTGCCTTGTGTGTCGAAGTTGTGTGTCGACACACACATCGACATACAGGTGTTGTAAACCTGGATGTTGACACACATTCCGTGCACTTCTGTAAGACCTATGTGTCGACATACAGGCCATGTGTGTTGATTCACAGCAACATTTCCTTGGTTCTGTAGGATTGTGTCGACACACTGGCCTGTGTGTCGACACACAACCCCACCATGCCTTAAACACTTAATACATGTATTGGGACAATCTTAAACACATCTTAAATACATAATAAACAAACATTTAACACTTTATTCATTGAAAATACATCAACATTCCCCCACCATTTTAAAAATACAATCAATCTCAAATAGTAACATCTCAATAAAAGGACGCCTCATTGTGCATTAATGAGGGTGTCTCCCGATTGAACCTCCAGCTAGTGAAGAGACCATACAGTTAATTGGATCGAAAATGGTAGACTAAGTTTTGAACCATACTACCCATTTGACTAACCGACTATCTAATCACGCACAAGACGTACTCCCCGTTCACACCCTACAACTCTCAAATCGACACATTTATGCCCTTGTGTCATGTATCCTTCATGAGTGTTTTAGGGCCAAACCTTAGTAAAAAAATCTCCCCTTTGAAGTAGCCAAACTTCAACACTCACTAAGGTGGACCTCATTGATCATGTTCTTGCGATGCGACATTCAATAAGAATTTAAAACCAGATCCATTAAGAGCTTAGCTCATCCTCTTAGTGTCTCTGATGTATGTACCAAGCACTCCACACTCGGGATGGAAAAATTCCCATTTAGTGCTTGCAGTCACAAAGATGACAAGTCTCTCTCATTGATCCCGAGACCTAGCATCATACTAGGCATCGAGTTGAGGACCTTTCAAGGGCGACTGATAATGACAGGTTTCAACCCCATCCCTTCACTTTTTTTCAGAACCAAGTCTCTAGCTAGTCCTTTCGTAAATGGATTTGCCAGATTCTGACTTGTTCTCGTGAAGTCCACAGTGATGACTCCTTCTTGTATAAGTTGTTTCACTATACTATGCCTTACAGTAATGTGTCTGTACTTCCTGTTATACACCTCACTGTACGCTCTAGAAAGCGTCATCTGACTATCACAGTGAATTGGTATCGGTGAGATTGGCTTAGGCCACAAAGGTATCTCATACAAGAGATCCTTTAACCACTCGGCTTATTTTGCCGCAGATGCAAGAGCTATAAACTCTTCCGCCATAGTGGATTCAGATATGCACGTTTATTTCTTGGAACCCCAAGAAACCGCACCCCCACCAAGCAGTAATATCCATCCTCTTGTGGATGCATGATCCTCCACATCGGAGATCCAACTCGCATCATAGTACCCCTCCAAAATGGGAGGATACCCTACAAAAGAAATACCATAATTCATGGTCTTTTTAAGGTACTTTAGTAGATGATCTACAGCATGCCAATGTACCTTACTTGGATTGCTAGTATACCTACTTAGCTTTCCAACAGCAAAGGCTATGCCAGGCCTTGTGCTCGTCATGGCGTACATAAGAGAACTAATGACTTGGGTATGTTTTAATTGGGACATTAGAGCTCCCTTATTTGGCACAAGTTTCACACTAGGATCCATTGGAGTGGACATCGGTGCACACTCTTCAAGGTGGAACATTTTCATTACATTTTCAACGTAGTGAGGCTGTGTCAAGAAAATGACATCACCTTTCCTTACAATTCTTATATCGAGGATTACCTCCACCTCACCCATGTCCTTCATAGTAAAGTTTTTATCAGTGCCAAATATCAACATGTCATCGACATACAAACATATAATGATCCCTTTGCCATTATCAAACTTGCTATAGACACATTTATCTGATTTGTTTACAACGAATCCATTACTTAGAACAACTTGGTCAAATTTCTGCTGCCACTGCTTCAGGGCTTGTTTTAGCCCATACATAGAACGTATGAGTTTGCATACTTTTCGCTCTTGGTCTGGAAAAACAAAACCTTCCAGTTGTTCCAAGTACACTTCCTCTTCTAGCTCACCATTCAGGAATGTTGTTTTGACATCCATTTGGTGAATCGCTAGCTTATAAATTAAGGCAAGAGCTATCAAAACTCTTATCTTCGATATTCTTGCCACGGGAGCATACGTGTCGAAGTAGTCCAACCCGTGTTTTTGGGTGAACTCTTTAGCCACCAATCGGGCCTTGAACTTATCTATCGTTCCATCGACTTTCATCTTCTTTTTTAAGATCCATTTATACCCGATGGGCTTGTTTCCTAGTGGAAGATCCACTAATACCTAGAAATTATTACCTATGATGGAATCCATCTCATCATTCACTGCCTCTCACCAAAAGGAAGCATCATGAGACCTCATCACCTCATTAAATGTCATGGGATCAGCTTGCATGACACTACAATATGGAACTACTTGGTCCGTAGTGTTCCTCGAGCCTTCTACCAAATACGTACAGAAGTCCGAACCAAAAGATTTCTCTTTCCTTGCTCTCTTACTCTTTCAGAGTACTAGAGCATTTTCAGGGACTTCTTCCCTCTCATGATGATCATCATCAGTTGACATTGGAATGTCATTCTCAACCGGTACATAATTCCTCGGTCGAGGGATAGAGATAAATCGATTCTCATCAAAGATGGCATCTCACGATTCTATTATTGTATTTACGCTTATATAATCATTAGATTCAATCACATAGAACCGATACGTCTTACTATGAGGTGCATATTCAACAAAAATGAAATCAATGCCTCTTTTACCTAACTTCTTACGTTTAGGTTCAAGGACTTTAACGATTGCCCTACACCCCCACACTTTTACATAGTTCAAATTAGGGGCTCGTTTGCTCCATAGCTTATACGGGATTATTTTATTTTTCTTGTTTAGAACTCAATTTAATATATGACAGGCCGTTAACATTGCCCCACGCCGAAATCCATCGCTGAGACCGAAATAGGATAACATTGAATTACCCATTTCAGTTAGAGTTCGATTTTTCCTCTCAGCCACGCCATTCTGTTAGGGTGTATAAGGTGCTGTGACTTCATGTACAATTTTGGTGATTTTAAAATACTTGGGATCATAGTATTCCTCGCCACGGTTCGACCTAAGGCGTTTGAGGAAGGTCTCACAATGTAGTTCAGTTTCCGCTTTATATGCTTTAAATTTATCTAGCAAGTCCTCCTTGTGATTTATGAGATACACATAGAAGAATCTTGAACAATCATCTATGAAAGTTATAAATTATCTCTTTCCACCTAGACTCGGTGTGTTCTTGAAATCACATAAGTCACTATGTACAAGGTTAAATACATTAGTCTCTCTTTGCGCCGAAGGAAATGGCTATCTCATTATTTTTGTTAACATGCACGTTTTACATTTATCATTAACCTTATCTATGTGAGGTATCAACAATGAATTAACCATTTCATACAATCTACGAAAACTTACATGACCTAACCGATTTAGTAGGCCACCGGACATGAGATTTTTCTTCACGTCTGGAGCATAATATGCATTGGTTAAAGTAAGGGTTTTTCCAGAAGTGAAAAGCAAATCAACTTTTCCCTTCCCTTTAACCGCCCATTGCCCATGAATAACACAGTTCCGTTGTCCATAGGTTCAAATGTCGTGAAGAACCCCTTGTCCTTATACACATGGTTCGTGGCCCCCGAGTCAACCCGCAAGAGTTATCACTCTCGACTAGTTCGACTTTCGATATCATCTCCACGAACCTATCGTTCGACTTCTTGGAGCGATGATCAAACCCCTTGCCTTTCTTATTTTTAAGGCGGTAACAGTCCCTATGTAGGTGACTGGGCTTCTGACAATCCCAACAAACCGGTTTCGGTCTCCTGTCATCATTCTTCTTTCGGAAGTGTCCGGTTCTCTTCTATGATATTGATATTGATTTTTCCAACACCACCGTGGTGGTCTTATTATCATCCTGCACCATGTAGCCTTCCTGAATACGCAAATGATTAGCCAATTCCTCAATTGACATATCTTCCTTCTTATGTTTGAGACTTTTTTTAACGTCTCTCCATGAAGGCAGAAGTTTTTCAATTAAGGATGAAACAACTATCATATCGTCTATATTCATATTATGTTGTTTAAAATTATTCAAGATTCGTTCAATCTCATAGAATTGCTCCATGATAAGATGATTGTCTACTATTTTATAATTGTTAAATTGACTAACAAGGAACTTTTTGCACATTGCATCTTCAACCATGAAGCGTGCTTCGAGTGCATCCCATAGTTCCTTTGCAGTTGGCACGTTTGAGTAGATATCAAACAGGGCGTCAGTCATGCCGTTCAAGATGTGCCCTCTACATATGTAGTCGTCATTTTCCCACTTCAATCCGAGCCTCAGTTCGGCCAAAGTCTCTGTATCCTCCAAAGTGGGCTTAGGAATCAGTGTATTCAAAATGTACACCACATTCAAAGTCGTTATGAGGAAGTGCATCTTCCTCTGCCATCGGCGGAAGTTACGGCCATTGAATCGGTCCAACTTCACGAAATTGGTTGTCATTTCTCAAAATATGAAGCCATATCCCAAAACTAGAAGAATAAGCCTTAAGATTGTTGGTGTAAATCTTCAATAACTTGCAAATTCCTTGCAATCGGGCAACCAGATGATCTCGGGTGTTGAGGTCGTGTAATCACTTTCTTTAAAGCTTATTCCGAAGTACGAATTATCCTCGGGGATACAACAACAACAAAAATGAAGTGAGAGTGTGTAAGAGGAGAGATTGAATGAGATGTAGAGAGATTGATGTTTTCCAAAGATCAAACACACACAAAAGCACTCACACTTGATCTTTCTTTCAAAGCCCTTTCGCTTTCTTTCTCTCAATTCTCAAGATGGATTCGTGTGTCAAACAAGAGGGAATATATCAGTATTTAATGCCCTAAGACATCCCAAGAAAACCCAAAACAAACCGCCAAAAACTAGGAAAAAAATCACGCAAAAAACTGTCAAAACCGCTCTGTATGTCGAAGCTGTGTGTCAACACACACATCGACATACAGGTTACTGTAAACCTGTGTGTCGACACACAGACTTCTTCCATGCGCTTTTGTAAGACCTGTGTTTCGACACATGGGCCGTGTGTGTCGACACACAGCTGCATTTCTTTGGTTATGTAGGATTGTGTATCGATACACTGGCCCTTTTTGTCGAATGCCTTAAACACTTAATACATGTATTGGGACAATCTTAAACACATCTTAAATACATATTAAACAAACATTTAATACTTTATCATTATATAGTTTGAAAATACATCAACAAAGTGTAATTCTAAATCAGATCTAATAAGAATAGATACTCAAGGATCGGAACGATTTAGATTACTAATTTAATGTGATCAGATTTTGATCCAAGGTATGAAATATTCAATTGTTAATTTCCAAAACAATTGAAGATCTAAGAGGATTAGATGTTCGGTTTACTATCTAATGAGATTTATTTATTCTTTATTTTAAAATTAAAACTAAAAAATGAATGTTAGGGATGTGTGCACTGGGCATTTACCCTCAAAATTTTTGTTTATTTTTTTTATTTTATCACTTAAATAATTTTAAAAAATAACTAATTAATTAGAATGAGATTCTAATTAAGATTTTACTATAATCTTTTCTAAAAATGTTTTAGAAAAATATTTAATTGCTGCAACCTTTAGGCCTTAAGTAATGTTATTCAAAAGGTTTGATGGCATGATACTTATTAAATTTTAGTTCACATGTTTAATATTATTTAAATGAGTTAAAAATTACGTACGATGTAAATAAAAGTTATACGACCATATAACTTAGTGAAATATTTGATGTTGTTGAGTGGGAGAATTTTTTCAAATAGATCTAATGTGGTTAGATAATTCAATAGTTGAATTATTTGAAAGGAAAGTTCTCATAATGTATCTATTGAGATAAAATTACATAGGTTGGATAATTGGATTAGGATTTTAATTAAGTGTTAAATAAAATTTAGAATGTGATTCTAATATTGTTTATAAGATAATCAAACTTAAAAGAAGCATCCACAATCTAAATTTTTAAGTGGGAGCAAAGTTCAGGAATTGATTCCTAATAGTCTCTATTACCCGTCTAATAGTATAGTGGATAGGGGCTACACCCCGAGGACGACGTTTGTTCACAGAATATAGGGTTAGACTTCTTAAGGATAGATAAAGGTATGAGAAAACATATATGACCGCGTATCCATGATATATCTTGTTTACTTGTACTAATGTTTAGGTAATGGCATACACTTGACTATGCTAGTATGTTAAGATCCTGAGGAGCATTGTGATACTATCTTAGAGACAAAGGAAGAAATGGTGAATTGATTATATTTAGCAAACATATCAATTGAAAATAGTTCTCACTTTACTAATACTTCGTTACGCCCCTCTACCATGGAGTAACAGGTAGATTGATTAACTCCTTGTTGCACACATACAAAGAATGGTTAGGTGGATTCCATGCTTCGTACATTTGCTAAAATTATTAAAAGTTCACAAGACTCAAAATATCAAGTGGGAGCGAGCTACTAAATGAATGCCCATGGCCCCTGTTACCGGTCTAGCAATATAAGAAGGTGGATGCGACTACCCGATAAGAGCGTTCATTTGTAGAATACAAGGTTGGTCCTCTCATGTGACAGACTGAAGTGCAGGAAACACATGTGCAACCATGCCAACGTGGAGTAATTCATGGACATGCATGGATGTCGATGTACACTTGACTAGGGTCTACATTAGCCTCCCCGAGGACCTCTATTGTATGACCTTAGAGCCTGAGGGAAAAGTAGTGTGTTTAGTATGTTTAGTAAAGTGTTGATGAGAAACCATATTTATTGAGAAATGTTCTCACCCTTCTGATATCTCAATTTGGCCTCGCCGACAGAGAGTTTTGGGTAGTTAGGTTGAGTCACTATGGGATACATGTGGATCCTGGATTGTGAACTCCAAATTTTGATTGTTTGCCAAAAGTAAGAAAACTAATCATGTATGTTATATGACTTGTTTTATATTTTTTGATTTCAGACTGGTTGTTATACTTTTGCATTGCGATCAATACTGGTATGTCTTACTGGACTATTCTGTTATGCTTACTATGATATTATATGTTTTAGTACATGTAGAGCACTAGGAGATGCTCAGAGTTTCTAAGTTGCTACTCGTATATCTACTAAGTTAAAAAGAATGTTGGGAACGTTAAACTGGACTAATAAGTTAGTCGGATGCAAGATTCGGACATTAAATGTTGGATGTTTTCTAGTATTAGATACTTGAAATTTAACGGTAGTAGAGATTTGAAAGAAGTGTTTAATTAGAGAACTAGTAGTATGAGAACAGCTAATAAAAAAACTGAGAGACATAAGATTGTGTTAAGAAAGTTCAAGTCAAGAGCGTGGCATATGATGGTGGTTTATGTAAGTGAACTGGAATTCATTGATGCAGATATTGATAACCAATCTCAATAGGATAAAATCCTGACTTTCCTATCAAGGTCTTTCTATTGGTTTAAGCCAGATACATTAAGTAATGGACACTACTCATTGTCTGAACTGATAAAAGTACAATTTGAGAGAAAAGGTGCCATGAGAACTAAGGAAGAGTCCACTTAGTGTAAACATCCATCTCAGGTATTAGGAACCTCAAGAGGGTAAAATAAAACATGAGTCATAATAGTTTTGTCTCTTTTATAATGGCACTAAACTTTAAAAGGAATTTCCTAGGTACTTAGATACTATTGTTGTCAAGATCGAAAGCCAACATGACAAGGTATTTGATATCATGTCTCCTCTAGTTGTGACTAGTAAGTAGTTCACCAGTGTTTTGGTGAATGGGTTTTTAGTAAGGATATCAAGAGATAGTAGTTTAAGTCAGGAAATGTAGTTTTTTAATTTGAGCAATAATCTTAATGTACTTTAGACATTTAATTTCTACCCATTATTTGTTTTGAAACAGTTTTTTAGTTATTAATAGACTGATAGTTATAAAAATAACATGTTTATTTATAAAGTACATTGGTAGATAGTTGACTTATTTTAATCAAACTTATATTAATGGCGATTTATTAGTTTAATACAAGCTAGGCTATGTAACCATATAAATGAAGAATTTTCTAAAGTTCATATAGCTTTTAAGTAGCACTTGATCTTAGGTCACATTAATCTAGTATGATTCTAAACTGGTTAGATTTATCTTATGTGATCATAAGTACTAAAATGATAACAGATATAGGAATCATGTTTGAACTAATGGTGACCGAAAGAGCCTTTGAGAATATAGGCAGTAGAGCCGCTAAGCTGCTAGAACTTGTTCATAAAGTGTTTATAGAATGCTAAAAGTTCAAGTGAGCAGAAGTGATGATTATTTCATAAAATATTTATGAATGACTACTCATTTAATTTATGTTATACCTTTGAAGACTGAAGTCTTGAATCCTTTAAAAAGTTCAAAGAATTAAAGACTAAAATTGGGATCAGTTCAGTAACTGTAATCGAGTCATTGTGATTAGATTGAAATGGTGGATTCAGGAGAATTCTAATTTTTTTCTTATTACAAAGAGTTGTAGAAAGGATCAATAATATTTTACTGAATATGATAAGAATCATGTGATGAGTCACATCTACATATCAAAAGTTTTGTTATGTAAAAAGTTTTTAAAAGTGTTCTAAAAGTACAACAGATAGCTTGTGTTGGACAGATTGACAGTATAAGATATTGTGTCTCTACACTTGATACAACTTACAGTGTAGATAATGTATTAGATATATCTTTAACCACGTTATTGTCACACTAAGTACATCATAGCTTTGTGTAGTGGAAGGATGGTCAGGGTCACTTGACAGATTTATGTTTTCAAGTCTTAAAGGTTAAGCATGATGGTAAATCTGAGCTTTTAGACCACAATGAAACTTTTAAGTTTAAAGATGCAAACCAATTGGTTAGGGCAATAAAAGTTAAATTAATTGTATTTTAACTAAGTCTGGAAACCTATTGAGCCGTCAAGAGACATTAAGTCCATTAGATTGGATCTGAATGGATCTAAAGTATAAAGAGTTCATTGGCAAGAAGTTCGAGACCTTCTAGGCTAGATTGATGGTAGTAGGCTATACCTTTATGGAAGGAGTCGTCTTTGATGAAACCTTCTAACCAGATGTCATACTTAAGTCCAATAGGATACTCTCATCCATTGTATTTCATATGATGAGATACGAGAAATCAAAGTCAAGTCAACATTTTCTGAAAGGTCATCTTGGAAAGTTATGTATATGATACAACCAAACAAGCTTGTTGCCAAGAGTGAGGAGCATATAGTATGCAAATTGAGGAAGTCTATTTGTAGACTTAAATAAGCAACTTATTCATTGAAAAGTAGATTCGATGACAGGTAATCAAGTCCTAGCGATTTGAATCAATTGTTAGTGAACCATCAATGTATGACTAACATAACAAGAAAGTAGAGACCAAGTCCTAGTGATTTGAATCAATGGTTAGTGAACCATCAATGTACAACTAACATAACAAGAAAGTAGAGACTTTCCAAATATTATATATTGATAACATTCTACTCATTAAGAATGGTATGGAATTGTTATGAACTGTAAAGGTTTAATTGTCCGGTCAGTTAAAAAGTAAAAGACATAAGATGAACACACTATATTCTCAGGATCAAGGTTATGTGAGATTCAAAAGAAAGAATGTGAGTTTTCCATGGGTCATTTGTTTAAAAGGGAATTTAGACGTTAGACGTCTAAAATCCATGTTTACCCTTTTAGTGGGAGTCATTAGATGGTGAAGAATGAATCAATCTTGTATTGCTTAGTTCACTATGGTAGTTGGGTACTTGATAGCTATGAAGTTGCTGAGTAGACTAGTTAACTCAAAACATTCCTAGTAGATACAAAGTTTGTGAGCAAAAGAATAAGACAGTGACATATAAGTATTAGTTAAAGTTAAAAGTTGAAGTGCTGACAAATCCCTAGGGGGTAGTTATGCAATGCAGGGCTAATTGGGTTTAGGACAAGTGGGTTTCGGACAAGTGGGAGATTGTTGGAATTATAGTCCTGGAGAACTCAATTAGTTAGTTTTAAATATTAAATAAATAAAATTATTTTATTTATTTATTGTCTAATTATGTTTTACATGTCAAACATGTGTGTGATTGTTTTCTAAAATGTTCCATGAAATGGACGTAGTCTAAAATGATATGCTGAGTTTGGTTTAAGTGGTCAATGAGATTAACCCACAAATAGACTGAAATCAAATAAGTGATATGTTGTCAAAGCATATGTTCGTAGTCGGTGATGAGTTTGAACAACTTGTTTAATAAGACTATAATATGATATTTTAGATGGCTTGTCTTGGTCATATGGTTAGGGATCCAAAAGTGTTATATTGGTGTTGTTGTCTATATGATTAGAACACTGAGCAGGACCACTTGAATTATTTATTTCTTTAACTGCAAAAAAATAACTAATTCTGTAAAACAATAATTCTAAGTCTAGGAAACAGTTTGAATTCGTGCATAGATTGTTCGTTGCTTTGATGTGATAAAAGGATTAGTCAAAGTGCATTGACTTGAATATTACATGCGTTGGGTAACTGCATGAAGTATAGTGGGAACAATTGTTTTACATGGAATCTATAGTCTCTAATGAGATAAGATGTCCCCTTAGTTGATTCGCAAATATACGAATAGATTCTTGATTCTTTGGCCGAAGTATTCCATATGTTTGATATTTGGAATTAATTTGGAAATTGTTTGTGTATTATTGAATTGTTCGAGAAGGGCGAGTCGAGAACTATAGCAAGAGATATGAGAAAAGTAACGATAGTAAAACTCCTTCGGAATATGGCAATCTGAACAAAAGATGAATAAATAACAGTAGGGAGGGACTAATTTAATACTTGCAATAACCTATTTAATTTATAGCAAGATAAAATCTTGGACTTTCTCACAAGTAGTCAGGAACTCCTTGATTTAGCACTACTTGCTATCGTTGAAGGATCACCGAGTCCTTAAAACTAATTCGTGACCTTAGCACTAGAATAATAAGATTGGTATATGTTGGAAATGCCTTGATAATTGCATGCTTTCCATCATCAATATATACATTACAAACCACCATATATGTGACATCAGCACAAGTGTCGCAATGCAAAATTAGTAAAGGCTGATCATTATTAAGTCACACGTTACGCATAAGTGCTTATCGTCCAGATATTAGCAAATGTTCATGTATGAATTGCATTGTGGAATATTATTCGTTTATGAATTGCATCGTATGAATACTATTGATGACTATTCATGTAGTTGCTTATTTATAATCACTCAATATAAGTCACGTAATGCTTACCAGTTCAATGTTGGGACCTTAAGAATATTAGCCATGGACATCCTTTAAGGATGGTGACTACATGTCTGTTTTAGTATGTCTCTTATCTAGCATATAATTTACAGCCTTCAAAGTGTGTTATTTTCAGCAACTTATCTTTATTTGAATATGTATCCTCAGCATACTCATCACAAAACAGGTAAGTTGTATTGACCCGTTTGAGTTGGTTTACTACCTCGATTATGTTTATGCCCTTGACTTTATCTAGGTACATACTCATCACCATGGTCCGCCATAGTGAAATCATCCTCAACGGGTTGCAATACTCATCACCATGGTTCGCGTTGGTGCAATCACCCGCAACGGGTACAATACTTATCACCATGGTCCACCTCGGTGCAATCACCCACAATGGGTGCAATACCGATCACCACTGTCTGTCGTGGTGCAATCGCCCATAAGGAGTGCAATACCTATCACCATGACACCCACAACAGGTGCAATACTCATACCATGGTTCACCTTGGTGCAATCACCCGCAACGGGGGTAATACTTATCACCACGATCTGCCCTGGTGCAATCACCCGCAACGGGTGCAATATTTATCACCATGGTCCACCCTAATGCAATCACCCAATACAGGTGCAACACTTATCACCAAGGTCCACCCTCATCATGGTCCACCCGGGTGTAATTACCCGCAACAACTGCAACACTTATCACCATGGTTTGCCCTGGTGCAATCATGAGTGCAATATTTATCATCATTGCCCACATGAGGGCTATATGGGTGCAACGCACTCATCATCATTATTCAGTTGTATTTTCATCTTTAACACATATGATCTACAGATTTCAACAATATACTAGACTCCATGATAAAAACTTTTGTCTAGTTGCATGATAGTCGCATCGTTAAGGTGTCTATTACCATTGGCTCTGTATGACATATTCACCATCCTTGATTCCAGAACGATCGAGCATACTCACCACCTTGGTTTCATTCCAGTATGTTACATACTATTCACCTTGACGCTAAACCAGAATCGCCGCATACTAGACACCTGGGTTTCATCCAAGTGCTTTACATGCATCATCTATATGTTAGCCAGGTATATTGTATTGACCACCTCCAACTTACGCCAGATGGACCCTGTTTGTCACAGTAACTTGGATTAAATACACCATAATCCCCACCTTAAGGGTGTTACTGGTTAATTATACACATACTTATTGACTAGTAATAGTAGTGATATTCTCATATGCTTGTCAAGTCAAGCCCAAGTTGCCATTTAAACATTAAACATCATACCAGTTATCTATCCATTCATTACTCAACTATCAACTACTCAATAATTGACAATCTTTCAACCCATTTGATCATTAAGTACTAGCAACTCATTCTTAAAGATTAACTCTTGTATGCTAATATGCCTATAAAAATAGAGGGCCATCGAATAAAAATCAAGTATAACTTGCTAACACTACACTTTGGCGCACATGATTGACAAATATGTCTTTTGGATATGCTCGAGGTCTACACATGCAACAACGTTATGAATAATCTATTTAATCAACATTTGAGGGTCTATTCGTATTAAGCAAGTACTTCATTATGAAACAAGTGCATTAGGGTCATCCTGGCTATCTGAGTTAGTATCACAGTTAAACAAATATGGGAGATGTATATATCAAATCCAAAAATCCTCCATGAGTACTATGTTATACTTACCCTATCATCATTAAGATACCCGCCAATTACCAATCATGTAGTTGTTCACAAGGACATTATAATTTAGCTACTCTCGATAAGTCACCACGAACACTTGCACGAGCAAAGGATCAAAATATTTTAGATACTCTAGTTCTAGAATGCCTTCAAAGACTTAGATTCATTTAAGCATTCCTACACAAACCAAGATTACTCTATAGCAAGTTAAATGCCCTACTAAATTCACATTGAGCTAAATGCCCTGATAAGATTAATGGTGCATTTAATCCACTTCTAAGGTCCATATTAGGCCACATACCCTATTAAAGTTCATGATGACTTAACCACCCTATTAATTGTCAGATGCCCTATTATACATCCTTTTTACATCATATGCCCTATTAACTTCTTGCACAGTCCAAGTTCCACATAAATGTAAACTATGAAGTGCTAAAAACAAAACGATGTATACCTCCATCACTTAGGAAAATGTTGTACAATAGCAGGCTGTGGTCAAAGACCAGCTTGTAATGTACACTATGGCCGAACTTGGAATTACCGAAGTTTGCCCACGGAGTACGGGGACTAATATGTTTATAATATAGGGGATAGCTTGCTACTGTAGATAAGTGAGTAAGTTATATAGGTAATTATTGTATAAAATCATATGGCCATAAATTCTAAAGATTACAGGTTATACTTATTTTAGGTTACATGTTCGGTACTTGCATGCTCGGTATTTATAGGCCCAGTGTTATAATTATAATTAAACAAATAATTACTATATAGTATATGTAAAAGCCGAGTAACAATAAACTAGACTTAAGTTAGAAAATCAAACCCCCAAAATACCAAATAGGTAAATCTAGTCAAGCAGTGCCACATGACCTTAAAGGACATGTGGCAAAACTATTACAATTGGTGTCCTTAAAAAACCCAATTAGTTAGTTTTGAATATTAAATAAATAAAATTATTTTATTTATATACAATCTGAATATATTTTATGAGTCAAAATATATGTGTAATTTTTTTCTAAAAAGTTCCATGAGTTAATCTAAGATAAAATGTCAAGTTTGGTTTAAGTGGTCAATGAGATAAACCACAGATATACTTAGATCAAACTAGTGATATGTTGTCAAAATATATCTATAGTCAGTGATAAGTTTGGATAACTTGTCTGATAAGACTATAATATGATACTTTTGATGACTTGTCTTCGTCATGTGGATAGGGATCCAAGAGTATTATGTTGGTGTCATTAATAAAATTGGAATGCTTAATAGGACCATCTGAGTTATTTGTTTCTTAACTGCTATCAGAAATAATTAATTATGTAAGATAATAACTCTAAATCCAGAAAACAATCTGAACTCGTGCATGGCTTGTTCTTTGCATTGATGTGCTAAAAGGATTAGTCAAAGCGCATGGACTTGAATCTTACATGCGTTGGGTAACTGCATGAAGTATAGCGGGAACAGTTGTTTTATGTGGAAGAAATTGTTTCTATATTATTGAATTGTTAGAGAAGGGCTTGGAAACTATGGCGAGAGACGCGAGAAAAGTAACGATAGTAGTTAAAGTTAATTTAACTCACGAATATCTACTAGAGGGGTTAATTATAGTAATAATAATTTATTAGAAAATTCTTGAATGAATATATTTTATTCTAGAGTGTAGTAAAACATATTTAGTGGAATTAAGTTTTACTAAATGGTAATCAATTGTTATCATGACATGATAATCAAATTCGACCCATTTGGAGCTAGAGTTAAATTGTCCCTAAGGTCCTTTCGCAAGCACCAACTTAAGCACTATTTGAAAATATTTAAATAGAATTCATGAGATGAATTATTTATTTATGAGGTAGATAAATCTTTATGTTAAATAAATATTCATGAGATTATTGTATAATACAATAAATTATATCATGTTATAATAAAAATGAATAATTTTCCTCTGCAGTGCAAAAGAAGGGTGACGTGACCACATTACTTTCTTTTTATTGTCACAGAAGCTGGTTTGCTTGTTCATTATAAAAGCGTGTTATTGTGAGAAATTGATATTAAGTTTTGGAACTTGGTTTTCTCCCACGACGAAAACTCTAAAATTATTTTGGGGCCTTTAAAATTATTATTTAGCATAACTTTTCTAGAAAAAAATTCAAAAAGATTAAAAGGAAAAATTTTATTCTGAAATTTTTCCTAAATTAAATATTATGGGAGCCCACACTCCTGGTGCAAGAAGAGTCATTACGAAGAACAACTTGAGGTGCCAAGATATTCTTCTTCTAATTTCAGGTCTTTAAGTCGGTCTTGGGATTCGCGCTTCAGGTATGTATAAATTAAGTATTTGATGTTTAATCTGTGTTGAGGAATTTGGACAAATCTGATATACTATAATACCAATTTGTGAGGAAAAATCTTGAACAAACTTGATATACTCGGATATCAATTTGTTAGGAAATTAATACCTACTTAATCCGGAACTTAACACCCCAGAACTGGATTCGATTCAAATACTATAACAAACAAGAGAAGTAAATAAAAGGGGTAAAAGAGATCAAACGAAGAATATAGAGATTTACATGAAAAACGCTTCTTCAATCAAGAAGGGAAAAACCATGAGCGGAGATGGAGATTCTTTATTGATCACAAATAATGGAAGAATTACAAAAACACTTCCTCTGAACGAGATCTGTGGAGAATTACTGAATTACTCCCTCTAAACTCTCGTAACGCTCTCAAATCAATGATGACGGCGGCTCACTTTGATTGGAAGCAGAAACTAAAATCCTTATAGGTCTACTTATAACAAACAGCTAGGGCACGCGTTGCGCGGCCCCCGATCGATCGGTTCCCTTTCTATAGGCGTCCTTGATCAACGAAGTGCCTGATCGATCGACTGAGTACCCCGATCGATAGGCACGCTTGCGGCTTCCCTCATAACATAAACAAATAATTCAAGACATATCCTAACAAATCTCCACCTTGGCTCAAATTAGACACTTAAAAAATTTCTCCACCTACTCCATAAAACATCCCACACACGGGGTTATCTTAACAAAACACAAAACCTAACCGAGTCCGAATGATGCTTGAACTTTCTGCTAGGTAGCATTGAAGTGAACATATCTGAGAGGTTATTAGCAATGCCAATATTCTTCTTCTCTGAATTGGCTCTTGACACATCTTCTGAAACAGCCACCTGCTGTTGAACTGTGTTACTTAACTGAAACTGAACTTCCTTTGGCTTATTCGTCTGACCTGAATCACAACTAACTGGTGATATCTTCTGTGGAGATAGCAATGAAGACTCATTAAATATGACATCTCTACTCGTCATGAATTGCTTAAAGTGAACTCTTTTCTGCTTCCCATAAATGCAGTGTTCACTAGATTTTAGTCCTGTAGACTAACCACACAATGAGCCCCTTTTACTGTGCTCAGATAGACCTTTATCACCAGAATGATTCAATTTCAAATGCCTTGACTTTGTGATACCTGGTTCTGTCAACAATGATGATGAAGATATCTCAACTGATCTTGCAACTGTGGAACCGACAATTTCATATAACGCTCCTACCCTTCTGCCCTTAATCACAACTAAAGCCCCCTGTATCCATGTGACTTAAGAGTACCTAAAGAGATGAGATTCTTCTTTAAATCAGGAATGTGACGAATATAGCTCAAAGTCCTGATAGTGCCATCGAACATCTTAATACGAATTATTCGTATACCCAAAACTCTTCATGTAGCATCATTGCCCATCAAAGCAACTCCACCTTGAATTGACTCGTACGTGAAAAACCAATCTCTATTGGGACAAACATGATAGGAGCAACCCGAATCCAAAATCCATCTATCTCTAAAGCTGGACTGAGGTTCAGACATAGACAGTATATCACCATCATTCTTATCTTCAACTACAACACTAGCTGCTGCGAATCTTTGGTTACACTTGTTATCTGTTTCTAGTTTCCTCTTACGCTTGTAACAGTCTCTCTTAATATGCCATTTCTTATGACAATAATTACAAGATAGCTCTTGATGTCTAAACTTAGACCTAAACTTGTTTCCACCATGATCAGATTCTTTATTCTCAGTTCTTTCTCTCACAAATAAACCAAAACCTGAGTTCTGAATGGAGTCTGACAACTCCTTATCTACTCTTTTTTTACTCAGCAGGTTTCTCTTAACTTCATCAACTGTGATAGATGACCTACCACCATAAATCATGCTTTCTACAAAGCCTTTATATGACGT
Organism: Simmondsia chinensis; assembly: GCA_018398585.1. Classification (NCBI taxonomy): domain Eukaryota; kingdom Viridiplantae; phylum Streptophyta; class Magnoliopsida; order Caryophyllales; family Simmondsiaceae; genus Simmondsia; species Simmondsia chinensis. The sequence continues at coordinate 30,048,988 of JAGTTD010000002.1, read as the reverse complement.
AGAGAGTGAATATAACAATAACATAGCTTGATCTTTATCCTTAGGAGCATTATCAAGCTTCTTTAATTCTTGAATTAACGAATTAAATTCATTAACATGATTCTTAAGTGACGTATCTTCTGACATACGAAACGTGAACAACCGACGCTTAACTGCAAGTTTGTTGGAAACGGACTTGAAATAGAACATATCCTGCAATTTCTCCCACAACTCCTTAACGGTCTTCACTTCCAGAACTTCTGTCAAAATCTCAATGGTAAGACACATCTGAATTATTGTAAGAGCCCTTTGGTCTAACTCCTCTCACTGTGCTTCGGATAAACTCTCAGGTTTTTTCTTTTTTCCATCTAAAGCTTTCTTCAAGCCACTCTGTGTCAATAGGCCCTTAACGCCAACCTGTCATAAACTGAAACTCCCTTAACCACCAAACTTCTCAAATTCAGATTTAACTGCAGACGTCATAGTACAAAATCGAAATAAACGGGGCTCTAATACCAATTGTTGAGGAATCTGGACAAATATGATATACTATGATACCAATTTGTGATGGAAAATCTTAAACAAACTTGATATACTCGGATATCAATTTGTTAGGAAATTAATACCTCCTTAAAACGAAACTTAACACCCAAGAAATGGATTCGATTCAAATACTATAACAAACAAGAGAAGTAAATAAAAGGGGTAAAAAAGAACAAACAAAGAATACAGAGATTTACGTGGAAAACCCTTCTTTAATCGAAAAGGGAAAAACCACAGGCGGAGATGGAGATTCTTTATTGATCACAAATAATGGAAGAATTACAAAGACACTTCCTCTGAACGAGATATATGGAGAATTGCTGAACTACTCCCTCTAAACTCTCGTAACGCTCTCAGATCAATGATGACAGCGGCTTACTTTGATTGGATGCAGAAACTAAAAACTCTACAAGTCTATTTATAACAAACGACTAGGGCACGCATTGCAGGGCCCCCGATCAATCGACCACTCCTGATCGATCGGCCCATACCGCTCGATCGACTCCCTTTCTGCAGGCGTCCTTGATCAACGAAGTGCCCGATCGGTCGGCGGCGTACCCCAGTCGATCGGCACACTTGCGGCTTCCCTTATAACATAAACAAGTAATTTGAGACATATCCTAACAATCTGCTTTTCCTTTATTCCGTTTATTCTGCATATATGTTTGTACTTGTTTTTATTCGATATTTTGTTTGCTATATTATGAACCAATTAAAGTAAGATCTAGATCTAATTAAATAGTTTAATTAGGTCAGGGCCTTAGATTTAAAATTAAGAATTTTAAATTAGTTTTCTGCTGCGCCCACTCTAGACAATTCGGGAAAAGAATTTTGAAATACATTCCCAGCAATTGGTATCAAAGCTAACTCTGAATATATTCATAATTGACATTAAAAATATCAAGTTTGATAAAATTAGAGTATGTAGAATTATAAAAATATGAAATTGGGAATTTCATTAAAGGAAAAAAAAGGTAATCCTGAAGATTTTTTGTTAAAGAGTTTAACAAGAAGATTGAAGGTTCATTAAAGTTTTAAAATTTTTTAAATTTTAGATGAGTAATGATTCAATCAAAGAGCATAATTCTAAATCAAGTCTAGTGCGATTAGATATTCAAAGAGTTAAATAATTTAGATTATTAAATCTAATGAGATTAGATTTTGGACCAAGGTTTGAATATTCAATTGTTGAATATTTTATGATAATCCAAAACAAATAATATCTAATAGAATTAGATGTTCGGTGTGAAATCTAATGAGATTAAGATCGCATATAATTATTTATTTATTTATTTATTTTTAAAATAAAAAATATAAGGTTGCTAGGCATATCCATCAAAGTTTTTTTTTTTTTTGTTATTTTTATTATTTAAATAATTTGAATAAATATATAACTAATTATGATGAGATTCTAATTAAGATTATGTGATAATCTTTTCTAAAAGTATTTTTGAAAAATCTTTAATTACTCCAACCTGTCTGGCTTTAAATGTTGTTATTCAAAATGTTTGATAACTTAACCTTTGTTAGATTTTAGTTCACATGTTCAATATCATTTAAATGAGTTAGATATTATATATAATGTAAATAAAGTTACACGGCCAGTAACTTCATGAAATAATTGATTTCATCTAGTGGGATTTTTCAAATGGATCTAATATGATTAGATAATTTAATAGTTGAATTATTTGAAAGGTAAATATTTATAATGTATCTAATGAGATTAGATTACATAAGTTGGATAATTAGATAACCTAATTAGATTATGGCTTTATTTAATTGTTAAATAAAATTTAGAATGAGATTCTAAAATTGATTATGAGATAAACAAACTTAAAAGAAAGATACACCGTTTAAAATTTCAAGTTGGAGCGAGGATCAGGAATTGATTCCTCATAGTCTCCATTGCCATTCTAATAGTATAGTGGATAGATATTACTCCTCGATGATGGTGTTTGTTCGCAGAATACAGGATTAGACTTCTTAAGAATAGATGAAGGACGAGAAAACAGATGTGACTGCGTATCAGTGGAACATCTTATTTACTTGTACTAATATCTAGGCAATGGTGTACACTTGACTAGGGTAGTATGCTAGTCTTCGTGGAGCAATGTGATACTGTCATAGAAACCAAGTTAGAAACGGTGAGTTAAATATGTTTAGGAAACATATTAATTGAGAATAGTTCTCACTTGACTAATTACTTGTTACGTAGCCACTCTGTTAATAACAGGTAGATTGGTTAGCTTATTGTTGCACACACAAAAAGAATGGTTAGGTGGATTCCATACTTTGTTTGTTTGCTAAAATTATTAAAACGTTTCACAAGACTTAAAATATCAAATGGGAGCGAGCTTCTAAGTGAATGCTTATGGCCTCTATCACTAGTCTAACAGTATAGTGGTTGTGTTATGCACAGAGGGGGATGTTAATCCGCAGAATATAGGGTTAGACTTCTATTAGGATGAACTAAAATCCAAGAAATTGAGTACTGCCACGCTGACGTGTAGTATATCGAGACCTTGTATGAATGTTCATGTAATGGTGTACACTTGACTAGGGTCTACATTAGCCTCCCCGAGGAGCTCTATTGTAGGACCTTAGAAGCTGAGGGAAAAGTACTGTGTTAAATATTTTTACTAAAGAGTTTACAAGAAAAAATATTTATGGAGAAATGTTCTCACCCTTCTGATATCTCAATTCGGCCTCGCCAACGGGGAAGGAATTTTGGGTAGCTCAGTTGGGTTGCTATGGCATACATTTAAGTGTCGGATTGTGAACTCCTAAACACTGATTGTTTGCTAAAAGTAAGAAACATAATCCAATATGTGATATGACCTGTTTTACAATTTTTTATTTTAGACTAGTTGTTAACTTATGCATTGTGGTCAATACTGGTATGTCTTACTTGTTTGTTATGTATTGTTCGCTATGATATGATATCTTTTAGTACATGTAGAGCACTAGGAAATGCTCATAGTTCTCTAGGTTACTGCTAGTATGTCTACTAAGTTGAAAAGTACTTTCGGAACGTTAAACTAGACTAAAGAGTTAGTCAGATGCAAGATTTGGACATTAGATGTCAAACTTATTCTTGTATTAGATAATTGAATTGTCAACTATAGTAGACATGATCAAATATTTGAAAGAAGTGTTTGGTTAGAGAACCAGTAGCATAAGAACGACTAATGAGAAAGATAATAGACATAAGATTGTGTTAAAAGCATGTCATGTGATGATGGCTTATTTAATTGAACTAGAATTCTTGATGCAAATATTAATAGCCAATCTCAATAGGATATGATCCTGACTTGCCTATCAAGGTCTTTCAATCGGTATAGGCTAGATATATTGAGTAATAGAGATTGCTCATTGTCTGAATTGATGAAAGTACAGTTTGAGAGAAAAGGTGTTTGGAGAACTAAGGAAAGAGTACACTTAGTATAAGCATCTATCTCAAGAATTAAGAACCTTAAGAAAGTAGAATAAAACCTGAATCAAAACAATTTTGTCTCTTTTATAATAGCAACATACAACATACCCCCCGGTGCCCCAAGGGCTCCTGCCTAAGCAAGGTCGGGGGGGGGGGGGGGGGGGGGGGGGGGGGGGGGGGGGGGGGGCGGATGTGCGTAGCCTTCCCCCTCAAGGTATTACCCCTGAAGAGAGGTTGTTTTCGAGTGCCCCCAACCTGAGGGTGAGGACTTCCCAAGAGGTCACTCATCCTGGTACTGCTCTCGCCCAAGCACACTTAGCTTCGGAGTTCTAATGGGATCCGGTGATGGTGTGTTGGTACCCTCTTTGGTTGTCTCTTTTACAATAAAACTGGATTTTAAAAGGAATTTCATAGGTACTTAGATACTATTGTCGCCAAGATGGAAAGCCAACATGGTAGGGTATATGATATCCCGTCTCCTCTAGTTGTGACTGGTAGATAGTTCACTAGTGTTCTGGTGAATGGGCTTTGAAAAGATAATAGATTAAGTGAAGCAATGTAGTTTTGTATTTGAGTAACTATTTTAATGTACTTTAGAAATTTAATTTCTACCCACTATTTATTTCAAAATAGTTTTTCAGTTATTTTTCAAAAAAAAAATGGACTGATAGTTAAAGTACATATATTGTTTATTTAAAAAGACACATTGTTAGATAGTTGACTAATCTTAATCAAAACTACATTAATGGCGATTTATTAGTCTAGGCTGTGTAAACATATAAAAGAAGAATTTCCAAAAGCCATATAACTTTTAAGTGATACTTAATCTTAGGTCACATTAATCTAATATGATTCAAAAGCTGGTTTGTTATGTCTTATGGGATTATTAAGTACTCAAATGATAACCGGTATATGAATCATGTTCGAGTTCTTAGTGACTGAAACTACCTTTAAGAGTCAAGGTAGTAGAGCCACTAAGCTACTAGGACTTGTTCATAAAATGTTTATAGACTGCTAAAAGTTCAAGCAAGAAAAAACGATGAGTATTTTATAATATGTTTATGAATGACTACTCAATAAATTAATATATGAATATACCTATGAAGATTGAAGTCTTAAATCCTTTGAAAAGTTCAAAGAATTAAAAACTAAAGTTGGGATCAGTTAGGTAAGTATATCAAATCACTTTGATTAGATTGAAGTCGTGGTTCTAGGAGAATTCTTAATTTTTCTTTATTACAAAGAGTTGTAAAAAGGATCAATAATATTTTATTAAGTATGGTAAGATGCATATGATGAGTCACATCTATACATCAAAAGGTTTGTTATGTAAGAGGTTTTAGAAGTGTTCTAAAAGTACAACATATAGGTTGTGTTGGATAGATTGATAGTATGAGATATTGTGTCCCAACAGCATGATACAACTTAGTATAGATGATATATTGGATATATCATCAACCAGGGTATTGTCACACTAAACATATGAGAGCTTTGGTGTAGTGGGAGGATTGTAAGGGTCACCTAACGGATTCATGTCTTCAAGTCTTAATGGTCAAGTATGATGATGAATCTGATCCTTTAGACTTAAATGAAACTCTTAAGTATAAAAATGCGGACCGATTGGTCATGGCAATAAAAGTTAAGTTAAAGTAATTGTATTTTAACTAAGTCTAGAGCTTGTAGAGGCGTCGAAAGACATTAAGTCCATTAGATTGGATCTGAATGATCTACAAGTATAGAGAGTTTATTGGAGAAGATGATACAGACCCTCAAGGCTAGATTGATGGCAGTGGGTTAATAACCTATAGGAAGAAATCGTCTTTGATGAGACCTTTTCTAGCCAGATGTTGTGCTTAAGTCCATAAGGCTGCTTTTATCCATTATATCTCATTATGACGAGGTATGGGAATGGAAATCAAGATGACATTCTCAGAATGTTCATCTTGATAAGCTTATATATATGATGCAACTGGACAAGTTTGTTACCAAGAGTCAGGAGCATATAGTATGCAAACTGAGGAACTCTATTCGTAGACTTAAATAAGCATCTTGTTCATTGCATAGTAGATTCGATAACGGTTAATCAAGTCCTAGGGATTTGAGTCAATGGCTAGTAAACCATCAGTGTACAAGTGACATAACTAGAAAGTAGAGACTTTCTAAGTGTTTTATATAGATAACATTCTACTAATTAAAAATGGTGCATAATTGTAATGAGCTGTTAAGATTTGATAGTCCAGTTAGTTTAAAATGAAATAACCAAGATGAGCACACTATATTCTTAGGGTCAAGCTTTGGCGAGATTCTAAGAAAGGATATTGAGTTTATCACGGGTCGTTTGTTTTAAAAGGGAGTTTAGATGTTAGACGTCGGAATTCTTATTTATCCTTGCAGTGGGAGTCATTAGATGGTGAAGACTGACGCAGTCTTGTATTGCTTGTTTCACTATGGAAGTCGGGTGCTTGATAGCTATGAAGTCGTTGAGTAGACTAGTTGACTTAGTAGGTTCCTAGTAGAAGAAAGCATGTGAGCAAAAGAATGAGATAGTGACATATCAGTAGTGGTTAAAGTTTATAGTTAAAGAGTTGACAGATCTTTAAGGGATAGTTATGCAATGCTGGGCTAATTGGGTTTAGGATAAGTGGGAGATTGTTTAAATTAGTGTCCTGAAAAATTCAATTAATTAGTTTTAAATATTAAATAAATAAAAAATTTTATTTATTTATTGTCTGATTATGTTTTATGAGTTAAACATGGGTGTGATTGTTTTCTAAAACATTCCATGAGATTATAATATGATACTTTTGATGACTTGTCTTGGACATGTGGATAGAGATGTAAGAGTATTATATTAGTGTTGTCAGTAAGATTGGAACACTGAACAGGACCACCCGAATTATTTGTTTCTTAACTGATATCAAAAATAATTAATTCTGTAAAATGATAACTCTAAATCCCCGAATGAACTCTTGCATGGATTATTCGTTACTTTCATGTGCCACAAGGATTAGTCAAAGTGCTTTGACTAGAATCTCACGTAAGTTGGATAATGGCATGAAGTGTGGTGGAAACAGTTTTATGTGGAAGCTATAGTCTCTTATGAGATAAAGATGCCCCTTAATTGATTCGCAAATATATGAACAGATTCTAGAATTTTTGGCCAAAGAATTATACATATTTGACATTTGTAATTAATACGAAAATTATTTTTGTATTATTGAATTGTTCTAGAAGGACGAGTTGGGAACTATGGAGAGAGATGTGAAAAAAGTAACGACAATAGTTAAAGTTACTTTTGCTCACGAATATCTACTAGAGGGGGTTAATTGTCGCAATAAGAGTTATTCGGGAAATTTTTGAGTTAATATATTTAATCTAGAGTGCGGTAAAACTTATTTAGTAAAATTAAGTATTAGAAAATCATAATAAATTGTTATCATGAGATAATAATCAGATTTGACTCATTTGGAGCTAGATTTAGATTATTTTTGAGGTCCTTTCACAAGCCTAAACTTAAACACTGTTTAAAAATATTCAAAAAAGATTTATGAGATAAATTATTTATTTATGTGACAAATAAATTTTTATGCTAAATAAATATTATTAGATGAATATATAATACTATAAATTATATCATATTTTTTTTAAAAATAATAATAGTAATATATGAAGTGGCAAAAGCCACTGCAGGTGCAAAGAAGGGTGACGTGACCTGTCAGGTACCGTCACCCATGTAACTTAATTTTTTTATTTGTTTTCAAGTGACAGAAGCTCGTTTGTTTTTCCATTATAAAAACGCGTTATCATTAGAAATTGATATTTAGTTTTGGAACTAAGCTTTCTGCTACAATTAAAATCCTAAAATTATTTTAGTAATTTTTTAAATTATTATTTAGCATAAATTTTTTAAATTATTATTTGAAAAGATTTAAAGGTTTCCTCAATTAAATATTTTGGGTGCCTACACTTCTGGAACTAGAAGAGATTATTGCAAAAAAAACTTTGAAATATCAATACATTCTTCTTCTAATTTCTACCTTCAAGTCGATGTTGGGATTCGTGCTCCAGATACATCTAAATTAAGTATTATATATTTAATATGTTTTTCCTTTAGGTGTAAAGCAGTCGGCCCTGACAGTATACCCATTGTGGCATGGAAATGTACTGGTGAAGCGAGTATCAAATGGTTGACTAAATTATTCAACCAAATTCTCCAGGGGAAGTCCCCATCTATAAGAACAAAGGCGACATTAAAAGTTGTGCCAACTACAGAGGAATCAAGCTAATGAGCCACACTCTGAAGCTTTGGAAGCAGGTCATAGAAGGAAGGCTTCGCCATCAAGCAGTAGTCTCAGATAACCAATTTTGATTTATGCCAGGTAGATCAACGATAGAAGCCATCCATCTCCTGAAGAGGTCCATAGAGTACTACAGAGATAGACAAAATGACTTTCATATGATTTTCATTGATTTGGAGAAGGCATATGATAGAGTACCGGGAGAGGTTCTATGGAGAGGAAATGCATCCACGAGTCCTACATACGAGTCACCAAGGACATGTACGAAGACGCTCAAACTAGTGTGTACACTACGAAAGGGGAGACAAACGCTTTTCCCATTACAATAGGGGTACACCAAGGATCAACCTTGAGTCCCTTTCTGTTCATTTTGGTGATGGACGAGCTCACTAGGCACGTTCAAGGGAATGTACCTTGGTGCATGCTTTTCGCAAACGATATAGTTCTAGTCGGAGAGTCTAGCGTGGAGGTGAATGAAAAACTAGAACTTTGGAGGCTGGCCCTAGAATCGAAAGGTCTAAGGCACAGTAGATCTAAGACAGAATATATGGAACTTAAGTTCAGCACCTACCATGCCAAGCACAGCAGTCGTTCGGATTGGATTAGAGCACATACCTCAGAGAGCATGCTTTAAATAATTAGGTTCCATGGTACAGAAAAGATGGCGAAGTGGACGCAGATGTCAACAACAGGACTAAAGTGGGTTGGCACAAATGGAGAATGGCCGCGGCGATATTGTGTGATAGGAAGTTCCCGCTAAAATTAAAGGATAAATACTATAAGACGGTAGTGAGGCCAGCTATGTCTTACGGGGCAGAGCGTTGGCCTGTAAAGTGTAACCAAACACAAAAGATGAGGGTGGCGGAGATGAGGACGCTAAGGTAGATGTGCGGACACACAAGGAGGGACAGGATCCGAAATGATGTGATAAGAAGTAAATTAGGGGTCGTCCCAATAAAAGATAAGTTGAGGGAGCAACGACTGTGGTGGTTTGGGCATGTTAGAAGGAGACCCACCACTGCCCCTATCAGAAGATGCGAATATCTCCACATAACAGAGGGAAAGAGGGGGAGAGGACGGCCAAACAAGAGCTGGATGAAGACAATTCGACGGGATCTCGCCTATCTCAACTTAAATGAAGAGATGGCTCTAGACAGAGCTCTGTGGAGGACAAGGATAGGTGTATCCGATGTAGCGGGGTAGAAGCATCTGACCACTCGTAAGCTCGATCTAGTGCCACGACTTTACGGTATGCCTGTTCCACAATTTGGTGACTAATGTTCCCAGGGGCGGTCATCTGGGATGTGGTAAGAGGCATAGTGGGGCGTGGCATTGATAGAAGATAAAATGAAAAAGCAATATTTGAAGTGGTTCAGGCACGTTAGGAGGAGACCAACCACTACTCCAGTTATGAGATGTGATCAACTCCGTACCACGCTAGGTAGGAGAGGAAGAAGCAGGCCAAAGAATGGATGACTATAGTCAATACGGCAGGACCTCACCCACCTAAACCCACGGGAGGAAATGGCCTTAGATAGAGCTCGATGGAGGACTGGCATAGGGGTAGCAGATGTAGCGGCCTCACGCCGCAGCTTATTCTGCTATACTTGTGTTCCTGGGCGTATAGGCCTATTAAGGTGCACTTATCTACCTATCCACCTATCTGTTTACTATTTACATACTGTTTACTATATGTTTACTTGCTTATTTTATTGCCTTAAGGGGCATGGTTTTGCCTTAAAGTCTCCTCTAGGGCGTTATGCTTTATATTACTCACTTTATGCTATGGCTTACTCCTATGCATTGATGCCCTATTGCTCACAGGTTGCCATGATGCGATGACGACATATCTCTCAGGTTGGGGGTCCTCGGATACAGCCTTTCTTCAAGTTAACACCCTAAAGGAGGAAGACTGTGTATACCAACCCCCCCAGACCCCACTTTTGCGGGAGCCTTTAAGGCACTGGGATTATTGTTGTTGTTATTGTCTTTTATTCTACATACTATATTTATACATGTTTATATTTGTTTTTATTCGATGTTTTGTTTGCTATATCACGAACGTGTTAGAATAAGATTTAGTTCTCATTAAATAGTTTAATTAGGTCAGGGCCTTTGATTTAAAATTAAGAAATTTAAATTAGTTTTCCGCTTCGCCCGCTCTAGTCAATTTGGGAAAAAAATTTTGAAATATGCTTCCAACAGAATCTACAATCTCTATTGAGGTAAAGATGTCCTCTTAATTAATTCGCAATATATGAACAAATTCTAGAATATTTGGTCAAAGTATTCCATATGTTTGACATTTAAAATTATTGCGAAAATTGTTTATGTATTATTAAATTGTTTGAGAAGGGTTTGGGAACTACGATGAGAAATGTAAGAAAAGTAACGATAGTAGTTAAAATTACTTTTACTCACAAATATCTAATAGAGGGGTTAATTGTCGCAACAAAAGTTATTTGGAAAATCCTTAAATAAATATATTTAATTCTAGAGTGTAGTAAAACATATTTAGTAGAATTAAGTCTTACTAAATGGTAATCATTTGTTATCATGAGATGATAATCAGATTTGACACATTTGGAGCTAGAGTTAGATTATCCCCAACGGTCACTTCGCAAGCCTCAACTTAAGTATTGTTTGAAAATATTTTAAAAAACAATAAATTACAGTATGTAGAATTACAAAAAGTATGAAATTCAGAATTTCAAAAAAGGAAAAAAAGGACAACTCTGAATATTGTTGTTAAAAAGTTTAACAAAATTGAATATTTATTAAATAATTATGATTAATCAAGAGTGTATTTCTAAATCAAGTCTAATTGGGTTAGATATTCAAAGAGTTGAACAATTTAGATTATTAGTCTAATGTAATTAGATTATCAACCAAAGTATGAAATATTTAATTATTGAATATTTTATGATAATTCAAAACAATGAATATGTAATGGGATTAGATGTTCGGCTTATGATCTAATGAAATTAAGATCAAATTTAATTATTTATTTATTTATTTAAAAATAAAATTTAAAAAAACAAATTAAAAGATAGGGGCGGTGCAGGGCACCCCCCCAATTATTTAAAAAATATTTTTTTATAATTTTTATTATCTAAGTAATCTAAATAAATCATTAATTAATTAGTATGAGATCCTAATTAATATTATATAATAATTTTTTCCAAAAGTATTTTAGAAAAATCTTTAATTGCTCCAACCATTAGGCCTTTAAATGCTGCTATTCAAATTATTTCATAACATAACATTTATTAAATTTTGTTCACAAGATTGATATTATTTAAATGAGTTAAATATTATGTATAATATGAATATAGTTAGAAGGCCATGTAAATATATAAATTGGTGAAACATTTAACTTCGTCGAGTGAGAGAATTTTTTGAAATAGATCTAATATGATTAGATAATACAAGAGTTAAATTATTTGAAAGGAAAATTCTCATAATATATCTAATGAGAAAAGATTACATAGGTTGAATAACTAAAGGAACCTAATATGATTAGGATTTTATTTAATTGTTAAATAAAAATTTCGAATGTGATTCTAATAGTGATTATAATTTAATCAATTTAAAAGAAAGATCTACCATTGTAAATTTCAAGTAGGAATGAGGATTAGGAGTGGATTCCTCACAGTTTCCACTGCAAGTCTAATAGTATATTCGACAGGCGCTATGCCCTGAGGAGGGCTTTTGTTCGTGGAATATAGAGTTAGACTTTTTAATGATAAATAGAGATATGGGAATCATGAGTGCGGCCACGCTAACATGGAGCATCTTGCTTACTTGTACTAATGTCTAGGTAATGTTATACACTTAACTAGGACAGTATGATAGTCTTCTAGGGAGCATTGTGATACTATCTTAGAGACTAAGGAAGAAACAGTGAGTTAAATGTACTTAGGAAACATATTAATTGAGAATAATTCTCACTTAACTAATTACTTGTTATGCCGCCTCTCCCATAGTAATGGGTAAATTGGTTAGCTCATGGGTGCATACATGCAGAGAATGGTTAGGTAGATTCCATGTTTTGTTTGTTTGCTAAAATTATTAATAGAAGTTCACAAGACTCAAAATATCAAGTGGAAGCGAGCTTCTAAGTGAATGTTCATGGCCTCCATTACTGATCTAACAGTACAGTGGATTGCATTACTCTCCGAGGAGGATGTTAATCCTCGAAATACGAGTTTACGCTTCTATTAAGATGAACTGATGTCCAAGCAATCGAGCACAACCACGCCTGATGGAGTATATCGAGACCTTGTATGGATATTCAAGTAACGATATACACTTGACTAGGGTCTACAGTAGCCTCCCCGAGGAGCTCTATTGTATGACCTTAGAAACTGAGGGAAAAGTGGTGTGTCAAATATGTTTTAATAAAGAGTTTACAAGAAAACATATTTATAGAGAAATGTTCTCACCCTTCTGATATCTCAATTTGGCCTCGTCGACGAGGAGTTTTGGGCAGTTTGGTTAGATGGCCAAGGCATACATGTAGGTGTCAGATTGTGAATTCCACACTTTGATTGTTTTCTAAAAGTAAGAAAGTAATCATGTATGTTATATGACTTATTTTATAGTTTTTGATTTCAGCCTGGTTGTTAACTTATACATTGGGATCAGTACTGGTATGTCTTACTTGTCTTTCATGTTCTGTTCGCTATGATATGATATATTCTAGTACATGTAGAGCACTAGGAGATGCTCAGGGTTCTCTGAATTGCTGCTAGCAGATTTACTAAGCTGAAAAGAGCGTTTAGAATGTTAGACTTGGCCAAAGCTTAGTCAGTTGCATGATTCGAACATTAGATGTCAATTGTGTTCTAGTATTAGATACTTGAAAGTTCAACTATAGTGGATATGATCAGATGTTTGAAAGAAGTGTTTGTTTAGACAATTGATAGCATGAGAAAAAGAGAAAGATGATAGACACACTATTACGTCAGGAAAGTCCAATTCAAGCGCGCATCATATGATGATGGCTCATTTAATTGAACTGGAATTTTTGATACAAATATTTATAGCCAATCTCAACAAGATATGATCCTAATTTGTCCATCAAGGTCTTTCCATCGGTTTAGACTGGATATATTGTGCAATAGAGATTGCTCATTGTCTGAACTGATGTAAGTACAGCTTTGAGAGAAAATGTGTCATGAGAACTAAGGGAAGAGTCCACTTAGTGTAAGCATCTACTCAAGAATTAGGAACCTCAAGAGGGTAAAATAAAACACGAGTTAAAATAGTTTTGTCTCTTTTATACAAGCACTGGACTTTAAACGGAATTGACTAGGTACTTAAGGCCTGTTTAGTACCAAAAAACTGTTTTGCTTTTCCATTTTTAGTTTTCCTTTTCATCTCCAATTTTCCTTTTCCAATTTTGCAACATAGAAAACTGAAAAATGCGTTCAATTGATCCCTATTTTCTTATTTCTAAAAATTGAGAATAATACATAAATAATATACAACGCAATATAAGAATCAACTTTTGTCGCTTAATATAGGGGGTGCAAATGAGACGAGCTGAATTGAGAATTCCTTTGTTCAAACTTGAGCTTGATAAGGCTTATCGAGCTCAAGTTTGAGCCAATCTTATCGAGCTTTTCCAACCCTTGTTCGAACTCAGCTCGGCTCGTTAGGCTTATCGAGATGAGTCGAGCTCGTTATAGAGTAGTATCGAGCTCATTATCGAGCCTAATCAAGCTTAAAACCGAGCAGAGTTTGCTATTGAGTCGAGCTCGCTATCAACGCTTTTCAAATTACAATCGAGCCATTATCAAAATACTTTCAAACAAATATCAACTGTTAACGAGCTCTTAACAAGCTTTTAATCAGCCTTTAATGAGCTCCTATCAAATTGTTCGTAAGTGTTAACGAGCCGAGTGCCCCCTATTCGAACTTGGCTTTTTAAGCTTATCGAGCCTGCTCAAACTCGGCTCAATAAGCTATCAAGCCCTCATAATGAACAAGAATGAGCTAAAAATCGATTTCAAACGCAGGTAGTTCATCGAACATTCGGTTTGTTTACGCTTCTACCTTAGCAAATAGTTCAGTATCACTTTTAGAAAGAGGAACCTAGCCTTAAGTACCCCTAAAGCCCGCTCTATCACATTCTGCAAAGATGAGTGTCTATAATTAAATAACTCGCATGATTCTTTTATTTGTTCTCTGCCTTGAAAATTATTTATCACTTTTAAAATTAGGAACCTAGCCTTAAGTACTCCAAAATCAACGACATAAAAGGAGGAGGAGACGCGGGTATATAGAAAATATTACAAAATGGGTAACTAGTGTGAAAATGTGAAGGGGGTTAGGGAAAAGTTGGGAAACAAGGTCTTTATTTTGAAAAGAAAATTTGGAAAACAGTTTAAAATTGTTTTCCAAATTTGTAAAGGAATAGAAAAAACTAAAAAACTATTTTCCAACTTCTAGAATTAGAAAATAGGACTGTTAAACACGTTTTCTAATTTTTCAGTTTTTCAAGAAAATTTTCCTAGAAAATTAAAAAATTGTCTATTACTAAACAAGCCCTTAAATACTATAGTTTCCAAGATTGAAAGCCAACTCATATGTCTCTTTTAGTTGTGACTAGTAGGTAGTTCACTAGTATTCTGGTGAGTGGGCTTTCAATAAAGGCACCAAGAGACAGTAGTTTAAGTGCAGAAATGTAGTTTATGATTTTAGTAACTATCTTATTGTACCAATTTCTTTAAAAATTTAATTTCTATTTACTAATTGTTTCAAAATATTCATTCAGTTATTTTTTTTGAAAAATAGATTGATGGATAAGTAAATAAAATGTTTATTACAAAGGGTCTATTGGTGGATGGTTGACTTATTTTAATCATAACTATGTTATTGGCAATTTATTTGTCTAAAACAAGCTAGGCTGTGTAACTATATAAAAGAAGAATCTCTTGAAGTCCTTATAGCTTTTAAGTGGCACTTAATCTTAAGGCACATTAATTAAATATGACTCAAAGTCGGTTTGATTTGTCTTATGTGTTACGTACTAAGATGATAACCAGTATGTCATAAATTGGTAATCAATAAGTACTTCATCTTATGGGTCGAATTAATGGTGACTGAAAGAGTCTTTAAGAGTAAAGGTAATAAAGCCACTAAGTTACTAGAACTTGCTCATAAAGTGTTTATGGACTACTAAAATTCAAGTGAGCGGAAGCGAATAGTATTTCATAAAATCTTTATGAATAACTACTCTATTAGTTGATATATGGATATACCTATGAAGATTGAAGTCTTGAATTCCTTGAAAAGCTTAAAGAATTAAATACTAAAGTTGGGATCAATTAGGAAATTATGTCAAGTCACTTTGATTAGATTGAAGTGAAAAGAGAATTCTTATTTTTCCTTACTACAAAGTGTTGTAGAAAGGATCAATAATGTGTTATTGAATATGGTAAGATTCATATGATGAGTCACATCTACATATCAAAAAGGTTTGTTATGTGAGAGGTTATAGAAAGTGTTCTAAAGGTACATCAAATAGCTTGTGTTAGATAGATTGACAGTATGAGATACTATGTCTCAGCAGCATGGTACAATTTATCGTATAGATGATGCTTTAGATATATCTTTAAACAGGTTATTGTCACACTAAGTACATGAGAGCTTAGGTGTAGTGGAAGGATAGTCAGGGTCACCTGAAGGATTCATGTCTTTAGTCTTAATGGTTAAGCATGGTGGTGAATCTGATCCTTTAGACTATAATGAAACTCTTAAGTATAAAGATACAGACCAATAGGCCAGGGCAATAAAAGTTAAGTGTAAGTAATTGTATTTTAACTAAGTTTGGGAACTTGTAGAGGCATTAAAAAACATTAAGTCCATTAGATTGGATCTGAATGGATTAACAAGTATACAGAGTTGAGTGGTCAAGGAGGTAGAGACCTTCAAGCCCAGATTGAAGGCAGTGGGGTAATATCCTAATGGAAGGAATCGTCTTTGATGAAACCTTCTTGCCAGAAGTAATACTTAAGTCCATAAGGATACTCTCATCCATTGTATTTCATATAATGAGAAACGGGAAATGGAAGTCAAGACGACATTTTTTTTCTTAATGGTCTTCTTGAAAAAGCTATGTATATGATACAACTAGACAGTTTTGTTGCCAAGAGTGAGGAGCATCTAGTATGCAAGAAGTCTATTTGTAGACTTAAATAAGTATCCTGTTCATTGAATAGTAGATTCGATGACGAGTAATCAAGTCCGAGGGATTTGAATCAATTGTTAGTGAACCATAAGTATATACGAGCGACATAACAAGAAAGTAGAGACTTTCTAAGAGTTGTATATAGATTATATTCTACTCTTTAAGAATGGTGTAAAATTGTCATGAGCTGTAAAAATTTAATTGTCCAGAAATTTAAAAGTTAAAAGACCTAAGATGAGCCAATTATGTTCTTAGGATCAAGCTTTAGCGAGATTCAAAGAAAGGATGTTGAGTTTATCATAGGTCGTTTGTTTTTAAAAGGGAGTTTAGAAGTTAGGCGTCTGAAATCCATGTTTACCCTTGTAGTGGGTGTATTGCTTACTTAACTATGGAAGTCGGGTACTTGACAGCTATGAAGTTGTTAAGTAGACTACTTGACTCAAAAGATTCCTAGTAGATCAAAGTTTATGAATAAAGGAATGAGACAATGACAGGTCGATATTGTTTAAAGTTTATAGTTAAAGTGTTGACAGATCCCTAGGGAATAGTTATGTAATACAAGGCAATTGAGTTGAGGACAAGTGGGAGATTGTTCGAATTGGTGTCCTTGAAAAACTCAATTAGTTAGTTTAAATATTAAATAAATAAAATTGTTTTATTCATTTATTATTTGAATATGTTTTACGAGTCAAACTATGTGTGATTGTTTTCTAAAACATTCCATGACATAGACGTAGTCCAAGATGACATGTTAGGCTTGATTTAAGTGGTCAATGAGATTGAACCATAGATAGACTTAGATCAAACTAGTGGTATGTTGTCAAAGTATATTCATAGTATGTGATAAGTTTGGACAACTTGTTTGATAAGACTATAATATGATACTTTTGATCTTGGCCATGTGGATAGGAAGTCAAGAGTATTATGTTGGTGTTGTCAATAAGATCGGAACACTGAGCAGGACCGCCTGAATTATTTATTTTTTAATTGCTATCAGAAATAATTAATTATGTAAGACGGTAACTCTAAATCCAAGAAATAGCTTGAACTCGTGGATAGATTATTTGTTGCTTTTATATGCTAAAAAGATTAGTCAAAGTGCGTTGACTTGAATCTTACGTGTTTTGGGTAACGGCATGAAATGTAGTGAGAATAGTTGTTTTAAGTGGAATCTACAATCTCTAACGAAATAAAGATGTCCCCTTAATTGATTCGGAAATATACTAACAAATTCTAGAATCTTCGGCCGCCGTATTGCATATGTTTGACATTTGAATTAATATGGAAATTGTTTCTGTATTATTAAATTGTTTAAGAAGCGCGAGTTGGGAACTACGACGATAGGTGTGAGAAAAGTAACGATAGTAGTTAAAGTTACTTTTGTTCACGGATATCTGCTAGAGGGTTAATTGTCGCAATAAAAGTTATTTGAAAAATTTTTAAGTGAATATATTTAATTCTAGAGTTCATTAAAACTTCTTTAGTGGAATTAAATTTTACTAAATGGTAATCAATTGTTATCATGAGATGGTAATCAGATTTTTCATATTGGGAGTTAGAGTTAAATTGTTTCGCAAGCCTCAATTTAAACACTATTTAAAAAAAATTTAGAAAATAAATTAATGAAATAAATTATTTATTTATGAAATAAATAATTTTTATACTAAACAATATTTATAAATGAATATTTAAGACCATAAATTATATCGTGTTTAAACAAAGGAAAAAAAAGAGAAAATGAGAAAAAGGGAATAGCAAGTGCATTGTGTGCCAAAAACCAAATGCTTAAAAAATCTGTCGCTGACAACATGGCTCATATGCTTGTTTTGGGCTTTTGTGCTGACGTCGTTTGTGACGTCTGTGCCTGGGTATTTTTTAATATATATATGCGCACTTCACAAAATTTTTTACCAAACTAGCACAATTTTTAAAAAAAATTACCAAACTAGCATAGTTTGAAAATAATTACCAAACTAGCACCTTTTACTGTAGCACAATCAAGAAATGCCGTCAGTAATGGCGTTTGAACGGTGAAGCGGTACCGACGGCTTCCGAAAAGCGGTGATGGAGTTCAAAAGGGATCCATTTCGGTCACCAGGGAGGACGTACGCCGTCCGAAAGGCCTACCTACACCCCTCCACTTCGGCGTTCGAAATGCAGGCATATCATACGCTGTCCACCTTCCCCTCCCACACCCCCAACTCCCTCCCTGTGAACCCTAACACCCCTACCCCTTCATCTCCATCTCCATTCTCTTTTTTACTTCTTCAACTCTATTAATACAACATATATTTTTTACAACACTCATTATTTAAATACATCTTTTAACCTGTTATCCTCTCAAATAAAGTGAAGTATAAAAAAAAATTTAGCGAAATCACTGTATTTAATGTATAGAGTAATGAAGAAAGAAAAAATGCATTGCAATAATAAGTTACATAAAAATAATATAAATTATGGTATAAAACGTGACGTGGATCTACGACTAGGTTCACCACGATGCCCTGAGGGTGAAAACTCCGTGTGAACTGAAAAACTATGTTGTGGACGTTCACGTCTACTTCCTTCCGCAGCACGAAATGAACGATAGTCAAAATCTTCTTCTTGCATAGCCTGATCAAATTAATGTCCCTCCCCAAAAGCATCAATTGCACTACTGCAAGTAGTCAGCCATTCAGTGGAGACAGACTCTACAGTGTGGCCAACAGTGTTATGTAGCCTCTGAACTGCCCTTTTAACATGTTTTTTAAGAAGATTGACCTAGCAAATAGTATATTCAAATGTTAACGAAACATATTGTGGAATAAGTAACGAGACAAATGTTTTCAAAGTATTTACTACTCGTTGAACTTGGTTGCCACTTGGCTCATAACGAAGTCGGGTTCGGTTCAGAACATGCACTTCACGCCGTACTATGAAACGCCTAGTGATAGAGGAGTACCATTGCATGTACTCTATAGGCGATATAGGAGGATGACGTAAGTTGGCGATATAATCCAGCCGTGTGTTCCACACCACGATCCAGTTCGAATGATAGTACTCCCAGTTCTCATCAGACCTGCCCGAACGTGATGTTTTGTGCAAGGAGTCGAAAGTGTCAATTTGATCTAGGCTATGCTACGTAAATCCAAACTGGCGCAACACTCCGTCAGGGCAATGTAACTCTACAATGCTAAAGCATATCATTGGTCCCTGATATCACCAGATATGACGACCCTCTACACAAATCGCGGGCAAGGTGTTTAACCGGGATTGCCTGTAAGGCGTCCATTCAACCTAAGCACAGATAAAATAATTTAGTTATTACATTAAATATTTAACAATAAAGAATTGTGTCTATTTTCGTATATATACCTGATGTGATTCTTGGACATCAAGTTGCTCCCTATAGAAGGACTGGCATTGCCTGAGATTCTCGCAGAATGTCAGAGCGGCAACCCCACTGATCAAATACAAAGTAAATTATTTGAATACATGTGTAATATTACATATACATTAAATCAAGATGTAGAAATTATATTCTCTTACAGAGATCCCAAAGGCGGCAACGGATCGTTGATTGCATGTTCAATTGGACGAGGCGCGGATATAAACGGTCGACCGATGTGTAAATGCTCCCATGACCACAACTACACATGTAAAGGCACATAGGAATCAGGGATTTAACACATTAAAGAATTGAATATGAATATCATTTGTCGTCCATACTTGGAGCAATAAAACACACCCGCCAATTTGGGCGTGGCCCGTCATGCAACACTAGCACATTTGTCTGTCAAGGTTGGCAAGAACTGCTGACCCCCAACTGTACTCACTACACCCTTCCATCGTTTCAAGCAGTGGAAGGTAGATCATCGATGTCCAACTACCGGTGCTGTTGGTGAACAACAGGGAGCCGAACATATTAAGGATGTAGCGTCTGGCGTGCTGAAGCAACAATTGCTCATCAGCGTGCGCTGGGGGGTCCTGTGCACACAATTCCACTAACCATGTACTTCTTAACAAGCTGCCCTTTATTGCTTGTTGTGGGGGACCTGCACCCAATAAAGAGTGACAGAGGTTCCGCCAACTGCGGTTAGTACTACTAGCAACTGCCCGACCGTCTATTCATAGACCTAGTAAGACGGCAACATCCAGCAGTGTTGGCGTCATCTCACCAACACGTAAATGGAATGTATGGGTCTCCCGCCTCCACCTCTCCAACAAAGCACCAATCAATGCGTTATAAATCTGGATGTGACCTACTTGAGCCAATCCAACGAGTCCAGCCTGTACAACATATGGTCGTACTAATTGGTGAAGATTTGTCAATTGGTGAATCCTCACCCTGATCTCGCTGTTGTCCTGTAACACAATAACACTATTTATATTAATCAACTATTTGAATAATTAGAACTCAAAATTATAGGAAGAGTATTGATTACTAACATACCGTTCCATTCCAAACATTCTCTGACCGATGATGCTTCTGAAGACGCAACACAGATCTGTCATCCGGACCTGGATTCTGCTCACCATACTGAGCAGTGGAAGTTGAAGTATGTCTTCCTCGTGTTCTTACCATCTCTCTATAAAAATTGAAAATAGTAACCAATATCTATGGGATTACAATAAAATTACACATATTACAGCTTCCGTATCGAGCAGAACACAAAAATGAAAATACATTTATTATTATTATTATGTAATTACAGTAAAAATGAATGAAATGAAGATGTAAACCTAAGTACAATATTATTGTTGTCTATTAGGACATGTTTTTTTATTGTGCCCCCTTACATTGCATATGCTATATTATTTTTGGATGAGCCCTCCCTTGCTTCCATTTCGTTATGTAGCCGGGTTGAGCATGGCTGTCCTCTACCATGCCTCCACCTTGTGTGATCTGCAACCACTGTAGGTCCATTGTACTCCGGCCATAGAGACTAATCAGGAAGTGGATGAAATAATGGAGCGTACTCACTTGCGTACATGGTTAGGCTAAAAAATGGATCAACATACTGTCCATACTCCAGCCGAGATGCGGTACAACATGCCATCACATGTGAGCACGGACGATGAAACAGTTGCCATGTACCACAAGTGCAACTCCATTCGTTCAGCGTCACAGTATGGTGAGTCTCTCTCCTGTATCCTGATTCAGTCTGCCTACTCAGAGTTGTTACCTAGAACTCCATAGTGTTTTGATCAAACAACGTCACTGTATGTGTCCTTGATTTCAAGGTGGCACGTTCTATTTCAGCAAATACTTTCGGTGGCCATAAAAGACCCTGTGAAAAATATGCCCCGGCTACATCCCTGCGATTGACGAAATATTTATTGCATCGATAAAACGTCATCTCCACAAGGGCAGTTACTGGGAGGGCTCGTCCCACTTTCAAAACGCTGTTGAATACATTCGATATATTAGTGGTCATGTTGCCATAGCGATAACCACCAAAATCATGAATATATTAAAATACAACATAAAACCATACAACTAATAATTTTTCTAGCATCATATTATTCAGTATTATATTAACAAATAAATTTTATAATATATTATTGTGTATATTATGATTATTATATTATTATTATTAAAACAACCTAATAACAAATCCATATTATTTTATATGAACAATTTGAAATATAACTTTATTACTAAAACAATCTAATAACAAATCCATATTATTTTATATGAACAATTTGAAATATAACATAAAACCATACAGCTAATAATTTATGTAGCAGAATATATTAAAATACAATATTAATATTAAACGAGCTACCAAAATCATGAATATATTAAAATACAACATAAAACCATACAACTAATAATTTTTCGAGCATCATATTATTCAGTATTATATTAACAAATAAATTTTATGATATATTATTGTATATATCATGATTATTATATTATTATTATTAAAACAACCTAATAACATTACTATAATAACAAATTTATATTATTTGATATGAACATACAATATAAAAGTGTTATAAATATATAAAAATGAATAATGATGACTTACATAATTTTGAAAATGAAGGAAAGATACTTCACTTTGTTTGAGAGAATAATAGGTTGAAAGATATATTTAAGTTGTGAATGCTGTAAAAAATATAGAAAATATATGTGATATTTATAGAGTTGAAGAGGTGAGAAAAAGAATGAAGAAGAAATGGAAGATGAAGATGAAGAGGAAATGATATGAGGTTCACGGGTAGGAGAAATGGAGGGAGTATTGCAGGGAAATATTGTAGGGGTAGAGGGGTAGGGGAGCAGGGGAATATTGTAGGAGGAAGATGAAGAGGAATATTGTAGGGGAGCAGGGGAATATTGTAAGAGGCCTCTTTCGAACGCCAGTACGGACAACGCCATTACCGACAGCGTTTCTTGATCGTGCTACAGTAAAAGGTGCTAGTTTGGTAATTATTTTTCAAACTATGCTACTTTGGTAATATTTTTTAAAAATAGTGTTAGTTTGGTAAAAAATTCCGCTTCACTATAAAATAATAATTAGAGTTTTGGAACCTAGTTTTCTCTCGCAACGAAAATTTTAAAATTATTTTAGAGGTTTTCTAGATTATTGTTTTGCATATTTTTCTGAAAAATAGTTTTTGAAAAGATTAAAGGAAAAATTTTTTCCGAAATTTTCGTAAATTAAATATTTTTGGGAGCCCGCACTCCCTATGCTAGAAGAGGTCATTGCGAATAAGACCTTGAGGTGTCAAGAAATCTTTCTTCTAATTTTATATCTTCAAGTCGGAGTTGTGATTCTCATTTAAGGTATGTCCAAATTAAGTATTTGATACTTAATTTATTTTTCTTTTACTTTGTTTACTCTACATATCATGTTTATACTCGTTTTATTCAATTTTTTTTATTGTAATATTATGAATATATATAAGATCTTGATCTAATTAAATAATTTAATTAGGTCAGAGCTTTAGATTTAAAATTGAGAATTTAAAATTATTTTTTCCTTGCACTCGTTTAGTTAAAATTTTTAAAATATATTCCCAACAAAAACAAGGCAAGTCTCATGAAGGGGAAGCGTGGGGAGGGGAGAATTGGACACAAGTGATGGAAAAACATAGGAAATAAGAATTGACATGATAAAAAAGGGAAGGAAGGTTTGTAAAGTAGCCAAAAAAAAAAAAAAAAGGATAAAGAGAGGAGAGGAGGATGGTGGAAGGATATAACGGTTGAAGTGCATGAGGAGCATGATGATGGTGATGAGTGGATTATGATTATTAGGATAATATCCCTTTGGATAATATCTATTAGGATAATATCTCTGATTTATATTTATCCATATATTTATCAGCTTAAGGGCTTACTTGTAATTCCTTTTGTATTCATATTATTATATACACATGCCTCAGCAACCCTATTAGTTATGCTTCTCTAAACTATCTCTCACATGGTATCAGAGCATACCTAATAACAATAAAAAAAAAACCTAAACCCTACCCACCTTACGGCACCGTCCTCCTCTCTCTCACACCCTAAGCCCTAAAGATCGCCTCAGCGTTGCCCCTAGACACGGCGCCGCCCATCTTCTCCGGCGCTGCTCCTCTTCTCCTCTCCGGTTCGTGGGTTTTCTCCCCCTTGTGGCGGCTACACAAGGTGCATAGTGTGATATTCTCGGTTGATCAAAGTTATGGCAGCCAATTCCTCCCCCCCCCCGGGTCGTCCCTCGCCCAGCCTCAGTCTCCTTCCCTCTCGTCACCCATGCCTGACATACCCAGGACCATCACTAGCACCACTGTTCCACAGCTGCCCAACCTTGGGCCCGCGCCTTACCCCACGTCGCCCCCCCTCTTCCCGACGTCGAGCATTGGTCCCTCCCTTTCCCTTCTTCTTTTTCGACTAGGCTCCTCTGGCTCTCAATATAGTCTTCCTACTTTTCTCCCTGGGTCGTCTTACCTACCGCCCACTGCTCCCGTAAATCCACTTCCCACATCCTCTATACCGAGCCTCGTAACTGTCAAACTAGAAAACCTTACTAGTTATACAGCTTGGAGAGAACAAGTTTCTATCTTACTGCGTGCCCATCGTCTCATGGGTTTTGTTGATGGTACTCTCCCTTGCCCTCCCTCTCAAATTCAAACACAAATAGGCATCTTTAATTCTTATGGCATAACTTATGGCACCGACGCTTAGGACATTTAGGTCATTCTGTTTTCGATACTTTGCGTAGTCGTTCTTTAATTCTTTCTAGTTCACGTTCTAGTTCTATTAAATATTATCAGGCTCGTTGTTTATGCGTAGTCGTTCTTTAATTCTTTCTAGTTCAGGTTATAGTTCTATTAAATATTGTCAGGCTCGTTGTTTAGGCAAGTCACGTCGTTTACCTTTTGCTCGTGTTATGCATACTACTGCACCTTTGCAGTTAATACATTCGGATGTTTGGCAATCACCTACTCAGTCTAATTTTGATTTATGTTACTATGTGATTTTCATTGATGATTATTCTCACTTTACTTGGCTCTTTCCGATGCAATGAAAAGATGAAGTGTACTCCATTTTTTCTAACTTTAAGGCTCTAGTTGAAAATCAGTTTAACACCACTATCAAATGTTTTCAAAGTGATGGGGGTCGTGAATTTAATAACAAATCCATGGCCGCGCTCTGTAGAAAATTTGGAATACACTTTCGTCTTTCATGTTCTGATACTCCATAACAAAATGGGGTGGCAGAACATAAGCCTCAACATTTAAGTGAAATGGCACGAACCCTTATTTTTCAGGCGCAACTACCATATGAATTTTGGTCAATGCTATTTGTATTGTGTGTTTTATAATCAACCGATTGCCTACCCCACTTTTGCATAACATTTCTCCTTTTGAAGAACTTTTTAATCAAGCGCCGAACTACACTGTTTTTCAGGTCTTTGGGTGTGCATGTTACCCCAACATCATAGCCCATACCGCCCATAAATTAGCCCCGCGCTCCATTCCCTGTGTGTTTCTTGGGTATGTTGTGCTATATAAGGGTTATCGCAGTTTGAATCCTCCTACGGGTCATGTACATGTTAGTCATCATGTTTCTTTTGTTGAGCACATTTTTCCATACAAGGACCTAGTCTCTAGTTGCACTAGGCTGTCCATTAATTCTGTTATTAAGGTCCCTCTTCCCCTACCCCTCACACCTGACTTGCACGGGAACCCATTGTCGGGTGCTCCACCCGCGGCGCCCTTGGGTACGGCACCGGTGCCCCAGGTGTCCTCAGCTGGTGTTTCTGATACGCACACCCTCATACCCTCGTCCCCCTAGGTCATGGTGCCAGTGGCACGGGTGTCCCCGACACCCACCACCGTTCCTTCGCCGCCCTCGACCGTGACTTCAGTCCCGGCTGAGTTGCCCACGGACACGGCTTCGGCCCTGGCTCCCCCGGCTTCCCATCCAGCAACCGAGGGTCACCCTATGGGCACCGTCTCAAAGACAGTATTCGTAAGTCGAAGCACATTCTTTCCCTTAACTTTGTTGTAGTAGTCCAGGAACCCACCTATTTTTCACAGGTTGCTAAAAACCCTCAGTGGCAGGAGGCCATGGCTAAGGAATTTAATGCACTTCTCTTAATCAGACTTGGGAACTTATACCTCCTTCCCCTGCTCAAAATGTTATTGGGAGCACTTGAAAATATAAAGTCAAGTATAAACCTGATGGCTCTGTTGATCGTTTTAAGGCTCATCTGGTTACCCAGGGCTTTCACCACCATGAAGGCCTTGATTACTTTGAAAATTTTAGCCCGGTTGTCAAACCAACCACCATTAGGTTCATTCTTGCACTAGCTGTAACCAACTCCTGGTCCATTCACTAACTTGATGTTAAAAATGCATTTTTATACGGTTTTGTAAATGAGGAGGTATACATGCGACAATTACCAGGTTTTGTACACCCCAAATTTCCTACGCATGTGTTCCATCTGCGTAAGGCCTTATATGGCCTGAAACAGGCACCTCGGGCTTGGTTTATCAGGTTTACTTAATTCCTCTACAGTCATGGGTTCTATTGTAGTAAGGCAGATCCCTTTCTTTTCATTCATCGCTCGCCTACCAGCATTGTGTGTCTTCTGCTATATGTGGATGACATCATCTTGATTGGCTCGCACTCGGATCTCCTTACCAAGTTCATTGCCTCTTCATCCACACAGTTTGCCATGAAGGGCCTTGGCCCTTTTTGCTACTTTCTTGGTATCGAAGCACATCGCTCCCGACATGGCTTATTTCTCTCACAACATAAATACACCCTCAACCTTCTGGGTAAACATGACATGCTTGAGGCTAAACCTGTTCAGCCTCCCATTCCTGCTCGGGTTCAACCTTCCGCCGGTGACGGGGTGCTACTTGACTATCCCACCATGTTTCTAGTGTCGTTGGTGCCCTCCAGTATCTTACTATGACTCGACCCGACATCTACCATGCGGTTAACCATGTGTCCTTGTTCATGCATGCTCCGACGACTTTCCATTGGCAAATGGTGAAATGCATTTTGTGATACCTTAAGCTCACTCCTGATCATGGTCTTACTATTATGCCTAGTTCCTACACTACAGTCACTGCCTATGCTGATGCTGACTGAGATGGGTGTCCTGACACTCGCCACTCTACCACTGAGTTTGCTCTCTTCCTTGGACCCAATCTCATTTCCTAGCGCACCAAAAAGCAACCCACAGTTGGTAAGTCCACTATTGAGTCCGAGTACCATGCCGTGGCCAAGCTTGTAGCTGAGTGTGACTAGATCCACTATCTCATGCGTGATCTTGGGTTACATCATTATAGTCCTATCCTTGTCTACTGTGACAATGTGTTTGCTACATACCTGGCTGCCAATCTCATTTCCAATGATCGCAGTAAACATGTCAACGTTGATTTTCACTATGTGCGTGAAAAGGTGGTCAAGGGTGATATCCAGGTTCAATACACGCCTACCACTAAACATGTTGCTGATATCTTCACAAAATGATTGGCCATTGATCGTTTCCGCTACTACAAAGCCAATCTGCACGTTGGCCCCCCCCCCCCCCCCCATTCATATTGAGGGGGCATATTAGGATATATCCGTTAGGATAATATCTCTGATTTGTATTTATCAGTATATTTATCAGCCTAAGGGCTTACTTGTAATTTCTTCTATATTCATATTATTATATATACGTGCCTCGACAACCCTATTGGGTATGCTTCCCTAAACTATTCTCTCACAATGATGAATTGATGATGATTTTTTTTTGGGGGGGGGGGGGGGGGGGGGGGTGGAATAATGGTAGTGATGATGGGTTGATGATGATGAAAATGATATGATATTTTCTCTTAATTTAGCTATTTGGGTTCTCTACTCATCGTAAGTTAGGTATTTTATGTTTTTTTACTTATTATTAAGTAAGGCTCAGCTCAGCCTATTCATCATATTAGCCCACGACAGGCTTTGCTAACCATACCTTCATTTAGCTAACCTATTAAACCCTTGAGAAGATTTTAGGCCAAAATTATACTAGTCCCTTTTATCATTTTTTTTTTTTTTTTTTTTTTTTTTTGGCTTCAACCAAGTATTTTGATATATTTATGTAATCTTATTAATTTTTTAACTATTCATTGTTATGTTTATTTATTACCTACCCTTATTATTATTTTATGAGATCGATACTGACTTAAGTGTCGGACGGGTCCCCCGTGGGGCCTTTCTAACCGTTTGTTTGATCTTGTATTAAATATCAAGTTGGGATATATCTAGAGTTTGAGTCCAGCTCACCCTAACAAACCCCACGTCATACATAACTAAAATATGATGAATAGGTACATTGACCCCAGTCATCATAAACTCCATATATTTCGTTTCGTTGTGATAGCACTGCTACGATTGGACGGATACATAATAAATATTATAATGATAAATCCAAGTCTATTAGGAGAAAAGACAGTATAGTAAGAGAATATCTTACTAGTGAGTATTATTTATGTGAGGTCATACGATAGTATTGTTGACCTGTTTACAAAAACCCTAGCTAGTGATAGGATCTGAATAATATCGATGCGGATGGAAATAAAGCCCAAAGATGAATAAGTTACCCATGTGGATTCCCTGAAAAGGGACAAATGAACATGGAGTAACTGGGCTAGCATGCTTTGTCAATGAATTAAATTGTTAGCCCATCCCTATAGTGTCAAATATGCTCACTTGTGGGCGGTAATTGAGGTTGAGCTGACATAGCTCTTAATATGGTCTATATCCCATACGGTGGGATGTGTGTCCACAAGCATATCCTTAATGGGCCTATCTATGTGACTGTAGAAGTAAAGGCTACTTCCTTGAGAACTTAGGCTAATTCTCTATGGCACTAATGAATTCTGGGTGATGCATAATTCACAATGCGCGAGCTTCTAAAATTGATATACACTTTTAAGCTTTCATATGTGTGATGCACCCTATGTGCCCTAAAGAAGCTGAAGTTTTAAGGCTAATGCCACTTTGGCTCTAGTACGAGAATTTTTGAAACACTGGTAAGGGTTGCAAGACTTACCCAAAAAATAATAAGGGTTTCAACAAGGCCACTCTTATGATTTGTGAAGGTTCTACTTAATCCAAATTTTTATTAAAAGGTGGGGAATTGTTTTTTTTTTTAAATAAAAATTTGAATTTTTTATTATTATTATTGATATTATATTATATTATGATGATTATTGATTTTGATACTTCATTATGTAAAATTGTGCTTTGGCACCTTGCTCTTTATGGCATTTAAAGCCTAAGAAAGCCAAAAAGGGTTGAGGATTTTAGCAGATTTTAGTGGCATGATTATTAGGGATTTCCAACATGAATAGAAAATCAATTATACACTTATTATTTTTCATTTTGATTTATTAGGACCCACCATGACCACTACAGGGGTCAGTACATGGTATTTTTTAGCACACAAAAATTCTTCTCTCTCCCTCTACTCATACTCTAAAACTCACCTCTTCAAATATTTGGGTTAAGAGTGTAGAGTAATGTAGTTTTGGCCTCTTAGATTAGTGCAAAGTTTAAAAGTGATGACAATTGTTGAGCAGGGTTCATTTACCAAGCATTAATGCAACCGAATTCCATTAGAACTCCGACGTTAAGCGTGCTTGGGCAATAGTATTATCAAGATGGGTGACCTCTTGGAAAGTCCTCGCGTTGCCAACCTATGAGGTTGGGAGTCCTCTGAAACAGCCTCTCGGTAGGGTTACACCCTAAAAGGGTAAGGCTGTGTACATCCACCCCTCCCAAACCCCGCTTATGCGGGAGCCCTTAAGGCACTAGATCTGTTGACGATTGTTAAGCATTATATCCTAGGGATTGTGCGCTATATACCTACTGCATTAAGCTTACACTAGGAGTGTGAAAACCATCTTAAAGAGAGCGTGATCTATGCTTCGCTTGGTCTTACTTTATCGGTAATTTTTTACTTCCACGCTATTGAGGTAATATTTTTATATTTATTTTTCCAAAAATTTCAAACTTGGAAGTTAGTTCTTTGCCCAAGTGACTACTCATTGTCACTTAAGCCTTTCACTTAGCTTGATGATCTTGGTGAAACTTAGGCTTAGGTTCCAGCTTTTTACACTTGATCATTTTATAACATAAGCTTAGGATCAACCTTTGCACCCAATCGATTTATATAGGCTTAGGATAAACCTTTACACCTAACCCTTTCATAATGTAGACTTAGAATCAAATTTTCCACCCAATCCTTTCACAATGTAGGCTTACAATCAAGCATTATACGTGATCCTTTTGTAATATAGGCTTAAAATCAACCTTTACAAGAAAATAGATTCAAGCAAGGAAAATCCAAGTGTTAAAAGAGCTCAAGCTAAGAATGTGTCAATTGAGGTCAATAAGCTCAGTTAAAAATAGAACAAGTGGTACTTAGAAAAAAAAATTCAACAAAATCTAAGAAACGTAGGGGTGCACATGCGTCAAGACCACACTGAAGACCGAACTGCATCAAATCATGGGACCGAGGTCTAAACTGATTAAAATTGAGTTGGTCCGATCCAAGATCGGTTAAAAAATAGCCCTGACAAGATCTTATCAATTTGGACCAGTTTCTCATTTAGGAAGTATAATTATAAGAAGAAAATGTTTCCACTCAAAAGTTAATAACTTAAAATAATGATAATGGTATATTATACACAATATATATATATATATAATTATTATATTATAAAAATAAATATTTAATTTTCTAAGATTTAATATTTTTACATACATATAATATATTTATTACATATTAAGATTATGTATCCAAAATATTTGATGCGAAATTATTTTGATCGGTCTTCGATCCAGTCTTCAAGTTTTCTGGTCTTGGACCGGTCCGGACCAAAGACCAATTGAGCCCATATACTACCATTTATGGTTGGTCCGATCCAATCTGGTAAACTGGTATGGACCAATTTTTGTTCACCCTAAAGAGATGAAAACTTTAGAAGCCCAAGAAAACAACAATATTGAAAAATAATTATTTTCTGTCCGTAGTTAGATAACTTAAATGTAATATTCAATGTCTTTATATAGACAAGAGAAGTCCCTACTAGCCATTTGAAAGGTTTTGAAAAATGTTTGAATGAAATTGGATTTTTAATTAGTCATTATTAAGTTGTCCCTATCATGTGTGTCAAACAACTTTTATGTGTTGACACATGGCAGCTTGACATGCTTTACTGTATTTGTCAAAACATGGTTCCTAGGTATGTTGCATGAGACAAAGAAACTTTTGTCTAAACATGTTGATATGAAAGATTTGGAGGTTGCTTCTTTTGTACTTGAAATAGAGATACGTAGAGATAGGACGCATAAATTGTTGGGTTTATCTTAACGTGCTTATGTTGAACGAGTCTTAAAAGCCTTTGGAATGCAAGATGGTAAACCTAGATAATCACCTGTTGTTAAAGGCAATAAACTTAACAAAGATCAATGTCCTAAGAATGAGATTAAGAGAAATTTCATGAGAAATGTACCTTATTCAAATGTTGTAGCATGTTTGATGTATATACAAACTTGCACTAGATCAGATATTGCTTTTGCAGTAAATATGCTTAGGAGATTTTCTTCAAATCCAGGTTGGGCACACTGGGTGGCTGCGAAGAAAGTGAAGAGATACCTCCAAAGAACTAAAGATTTCATGTTGGTTTATAAACATGTTGAAAATCTTGAAATAGTTGGGTATTCAGATTCAGATTTTACGGGTTGTCAAGATAGTATGAAGTCTACTTTAGGGTATGTATTCACATTAGCTGGTGGTGTGGTGTCATGGAAGAGTGAAAAACTGGGTTTCACAGCTATTTCCACAATGGAAGCAGAATTTGTGGCATGTTTTACGGCTGCATCACATGCAATTTGGTTAAGAAACTTCCTTTCCAATTTGGAGATGGTCGATTTTATCTCTAAGCCACTCAAAATTTTTTATAAAACAATGCAGCCATATTCTTTTTAAGAAATAACAAGAGGACAAGAGGTTCAAAATATGTTACCCTTAAATTTTTTTAGGGTTAGAGACATGGTAAAAGATGGTGATTTATAATCGAGAAAATTAGTACTGAAACTATGCTTGCTGACCCATTGACAAAAGGATTGCAACCAATTATTTTCAAGCAACGTACACAAAACATGGGTGTTTTAGAATCTTTCGATGTAATTAATTAGTGGGAGTTGATTGTACCTTAATGTACAAATACATCTATGTAATTTGAATTCTGGATATATGATACATATATTATTATTGTCTTTCTACCATTTATTTTTTATGGATATTGTCTGTATGAGGTTCTTATAGTGTAAAATTTTTGGCACCAATATTGGTGGGATGAGCTCATTGTAAAATTCTTGTAATGCTTACTAAGTGAATATTCTTTGTTTCATGAATGCATCATTACTTAAGTAAAGCATAAGGATCTCTAAGGAGATGATTAAATAAAGTTTGTCTAAAGACATTGCATGCTTTCTATGAGGTATGATTCCCTTTATTAGAAAGGGAATCTTTTCTAAGCGGTGTCAATATCATTGATTAGAAAAGTATAATAAATTTTGCTGAAATTGTAAACTATTTAGAACACATGTTTATGTTCCATGTTGACGGAGTTCCTAGTTTCTGTGATCATGGATAAGAGTCGTATCCTCAAGAGGTGTGATTATTGCCATGGTTCAGATATTAGCAATTTCATTGGAAACTGATATGGATGTATTTTGGGGCTTTTATTATTTTGGCTGTAATCGACATTTGGCCATAATCAAATTATTTTTTGAAACATCTTTTATGTAATTGTGTTATCATTCAAATTTATAACAAAATTCATTTAGAATGGAATTATTTTTCTATTTTTTTAAAATGGGAGAATGTTAGATTTTTGGACTTAATCAATTGGGTTAGCCTGAGAAAATAATAACAAAAGCTCGATTTGTATAATATGAATAGGTCTATATGTAATTATGTGTTGGGCCCATTGTTACATGGGCGTGGGGTGGATAAAAGAGTCATTTATAACATATGGACACATGATAGGTAGGCACATATATATGTCTATATAAAGGGGCCACCCTTCTCCCCACATGATAATTCTAATCTTCATTTTTTCTCCTACACCAAGGGAATTACAAGAGAGTTTCTCTATCTTTTCTCTTTTCCTGATTGGTGAATATTGTTGTGGGTGAGAAGAAGTGCGTCTCAGGCTTAATCGCCGATAGTACTTGGTACATAGCAAATATGGACGTGAATGGTGCATTCTAATTTACTTATACCTTTGTTTAATTTGGTGTTATAACCTCTATCATGTTTTGTTAGCAATGGCCATGGAAGAGGTTATTAAAAAAGCACAAGCAATAGAAACCCTAATTTCTAGCTTGGAGGAGAGAGAAAATGGGAAGCAAGCTTTTGCTCTATCCGATTTTTATTATTCTGTTGATCAAAATAATACAAGAAAAGAGCTTATATACAAACTAATAACTAGGCCAAAAGGAGAACAAAGCCCAAAAATGAAGAAAAGAAAATAAAATAGCCTAACATAGCCCAAAAATAAACAATACATGTATAAGAAATTAACACGCCCCCTCAAGTTGGAGTGTACAAGTTTTGAACACCCAACTTGCGAAGGGTGATACTAAGCTGAGAACCCGGGAAGGGTTTGGTAAGGAGATCAGCCAATTTATGTTGAGAACCGATGTGCAAAACTTTAAGAACACCTTCATGAACTTTATCTCGAACTAGATGGCAATCGATCTCAATATTTTTGGTCCGTTCATGAAGAATGGGATCCTGGGCAATGTGAGTGGCAGCCTTGCTATCATAGAACAAAAGTGCCACGGTAGACTGGGGAGTAGCTAGCTCGGTAAGAAGTTGGCAGAGCCAACTGATCTCACATGTCACAAAGGCCATGCTATGATATTCAGCCTCGCCAGAAGACCGGGAGATAGTAGGTTGCTTTTTTGATTTCCATGCAACAAGAGAGTCATCGACAAATATAGCAAAACCAAAGATGGAAGGCCGGGAATCGGGACAGGAGGCCCAATCAGCATCGGCAAATGCTCGTATATGAGGAATCAAGGTAGAAGTATAAAATATATCTTAACCAGAAGTTTGCATAGTGTAGCGAAGGACGTGAGCATTAGCAGCCATGTGAGAAGAGCGACAAGCAGCCATAAACTGACTGAGCTTGTTGACAGAGAGAGTGATGTCGGGCCGAGTAATAGTAAGGTATAATAGACGGCCTATGAGACGACGATAGGGGCTCGGATCATTGAGAAGTTCCCCATCATGTTTGCTTAATTTGATGTTGGGTTCCATGCGATATGCACTCGGTCGAGCAGCAAGGAGACCGGCGGAATCAACATGTTGCAGAGCATTTTGCCGCTGGGAAACGTAAATTCCAACACTTGTGCGGGCAATTTCAAGACCCAAGAAGTACTTGGGAGGACCAAGATCCTTCAAATGAAACTGAAGATGAAGTCAGTCCTTGAGAGAGTGAAGAGCCTGAGAATCATTACTTGCAACAAGAATGTCATCCACATAAACCAATAAGGCAGTAAAAGTACAACCATGATGCATGAAAGATAAACTATAATCAGATCGATCTTGAGAGAAACCCATATCTAAAAGACCAGTAGAAAATTTCTCGAACCATTGGCGACTTGCTTGTTTGAGGCCATACAGGCTCTTGTGTAATCGGCACACAAAGGTGCGAGACATCCCCTTAGGATGATACCCTGGAG
This sequence comes from Simmondsia chinensis, assembly GCA_018398585.1. Classification (NCBI taxonomy): domain Eukaryota; kingdom Viridiplantae; phylum Streptophyta; class Magnoliopsida; order Caryophyllales; family Simmondsiaceae; genus Simmondsia; species Simmondsia chinensis. Next base: position 30,014,315 of record JAGTTD010000002.1, on the reverse strand, counting down.
GAAGAGACACATAAGCCTCTTCCTTTAAATCATCATGAAGGAAGGCATTATCTACATCCAGTAGTAGAAGGTCCCAACGATGAGCCGAGGCAAGGGCAAGTAAAGTTTTAACGATAGTGGGCTTAGCGACTGATGAAAAAGTGTCAAGTAGTCGAAACCCACCTGTTGAGTGAAGCCCTTGGCAACAAGCCAGGCTTTATACCTGACAACCTCACCAAGATGGTTAAGTTTGACCCGATAGACAGATTTGCAACCGATGGGTCGCTTGCCTGGTGGCAAAGAGATAATGGACCATGTATTGTTATGTTGTAGGGTGCAAATTTCAGCATCCATGGCGCCTCGCCAACATGAGTCCTTAACAGCTTCATGAAAATAAGCAGGCGCAACATGAGAAGAGAGAGAAGTGATGAAGGCTTTATATTGAGGAGTGAGTCGATAATAGGATAGGACAGAGGATAGACCATAAGAAAAGGAGGAAGAAGAGCTAGAGAGATGACAATGATAGTCCTTGAGATAGGCCGGTGGATGAGAAATACGAGATGTGTGTCAGGGAGGGGGAGGAAAAGATTGCATAGGAAAAGATGAGGAGGAAGAAGGAATGGGAGTTTCCATTGGAGCTTGGGATGAAGGAGTTGTGGGATTTATTGGGGAATATGTTGGTTCTATTGAGGAATGAGGGGTGGGAATTGGATTTATTTGTTCTAGTGATGAGCAATGAGGAATGGGGGTTGGATGTGTAGGATTTGTGGGGTTTAATGAAAGTAGATATTTGTTTGGGATGGGGAAGCATTGGTTGGGAAAATGACATGGGAATGATTTTGCACATTGAGCGGCTCTGTGATGGGTCAAGGAAAGGATATATGAGCGAATGGGTTAGGATTAGAAGGATGATGGGAAAAGGGGAAGGTGGACTCATGAAAGACGACATCTCGAGAAATAAAAACTGTGTGTTTTTCTAAATCATGGAGCTTGTATCCTGTAGTGGCAAAGGGGTACCCGAGGAAAATGGCAGGTCTTGCTCAAGGAGCGAATTTATGTTGGTTCGCGGGTGATGTGGATGCAAAACAGAGGCAGCCCATAACACGCATATGGGCATTTTGTAGTTCAAAAGTGGGGATATGAGTTGGTTAATGATGTAAGCCGCAGTGAGGTCACATTCACCCCAAAGAAATAAAAGTAAATTTGCTTGAAAACGTAAAGCACGAGCAATTGTAAGCAAGTGTTGATGTTTTCTTTCAACAATGGTGTTTTGTTGGGGGGTATCATTACAACTTGTTTGGTGAATAATGACATGGGAAAGGTAAAAATCAGTGAGCCCAAATTCTTTTCCATTGTCACTACGAAGTATCGTAATGGATTTTCCAAATTGAGTGTGCACAAGGTTATAGAAACTTGGTATGATTTGCACAACATCACCCTTAGATGTCATAAGATAAATCCAAGTAACATGAGAATGATCATCAATGATAGTAAGAAAGTAATGCTCGTTATGTAAAGTGGGTATGTGGAAGGGCCCTTATATGTCACAATGAATCAGATCAAATATACATGGAGAAATATGAATAGATGAAGGGAAGGGAAGTCTTTTTTGTTTCGCAGGTGGGCACACATTACACGGCATAACATCCGAATGAAAAAGAATTTCATTATTGTTTTTACACAAGACTTTCAAAACACTATCAGAAGTGTGGCCTAATCGACAATGCCACAATTTATTTGTATGAGTACTGGAGTAATTTGATACATTGCAACTCTATGAAGGGCAAACATGAGAAGTTTTATTAAGTAATGATCTATCCTCTTGTTGAGTAGGGGGGGTGAAGAACAGCTTGAAATTCCATCGATGACATAAAGGCCATCTACTCGAGGACCCTTCCCAATCATGCTCGAGCGAATAGGGTCCTGGATAGAACAATGTGTGTCAAAGAACATACGAATAAATTTTTGATCAGAAATTAAGCGCCCAACCGAGATCAAGTTGAAATGAAAACTTGGCACGAAAAGCATGTGATCAAGTTTAAGAGTATTTGTTTTATGAACTGTCCCTATGGCATTGACTGAAACCCCTTGTCCATTTGGGAGAGTAACAAAGGTATTATAGCATGGTTTTAGGGATACCAAGAGGGCTTTAGTACCACTCATATGATTTATAGCACCAGAATCAACTATCCAACATTTGTTTGAAAAATATTCGGAAATGGATGAGTGCAATGAAATAGCAACGAAAGTGAGTATTCGAATAGGAGAAGGAATGGACAAATACGACCTGAGATGCTTGCGTTGCCAAGTGAAGCTGAAATAGAGCTCGTACTTGCTGCGGCTGCCATAGAAGGGGCATTTTGTCCAGCTAGTTGTGCACTGCGTAAGCTTAGGAGCTATTGACACTGCCCTATAGCATTTTCTAGACTAACCGAACCATTCTGAACCTCAAAATTTGGTGCTAGACTAAAACCAACAGCATTGGCAACATGAAACTGTGCATTCCAACCATTATTCTATCCTTTTCCACATAGCCATGGAGTTTAAAACACTTATCGATTGTGTGTCCCAAATTCTGACAATGCGTGCATAAAGGACGGTCTCGCTTGCCTCCCTTAGCATTCTTTCCCTCATTATTCTTGGCTAGCATTGCATTTGATTCCGCTGTATGAGCTAGATGCATTATGGATCCCTTCGAAATTTCAAACTGCTTTTCTTGCTGTATAATTGTGCCAAGAACACCCAACGAATGGACAAGCTCCAAAGAGGAGAGAAAGAAGCAGGCAAGAACCATGCTTTCAGAAAGTGGCGGCATATTGATATTTGGTGGAGGCTTAGTTAACAATATTTTATCACGAGCACCGCTATAACACTCATTAAGCCCCATAAGAAAGGTCATGATGTGATTCTCTTCTTGTTCGTCAAGCACTTTCTTTCCAAAATTGCACGTGCAGTGACCGCAATCACAGGAAGGAGGAGATTTATACCCTGACAAGTCATCCCATAAGCTCTTTATTTTGGCAAAGAAGGTGGTAATAGTCATTTGTCTTTGTTCGAGTTGAGAAATTTCATGCCTAAGCTGAAAAACCCTAGGCACATTGGTTTGGTTGTAGCACTGACATATATCATTCCAAGCCTATTTTGAAGTTCTTCCATACATGATGCTCGTTCCAATTTCCGGCATTAATAAGCCAAGAGATTATCATGTTATCGCAACATCTCCATTTCTGTCGAAGTATTTCTGGTTCTTGCGATTGCGGCAGTTCTTTAGTAACAAAAACAAGTTTATTCTTCACATCCAAAGCCATAGTCATCGATTGGGACTAGCTACTATAATTTTAAACTCTGACAAGAATATAAGTGGCGAGAACATTACCAGGATTGTCATTCGAACCGAGCTAATATGGCAAATTCGCATCAAGAGAGAGTAGATTCTGCATCTGCGTAGAGATTAGCTGTTGATCGGCTAAGCTTTCATTGATTTCCACCATCTTCTTGAGAAACCCTAGCGTGAATCAAATGAAAGCAGAGAATCAGCACAAACAGAGGGAGTACGAAACCCTAGCACGGTCGGAGGGAGAAGGAGACAGAGAGGAGGGGAGTTCACACGGACTAAGCGTGCTCTGATACCATGTTAGCAATGGCCATGGAAGCGGTTATAAAAAAAACACAAGCAATAGAAACCCTAATTTCTAGCTTGGAGGAGAGAGAAAATGGGAAGCAACCAAGCCTTTGCACTACCCGATTTTTATTATTCTGTTGATCAAAATAATACCAGAAAAGAGCTTTTATACAAACCAATAACTGGGCCAAAAGGAGAACAAAGCCCAAAAATGAAGAAAATAAAGTAAAAAAAATAGCCTAACATAGCCCAAAAATAAACAATACATATATAGGAAATTAACATGTTTCAAGTATTAATCTTACATCCTTATCCTAATATCCATACCATATTATTATTACATCACAATAGACATATAATACAAAAGAAACGGAAGTCATGTTATCAAATGTTTTGAAGTAAAATTGTTTGTACTCAAAAAAATTCTTAAAACATAACCAATTAATTTAACAATAGTTACTTTACCCATGTCAATTGTTGCGGATCTGGGTGTGATCTCCTCTTTCATTAGTTGTGAGTGAAAGAGGGAATTGTTCAATTTTTTGAGTACTCAAATGTAATATCCGTGGGTAGTCTTTTCTAAGTTTGCAATATATATAGCAGTGTAAGTAATTATGTGTTACACTCTATTGTAATTTGTAGATGTAAAGCAATGAATGTGGTTCAACTAAAAATGTAGTTCAATTAAAAATGACGTTCTAATTTTCCATTTCTCTAAAGCATAATAATTTTAATGAACAATCCCATCCCCCCCCCCCCCCCCCCCCCCCCCCCTCCCCCCGCGCGGGTGTAACCCCTAGAAAATAAAAAATCTCTTCTCTAAAAATGTAAGAATGGAGGTTGGTAATGCTTTGAAAGATGGGCGTACTTTGTGTATTCTGTGAGATGCATAGACGGTGTTTACGTTTCAAATTCTTAATATATTATATCAAGATGTGATGTGTTTTTCAGCATCTATCAAAATTTAATATTTAATCCTAATCATTAAACACATCTAAATTGAAATATAGGGCGAGAGGGTGCCGAACCACGGGGACTAAAAGTACAGGAAATTATTCTATAACCTAAATTGATTTGAATAAAATTGAGAGGTTTTTGTGTCAATTAATCTAGAGAAAGACAATTAAACTAAAATAATCTACTTCTAATCGAAAAAGTGTATTAAATTGGAGCCCAGGGTTTCAAATCCATCATTAGCCAATTAGTTGTGCGTTAACTTTTAAATTGTGATTATTGATTGTCACATGGGTAGTGGTTTAGGCTACAAGCTTCAACCTACTAAGGAGATATTGTTAGTATCGCGTATTGACCCTATCTAACTAAAGCATAAGAAAAATAGGCTCTACCTAATGTATTGTTAATTATTACGTATTGACCCTATCTAACTAAGGCATAAGAAAGATAGGATTTAATTAACAATTCGGTTAATATTATTGCTTGATTAATTAATCCTAAGGCTACAAGCACAAAGAATTAATTTATAAAAATCAACATCAACGATTAAATGTTACAAATTCAATAATCAAATTAATTGAATAAACAATCAAAGCATAATACTTCATAGTATTTCTCATAATCAAGCAACTTATGTAACAAACAAAATATCCCGAAGTTAACAGTAATAAAAAAAAAATAAAAAGGCTAAGACTTCATCTAACCCCAAAGAGCAAGTTAGCTCTCCATCAAGGATGAACCGGTGAAGGAGGAGATGAATGAACTCATGTTGGTCTTTACGCTAATTTCGCTCTTGTTCCGATTTAACAAAAAAAAAATGAAAAATAAACTGAGAGAAAGCCATAGAATTCAGAGAAGCTGCGAAAGAGAGAAAACGGTGCTGCCAAAACCAAAAAATAGAGTCAAAAACGAGATTAAATCCCCCAACAAAACTGACCCTTCTTCGTCCTCCTCTCTAAGCCATACCAGAAATGGGCTGAGCATGGGCTGAGCAGAGATGGTCTGGGCCGAGGAGGTGCGGGCTGTGCTGGTGGGTTCGAGCTTGGTGCTGGTTTTGACGGTGAAGCTGGGCTTGGGCTCGTCTGGGTGTGATGATGAGCTTGCAATGGTGACGTTGGACGCAGGTCTGGTGTCGACGATGGTCTTGGGCTGCTGGGCTTAGTGTCGGTGGGCTTGAACTGAAGATGATGGACCTGAGACGTTGGGCTAGTGCGGAGGTGGGTCAATGCGGTTAGGAGTCAAGTTTGACTTATACGATATCGTCCCAATCTCCAATTGACTTGCTTACACCTCCAATTTATCTTGTTTGCGCTACAATTTGACGATTTTTGAGATTTTAATCTTCAAATCTATAAACATTAAAATTGTCATAGCGAGTATAAAACTATAATTAATCAGGTGCAAAATTATTAAAATAACAAATAAAATATGAGTAAATATGAAACTCATCAAGATCCCCACACCTAACCTTTGCTAGTCCTCGAACAAAGTATAGGATAAACTCGAATACTCAAGCAATCAACTACCCCAACCTTCACTAAGTTTTCCGAGATTAACACATACATTACAATTCAAGACAAGATTCAATTCTAAAGCATTCTCTAATTCCATGAATTCAGATGATTGAACTTCAAAACTTATCATAGAATTTTATTAACCATATATCAATTAATAGAAACTAATGCAATTTAAGCACACAAGTGAACGTGAATGGCATCTCATGCCATGGAATTTCCTCAAATTTTATCATTCAACCAAATATACCAAGGTTTTGTAACACCCATACTATTGAATCACCTAAATACATGGCCATACATTGAGAATTTTAAGTGGCATATGAGTGACCACTTTACAATATTTTAACATTGACATGGGACAAAAGAACTTTGTCACGAGTACACATCAATTTTCACTTTCTTCATTTTCTTTTCTTTTTTTTTTTCTTTGGAGGACACTTTTTTCTTTCTTTTCATTTTTTTCATTTTCTCTTTTTCTTTTCCTTTTTCTTTTTCTTTTTTTTTCTTTTCTTTTCTTTTTCTGCCCAGTTTTTGGACTTTCGCATAAAAAGTATCTCAATATTACAATCGACATTGATCAACAAGTACTGTACATCGCATCAAGAGGAAAGGATTAGGAGAAGCCAATAGGGCAGGCCTGCACAACTCAAGACATATAGGATTGTTTACTCAAATTTTTAAGATTTTCCACAACACGAAAGTCCTGTGCATAATGAATATGTGAGCGGTATGAGTAGAACCCATTAATATCAATAATGATCGAGAATACCCACCAACAAGTATGGAGTAGAGTCATTTAATCTCATGGAATTGAGAGAATGAAATAGACAATTAATCCCACAATCATCATAACATACACATCAATCAAGGAAAAACTTGGCTAAAGAGGTTATAATGCACGCTCAAATGCACAAAAATTTTAAAAATTTGACCAAAAAAATGAGCACATGCAAATAAGTTTCACCTCCATACCTAAATCATGCATTGTCCTCAACGCAACAACATTAAGCAGTAAAGCACAAGAAAGAGGTGAGATGGAGCAATACAACCTAATAAGGCGATGATCATGAATGGGGGGGAACGAACATGTATGACTCCTCCAACACAGGACAAAGAATCAAAAAAGAGAGAAAACAAGCCTCCAAGCAACTAGTTAGTTCAAAAACTAAACTAAAAACAAGAACTAACAAACTTAGGCTGCCTCCTAATAGCGCTAAGTTTTACGCCTTCAGCCAGGCGCAATGGGTCCCGCGAAGATCAAGTAATGGCATCAACCAAAGAAACAACTTCATTGAGCTCACCTAAGACAACATCAGCAGCAAAATTAGAAGTGCCACATATGATTTCAGGAGGGAGAGAGTAGTCAGGTGAACGCCTAATGAAAGCAACAACATGTGTAGACCGAAGCCTTTGAAAAGCTCCAAACCAAGACTCACTGAACTCAACATATATATCCTTAGATAGTAAACTAGTCAATGGTCTGGCTAATTTCCCACGGCCCTTAAGGAATCTTCTATCAAAACTCGCTTGACCTAGAAAAACTCTTTGCTTCACATTTGAGGGAGGGGGCGAGTTAGCATTCAAATCTATCTTAGCCTTATCAACTTCAATGCCCTCCTTAGACAACCTATGACCTAGTACAATTCCTTCTTGAACTATAACATGATTCTTTTCCTAACCCAAAACTTCTTTCATGTCCAGGTTCAACCTTCATTGTATATCTTTAGAAAATTTGCATTCTCATCCAGGGGGTCACTAACTAGGATAGAGGGGATGTTTGGCCCACCAAATCATCAACAACATCCATGCGGAAACACTCCGACTCATCCTCACTAGTGGGTAACGACGAAGCCTTAAAAATGTTTGCAAAAAGGTTGACCTAGAATGATAGGGATATGGTTTTTGGAAAGACTAGAAGGTTCCATATCAAGCACAAGGAAATCAGCAGGAAACATGGCTTTGTCTACCTTCATTAATATGTTAGTAAGCTCACCACGGGGAACTCTAGTTGATCTATCTGCTAACTGCAAGGTCACCATGGTCGGTTGCAACTCTCCCAGGCCTAACTTCTCATAAACCGAGTAAGGAATAATATTGATACTCGCTCTAAGTCTAGTAAAGCTTTATCAATTGGTAGTTTCCAAGTGAACAAGAAATTTTGGGGATACGAGGGTCTTTGTACTTAATTGGAGTGTCACACTTCAGAATGGAGCTCACTTGCTCAGCTAAAAACACTTTCTTAGGCAAAAAAACACTTTCTTAGGCAGATGTGCTCTAGATCGCCTCTTTTGGTTCAATAGATCCTTAATGAACTTCGTATAGGCCGAGATCTGTTTGATCACATCAAGAAAGGGAATGTTTATCTTTACTTGCCTAAACAACTCCATAATGTCTTACCATTTCTTGTCCTTTCCATTTGAATATGGTGCAACTAAAGTCTGGAGGAAGGGCACTCTAGGTACATATGAGGAAGGAAGATCAGAGGTCTTAGGAGCGGGAGAAGGGTGCATGACCTTATCGGTCTCCTTCTCTCTTTCCTCATTCTTTTGTTCTCCCTCACCACTTATGGGTACTTCACTCTCACCACTTACCCCATTGTCAATCTCCTTCACACTTCTTAATATTGTAATGGACTTTGCTTGTTCTTAATGGGGAGGGTAGTTGTCTTGAGTTACACAGTTCCTAGGGTTCTCTACAGTTTGGCTAGGGAGTATTCCCTCATCTCTTCTACTCAAAGCATTAGCTAGCTATCCTATTTGGGTTTCTAGCTTTGAGATCGATTGTGTATGGGAGTGGACGAGTTGGGAATTATCTTCTAAAACTTTTAGCGCACTCAAGACCTTCTCTCCGAAATTCGAATTTGAGCTCAAATTAGAAGGTTGAGAGTAGTTAGAAGCATACCATTGCGGTTGAAAACTGAGAGGCTGTGGCATACCAGATTGTTGAGGTTGTGGATTCAGTTGTTGTTGCATGAAGTGTCCTTCTCCTCCTTGCCTCTAGGAGAAGTTTGGATGGTTTCTCCCGCCTGGATTATATTTGTTGGAGTACGGATCGTTTCTTGAGAATCCTTACGCTGCATTAACCTGTTCCTGTGTACACTCAACAAAGGGTGAAGCAGAGGGGCAGTCAAATGTAGAATAAGAGACACTAGAACATGAAGAACAAGCACTATACATATTTTGAACATTAGACACATTAGGCATAGCAAAGGGAGTTTATGTCATCTTAAATAAGGAAGTAAGCTGCTCCATAGAAGAGGCAAGGGAGTCTATTTTCTTATCTAAGATAGAAGTGTGAGCAATTTCTTGTACTCCTGCTCTATTTAACCCAGCAGCATTTAAACGTGCATGTGCGGTATTCTGTTGTGAATTAACATTCAAATGTTCGAACAGTTCCCAAGCTTCATCCTCATTCTTCTTAAGGAATTGACCACCACAAGAGGCATCAACAGTTTGTTGACCTTTTTCATTCAAGCCATAATAAAAGTTCTGGACCTGTTGCCATTTAGGGATAGCAAAAAAAAGACAAGCACATAAAAGCTCCCTAAACCTATCCCAACTCTCGTGAAACTCTTCACTTGAAAATTGGGTAAAGGTGTTAATGGCTCTCCTAGCAGTGTTGGTCTTACTAATGAGATAGAATTTCTTAAGAAATTCTTGTTGCATTTGAGTCCAAGTACTAATTGTCCCACTAGGTAAGGTGCCTAATCAATACTTAGCTTTATCCTTTAAAGAGAAAGGAAAAAGACAAAGTAGGATGGCGTCATCACTAACATTAGGAATCCTAAAGGTTGAGCAAACCTCCATGAAACTATCCAAGTGTTGCACGGGTTCTCATTGCCTAAGCCGTGGAATGAAGGAAGCATTTATATGGTATGTGGCTTAGGCTCGAACTGATGGGCTACAGGTGGCAACCTAATGCATGAAGGTGAGGTGTACGTGGTGGGTGTAAAACACTCCATAAGTGGACGTGGTTGTTGTTTGTCCGCCATTGCAGTTTGTGCTTGGTGTTGGGCTCTAAAGTCTCTTAAGGTCCTTTCAATTTCAAGGTCAAATCTAGTAAGGTCAAGAGACAAAGAACGACGACCGTGCATGAATAAACAACCATGAGAAATAAGTCAAACTAAAAATTAAAACTAGCAAACAAAATAGAACACACGCTTAAAAGGACAAACAAATAATAAACTATCCTAAAATCTACCTATGCACGAAAATCACAAGATAAATAATGCTTTAAAAAAAAAGGAAAATAAATTTATATATATATATATATATATATATATATATATATATATATATATATATATAAAGGAAAGAAACAATTAACAATTAAAAAATAACTAAAAATCCTAAATTAAGAGTCAAAGAAAATCTCAAAAATAAAATCACAAACATTGCCTAGTCCCCGACAAAAGCGCCAAAATCTTGATGTGTTTTTCTACGTCTATCAAAATTTAATATTTAACCCTAATTACTAAACACATCTGAATTGAAATGTAGGGCGCGAGAGTGTCAAACCACAAAGACTAAAAGTACGTGAAATTATTTTATAACCTAAATTAATTTGAATAAAATTGGGAGGTTTTTGTGTTAATTAATCTAGAAAACGATAATTAAGCTAAAATAATCTACTTCTAATATGAAAAATGTGTTAAATTGGAACCTAGGGTTTCGAATCCATCATTAGCCAATTTGCGTTAACTTTTAAGTTGTGATTATTGATTGTCACACAAGTAGTGGTTTAGGCTACAAGTTTCAACCTACTAAAGGATAAGGAAAATAGGCTCTACCTAACGTATTGTTAATTATTACGTATTGACCCTATCTAACTAAAGCATAGGAAAGCTAGGCTTTAATTAACAATTCGGTTAATACTATTGCTTGATTAATTAATTCTAAGGGTATAAGCACAAAGAATTAATTTATAAAAATCAACATCAACGATTAAAGGTTACCAACTCAATAATCAAATTAATTGAATAAACAATCAAAGCACAAAATTTCATAATATTTCTCACAATCGAGCAATTTATGTAACAAACAAATTATTCCGAAATTAAAAGTAATACAAAAAAATAAAAAAGGCTAAGACTTCATCTAACCCCAGAGAGGAAGTTAGCTCTCTATCAAGGATGAATCAGTGAAGAAGGAGATGAATGAACTCATATCGATCTTCACGCTAATTTCATTCTCGTTCCAATTTAACAAAAAAATGAAAAATAAACTGAGAGAGAGCCATAGAATTTAGAGAAGCTGAGAGAGAGAGAAAACGGTGCTGCCAAAGCCAAAAAACATAGTAAAATATGAGAATAAATCCCCCAACAAAACCGACCCTTCTTCGTCCTCCTCTCCAAGCCTTACTATAAATGGGCTGAGCATGGGCCGAGCAGAGATGGCTTGGGTCGAGGAGGCGCAGGCTGTGCTGATGTGGGCCCAAGCTTGGTGCTGGTTTTGACGGTGAAGCTGGGCTTGGGCACATCTGGGTGTGATGATGGGCTTGTGGTGATGACGTTGGATGCAGGTCTAGTGTCGATGGTGGTCTTGGGCTACTGGGCTCAGTGTCGGTGTGGCTTGAACTGAAGATGATGGGCCTGAGACGTTGGGCTGGTGCGAAGGTGGGTCAATGCGGTTATGGGTCAAGCTTGACTTATGCGATATAGTCCCAATCTCCAATTGACTTGATTTAATTGCCTACACCTCCAATTTGTCTTGTTTGCACTATGATTTGGCTATTTTCGAGATTTAAATCTTCGAATCTATAAACATTAAAGTTGTCATAGTGAGTATAAAACTATAATTAATCAGGTGCAACATTATTAAAATAACAAATAAAATATGTGTAAATATGAAACGCATCAACATGTTATTATTGTTTCAAGCTTAAATTATGAGTTTTAACTTTCTATTAACATTATCATCTTTTTTTTTTTTTTTTTTTTGAATTTAGTTTTTGTTGTTTAAGTCAGTATATTTTCATTTGTGATGCATTGGCAATATTTACATTTCAAGTAATTATAATTCACGTATTATCATTTTGCCTTCATTCTTCAACCGCTTAAATTTAAAACACGGATGACCTTATAGCTTAGAAAATTATTTGTAGTAACCGCTTTGAGATGCCCAAGCTCTTTAGTCTTTCCTTTCACAAATATCACACTACTCCTCCCATTTAGAATAGCTCCCATTGCGGCATTTTGTTCTTCCATTATGAAGTACTGGAAAACATTACGCAATTTTTTCATAGTTTCACGTGTAATAGAGAAAATATGTTTTGCTTGTTTTGGGATTGATTTGTGTTGAAGGTCTTCCACAATTATGAGTTTGATAGTGATAATTATGTGCTACTTCTATATAAATTAAAAAAAAAGCTAGAAATTAAAGAGTTTCCGTTATAAGTTTGAGTAAATGTATTGTTTAGCATTTGATTCACTTATTTCTTTTTTACAGTTTTGAATTCAATGAATTTTTATCTACCATTTTGTTTTAGCTTTTTTGTTTATTGAGTGTACATATAAATACACACGCATTATATAGTATATCGCGGGAAAAACTTGTTTATCTATTTTGAATCTTTGGAGTGTTAAAAATTCTATAATTATTATGCAAATTAGTTATTTCAAATTGAATAACAATAATTTTCCTTTGTCATTTTTCCCCAGCATACTCCCCCAAAATGCAGGATTAGTATTGAAGAAGTGAGGAACTTTTATTTCTTTTGTACAACATTATTTTTTAAAAATTTTCATTCCTTTTTTTAACTATTTTATTTTTAATATTTTTCTTTTGACCTTTTAGATATACTGTTATATAATTTAAAATTTAATTAATGCATCAATTTTTTTTGCTTGATTTTTCTTTGCCTTGATTTAACATCTTCAATGCAAGATTGTAACTCAAAGTCTCTCTAGAATTGTAAGGATTAGGATGTGGATAATTTTGGAGGAAAATGGCACTTGGGAATAATAATATTAGATAGATTTAATCAAGCTTAATGAGAGAAATGGGACTCACAATGACTTGGGAGTGAGCTTAAAATTCCAAATGGCATGTACTTAACCTCAACCAATCACCTCTTAAAAGGGTTGATTCTTTGGTGAATCCAACGTTAGTCTTCAATTTTAACGTGATCCTACACATGATCCAGTTATGGAGACTTTTAAAAATATTTATGTGGATTTTTTGGGTTTAATATTTCAATAGAAATGTAAAGGAATACGGATCCAACTCAACTGGCAGTCCAAGTGACGGAGCTAAGCTCACATACACCTTACCTTGTACATTTAAAAACTGGGAACTGGGGTGGAGACAAACTCAAAAGCTCAGCAATCCACTTATAAGCTGGAATCAATCAGGTTTTTAAGCGTGGGACCCTTGACTTGTAGTAACTCGAATGAGTTAGAGCTTGACAAGATTTAGGTGGAGCAAATCGTATTTGGGTCACTAGATGACGACCAATGCAATCAAAGTCAAGCCTTGGTCGTCAAAGCCCTTAAAGGATGACTCAAACTTAAATTCACCTAACTTATCAAGCAGTGATACCGATGTTAAGAACAATGCAATCAAGGTCAAGCCTTGGCCGTCAAAGCCTTAAACAACCTCCTCAAATCTCAACTTGTCAATTGTTGGGAATGGATTAAAATAGAGAATTGAGACATGAAACCCGAAATTTGTATTGCCTTAAAGAAAAGCAAGTACGAGCTACACTACGCTACGATAGACTATGCTAAGTTACGCTACTCCTATGTAAAGAGCACAAGTGTGTTGTAAAGAAAACTTGAAGACGTTTTGTATGGTGGTGCTGGGCCCTTTACAATGATAACAGTGTCTCTTATTTATAGAAAAACGAAATAATTGCTGCATCCTACAATTCTGGCATATTTACTCCATGTCTGCCTTAATCATGCCCTGAAAACGTGTGCTCGAGCCTCTTTCTAGAAGGCCCATGTCCGTCTATTTTGCCGGAGACCTTTCTAAATGCTTAACGTTTGTCTGGATATACTTAAGGCCCACGCTTCTTGATATACACTTCAAATAACTGCCTCAAGCTTCAGAACTGCCTTTATTGCAACCTTCTGGGAAGTCGCTCTAGTTCGAGCCTTCTTTCCCCCATCAATCAGCTTAAGAGGTTGCTACCCCATAGAGGATTTAACTCTCTGGGCAACTGGGCTCGAAAGGTTGTTATTTTAATATTAAAGGGTAGACATCCCTCGAGAATGTCTTAAAACGACATCGTCCCAACTTCCTCGAGTTGGGGATGTAAACAGTCCAATTGGAGCGAACATCTACTGGAGAGGCCCTCAGTACAATAAATTCAGATGCACCTCTCTTTTAAAGGACACGGTGCGTCAAATAAGAGTCTGAGATAATCCACTTGTTCTGATATTATATTAAATTTCATTAGGCCTTGAGGCCTGATCTATGGAATTGACATACATGAGATCCACAAATATTTCATTCTAAAACCATTTTATACTAAGTGCAAGTGACTCAATAAACTTATATGTTGATCTTTTCTTTCCCACAAATCATATATGGATTCACATTTGATTTATATGTAGAGTTTTTAACTTAATCTCTACACATCTCAAATAATATCTTTCTTCTTTATATATTGAGCATAATATTTTCTTTATTCGATTCTAATACAACGTACAAAAACAACTATAGCATTGGTCTTGGTTTATTTATTTCTCTCAGAACATGCAAAATACTCGAACTTTAACAGCCACAAAGGTGTACGAAAAGACAAGGAAAGAGCCACCGAACGTCCTCCTCCCAATTTCTTAAACGGCCAAGATCTTCTACCCATCCCTCAGCCGCATAAAATATCCTTTATAATTCATCACCAAAATACAAAATCAATAAATAAAAAAAAGAAGCAAAGTCAAGTGTCTCTCAGTATATATTTTGTAAAGAAAAATGCTGCATATATTTAAAAATATATCTAATCTACATCTATTTATATTTATGTATATTTATATTTATATATTAATTAAAATTTCTCCTTCCGAGACTCCAGTTTCATATCCTTGAATTTATAGACTATATCTATATCTATGTATCTATATTAATATTTATAAATAAAGGATTTAATTTCTGAAAAAAATTAAGTTTCTTTTCTTATTTAAATATAATGAGTCATTTAGATAATATAATTTATTAATTATGACGTTGCATCGCGAGTGAACTTTAGGAGAATATACAATATATAATATATAACATAAAATTATTAAAAATCAATATGATTTACAAACATAATATATTATATATATATGTTACATGTGTGTTTGTTTCTTAATCCACAAATTTTATAAAATAATTTTTTAGTACAAAAAATTATACCCATTCAATAAAATAGTTCAAAATGAATATAAAGGATTATAAAATAAGTCACTTATCCAATTTTTTTTATTAAAAGTGCCATAACATTACAGTTTCTTTTATAGGATAAAGTATATAACGAGGTGATATTGGAGTTATCAACAAACAATAACAAATTTTACACCATTTTATTATTAACATCTAAACTATTTTATCAAATATATATAATTTTTTAACTAAAAATTATTTTAGAAAATTCATTAAAAAAAATTAATATATAATATCGAACTTAAACGTAGGAATATCTAATTTACCTTTTATAAAATCAGCCAAAGACCTCGTCTCTGATTCTTCTCTCTCTCTGCGAGACAACCATGGCTTCCTCCGCATACCTCCGGTGTTCATCTATTTGCTCTCTTCCCGGCAATAACCGCAGTACGCCAGTAAATCGGACCTTCTTCATTTCATTTCGATCATTTCCCTCCAATCTTAATCGCGCTCATCGTCTCTCGATTCGATCTTCTTCTGCTTCAGGTACCTTCTTCCTTTCTCTCTCTAGATTTTGCATTTCTTTGAATCCGAAGTTAAGCGTGTTTGAGCGAGAGTAGTACCAGAATTGATGACCTCCTCAGAAGTCCTCACTCCTCATGTTGGGGGTACTTGGAAACAGCCACCCTGAAGGGGGAAGGCTGCGTACATTGATGTGATTTTAAAGTGTGTTTTAAAACCGTGTACTCGCAAGCGTACAAGATTGTCGTAGATGAATCGGGTATATGGGTCGTATCCGCAGGGAATCGGAGTTAAGTTGGATTTTGTTATTAACGAGTGGTTAAAATCGAGTTTTGAGTTGGTTTAAATGATTTGTTAACTAAAATAACAAAAATGACAATAAACTAAAAGTGTCAATTCAATTGAGGTTAGTTTAGGGAGTGAATTTAGGGTAGTTTAACACGTATCCCGTCGTTATATTCTACTATGACAATGGTTTAGGAAGCTTAGGCTACAAGCACTAAGCCCGGGTTAGTATTTAAATTAGGGCTTAGGGTAATGAACTAGTCTAAAGGCATAACCTATCATTTCACCCCTACATGTAGCATAGGTTATCTCATTAGCGCTACTTAATTCCTTTGTCACTCCTACCAAATATTAATTGTATAAAGATTGTGTTTAGGGTTGGGTACAACCTCAACCCTAACCACGCGTGAAAACCAATTATGTTATGGTCTAGGCTACAAGCTCGTAGACTAACGTTAATAATTTGGAAATCTTAACATGGCTACAAGCTCACACAAAGAAAACCAAACAACGATCATAAATTCCCCACAGAGGTGCGTATATACCATAACAAAACCATTGTTTACAATAAAACATAAATCTGGGATACGTACGGCTACCCGTCCTTCATCCCTAAACTAAAAGTCTACTCCTCCGTAGGAGTTCTAAACATCATGAAATCCAAGAAAGAAAACAATACTAATAAAACTAAGGATTTGAAGACTCCCCCAATTGATGTTGACGTTGATCCTTGCTTTGATTTCCTTAGTACTCCGACCACCTGCGCTTCGGCGTTTGAAAACCCTTTGGATCTCGTAGCGGCTTTGGGAAGGAGAGGATGAGAGGAGGCGTGGCAAAAGATCCCTAAAAACAATTAGGTTTTGGCTATTTAAAAGCCCCGATGTGGCCGGCGCGGCGTGTGCGGCGTTCGGCCCTCTTTTCCTCCCATCAAAATATATATATATATATATATATATATAATATAATGCAATATATAAATATAATATAGTATATACTATTATATAATAATAATATAATATATAATATTATAAAATATATATATTAACTATCCACGAAGCCTATTTTGGTTACCGAATTATAACCCGATTGGTTATTCTTTTCTACATGTGGTCGGGTTTCTCAAAGTAGTCTTCAATTATGTCTCGATTACGTTTGATTCTGCCACTTTTCAACATTTGTTTGCTCTGTTTCACTCTAAGCTAAAATGTACCTAGATTACAACAAAACACACATGTAAAAGCAGAATATATTGCGGGAATGAAGAGTAAAATATGTAAATATAAGGCACATCATACATCCACCCCAGACCCTACTTAGGCGGGAGCCGTTGGGGCATTGGGAATGTTGCTTTTGAATCCTCACAAGATCTCTGTTAATTGCTAGTTGATCTGTACGTATTTTATGTTTTGAGGTAAATTATTAGTTGTAAGCTGATTTTTTGGTGTTAAGTTGAAACTTTAATCTCAAGGAACAACTATTCCAAAAACTTAAGTTTATGGTTGAAAACGCAAGATTGATTTTAAGGAAATTATCACTTAGGTTGATACGAATTCCATGTCACTTGCCACGTCAGCACTCGAGCTCCACGTCAGCTAAGTCATGCCACATGAGCTAATAACTTCTTAATCTTAGTAATTAGGCCTTTATTAGTGAGTATAAATAATGTAATTAGAAGTTAGTTGGGGTATCTTTGAGACATTGTGTGAATTCTCTCTCTCTTCCCCCATCTTCTTCTATATCTCCCGCCTTTCCTTTATCAACCTTGTACTATACTACTCCATAGCATACTTGTATGAATCGAGTATTATACATACAAAGTTATACTACAATTGCTCTTGCTGGTGGTTGATTGTGCTTTGAATAGCAATACTTGTATATATCAAGTATTTATACATACAAAGTTATACTACAATTGCTCTTGCTGGTGGTTGATGTGTGAGTTGGTTGTTTGGGTTTTGTGTTGTCTTGAATTGCTATCATTGGTATCAGAGCCTTCCCTTTCTCGTCCTCTGAGTGAAGCTCGGATTAGCAATGGCTGAAGGCACTCGGTCCCAAACTTCGATTTTTGAGGGAGAAGAGTCGATCAATCGCCGGGGTACCGCTATCGATGAAAGGCTAGATCAGAACAGCAGGGCACTTAAGGAAGTGCAACATCTGGTCAGTGGCCTATCTGTTCAAATTGCTGCCATGACCTGTCACAATCACTCCAACCGATCACCATCTCCGGCGAGCTCAAGTGATCCCCAAGATCTAAATCGCATGGCTGACCGGCTACGCCGATTTCCATCACCGGCTGCCGCTCCTGAAATGAATAGAGGTAATTATCATTTTCCCACTTGAGTTTCAAAAATTGAATTTCCGAGATTCAATGGGCATAATTTGGTGGGTTGGTTACGTAAATGTGAATGTTACCGTTGTTTGGATGGAACATCGGAAGAGGGTAAAGTTATGCTAGTCGGGGTAGCCTTAGACGGTGAGGCCGAAGGTTGGCATGATGCTTACGAGGAATCATGGCCTCAATTTTAGGTGATTCCTTGGGATATATATGCCACTGATAT
The DNA here is from genome assembly GCA_018398585.1 of Simmondsia chinensis. Taxonomy (NCBI): domain Eukaryota; kingdom Viridiplantae; phylum Streptophyta; class Magnoliopsida; order Caryophyllales; family Simmondsiaceae; genus Simmondsia; species Simmondsia chinensis. Next base: position 29,995,570 of record JAGTTD010000002.1, on the reverse strand, counting down.
CCGTGCCAATTTGCTGATGACGCGGATGATTGGCTATCCGAGCTCACTAAGCTCAAGCAAACTGGGTATTTATGTGACTATTTGGTGCAATTCGAATCACTAGTTAGTCGTTGTGGCTTGTGTGAACGGCAGAAAATTAGTGTATTCATGGGTGGTATTTGTGAGGAGCTATCGGGATGGCTTAAATTGTTTAAGCCACGAACATTACGGGAAGCTATTGTGTTAGCCCATCTTCAAGAGAAGAATTGTTCATATCTTGAGCGGATTATGGGTCGAAACCCCAAAAATTAGGCCCCATGCTCCCCTTACCCAATAATGCTAGTAGAGATGGTTCTAGTAGCTCCAAAAATGGCCTCCGGCCCTTCTCCATCCTCAACAACCCACACACCCACCACCCCAACCCCTCGCTACCGTACCTCCCCACCCTCGGGGCCCCTTACATAACCCCAGCCACTTAACCTCAGCTGAGGTTAAAGAACATCGAGTAAAGAATTTGTGTTTTCACTGTCACGAGCATTTTTCACTAGGTCATGGATGTGCTTCTGGTAAACAAGTTCAGTTGCTCTTACCCGAGGTTGATGATGACTTTGAGGCTGACACCGACCGACTTCTTGATCCGGATCCTGACCCGCTCAATTCGTTACACGCTCTCGAGGGTGTGACTCCTTGTCATACTATGCACTTTTGCGGTCATTGTGGCAAGCGTACTATCCACATCCTTATTGACAGTGGTAGAACCCACAATTTCCTCGATGATGTCTTGGCTATTCGCTGGGGTGTTTGATTTCCGCCACTGCCCTCCGGTCACTGTTGCCAATGGTAACCGTCTATCATGCCGCGGCTTGTGTCGCAATTTCTTGTGGACTATGTCTGGTATTGATTTCAGTTCTGCCATGTTACTTATTCCGCTGTCGGGGTGTGACATGGTACTCAGCATTTAGTGGCTTGGGCAAGGTTCAGTGGGACTTCTGAGATTTGATCATGGAGTTCACTTTCCGGGTTTGTCATTGTGTACTTCGGGGTATTTGTGGTACTGATATTCGCTCGGTTCCACAAATAGTCTCACGGCTGCACTATCCCACCTGGCCTGTTGCTTCACTATACGCGGGTATCCCACCGCGGGCTTCACTCTTCAATATACAAATCGATTCCTCTGATTGTGAACCAACCGATGGCAGTGACGTGCAAGATTTACTATGGGAATTTGAGGATGTTTTCTCTGAGTCTCCTTGGTTATCCCCTTTTTGACTCGGTTTTGATCATCGAGTTCCCTTGAAGGAGGGTAGCAACCCCGTTAATCTTCACCCATATTGCTACTTTCACTTTCAAAAGGACGTGATTGGGAAACTTATCGCGGAAATGTTGAATGTCGGTGTGATCCAAAATAGCTCATCTCTGTTTGCTTCTTTGGTAGTATTGGGCAAGAAAAAAGACGGTTCTTGGCGCCTATGTGTGGATTACCGGGATCTTAACAAGATGACCGTTAAAAACAAATTGCCAATCCCTATCATCGAGGAATTGTTGGATGAACTGGGTGGAACTTCTTTCTCCCCAAAATTGATCCCAACTCTGAGTATTGGCAAATTTGGATGTCGGTAGCTGACGTTCCTAAAACAACTTTTTGTACTTAATCGGGCCATTACGAGTTTACAGTTATGCCCTTCGGCCTTTCCAATGCGTCCTTGACATTCCAAAGTGTGATGAATGATATATCCCGACCACTACTTCGCAAATATTCTTGGTTTTCTTCGATGATGTTCTCGTGTATAGACCCTTGCTGAACATTTCCTCCATGTAATCGTGTGTTGCCTGTGTTGCGCATCAACTACTTCACGGCTAATTGTTTGAAGTCTTTTTTGTAGCCTGTCGCGTCGAGTACCTTGGTCATTTTGTGTTCGGTGATGGCATTTCTGTCGACCCCCACAAGCTCCGAGCTGACTCCAAGTGGCCATGCCAACCACCTTCAAACAATTACGCGGTTTTTTTTGGGTTATTCGACTACTATTGTCGCTTTGTAGCTCACTACGGGGAAATTGCTCACCCCCTCGCCTCTGTCTTATGGAAGGACTTGTTCTGTTGGAATTCCAATGCCGAACTTGCTTTTACTTGGTTGAAATTTGCCCTTACCTCCTCGCTAATGCTTGCTCTTCCTGATTTTTTGCAGCCCTTCGTGGTTGAGACAGACGCTTCCGAGACAGGTATTGGTGTAGTGCTCATGCAAGCCGGGCGAGCGCTTGCCTATATTAGTTGAGCTTTGTCAGTTAAGCATTAGTCTATGTCCGTATATGAGCGTGAGCTCCTACCCGTGGTCTTCGCCATTAATAAATGGCAACAAATATCTCAAGGGCAGCCATTTCCTCATTCTCACGGACAAACAGAGCCTGAAATATTTGCTAGAGCAAACGTTGTCGACTACATTTTAGAATTTCTAGTTGTCATGACTCATCAGGTTCGATTGCGACATTATTTACAAGGAGTTGGAAAATCGATCTGCCGATGCTCTATCTCGCATCTCCGGAAATGAAATTCTCTGTATGGCTATTTCGTCCATTTCATTCTATTTTTATGACCGTTTACATCGTTCTTGGGAGATGAACTCCTGTTCTCGGCTGCATTATTGAGGACAAGCCCCAAGACCCGCTGTCCGACCCACGCTGCACCTGGCATTGGGATCAGCTCTGTCATGGTGGACCCCCAGTCGTGGGGACTGACCTAGATGTCAGTCAGGCCTTGCTTATGTGGCTTCTCGACTCCGCTTAAGGTGGGTCACTCGGGTATTGTGGGCACTGTTGGACGTATCCAGACTTTATTATATTGAAAGGATCTCCGCAATGACGTTTGTGAGTATGTTCGCCATTGTTCGGTGTGCCAACAGAACAAATATGAGACTGTAGCTTCTTCCGGGCTCCTTCAGCCTCTTCCGATTCATCGACCATTTGGAGCCGCATCTCCTTAGATTTCATGTAGGGTTTGCCACTCTCCCGTGGCTATACTGTCATTTTAGTCATGGTGGATCGACTCAATAAGTACCACCACTTCATTACGACCCGACACCCTTATTTGGCTGCCGATATCACTAAGTTATTCCTCGATCACATCTACCGCTTGCATGGGTTACCCAACAGCATTGTCAGCGACTGCGATCTGATTTTTACAAGTACCTTGTGGCTTAAGCTCTTTGCTTGTTTGGGCGCTCAGCTCCATCTTTCTTCTTCATACCATCCGCAATCCGACGGGCAAACTGAGGTCCTGAATCGCTGTTTGGAGACCTATCTCCGATGTATGGCCAGGAAATGCCCTCAGGATTGGAGTCGCTGGTTACCACTTGCCGAGTGCTGGTACTACTCCACCTTTCATTCTGCCGCTTATGCTACGCCTTTCAAGATTTTCTATGGGTGGCCGCCTCTAGTTCATCTTCCATATTTACCGGGTGAATTCGCCATTGACACTGTTGACCATAGTTTGACCGTCCGTCAAGACACCATAGCTCGCCTCAAACACCATCTCATGCCCGCTCAGAACCGCATGATTTGATTGTGGATCAACATCGTTCCAAACGGGAATTTTAGATTGGAGACTATGTGTGGCTCAAACTTCAATCCTACCGTCACCACAGTGTGGAGGCTCATCACTACCATGTGTTCTCACTGAGATATTACGGTCCCTTCCGCATCGTGGATTGGGTCAAACCCGTTGCTTATAGACTTGATCTCCCCACCCAAGCATTCATTCAGCAAACCGTACATGTCTCGCTCCTCAAAAGATGTCCATTGGTTCTTGCCACATCGATTCTGCTTCTCGCTGTTTGGCTACTGCAGTCACTGGTTCCTTTCCCTTTGGCCATACTTGATCACCGTCTGGTCAAATGCCGACGCATCGCTACGACTTAGGTTTTGGTGCATTGGTTCGGGCAAGCGGCCGAGGATGCCACTTGGGAGTTCCTTCATGACCTTCCAGCTTCGTTTCCCGACGTTCAATCCTTGGGGACAAGGGTCATCTCATCCCGGGGGATTTGATGGGAATTGCATGTCATGTGCCACGTCATCTCTGCTGGCCACGTCAACGCTCAAGCTCCACATCGGCTGCATCATACCACATCAGCTAATAACAATATAATCTTAGTAATTAGGCCTTAATTAGTTAGTATTAATAATGTAATTAGAAGTTAGTTGGGTTATCTTTGTGCATTGTGTGAATTCTCTCTGTCCCCCACAATCTTCTTCTAGTTCTCCCCCTATCTTCTTCTATATCTCTCCCCTTTCCTTTATCAATCTTATACTATACTCCTCCATAGCAATACTTGTATAAATTGAGGATTATACATACAAAGACATACTCCAATTGCTCTTATTGGTGGTGATTGTGCTTTGATTGAGTTCTGGTGTGTGAAATGGTTGTTTGGGTTTTGTGTTGTGTTGAATTGCTATCATAGGTATCCGAAGGTTTGACCATTTATCACCTAGGTACCCTGACTTTTCGATATATGAAAAATAGTGCCTTGAATTTCAAAAATTTAATCACTTGGTACTTTGAAGTTTTAAAATTTATCAATCAGGTATCTTTCTACTCAAATTTGATAGATAGTAGTTGAGAAAAGCTAGAGTGGACCATGATTCCTACATAGATGAGTGTTTCATTAGAATTTGATTTTTTTACCAAAAATCTATTGACATGACACATGACTTTGACAATATATGGGTAGATTACATCAAAATTCAGTAAACTTTTCGTTGTAATTCGTTGAATTTTACCAAAAACATTGAAATGACTTTTATATATTAGCATAATCATGTACTAAATCGGCATTTTTTATATGAAATTGGTCAGATTCGTATGGAAATTCATTAAATTTTGACACAGGGTACCTAGGTGATAAAAAATTTAAGCCTCAGAGCACTTTATTGTATATAAATGCTCAAAACTTAAGGTCCCTATGTTATAATTTCCCTTGATTTGATATTCTAACATGCTCCTCACGCAAATGTTCATTTGGCTTGAAAAATGGATATTACACAGAGTGAGCTCATATCTTGGGTTAAATTATGTTAATGTCGAAAGTGAGCGCTAGAGTGTTGCTTTAGGATAAAAAGGTCTGGAGTTCGATTCCTCCCCCCCCCCCCCCAATCTCTTCTTGAGGATTCCTTGACTTAACTCGTTACTGTGATGTATGGATTGCTACATGGGCCGAGCTAGGTAATCGGGTTCCTCATTAGCAAAAAAAAAAAAAAAAAAGATGAGGACTATTGAGATTCGAACTTGTGTGATCTCTTGGTCAACAAAGCTCTAATACCTTGTCAAGGAAAAACAACTGTTCCAAAACTTAAATTGATGGATGAAGGCTCAGAATTGGTGCTATACTCTTAGTATTCGATATTGGGTGTGTATTTTGGTCATTTTGTTAGCAATCCCATCGAGTTAGGAGTTTGATTTTTGAGTAATTTATTGGTTATAGTATTTGAATACACAGTTTAGGTGTGGTGCCGCAGAACCAGGGTTTTGAGCCTTAGGTGTAGTTTGATAGAGGAGAAAATGATTCTAAAAAGTTGTTCTTACTGTTTCACTTGTTTGGCACATAGTGAAAATATGTTTCCCCCAATTGGGAGAACGTGAGTTGATACATTCAATGTGAGCCGAATTAGGCTTAATGTCGATTTTCTCTGCAAAATTTCAATTTTTTGGTTTGGCTTTGACGGCAACAACTGAAGCCGGCGGTTCTATAGATTTAGACTCAAAACATGAACGGACAAAAGACCGATAAATGTCTAAAATTTCGGACTAAAAATTAGACTAAATACTACGAGTTTGGTCTGGCCATGTTATAAATTAGCCGATCAAGTCCTGATTCTAGTCTGCATGGTATAAATAGTAAGATTCTCATTATGCCATGAATTTGCCGCTATGCATGAAAGATAAATTACTCTTGACCAAAAACAAAAAGATAAGTTATTAGTGTTCCTAGCTAGTGTAACTAACTGTACCGACAAACGTTGAAGTAGGAGCAAAAACTCAAGAATGTCTTTTAATTTTTGGATGTGCCTGTATCTTATGCAGCCACACCTGGCGGGTCAGGTCTTGGCGAGTTGGCAAGATTGGCGGGATGGGAGAGAGACCCAGAAAGGGGTGAATGGGCATTAGTAATTTAACTTCAAGTAGGAAAGCTTAATTTAGATTGGTAGAATTTTATTATTTATCTTTTATTTATCTCTTTTAATTTTTAGTCTTTTATTCTAGGTAAACTAGCTCCTCCATTTAAAGAACGGGAAGACTAGGGTTTTTTAGCATTCAATTTTTTTTTTTTTATAGATTTTATTCCTCTGTCTGCTTTTTCTTATTCTCGGATTGGAAGAATCAAGAATAGACTTGTTTTTCCCTTTATTCTTAATTATTTTAGCAATAAGAATTTAAAGGAAAGCTGTTGGACCTTCCGTTCCCCTAAATTTCCTTGTCTGTGCTACATACATCAGTTGGTATCAGACCTCATAATGTTTTCTGAGATGATCCGTGGGTGATAGAGGTATGCCGTCGTTGGTGACGTTTATGAGCAAGATCTACAGTGTCAGTTCGAGAGGAGATTTGAGGAGATGGAGGAGAAATTCTGGCGAATCGAGCTGTGTTTGGTGCAATTGGGTGCAAATCCGTACCAAACGACTATGGCTCAGCCTTAACAACCATCGAAGGTGGGAGGAGAGGGTGAAACCAAGGAGGGCCACCTATATGCCTAAGGAAGCAGAAGGAGATGATTGGCTTTGAGATAACATCTTCATGACGACATGTATGATTGGCGGAAGGGTATTGTCGCTTAGTCATTGATTCCGGAAGTTGTGAGCATGCCATCTTCGAGGAAGCAGTCCATAAGCTAGGGTAAAAGATGGGGGAGCATTCGAACCCTTACAAGTTGTCATGGCTCGAAAAAGGAAACTAGGTGACTGTATCAAAATGTTGTCTGATTAACTTTTCAATTGGGGCAAGGTACTGGGATGGGGTATTCAGGTGGTTACTATGGATGCGTGCCACTTGTTGCTTGGATGACTGTGGCAATTCGATAGAGGTGCTACCCATGATGGGAGGTGGAAAACCTGCAACTTTGTTTTTGAGGGCACGGAGTTAGTCTTGTTGCCTAAGAAGGACGAAGCGCCACGTTCGGTGATAACCGGAAACTGGAATCCCCAAACTAGAGCCATGCTTGCCAAGGAAGTTGGCGAGAACAAGATGGGCAAGAAGTGCCAGGAGGAATAGGGTGAAGTATTGGAAGAGGTGGAGGATTTGTCAAAGGAAGTCTGCCCAGAAAGGATGCCGAGTTCTTTGCTGCCATCAAGAGGCATTCTGAACTGGGTTAATCGGGTGCCAGGGGTTGCCTTACTGTCAGGGCCATATTACCAAATTAGCCTTGTGGAGCGTGTGGATCTTAGGTGCCAAGTTTGGAAGCTACTCACCAGGGTTTCCATTCGAGAGAGCCTGAACAGCGGACAGCTATCTTGACGCTAACAAAGGATGAGACTTGGTGGATATGCCTTGATAGCAGGACTCTTAGTAAGATCACGGTACGGCATCGATTCGTCATTCTGAGATTGGATAACTTTCTATGCCAATTGTAGAATTCGATGGTCTCTAGCAAGTTGGGTGTGAAGAACGAATATTTCGGTTTGAAGAACGAATACCACCAGAGTCGCATTGCACTAGAAGGTGAGTGGAAGACTTACTTCGAAACCCGAGAAGGGTTATATGAGGGGTACAAGCATGGCATACCCGCCAACATTTTATTGGATAGGGATGTACATTTTGTGCGCCATTCGTAGAAGTCGTTGTGGAAGATGGGCAGCAATTGAGACATTGGCGAGAGTGATGCAACTTGTGACTTGGCGAGAATGATCAAATTGAATCACTGGCAAATTCGAGGGCGAATTCTTTTCAAGCCAGGGAGGTTGATGTAGCCTGAGTCTTGGCGAGTCGGGTCAACAGTCCATGCCTTGGCGAGCTTGGTGAGATGGAGGACCGGCGTGTGGGGACATAGCTTGGCAAGATGGAGGACAGGGGTGCGGGAACTTGATTTGGATGATACGTTGACGAATTCGAGGGTGAATTCTCTCCAAGCTGGGAGGATGATACAGTTGCGGCTTTGACACGTTTTCAGGTCACTTGACGGGTCGGATCTTGGTGAGTTGGCGAGATTGGCGGGATGTGAGAGAGGGCATTAGGAATTTAACTTCAAGTAGGAAGGCTTAATTTAGATTAGTAGAATTTTATTATTTATCTTTTATTTATCTCTTCTAATTTTTGGTCTTTTATTCTAGGTAAATTAGCTCCTCTATTTAAAGAAGAGGATGACTAGGGTTTTTTTGGCATTCAATTTTTTCATAGATTTTATTCCTTTATTTGCTCTTTCTTATTCTCGGGTTGTTAGAAGAAGAATAGACTTATTTCCCCCTTTGTTCTTAATTGTTTTAGCAATAAGACTTTATAGGAAGGTTGTTGAACTTTTTGTTCCCCTAAATTTCCTTATTTGAATCGGTATCCATGTCAATGTGCTTGATTTCAACATTATACCTAGAGTGAGTAGTGATGTACCTTAGCTTCTCTTAACTGTACTGTGCCTCTTGAAGTTTCAGCGCCGCCATCTGGGGGCCTTGCACCGGTGATTTTGCTGACAGAAAATGCTTTGAAGCACTTAAACAAGATAAGGTCTGAGAAAAACGAGGATCTGTGCTTGAGAATTGGTGTCAAACAGGGTGGATGCTCTGGGATGTCTTACACAATGGAGTTTGAGAACAGAGAAAATACCAGACCAGACGACTCTCTCATCGAGTACAATGGCTTTGTCATTGGTAAGTCATTTTTTTGTTAGTTTCCTTCATATTCAACGTTTCTTTCTCATTCTACCTGTCTCTTGCTCTCAAAAAGCAGTAAAGAGATAAAAGTACCCACATTCTCCTATCCGTAGTAATGGTGATAAACATGTCTGTCTGGTTGACTGTTCAGTCAGAATATCTTTCACTCCTTACACCACTTGTGAGAACTTCGGATCACTTTTGGTTTGTGAAATGTCATTAGATCTTTATTTGTGTTTTTTCAAGTGTTTATCTTATGAAATATACCTAAGAGGGTACCAACACGCGAGCACCAGATCCCATTAGAACTCCGAAGTTAAGCGTGCTTGAGCAAGAGTAGTACCAAGATGGGTGACCTTCTTGGAAGTCCTCGTGTTGCACCCCTCAGGTTAGGGGTTCTGGGAACCCTGAAGGGGTAAGGCTGCGTACATCGACCCCCCTAAGACCCTACTTAGGCGAGAGTCCTTGAGGCATTGGAAATGTTGCTTTCTTTTTTTTTTTTTTTTTTTTTTTTTAATCTTATGAAATATGAGAAACTAGAAAATTGTAGCACCCTGAAGGGGGAAGGCTGCGTACATTCACTCCCCTAAGACCCTGCTTAGGCGGGAGCCCTTGGGGCATTGAGAATGTTCCTTTTTTTTATCTTATGAAGTATGAGAAACTAGAAAATTTTGGGAAGTTTGGAGAACCCCGGAAAACAACTTCCTCATTTACAAAGGAAAAGTTACAAAATATGAAAATTTGTTTTCCAACCTTTTGTAGAAGGAGAGAGGCGCAAAACGATGCTAGGTCATAGCGTCCTTAGGCTTACATGTTTGCTTTTGTTGTTGCTACATTGTTGTTTGTATACTTGCATTTTTTTTCTTTTTTTTGATGATCTTATACTTGCATGTTTGGTATTGCTTTGTTTGACTTAGATTTTATAAATATTGTTCTGTTTTTTGTTGTTTAGGGGTGGGGGCCCTTTTGAAACTATCTCCCTTAAGGGTAGTACCCTATAGGGGTAAGGCTCTGTAGATCTCACCCTTCTTAGACCTTGCCTTAACAGGAGGCCTTTGAGGCACTGGATTTGTTGTTGTTGTAACCTTTTGTAGAAAGGGAAGAAATTTAACTGTGGAAATGTTTGAAAACAAAGAATTTTCAAATTTTCTTGGAAAATTTTCCTAAAAATTTGGTAAACTAGAAAAACTGTTTAGAAGCCCAGTTTTTCAGGAGAATAGTTGGAAAACAGTTTTCCAATTTTCCTTAATCTTTTGGAAATTTTGGAAAACAATTTGAAATTGTTTTCTAGAATTTTCCACTTCCATATTCCTTAAACGTTCCTTCGTATTCTCTCTTACTCTTAGCTTTCTTATATTTCTATTTTTTCTCACTCCACCCTTACCCTTTCTCTTTCTCTTTCTCTCATGTTCTCACGCCCTTGCCATCAGTTCTAACTTCTATCCACAACCCACCTTTCAAGGCCGAATACACATAAGAAGACCATGTGAGTTGTTTAATGACATTCATATTTGCGGAATGTAATAGAGCGTGCCTTTTGCATACTTAAGTCAAGTTCCCAATTTTTAAGCGAAAATTGCTTGGATGAACTTGTTTGTGCTTTATATTAAACCATCCACTAAGGTGACAAAAGATAATTTCAATAGTGTGTGAATAAACGATAAGACAAATACATTGTTCACTTTATATGGTAGAGAAAGAATGAACAAAAAGTTAAGGACAAGATGTCCTCAAAATACAACCAAGGAACAAGTAAAATAAAATAAAATGCAATTAATAACACAAATCCCTCCAGTCCCTTTGCAAATCAGCTAAGGCTATATCGCTGAAGCCCCTGAAGCTCTTGGTCTACAAAGCTCCCTAAAAGACCTCCTTTTCTCACAAGAAATTGAGTGGTGTATATTGATCTTTAAAAATCCCAACGTTTCTTTCTAACCGTATGCACCGCAGAATTTTGATCTTGGTGGAGGAGAATAGAGTTAAGACATCCTTCTTCTTCCCTAAACCATAGAATTTCATCAACAGAATACTATCAACCAATCTTGGAGCCACCCATGTTTGGTCAAAGAGCGAAAAAAATTTGCACCATAAATCCCACGCCACTATGCAATGCAAAAATAAATGATCATGTGTCCCGCCGTTTTGGAAGCGCATGACACTAATCTTCGGAGACAACGCCTTAAAGGTCTACACTTCTGTAGGCAATTATGAGTGTTTAGCTTGTTAAGAAGTAAATTCCATAAAAAAAACCTTGATCCTAACCTTAGCTTTCCAAACATAAGAGCACAAGGGGAACACTGGAAATCGTTTATTAATGTAAGATGATGAAAAAAATGGTTTAGAAGTAAAATTATTAGACCCATGCAGCACCCAACCCCTCTTATCAAGCAACGAAGACAAATGAACTTGATCCAAAATGTGACTTAATTGTGTGAATTCATGAAGTTTCCTTACAGTAAGGACCCTACGAAAGTGCATATTCTAAGAAACATAACCACCATGCGGAGTAGTGAAGGAAGAAACTGGGGCATTATGAACATAAGATAAACGATATAAAAGTGGAAATTGGTGGGAGAGAATAGTATTTCCAACCGATATATCCTCCCAAAAACGAACGCGGTTACCAGCTTGACCAAAAAGCGAATGAGAGGAACGAAAGAAGGGTAAATGTGAGAGATTAACTTCCAAGGCGAGCAACAACCCACCACATCTGCCAACCCTGCATCCCATCCATTCTCTTGGAAACCGTACTTGCTCCTTACCCCATGTGCCAGAGGGAGTCAGGTTCTCTAGGAAATCGCCAGAACCATTTACCCAAAAGGGATATGTTCTTCGATACTAAATTACCAATGCCCAACCCCCCATGGCTATGCGGTCTACAGATTCTATCCGAACTCACCAGGTGATCCCAACATTCCTCCTCCACCCCCGACCAAAGAAAGTCCCTCATAATCCGCTCAATAGGCTTTGCTACTGACACAGGAATCCTGAAGATGGATAAGTAATAGATGGGAACACTAGAAAGACATGATTGAACAAGAGTAACATGCCCCCCTAAAGAAAAGAAAAGAAAGCACGTCTCCAGCCATCCAATCTCTTTGCAATTTTCCTAATCACAGGCTCCCAAAAGCTAAAAGACCTAGGGTTACGACATAAAGGAACACCAAGGTAAGAAAGCAGCAAATGATGCCTAATTTGAATTGTTATAAATTCAATCTATTATGATATATTATTAGTTAAGATTGCTTTAGAATTAGAATTTGACTTTTAATAGTTTTGTTAGTTATCATATTAGGATTTTGTTATTATTAGTTTGAGAATTTCTTTTCGATAAGAGAAATTAAGCATCTCTATGCCTTTTCAAGGGGGTTTCTAAGCACCACTGAGCTTAGGAGGACGGTTGAACAACCTGGTGCCTAACCATCTAAGTATCCTTGTACTTATCTTTAAGCAGGCTAATTCTTAATAAATAAAAATAAACCGATTTTATTCAATTCTATGATAATAACTAACAAAGCTACTAAAAGTCAAATAGATATAATTTATAAGAATTCGAATTATTAGCAATTATCTTAGATTTAAATCTGGATTCTTTATCTTGATGTCCATATGTCAAAATTAACATGTTTCTCCGAGCCTTAATGTTAGAAATGCAATACTGGAGAAGTTATTATGATTGGCATAATCCCTTCCACTCTTAGCGTATTTGGTCTTTTGCAAGTTTCTTCAGATTCTCTCTTAACTCTCAGCTTTCTTCTCTTTCCCTTTTTTCTCACTCTACCCTTTCTCTTTCTCTCATGTTCTCACGCCTTTGCCGTCAATTCTAACCTTCTATCCACAACCCACCTTTCAGGGCCCAAGACACATAAGAAGACCATGTGAGTTGTTTAATGACACCCATCTTTGCGGAACATAATAGAGCGTGCCTTTTGCATACTTAAGTTCCCAATTTTTAAGCAAAAATCGCTTGGATGAACTTGTTTGCGCTTTGTATTAAACCATGCACTAAGGTGACAAAAGATAATTCCAATAGTGTGTGAATAAATGATAAAACCACTACATTATTCTCTTTATATGGTAGAGAAGGTGCGTTAATGAGAACGGTATCTTCATTGTATAAGACGGCATAAAGGTGAATATGTCTCAAAAAATGCAAAATTAGCATGTTTTATGCATAGGTTATATTTGTATTATACAACAATGAATTACTCCGTCTTTGTATCAAATTAAGCAATATGAGTAGGTGATTTGCATTTTAGAATTGTGTATCAAAGTGATACTCGTACTTGGACCCGGACCAGTGACATAATTGTTCGGACTGGGATCGAGTGATATTTTTCGATTTTCGGATTTATGGGTATTACTTATGTATCATCCTCAATTTTCATAAAATTGGAAAACTGGGGTTTGAACGCATTTTCCAGTTTCCTATATTGGAAAATGGAAAAGGAAAACTGAAAATGGAAAAAAGAAAGTTGTTTTCTGCTATGAAACAGCTTTATATGTGTTTTTCTTGGAAATCGAAAAGTGGGGTGTTTTGGACACATTCCCTAGGGAAACACTTTTGGAATATATATTTTTTATGTATGCAATATTACGGCCTTCTAGAATCATCTGTTCATATGAAACTTTCTCTGCTTCTAGAGATTTCAATATAGATAAGGGAACTGCTATGCAAAATGGAAAAGAATGGGCATACAAGGCATTCCCCGTCTAAGCTGTTATAATCATTGTACTACATCTGACTACAACATCAACAATAAACCCAATGTTTCAAAGGCTCCTGCCAATGCAGGATCTAAAGGGTGAGATGTACACAGTCTTATAGGGAATTTTTTTTTTTTTAATCGAAAAAAGAAATATCATTAAGAGAGAAAGAATATACAAAAAGTTAAGGACAAGATGTCCTCAAAACAACTAAAATAAAATAAAATGCAATTAATAACATAAATCCCTCCAATCCCTCTACAAATCAGCTAAGGCTATATCATTAAAACCCTCGAAGCTCTTGGTCCACAAAGCTCCCAAAAAGACCACCTTTTCTCACAAGAAATTGACTGGTGTATATTGATCTTTAAAAATCCCAGCATTCCTTTCTAACCATATACACTGCATAATTTTAATCTTGTTGGAGGAAAATAGAGTTAAGACATCCTTCCTCTTCCCTAAACCATAGAATTTCATTAGCAGAATACTGTCAACTGATCTTGGAGCCACCCATGTTTGGCCAAAGAGCAGAAAAAGCCTGCACCATAAATCCCACGCCATTGTACAATGCAAAAATAAATGATCGTGTGTCTCACCGTTTTGGAAGCGCATGACACAAATCTCCAGAGACAACGCCTTAAAGTTCTACGCTTCTGCAAGTGATCATGAGTGTTTCCCTTGTTAAGATGTAAATACCATAAAAAAACCTTGATCCTAAAGGGAACCTTAGGTTTCCAAACATAAGAGCACAAGGGGAACACTAGAAATCGTTTATTTAATGTAAGATGATGAAAAAATGGTTTAGAAGTAAAATGATTAGACCGATCCAACACCCAACCCCTCTTATTAGGCAACGAAGACAAATGAACTTGATCTAAAATGTGACTTAATTGTGTGACTTCATGAAGTTTCCTTATAGTAAGGTCTCTACAAAAGTGCATATTCCAAGAAACATAACCACCTTGCAGAGTAGTGAAGGAAGAAACTAGGGCATTATGAACATAAGATAAACGATACAAAAGTGGAAACTGGTGAGAGAGAATAGTATTCCCAACCCATATATCCTCCCAAAAACGAATGCGGTTACCAAACTCGACCAGAAAGTGAATGAGAGGAAGGAAAGAAGAGTAGATGTGAGAGATTCTACCCCCTATGGCTATGTTCTTGGACTCTAAATTACCAATGCCCAACCCCCTATGGCTATGCAATCTATAGATTCTACCCCAACTCACCAGGTGATCCTGGCAGCCCTCCTTCACCCCCGACCAAAGAAAATCCATCATAATCCGCTCAATACGCTTTGCTACTGCCACAGGGATCCTGAAGAAGGATAAGTAATATATTGGAACACTAGAAAGACATGATTAAACAAGAGTAACACGTCCCCTAAAGAAAACAAAGCACGTCTCCAGCCATCCTATCTCTTTGCAATTTTCCTAGTCACAGATTCCCAAAAGCTAAAAGACTTAGGGTTACCACCTAAAGGAACACCAAGGTAAGAAAGCGACAAATGATGCCTATTCAAGGAATCAAGATTTAGATCTAAGATATTTGTTGATAATTTGAATTGTTATAAATTCAATCTATTATGATATATTATTAGGTAGGATTGCTTTAGAATTAGAATTTGACTTTTAATACTTCTGTTAGTTGTTATCATAGTAGGATTTTGTTATTATCAGTTTGAGAATTTCTTTTCGATTATAGATTAAGCATCTCTATGCCTTTTCAAGGGGGTTTCTAGGCACCTCTGAGCTTAGGAGGACGGTTGAACAACCCAGCGTCTAACCATCTAAGTATCCTTATACTTATCTTTAAGCAGGCTAATTCTTAATAAATAAAAATAAACTGATTTTGTTTCAATTCTATGATAATAACTAACAAAGCTACTAAAAGTCAGATATAATTTAGAGGAATTCGAATTATTAGCAAATATCTTAGATCTAAATCTTGATTCTTTATCTTGATGTCCATTTGTCAAAATGAACATGTTTCTCCAAGCCTTAATGTTAGAAATGCAATACTAGAGAAGTTATCATGATTGTCATAATCCCTTCCACTGTTAGCATATTTGGTCTTTTGCAAGGTTATTTTACTAGGCACTAGTCACCGGATCCCATTAAAACAGCGAAGTTAAGCGTGTTTGGGTGAGAGTAGTACCAGGATGGGTGACCTCCTGGGAAGTCCTCGTGTTGCCCTCCCTATAAGGTTGGGGGTCCTCGGAAACAGCCTCTCGGTAGGGTTACACCCTGAAGGGGTAAGGCTACGTACATTGACCCCCCAAGACCCCGCTTAGGCGGGAGCCTTCAAGGCACTGGGTCTTCTGTTGTTGTTTGCAAGGTTATTTTACATAGGAGTTTTGATATTTATCCCTCATGACATGTCTTCTATGTTCTGAATTTGATTTTAGTTTTCAGTTTTGATTTGCTTTTAAGCAATATCAACGGTGCTGGAAGGTCTTTAAGGGTGTGTTTAGATAAGATATTTATGATTACTAGGTGTATAATAGATGAAGAAATTTTAAAATAAGGTGGTTTGCGACTGATGTCATTTTGAATCTTGTTTAGATTAATTTTTTGACATAAAATTTTCTTCACAACATTGAGTAAAGAAAATTTTGAATGGGAAATTATTACTAAGGTACCCTGAGGTTTCAACATTTATCACTTAGGTATCTTGACATTTCAATACATACAATGGGGTACCCTGAGGTTTGAATATTTTATCACCTAGGTATCCTATGTCGGATTTTGATGAATTTTTGTAAGAATCTGATCAATTTTATACCAAAAATGTTGATATAATACATGAGTATAGTAATATATATAAGCTAATGTCAATGTTTTCATTAAAATTCAACGAGTTGTGATAAAATATTCATCGAATTTTGATGTGGACGACCTAAAAATTACCACAATTACGTGTCATTTTAGCATTTTTAGGCAAAAATTATCAAATTCTAACGAAGATACTAACATATTGTTAAAATCGTCAATACCAATTCGATCCAAGAACCTGGAATTTGGAATAAGTTCAACAGTGGATCACAAAATCTTAGTAATCTTCTCTATCTAAAGCAACAAGCAATGAAACCAAAGATATATAAAGCACCTAAGCTATAAGACAAGCAAGCCCCTCCTGACCATACGAGTGCGTGGCGAGCCCATGCAAAAGGTTTGGTTAGTATATGCCAGATTATGCGCTCAAAAGATTTGAAAGTGACACTTGATGAGTTGTTTCCCACCGTTCAATTTTAGCATTTTCGAACAAAAATTTATCGAATTTTTGATAAAATGGCACTTTGTTGGTAAAATTTTAAAACTTTAGGGTATCTAAATAATAAAATATCTAAAACAAGGTACTTCATTGTATATATTGAAATGTCAGGGTACCTAAGTGATAAATGCTAAAATCTCAGAGTACCTAAGTAAGAATTTCTCAAATTGAATATAACCTTGGCCTATTAATGAACGAAACAAAGACAAAGGTTAGAGTGGGACCAAGTCAACTTAGGTACAACACAGGTCTATCCCTAGGAATAGGATATGGCTTGAAGGGTCGACTTAGGATAGCTGGAATGACACCATGAATGAGACCGTACTCGAATAGTATCAAGCCCAGTGGTTGGTTCATTGACACGAGTCGAAACTGCACTGGGTTGACCTATCAAGACTGCTTTGATGTTTGAGTCCGATTCTTGCCAACTCGGTTCAAACCCTTTGAGCTACTTTGTCTGCTGGATTTGCCTTGTGGATCTTGATCAATTGATGAAATATTATGAGGTCACGTGATGTGAGACAATATGGAAGTGTCCGCAGGGTGAAAGAATGCCTTGAGGTGGAAGTTCGAGGGGTCACTGTATGGGGTGTAATTACCTTGTCATTTTCCAATTCCGATCCTTATATTTAAGATGCAGAATTTAACTCATCAAAGATTAATTTCCCTCATTAATTACCCAAAACACACCCTTAAATTATCAGTGAACTTTCTGAGATAGAATGAACTATAATCCACATGTTCCAAAAGATGGAATAAATATTGTGCCCCCTGTTCTAAAACAAATGCGATGGTTCTTAATCAAATTATCCGGCAAAATTCGAGATACAATAATTGCTTCTTTCTTCATAGCTCTTCCATGTAAAACGTGTCATATTCCAACCACCTATAATAATATCAAAAGAGAAACATGTGAAGTTTCATAATAGGTTAAGTAATAGTTGTTAGTGACAAAAATGATGTTTAATTAACCTCATCCGTGTATGGAACAAAAGCTTAGCCAATTATTACCCTATCAAACACTGGTAACATTATCACTAATATAGTATTTTGTGGATTTTTTCTTTCCAAACATAATATACTAGTACCATATTTGAGTTTCTTTAGCTTCTTGGCATTTCTCCACATTGATTCTGTATGATGTTAGTCAATGCTAATCTTGTACGCACAAAAGAGCTTGAAGTATAAAATAAAGCGAATCATCTTGAAATCCATGGATAATTTAAGTAGTTCACATTATCAAAAGAGAAAAAGAAAGGAGAGTACAAAACCTTTTGCATCAAAGAGCTCCTTAGAAATCAAGATGTTCTCCTATAGTCCTAAATGCCAACTTAGTAGATGTAGGCATATTTATTATATCACTTGTTTGGTCAGTATGGATGCTTGGGCGAGAGTAGTATCAGGATGGGTGACCTCCTGGAAAATCCTCACCCTCAGGTTGGGAGCACTTAGAAACAGCCTTTCTTTAGGTTAACACCTTGAGGGGGAAGGCTGCGTACATCCGCCTCCCAGAGCCTGCCTAGGCGGGAGCCCTTAAGGCACTGGGTATGTTCCTTTTTTACTTGTTTAGTCAGGAAAGTCGCCACAATCTCAATATCTTAAAGTCATTGATTTTTCATTTCTTCTTTTTAGAATCAATCACACTATGTTGAGAAGTCCTGTACCACTGTCCAGTGTTCTTCTCGTAGTTTTGAAACACAATCAGTGTTGGAACTTTTAGATGAAGCACTTGATATTGACCCGCCAGCTTGTTCTCTCCAAGGTATCCGCAGTTACAAAATATAGGCTCCATTTGTTTTGACAGAGAACTTTTTACGACCATAAATAAGGATTATTTTGTTGCTTTTTTCTTGCATTGTGCTTTTTGCTTTACTTTGCTTTGTGTTGTGCTGCTTATTGCCTTATTGTTGCTTTATTATGTCGTTTTTCTCATGCTTTTTATGATACAGCCTCACTTTGGGGTAATATCCTGAAGGGGTAAGGTTGCATACTCACCCTCCCCCCCTCTCTCTCTCCCGGGACCCTGCTCTAGCGGGATCCCTTGTGGCACTGGGATTGTTGTTGTTAAGGAAAAATTGATTTCTCCTCAAAAAAGGGGAAAACAGTTTCCTTCATGGTGAGAACATTTTTGCTTTAATGTCACATTAAGTTCTTCACTTCAATCTCAACTTGGTAATTGTAAACATCATCCAAATTTATAGAAAGGAGCATTTTCTTTAGCTAGAAAAACAAAATTTTAATAAAAATTATTGTTGATGAAAATATTTTATGAAGAAAAATTTTCCATAAGGAAAATGTTCTAATTGAACCAAACAGAGCCATACTGTTGGTTCACTTTGTTAGATTCTCATCCTTTCCCTTCTCATACATTTTGTGAAGATCAAGCCACATAGGAACCGATTGAGATCAGGAACTGCATTTTAGATCAATACGCCCATCTTCTTATTGCCCTCGTCATCTTTTACTTTCATTTGATATGAATTTGAAGTGTCCTCACCATCATCATTACTCAAATAGTGTGTAATTGCGTATGGGGAAAGTTTCAAAGAACATGTTAAGAGTTCCACACACATACAGAGTCAATTGATAAAACCTGCAAGGAGTGGCCAGTTTCAAAACAGCTTTTTGCTCATCATCAGGCTTTGTTTGACGAACTGGGGGATAGATCCATGGAATCAAGCAATGGTTGTTACGTGGTAGAGTGACGATTACATAATGGAGGTTATAGCGTAGCTTTTGCGCTGCAATCCTCCCTCAATGACTTGAAGCTCAATCTCTGCTCGGATGAATCATATAGCCAAGAGAGCCCATGAACTAGAACTGAAGAGCTTGCCCTACTCATGAGTAAATATTTTGTAGTCGGCTCATTATTGAACCAGTTTATCTATCTAAAATTTGTGATGAACTATTTTCTCATATGTTGTTTCCAAGCACCTTGTATTTGCAACAATAAGAGCTGTTGTAGTTAGTGTACTAGTTAAGCTCCCACCTCTCCAAGTTAGAGGTCTTAGGTTCAAGCTCTTCCCCCTATTCTTCAAGAATTGGTGTTTCTATTTAAGAAAAACGATTGTACCCTCCTTACCAATATTTAAAAAAAGTTCCAAGAAGTTAAATCCTTGGGAAGATCAATTGTGAGAATTTATTGACTATACAATATGAATAGTTAATGCTATGGATTTGTTACAACACCAACAATTCCAGTGCCACATGGGCTCTTTCCAAGGCAGGGTCGAGGAAGAGAGGGGGGGGGGGGGGGGGGGGGGGGGGGGGGGGGGGGGGGGGGGGGGGGGGGGGGGGACACATGAGATATAAACGGCCTGCTTTACATAAATCCTATTACCATCTTGGTGACAGCCAATTTTTCTTGATGGTATATTAAGAGAAGGAGATGGGTGAAAAAAAAAAAAGAATCAATTATAGAGATCTCTGTGGGCACGGCCTAGTTGTTTTTTCTTGGTGCATTGAATCTGATCACCATTCACGCTTTGCGCTGTGGTCACGTTGTATCACTGTATATTACGGAAGTTATGGAATGCGCCTACAGTCGCGTTTGGTCTTTCAAAGGAATATAAGTTGTTTTGAAGCTGTATACTTGCAAATTCAATGGTTAGCCATAATCATTGAAGAATTAATACTTCTTTGATAGTTTTAAATATGTTTAATAAATAAAATGCAATATATATGCATTGTGCGAGCATTACTAAAGTGCCATTATGTGATTTGCGTAATGGGGAACTAAAAATGAATTGCTAATGATCATTACATAATATGGACTTTATTTCCATGCTTGAATGGAAATTCCCGACTTACTCATTGTATTTTATGGTGTACTTCTGTTGGTCACAAATGAAATGAACTAAAACAAATTGAAGACTAGTAATGATCCAAACATCAAACTGATAATCGGTCGAGTCTAGTCCTGAACCATATCACCCATCTTTTCTGAGTTGTGGTCCAAGTTGGTATTTTATTGTTTCTGTCATGTTCATTACAACCAACCTGAGACCAGACTGGTCTTTGCTGGACCAAATTTCCAGTGAAGGTCAAAATGAAGGACCAATAACCGGAGTTTGCTAAACCTAAAAATGCACTCCGACGAGTGTTTTCTATCTGGACAGTATGTTTGTACGGAAATGAGACGTTTGAACTGCCTTCTGATCTCTGTAATGACAAAGTCTTGTAGAAGTTTGCTTCTATGTTTCTATTTGGCTCATAGTTTGTTTCTATCTTGCTCATGTTTGTATCTTCCCATCTGGTTCGGTCTTTGACATACCCAGCACTTCCATCTTACCTTGGTAGTGACGTAGTTTATTTTGATCTCTTTACTTTTGGTGCCTTGACTATTTTCACTAGGTTCAAGTATCTGACATTCTTGAGGAGTTATTCACCCTACGCGCCTCTTCTTTGTTTTTACATTATTACCTCTTCAAGGGTTCTCTTTTTAGGCGTTTCACAAATGATTGAGGAACCAACTTTGCTTATTTTGCTTCCTTTTCTCTCCTGAACTTTTATCTTGCGAACAAGTCTACCACGCTTCTAGCATGCAATAGATACATCATACATTTGCTAATGTCTTAGACCATTGCTCTTTCGGGATATCTTCGGTCTGGGACCGAACTGGTTTAATTTATGTTCAGCCTGTAATTTTGGTTTCTACCACACCGAACAAGACCGATGAATAGACCTACTACTTCACCCCAAACCAAGGAAATCAATTAACAGAGGTTTATTTTCATCATAGTGCGGACTTCATGTAAAAGCTTTACATTGGTATAACCTTATAATTCACCTTGCATTGGATATTTGCAGTTTGTGATCCAAAAAGCCTGCTGTTCATGTATGGGATGCAATTGGACTACAGTGATGCCCTCATTGGCGGAGGATTCTCTTTCAAGAACCCGAACGCAACGCAAACTTGTGGGTGTGGTAAGTCATTTGCAGCTGAGATGTAAAAAATACAAACATATAGACTTGAGCATTATGTGGAAGAACTTTGATTGACCTTGATTGACTGGGTCAATCGGGATAATTAGTTGTGTAAAAAGTCGGTGTATAGTATTGAATTGAATCCACATGAACGACATTGGTGTTCTTGCATGTGTGGAAATATTTGTTTAGGCCTTATTTCGCATATGAAATTAGAATTGGAATAGGAACACACACTTGCGCTCGCTTTTTCAAAGTTGTACTAAGGTTCCATTGGGTTCAATGGAAAATGTTTCTTATGGAAAATTCTTCTATACAAATATTTTTAATTAAAAATATTTTCTTTCAAAACTTGTATTTGTAGCTGAAGAAAACAATTTCATTTTATAAAATTGTATGGTGTCTACACTTGGGCAAGTTTAGATTGAAGTGAAATATATAACATAAGATTACAACGGAAGCCTTTCCCCCTCCGTGAAGAAAAATATTTCCCCCCTTTGTTGAGAGATTGTTAATTTCTCCTCAATTAATGAAATATTTTCTCTATTTTGAGGTTGCTATGAAGTTAGGCATAGAAACAATAAAATTGAGATGAAACAATGTTTTTTGTCAACTATCGTTACCTCTTATCCATTGTGGCCAATGAGGTGGTGGTTAAATGATAAGACGTTATTGAAGTTGCATTTCTAGATTCCTTGGATTTAATTCTGATTTACTTGCCTGTCGAAAGAACGTTTCTGGTCTAGTCAAGCATATAATATGTGGTAGGTTTTCCCATTATAAACTACAAAACTTATGAGGTTGGGATAAACTTTTGGCTTAACCCGTTGAATTTGTGTACAGTTTTTGACATTATAGGACTTTATTCATTCAATAGACCCAATATTATCAAAATTAGGGGTTGATAATTTCGCAGTGTGAGATTTTTCGTACACGTCTAATTTGCAAAATTTTTGCACTTCATTAATGAAGTTTCGCACGCTATTTGGAGTAATTTTCCCTTTGCTCATCCTCCCCAACACTCGTTCTAAAATGAAAACAAGTAAACTTATAATACTAAAATATAAATAATCCTAATTTATATTTTAGTATTATGACTTTTTTTATAAAAAAAATAATAGAAAGGATTCTAACTTTTTTGAATTAATAAAAAATACTCTAAGTTTTGTCATTTTGATTAAAAAAAAATCCTTGTTCAGTGTGATGACGTCATTTTCTGTCAACAAAGTTGACGTTGCAACTTCTTTTTTATTAATACTACAAAAAATGATAAAAGTACTCTTCAATAGCCTTAGTGCACTTTATAAGTGTAAAATTCAAGATGTATTATATAGAAACTATCGATTTTGCTTAATTTATTTTAAAATATGTTTATTGAAGGGTAATTTTTGTCATTTTACTATAGTATCAATAAAAAAGCAGTTGTCACGTCAGCTCTGTTGACGGAAAATGATATCGCCACGCTGGAGATGGGTCTTTTTATAATACGATGAAAACTTAGTAGCCTTTTTATTAATACGATAAAAACTTAGCGGCCTTTTTCTTAATTCGAAAAAGCTAGATTCTTTTTAATTATTTCAAAAAATATCTGGGTTCTAAAATGTAAATAACCTAAAATATTACGTTCACTATAATTTTATTATAACAAAGGCATCTATTGTAAAACTAATAGAAGTTAATCATTTAAATTTGAGTTATGTGATTAACTATAATACCATTTTTCAATATGGAATTGAGTTTTAATTAAAAATCATACATTTTAATTCTTAGGAGTTGGTAACAAGATCCAAATTTCATATTAAATAGAGGTGGCCAATCGGTCGTGTCGGCAGGTCGAATTGCCCCAGTAATGGGTTGGGTCACAGGTCAATTTTATTGGCTGCCAAACCCGGACCTAGCCCTACTCATGCGGGTTACATGGGTCTGACTTGCGTTTTTAGGGAAAAAAAGGGGCAAGTCGTTGGGGTAGCTGTTATCCCAACTGCTATTTCCTCCAAAAACTAACCAACCCCAAAAAAAAAAACGCGGGGGTCAACTACTTACGTAAACAAAAAAAAAAAGGAAGGTTTTTCGCCTGTAAATGACCCCCACATCCGTTCTCATTCATCATTCTCTTTTCTCTACTCTCTTCTAATTGTGTAATTGCGCTTTGAAGCTTGAAGTTCCAATTGTGCTCATAAAAGCTTTTTGAAGTTAAATATTCAATTTACACTTTGGTAAATTAGCATCTAATTTTTATTTACTATTTTGCATTGTATTTTTACTTCTTGTATTTGTTTAACATAATATTAATATCAAGGAATAAAGAAGACCATATGGAGCTCGTTGATCTGGTTCTAGCTCTTCACAACTGTCCAAAGCCTCTAGGACCCGGTCTTCTGTAACAATTGTTAGAGGAGTTGAGCTTGATATCCAAGAACGTAATGTTTTAGAACTCGTGATGACACCATCATTTATAGACGCTTTAAATTGGAAAAATGATTATCAATTTAATCGCCTCATACGCCTATGGATCTTCTCACTCATTTAGAAGATTCACCTTTTTCTGAATCGGCTAGTAGGGGGTACTCTCAACCCACTCCCGTCATCGGTGGAACATTCGATTCGGAGAACAGGATGGTCAAACATCCATCAATGTCACGTGCCAATAGTCATGTATGGCAATATTTTACCTTAAATCGTATGCAAAATAAGGTGTTTTGTAAACTTTGCAATAATAACAAAGGCTACAGCCATCCACCTGGTGATGAGAACGGCAACTTATCGAAACAGCCAAGAAGTTCCCATCCCGACTTAACTGCGGATAAATCACAACAATCCCTCCAGCAACATTCGTCTGGCTTTAGGTTTTCACAAGCCACTAATAGATGTGAATTACTTAGATATGTCATTACGCTTGGGAAGTCGTTTACCACAGGGGAGGACCCTAGATTTCTCCATTACTGTCAAAATGCTCTGCACCCTGTAGCTTCAAAAGTTCCTTGCAATACTTTGAAATGCAATGATTTTACTGATTTTTTTCAAACGAAAAGCGAGCTTAAAGAAATGTTAATGACAAACACGAGCTTCATCTCGTTGACATTTGATATGTGGTCGACAAAATCCAACAAACCCTTTATGTGCGTGATTGCACATTGGATTCACTTGTCCTATATAATGCAAAAAAGAATTATTTATTTTCGACTATTCGAATATCTCCACAATGCTCGCGTAATTGCAAATGACATTGTATCCACATGCCGTGAATGGGGGATTGAAGATAAGATTATGAGTATTTCCTTTGATAATGCAACTAACAACACCGCCTCTGTTGACATTTTAATGATAATGGATGGAATAGACCTCATAGGTAGTTATGTTTCAACCTTAAGAAATATAATTAAAGCAATTAAAATATCTCTAAGTAGACTAATATTTTAAAAAGTTGTGTTTATCTTGCCAAATATAAAACATTTTAACAAGTAATAGATGAGGGTCAACTGTGGATATGTTAGAAAGATGTATACCATATAGAGAGGCTTTGTTAGAGTTTGTACATTTTTAATGTCTATAGTATTAGTTGTGAAGTAATAAATTCAAAATTTGTAGTTGTTGTATTGCTTTATAGAGATACTATATCTTCTTTTTGTAGTTGTTATTATCTAACCGTTCTATACGCAATATCGAGAACTCTTTGAATTGTGCATTACAAGTGGCAATTATCGTGCATTGCAAGATAAAGTTTTTAAATATTTTATTGAATTGCCCATGACATATTATATTGCTGCAATTTTTGATCCCCATTGCAAATGACGAGTTTTCGAATTTTTGTCCAATTATTCTATGAGACACAACAAGATTTTGATTATAGAACTCTTATTAGTAATATTGAAAAAAATTTACCTCGATTTATTTACAATGTATTCCCAAAAATTATCAAAAACTGCACATGTTTCTTCTGCATCAGCCTTGTCTGCTTCTCGAGGACAATCATATGCGTGGGATATGTTTAATAGATTAATGTCCAAACAAGGTCCCACATTATACGATGAACTTTTTTTTATACATGCTTTCTCCTTCCTTGGATTTACTATCAACAAATCCTACTGAAGATTTTGATATTTTGCCATGTTGGAAACCATATCAATCACAATATCTCATGCTTTCCTCCATGGCACGCAATATACTAACATGTCCTTTATATACAATAGCACCAGAGCGTGCTTTTAGTACAAGTAGAAGATTTTAAGGATCAAAGAGATCGAAGTTAGCACTGAAGACGTTGAAAATGTTTGTATGCTTCAAGGACTAGCTGGCCATATCAAAAATGAATTAAGAAGATCTTAACTTGGCATCATCAAGCAATGAAGACGAAGATACCAACTCCACTACAAGTGACGCACCCCTGGAATCAAGTACATAATGATTTATTTACATAATTATTGTATAATAATTAAATAGATTTTACCATGTTTATAATTTTCTTAATAGTGTAATTCTTTTTTTCTTTTTTTTTTTCAACGAGGAACCTGGTAAACCTCGACCCATGTGGGAATGTCATGTCCCGAGGTAGGCTCGGGTTATGAATTAGAAAGAAAGAGAGTTTGGGAGAAAAGGAATTGAGAAAGAGATGAGATAGAGATGAGAATTAGAGGGAGAAGTAGAGAGAATCGAGAAAAGTAAGGAAAGTAAGATTGTTATTATCCATTGAATGAGGATTACAAGTGTGAGATCATGTACTTATAGGAGCTTAAGCCTAGAAAATATCTAGCTAATGCACTAGCTAATGGTTAACAACTCAATACAACATACAACTTATGTAACCAACATAACAACTCAATCTAACTACATCTGCCATTACAAGAATATCCCTAACCAACTAATAACTATCATTCCTTTCAATACTGACATAAGAGCATTTATACTACTTATCCTACTTGTTACAATCATGACATTACATCTCCCTTTAGAGATTCTTGTCCTCAAAAATCTAATTAGGAAAATGACTCTTGAAGACTTCAATTTCATCAAGTTGTGCTTTCTTGTGAAGCTTAAACCAATGAACAAAATTCCTGAATTATGCTTGTAGGTCCAGTGCATTAACCAACAGCCAAGTTCCTTGGAAAGTGTTACCATTTGAAGCAACTGCTGGAAGGACTTCTGATTCTTCTAATTTAATTGTTGCAGCAATGAGGATATCCCTTTTAACCTTCTCTTTGCCCTGCTAGTGTACAATAATAGCAATAACAACTGCAACCAAATGCCTCCTATGCTCAAAACTTGACTACTCTTTTGATTATTTCTAGTGAAATCAACAAATATTACTGCTGGAAATAAAAACATGGTAATCTTCAAGTTTCCCACAACCTCTTGAGTTGAACCAAAACATGCCCAAGTAACCTTAGCTTCCAAAAGTGCTGCAACTAGAGAACCCAATTTGCCAATCCGTTGATGTTCACTTCCTCTATGTAGGCCTTGCAGTAGGACAATAGACCATAAGAATTCAGAAAGTCTCACACTAGATTGTACCTTTGGAGAATGCCCTTTAGTTTCAGCTTAACAAATACACACACCAAAGGCTTGTCCTGATTCTGTTGTTGATTCAACATCAGAAGCATTCACAATAGGATCTGCTACAACAAAGTGTTGCTTAACTGAATTTGGGTAAACAGCAGTAAGAACACTCGGACTTCTTGCTGAATTTGTTACCCCCTTGGCAGATTTGTAGTAACCCTTCCTGTAATTGGAACATCTTTTGAAATGAATAGAGGTTACAAGCTCAATTGTGACTTTTGGCTGTACTGCAGTATCATGCTTCCCAAATTCAATTTGATCCATCTTGTCAATCTTCCTTCCGTTCATCTTGAATGTCCTTTGAGTCCAAGTTGGTGTAGGAAGTTTGTTAAATGCCTTTGATCTTTACCTTAGGCTTAAACCTTGTACTCTTGACCATGTATACCTCCTCAAGAGCTTTTTCATGTGGCGTAACCAGATGGAAATCAGGTGGTCTACCTCTGTCATTCAAGATTGGCTTTGCTCGTGCTCCAAGAGGTTTTGCAAATGTGTAGATCTGATCCTGTACTCCAACTCTAACATGCTGCGGCTGGTTTTGCTTCCATGAATGATGCATCAACCAAGGATCATATATAACAAATTGTACTGTTGCAGCACCAATCTTATCTGGATCTTCCACATCCTACTGCTAAATTGTCCCCTTTTGGACTGCCATAGTGTTCATTTGCATCAATTTATCATGAATGACAGATCGTAGAGCTGTATTATATCCTTGAAGCTATGCTGGATTGGTTGTAGTAAGCTTGTCAATATCAATCTTGGTTTGACAACTCGCTGAATCTTTCATTTGTTGTGATGCTTTTGCCTTAATTTGATTCATCGCTGAATCTTTCACAACTTGCTGCTGAATTGGAGGCAACTTTACTTCCTTATGCTGATCCTTTCGAGTTTGTTTGATGATAGCTTCTGATGTTAATGCTACAGGTTTCAATTCCAATTCAGAAACTTGTATTTGCTTCATTTTATTCAGCAAAAGTACAAATGCTGCATCATTTACCGGTTTTGTTGCTGCAATTTTCTGATTTCGGCCATCACCAACTCCATATGTTGCAATTTCTGCAAGATCTTGATTCAATTTCTGCTTCAAGACCATCTTCCTTGAATCTTCTTGCTAGCACTAGGTTTCTTGCAACTTGAATGTAGCTTGATCACCAAATTTTGCTGGGTTAAATGTTTCAAACTTGGTGATCTTTTATTCCTAACTTCAATACGAGACTTTGTTTTCATTGCTACCAAAGTTGGTAACAACAGTTCTTTGTATTTAGCCAATTGCCGCAGTGATCTTACAATCTTCATCAAATCGTTGAGGATCTGTAAAGAATCCATTACTGTTGTTAGATGCAACAAGATCAGGACTTGAGTGCAATTTTAGCCCAATAGTGCAACAATCCAACAAAAAATGTGTGCTCAAGATCGAGCTCTGATACCAATTGTCATGTCCCGAGGTGGGCTCGAGTTATGAATTAGAAAGAAAAAGAGTTTGGGAGAGAAGGAATTGAGAAAGAGATGGGATAGAGATGAGAATTAGAGGGAGAAGTAGAGAGAATCGAGAAAAGTAAGGAAAGTAAGATTGTTATTATCCATTGAATGAGGATTACAAGTATCAAATCATGTATTTATAAGAGCTTAAGCCTAGAAAATATCTAGCTAATGCACTAACTAATGGTTAACAACTCAATAAAACATACAACTCATGTAACCAACATAACAACTCAATCTAACTACATCTACCAATACAAGAATATCCCTAACCAACTAATAACTATCATTCCTTCCAATACTAACTAACATAAGAACACTTATACTACTTATCCTACTTATTACAATCATGACTGGGAACCCACACACCGCAGGAGCCAGCTAAGTCAAGGATTTCCAAGGAGAGGTTTAACCTTTTGACCTAAAGCAACACCCTATCCCCTCACTTGCCTCTAGAACTTAATAGTGTAATTCTTATTATACTAGATTTTTACTATTCCTAACCATTTCTAAATTTTATTTGATAAACTATGTATTCGTAATTCTTATTAAGTACATTTCCGTAAGTTCACATTATATATTTAATATATTATTATATTTATTGATAAAATTATAATTTTATTTATTTGCATTATATATTTGTAACTTATTTTGCATTTTTTATTTGTTACAACACAAAAAAGGGTCTGATCCCGGTTAGACCCGCAATGAGTCAAACCTAAATTAGACCCAGACTTGATCCGTGGGACCACAGCCTGCGTCAAACCCGTGACCTAACTCAACCCGGCCTGTCTCAAACCCATGTCACGGCTAGGGATGGCAATGGAGTGGGGCGGGGCAGGTACGAGGGGTGCCTCTTCTATAATCATACCCGCCACTAAAATTCTATACCCGTACCCGCCCCATTACCCACCACGAGTATGAAGTAGATATCGGTACCCGCCCCGACAGGTACAAACTCATACCCATACCCATACTCGCCCCATTACCCGCTGGTATCCAACGGATATCCATTACCAGCCCCGTATCCTCCCTAATGTGCGTAGAAAACAATTATTTATGCCTGCTCATATTAGTTGTTTAATACTATTTTTAAAAACCAATTATATTTTTTTTATAACAATGATAAACAATTTAGGTTATTGAATTTAAACACGTATTTTTTAATTTGAAGGTTAACTATTTGCAATAAAATGGGAATGATGGGTATGAGGTAGGGCAAGGCGGGTAGGGTAGAGTGAGTACAAAACTATACCCGTACCCGGCCGTACCTGTGACAGGTACGGGGCGTATACACCTAACCTTTATCCACTACCCGCCCCACTTATACCCGTACTTGCCCCAAACGGGGCGGGTATTCACGGGTAGCGGGTTTTACCAGCCTCATTGCCATCCCTAGTCACGACTGAACCAGGTCAAGGATTTTCCCCCCCAACCTTACCTAGTCCGACCTGTGGTACAGATAGGTTTAACCCGTGTCAGCCCATCCATACCATTTTGGCCCGTGGTTTGGGTCACGGGTTGAGTCGGATTGACTTCTTGGCCTCCACTAATATTAAATCTACTACCCAAAACTCAAAATTACCCAATTGGATTGACTCGAAACTCAAAATGGTCCAAAGCAAAATGATTCAAGCTACCAAATTGGAACTAAATCTAACAGGACCCAGGATGCCGCAAACCCAAAATAACCCTAACTAGCCCAAACTTGACTTGAATGTAAACCATCCAAGCTAATTAAAAAATGACCAAACACACTGATCCAAAATTAAAGACAACAAATGTTTAAAAAAAAAAAAAAAAAAAAAAAAAATTAAAGACAACTCAAACATAAAATGACTCAGACTTTGCCCCGACTTCAATTTAACCTGATCCAAGGTAACTAGCAATTTAAAATGAGACACCCATCAAGACAAAACCAAGATGAGCCAAGCAAACCGAGGCAACAACCCTAAACCGACCCGTGTTGTCCCAAATACTGAAACAATCCAAACCGATCAAATAATATTTCGGGCAAATTAACACAAAATGATTTTGACTCGACTAAAATCTCAACCTAAATGGACCTGAAACTCAAACCACACAAGAAATACCCTGCCCTAGCTAAACAGAAACTCAAACGTTCCAGCAGGATTGGTGTGACACCAAAAGCCTCAAATTGTTATGGACTTCAATTCTTATCTTTAATTTCTTTAATTACCTAAACAATAAAATTTCAATATCATCCAAACTCCATCAAGGTTAGAATAATAATTCCATGATCCAATTCCAAATCCCACAACAATCAGAGCATGAGTTATTTTTATTATCATTTGTTCCTGTCTGACCTGAATAATAATAGTGGGGTGGCAGTCCATTATAGTATGCCAGATGCACACCTAGAGGTGTAAATTAGCTGAGCTAAGTCTAATAAAGCTCAAATTCGTAAACTCACAAGCCTATAAAAATGAATTACTCTCAATATGCTAGATTTTGAACTTAAATGAACTGGACTCAAACCAAACTGAGCCCAATTGAACTGAAATCAGCCTAAACAAGATGATATTAGCTTGCAACTCACCAAATTGGATTCCAACTCAATTGAACCCAAGCCTCAGCTTGAGCTTTCCAAACTTGGTAAGCTTCACGCCAAGCTGGAGATGAGCTCAAAAAATTGGGCTTGGCTCGAAACAGCTCATTTAACCTCCAAATGCAACTGTTACCAGCTTCAACCCAAAAAATGGCAAAATGGTAAGTTCTTTTTCAGCATAAGCAATCACATGTACTTGGAACCAAATAATACAGGAGATCAAAAACCCACATCCAACATCAAACACAACACAGCATGCAACCAGTCAAATTCTGTGGCATCCTTCCAAATATTCATCTTATTTCAACATAAAAAAATGGGGAGAAAGAAGGGTAATTCCATCCCTCTTCTCACAATTCAAAGCTTCCCAATCTTTTAAAACCATTTCATGAACATAGTCTAAACTCAAACTTGAATCTAGATGAAGTTTCTGATATCCAGAGACTTCACATCGACCATTTCCTCGTCCTTGAACTCCTCCCTGAAAATCACATGTCATCAAGCATTTTTTTAGATGGGCAAGCGTAAAACTGATACAAGATAATTTTTTGTCATTGCAGTTCACGTATCAAATATTTGCCTTAAGAGTGATGTCCACTGTCTTTAAATAAAATACTTCATCCCAGAATAAATGTGAAGTCGACATCCAAACATCAGTAGAGGCACGTATGATACAAGAGCAAAACTAGTATAACATTCACGGTCTTGTTGCACACCTTTAATAAAGCCAATGAGGCCTCAGTGGTAAAAATGCCATCCTAGGTCTCTATCCATGTTAACTTAAGAAAAGGAGTAATCAGAATCAACAAAAAAGAAATTGATCTAGTACAAAATACTCAGACACCTGTCAATATAAGTACAGTTTCGAGTCAATGAGTAAACTACCAAATTTTGAGGCCTTATTACAACAGGTCCTAAATTCAAATCCCCTCATTGTAGTCATGCTTGCTTACCAAAACAGGTGCTATTCAACCCTTACCATCGTTTTTGTTTCCAGTTGATGACTAATTCTTTGTGCTGACCAATAACGTCTTTCACATTACGTGTCCAGAAAACAAGTACTCGGTTCCCCTCCCCCTGCGCTGTAGAAACTGAATGCATTTCTCTAGGGACAATCTAGATTTTTCATACTAGTAAGAATACGGCAAATCACAAAATTTTCAATGCCTCGACATACCTGAATCCTGAGGTAACAGCCTAAGAATCGTGCATCACTTACCATCAAAGTATTCATAAGTCGGGAAAACATGGAATCAAATCGGGTTCGTCGTTGCAGCATCGATGAGGTGAAGTGTGGCAAATGCAATGTAATGAATCACATCAACAAAGTCGTGTTTTAAAAGTGAATTTTAAATCTTATGTTTGTGAAAATTTTAAAGAATAACTATGAAGCCATTTAATTCTCAGACTCCTCTGATAGTTTTGACATAGAATATGTATTTATAAATTTCCGGATTAATCATACATTAATGGCCTGAGATTTAGTGAAATAAAGTTTTAGTTCATTTGTTGCAATTTTTTAGCCCACCGGTTAACGCAAAATAATTTCAGGCATATGATGTTACCTTTCCTGCAACATGCCAACATAATATAACAATTTTCATAATATACTCAAAAGTATCCCGTAGAGGTTTAAATTTGCTAGTTCCCCCCAACCCATGTTCCCCCCTCCCCCTCACGTAAAACCTCCACACCCAACCTTGCACACGTGATCCCCTCACCCCTCCTCCAACCACCAATGCTGCTGCTGACCCAACCTCCCACGCCAACACTGTCGCCAGACCCATCTTCTGCCCCCATAGCAATCAAACCCTAATCATCCCTGCTGCTGGTGCTTCCAATCCTAACTCCCTTCCCAGTTGATGTCAGCAGAGATCTGGCAATCGGGGAGCCAATGAATGGGTGATGGTCAGCAACAGGGCCAAGTCAACAGCAGGCAGGCAATCAGGGCTGACGGTGGAGGAAGGGGAGGCATGTTCTAGGTTGGGGGAGTGGTAGGAGGAGGTGGGTGGTGGGGCGGGTGGAGGCCAGCAGTGGTGTTGCTGACAACAGAGGTATGGTGAAAGGAGGGCTTGATAACGTGCCGCTTAGGATTCGTTACAATTTTTGTTATTTCTACTTTATGTACAAGATTTTGTGCTTTATTAAAGATATTTTGGTTTTTGTAAATTTTGGGAAAGGATACTCTCATAGTTGGACTAAAATATTAAATACCACTTTAGTGTGGACTAAAAAAATTATAAGCACAGTTTATGGACTCGAATTATTTCCAACCTCATAGTACTAAAGTGTAGTTAACCCTAAAGTTTCTTTTAATTATAAATAAAGTATATATGCATTATCAAGGCCGCTACAAAACTACCAATGCAGAAAAGGTAGCTCAAAATCTATTATCTCGCGCTCCTATGTATCTGATTCCATGATAAGAATGGCTCAAGAAACTGTCATCAATATACACAACCAAAGTCTCAGTAAGAGGAATTGCGAGGTCATAAATGACGGTAACGTACCTCTTCTTTTGAGTTTCCATGGCCTCAAGAGCATCTTTCTTCAAGTCTTCCAGCTGTGCCTTGGCAATTTTAAGCTCCAACTGCTCTTCATATTTTGGCAAATCTTCCTTCCGAATTCCAAGCCTAATTCAAGAAATGATAAATGGAAAAACATTAACAGATAAAGGAGAAGCGCATGAAAATTCCTCAACTCATAACTTACAAAAGAAAAACCACAAAGGGGTCAGGATTTAAGGCTGCAGGATCTAAAATGCAAACAAACCAAAGCCTCTCTCTTGAGAACAAAAATACATAGAAACTCAAAAAAAAAAAAAAAAAAAAACAAATAATTGAAACCATTTCTTCTAGCACTCGTTCAATTTTTTTGGACGCTATGCCAGGGCAAAGCATGTATTATGGGAGCACAAGAATAGAAATGGCATTGAGGTGGGGCAGGTACGAAGGGTGCCTCCACCATCCAGATCTATGCCCACAACCCGCCATGGGTATGAAGTGGATACCCATACCTATCCTATCAAATACAAACTAATGTAGCACAAAAGGAAAAAATTAAAAATCACAAATTCAACTCTCAAATTCTGGATTTAATTTCATTCAAAGATAGCTCCATAAAGTACACAAGGGTCCTATTTATAGTGTAGGAACCCTGAACTAGAAAAGATAAAGGAGTATAATCCTAATCTAACTAGAAATTAAAAATAATCAAACTCTTAAAATATAATCCTAATCTAACTAAAATAAATAATAAACCTAAATAATATCAATCTAAGATAAATCCAATTAATCCTACTGCTATCTAAAGAATTTAAAAGTCACAAATATACTTAAACTCTTTCTAATCCATATATCTTTACGAATCCTATATTTTACATTACCCCCGTACTGCATCACAAACCCATATTCATACCCACCCCACTACCCCGTAGGTACCGACCCAATGGGTCTCTAATACCCGCCCCGTACCAGCCCTAATGTGGGTATCCAACGATTATCCATACCCCTCCATGTTAATTATTTAATATTACTTTTAGCATCCAATTACATTTTTATTTACTATTTGATTAAACTTGAGTAAATGAAATTGAGTTTTTTTTTTTTTTTTTTTTTTTTTTCAATTTTTAATTACAACAACAACAACAGTTCCCAGTGCCTCAAGGGCTCCTGCGTATGCAGGGTCTGGGGCGGGGCCTTGATGAGAGGCTGTTTCCGAGGATCCCCAACCTGATAGTTGCTAGTTAAAAAGGGCACATAAGTAGAGTAAGTACAGCATGTAAAGCATGTATGCAGATCATGAATAACATGTAAAGTGTAGAGATCAAGAAAAGCATGTAAAATGTGTGAGCATATAGCAAGTAAGCATGTAAGCATATAGACAAATAAGCATGTAAGCAAGTAACCATGGAAACATGTAAGCATGGGAGTAAGGGAGCATAGCAACCATGACAAAAGGGAAAAGCAAACACGATAGGAGGAGAAATATTTGCATGCGACACCCTGTGACAAATAGAGAGGGTACAGCACATAGCAAGTGTAAGGGGATACAGACAGAGAAATTAAAGAGAGAAAGAGAAAGAGAAGGAGAAAGAGAGAGAAAGTAGATAGAGAGAGCTAGCTTACTTGTGCTCCCTGATCCTACACCGGTAAATCGAATACCCCTATGCTAATCCTCCACTGAGCTCTATCTAAGGTCATCTCTTCATTTAGGTTAAGGTAGGCAAGGTCCTTTCGATTGTCTCCATCTAACTCTTCTTTGGCCGACCTCTTCCTTTCTTCCTGTCTGCAATAAGAAATTGTTCGCATCTCCTTACAGGGGCAGTTGTGAGTCTCCTCCTGACATGCCCAAACCACTGCAGATGTTGATCACTCAAGTTATCCTCTATTGGGGCGACACCTAATTTACTTCTTATGATGTCATTCTGGATCCTGTCCTTCCTTGTATATCCACACATCCTTCTCAACATCCTCATCTCCGCAACCTCTAGTTCTGCGTGTGATGACACTTAACTGGCCAGCACTTTGCCCCGTAGGACACAGCCGGTCTCACTACCGTCTTATAGTATTTACCCTTTAACCTTAGGGGGAACTTCCTATCGCACAATACCGCATAGGCCATCCTGCATTTATGTCAACCCATTTTAATCCTGTTGTTGATATCTGCGTCCACTTCACTGTCTTGTTGCATTATGGAACCCAAGTATTTAAAGCACGCTTTCTGTGGTATGCACTCTGATCCAATCTTAATAACTTTTGTGCTTGGCAAGGTAGAGATGCAGAACTTGAGTTCCATGTACTCGGTTTTAGATCTACTGAGTCTTAGACTTTTCGATTCTAGGGCCATCCTCCAAAGTTCTAGTTTCTCATTCACCTCCTCCCTAGATTGTCCGACCAGGACTATATCATCCGCAAAGAGCATGCACCAAGGCACGTCCTCTTGGATGTGCCTAGTGAGTGTCATGGTCATGACACCATCGGTTTTCCTTTACTATGTCTAGATATGAGCAGGTGCTGTGTTCGTGCTTGTTAAGGCACTGTCCCAGGTCGCTGCCCAGTTCGCGCCCCAGTCGCGCCCAGCCTCTGTCTTGACAGTGTCCAGTTCGCGCCCCTGCCGTGTCTTGACAATGTCCAGTTCGCGCCTTGGCCTTGTCCCAGTCCCGTGTCAAGGCCTTGTCTAGTTCGCGCCTCGCCAGTGTCCGGTTCGCGCCCTAACCTTGTCCCAGTTCCGTGTCCGTGTCCGCGTCCCCAGCGTCCCTTCCCAAGGCAGTGCCGCACCTGAGCCGTGTCTGGACGCTCCCCTTGCCAGCCTGTACTAGCCGTTGGAAGCCCGCTCCTCCTCCTAGCCATTGCAGGGAATCTTTCAAGATATTATTTTGATTTTGTTGATGTAATTAAGTATTCTCAAGTATTATTTTAGTATTTCTTGTATTTTCTATAAATAGGCATTTGTATTCATTTTGTAATCAATCAATTGAAATATATGAAATATCTCTTTCATTTCCCATCTAATTCTACTTCTCTTTCTCATCTAACTCTAATTCTTTCTCTCATCTAAACTCTAATTCTCTTTCTTTTCTTTTCTCATCTAACCTCTCTTTCACTTGGGCCTAAGTCCTGCACTTTGGCCGTCACATCCGCGAGGTTGTGACAGTGAGCTCATCCATAACCAAAATGAATAGAAAGGGATTCAAGGCAGATCCCTGGTATACCCCAACTGTAATGGGAAAAGCGTCTGTGTCCCCTTCCGTTGTTCGTACATTGGTTTGGGCGTCTTCGTATATGTCTTGATACTTCTATAGGGCTGGGAGATGCCTTTCCCCTCCAAGGCCTTCCATAGGACCTCTCTCAGAATTTTTAATTAATTAAATACAAATTGGGGTAGATATAGGGTGGGTATGGCGGGATGGAGTGGGGTGGGGCGGGTACAACATTATACTCATACCACCCTATACCATTACCCATGGCGGGTATTGTCATGTATACCTGACTGGTACCCGCTACCCACCGCACTTGCATCCATACCCACCCCAAACGGGGCGGGTACCTGCAGACAATAGGTTATACCCGCCCCATTGCCATCCCTACACATGATGACCTACGCTCATACCTCAAACATCAATGCAAGAATAAGAACAACACATCTGATTTTATCAAATAGCCCATTTTAAATCTTGGCTGATTGTTTATACCTCCTACCGTGACTTCCTTTACTAAGCATCCCCACCAACAAATATCCCCTTCCCCTTCTTCATGAGTAGAACAATCAAAAATCCCTAATCCAACCCTAGCTGCACATGGGTCCATATCTGCTCCACGTATCTGGACTCTTTCTCCTTGTCTCGCACCATCAAGTCAACATAAAGATAGGATCAGAAATAACTTTATAAGAACCAAATTAGATGTGGCTTCAATTGAGGACAAGTTAAAGAAGCAACGGTTGTGATGGTTTGAACATGTTACGAAGAAACTGACCACTTCCCCTGAACAACTTCATATTACGCACGGAAGGAGAGAAAGATGGAGGCCCAATAAAAGTTGGATGGAGAAGATTAGACATAATCTCACCCACCTAAATCTAAATGAGGAGATGACCTTAGACAAGGTTGAGTGGCGGGTTAAGATACGTGTAAGCCGACATAGCGGTTTAGGATAGAAAAGCACAATGAAGCTAGTTCATAGCACCCCTAGGCTTACATGTTTGCAAATACTACTACCTTACTATTGCTTGTTGCTTGCATCCTCTATTGTTGCTCTATTATTGTTTTATTGTTGCATTATTGTTTCCTTTTTGCTTTTTTGGCTTTTTTGCTTTTTGTTTTTTTACTTTTACGATAGGGGGCCTTCGGACATGGCCTCCCTTAAGGGTAGCACCTTGAAGGGGTAAGATTGCGTACATCTCACCCATTCTCCACCCTCTCTAGGAACTCTTGTGGCACTAGGTTTGTTGTTGTTAGAACATTTTCAAACATTAAACTACAATCTGGAATTGTAAACTGATTGTGCATCTAAAAGGTTAACTATGTTTCTTATACAAGCTGTCAAAAGCAAGTGGCACACTAAAGGGTACGGAGTAAAGGGAACCAGAAGAGACACGAGGCAGGGTTGAAGGCACATGCCTCATAGACATAAGGCACGCTGAAATGCAAACAAAATATGTGAATAACTTATATGGTGGATACTTCAAGGAAGAACCATATTTAGCAAAGCCATCACCTCAAGATTCGTGAAATTGTTAAAAAAACAGATGGCAAACTCTATAGGTCAACAATTTCTTTTTGATCATTTATAAATCAACAATTTTTTATCATAATAACGTACCAGTTTAATTAATTTCAATCACATTATATCATCCTTCTCAAAATAACCAATTTTGTGTTCTTGCTAGTTTCGATTGAGGAAAAGAAAAAGGATAAGAGCAAGACAGAGATGTAGCAGCCAGCTTATACAGCAGAGACTAAGACAGAGATGACATAAGAGCCATAGGCAACATAAAAGAGAAATGTTCGTAGGGAGAAGAAACACTATGCAGCACCAGCATGTGGAAGGGTAGGAGGGAGAGACAGGGAGAGGGAAAATGGCGACTGACCAGGCGTCCTTGCTAGTCAATTGTGGCCGTTTGAATATAAGAAAATACAGAGAGAGACGTCTACTATTCCCAAGTTTGTCCACAATTTTGGACTTCAGGGTTTCTTTTTTAATCCACGTTTATTCATTTTTGGACCAATAAGATAAACCCCAAAGTCTGTCAAAAGAATTAACCTACAAGAATATGACTACTATCCTAGCAGGAGAAAAAAACACACCAAAAACCATAGATATTCCTCAAGTACAGCCTTTTAACTGCCCTCTGCCCTTGATTGGCACAGGCCTCCTGCATATAACTCTCTCTTCATAATTTCGCTACATCAATCACGCAACAAGGTCAGCACCTGCCTCCCAGTGCCTCTTGCTTCAGGCACATTAAGGCCACCTTGACAACCATATTCACATAAAGCATGTATTCCAGCCTTGGATTGGATATGAATGGGATTGAAGTTCAAACCGGAACTGAAACTGTCAAAGATTCATGTAATCACAAATGCAAGATCCCATAGAACACAAATAATTACCATTTTTCAGAAAACTTACTTCTTGTTGATCTTCTCAAACTCTGCCATCAATAAGCCCATTCCTTTCTTATCATCTCTCATGAGAGGTTTCTTGATTTCTTTTTCAACCTTGTCTAATGCTTCAAACATCATGGTCTCTGCACCAAGATCATCAGTAAGGCCTCTCCTGCATAACATAAATAAATATATGTCAAAATGAGTGTAATACAAAGAAAAGCGTCTATGACTTGCCAGAAAGAAAAGCAAACATTTGCAAGAAAGTCTACAGCACATACTTGACTCGTATCTCTTGCAAAGTAAGCAGGTAAGTACGAGCATCAGGAATCCCCTGGGTGCGGGTTTGGATAGTGTATTGAATCCTTTGGGATTCAGAGAAAAGGTCAGCCCTGTAGGAGGAAAAATCACATAACCATCAAATGAATCAAATATCTAACCACCCGGATGATGTAGCATATTCCGACTTAACACAATAAAGTTGCAGAGATCAGGGCAAACAATAAAAAGGGTAAGAGATCAAAATCTTTGGCACTTCAGCAAATGACACAGCAGCACTGCACTTCTCTACATGAATAACAGGTTACAACCTGAAGAATAAAAGGCTACTCCTGAGAATGATGAAGGGATATCTAACGCCCTAAAAACTAGAAGGGAATAATGGCAGAAATGTCATAAAAATTTGACAAATCAATGGTTTCACAGCCATGTAGGTTCGAGGAGAGACATAGTGACTGTTTTATGACAAGTGGATCAAGAAGAAACCACATAATACAAAGAAGCTGTTAATTCCACAAGAGAAAGCAATACAGTGGCCTAGCTATTGTTGTGCCTCAGAGGAAATATTTGCGTGATTTGATATCCATGAAATGACTCTAAATACTACTCCAGAAAACAAAAAACACAATTTTCCAATGAAGATCTTGCAGCATTTTATTCACTATGGAGACAAGAATGCAAAAATCAATTAGTATAATGTTCAAAGAAAAACAAAGATAAAAGCTGGACATGGAGAATGTAAACAGAGACCATTTGTAACTGCTGAAATAGTGGACACCACCAAAATTTGATTGCTTAGCAACTTTTCATGAAAAATCCTATAGCACATGGAAACGCTCAAAATTAGTTTTCTGTTCATGGGAGAAAATTAAGGTAAAAGAAGGGAAAAAAAAACAAAAAGCAGACAACTTCCAACCCAACATCAGCAAAGATAATATTCTTTATACGTGTAAATTCCTAGTGGCACAGTCATGCTCATTTCCAATCACCTCCTTCAATCATAATTCAAATGCTGAAACCTAGCCAGGTCTTTCAAGTCAACTGCCAACAAAAGACCCTTGTCCTCCCACCACCCTGAATTAGAACATACTCAAAACTCTGACCAAGCTGTTACTCATGCATTCTTGTGATTCAACATTCCTTCGATTTTCCAAATCCTTGTCCATGAACTCTTCTAGAAGTATATTTGTATGTCATATGCCACCATAATTCAAGTTCTTCCATTTGTGCACTGTCTAACCGGATGTTTATAACAATTTGATACTTATCATAACTATCTGAACAGTCACTGAGAAGATATGCAGAGCAGTAATCATGAATGTGTAGTACTGTGTATCAATGTAAACAAAGTTATACAAATATAAAATTGAGTTCATAAAAAAGGAGAGAACAAAAATATACTTGTCTCGTACAGCCTTCATAACCTTTGCATACTGAGCTACAGAAGCTGGGTCATCCGGGTCTATGGTGATCTTTTCCTTACGAAGTACACCCAAGGCTGTCTCAAACTTCTTCTTGACCTCCAAGAATATGCCCTTAAGCATCTCTTTCATCACAGATGCAAGTCATGATCAAATAAGATTGTAAGTCAATATACCAATTCACTACATCTTTGAATTTTTCAAATGGTAAAAAGGTTCAACCCCTTGAATTCTTCAAAGAAGAGAGAGGTAGATAACAAGGAAGCAATAAGAAATGAATTTCGCATATATGCACCCCATACTTGTGAAATACAACATACTAATATGAATGCATCCCATCCCTCCCAAACCCTACTTATACGGGAGCCAGTGAGGCACTAGGTTTGTTGTTGTTGTTGAATATGAATGCATCCTAGAATTAGATATGCACTCTAGAATGTTTTAACAAATATAAATGCTATTAGACACAAACAAGTCAGTCAGTAATTCTCAAGAAAATCCATGTCATTCTCTTCAATTGTAGCAAGTCCCAGACTACAGGAGCAAGAAGGTGATCAAAACTGAACCAGAATCAAAACACAAACACTCCAAATAGATTTATGCTGGGATGCGCCACACTAAGGTTGATAACAAGTCTGCACTTATTTGACTCAGATAAATATTAAGATGTGCCAACGACAGATGCCACAGCATCTGCAAATTTCACCTACATATTTCAGGGGCCCAAGACAAACAAAACACAAGCCTCATGTTGAAGTGAAGGTTAGTAGTTCATTTTAGTAGCTAATTAAGGTCTAACAAAAACCGACAGCTAGTTTGCCACTGGACGTAACTACTAATACATTGAGGTACATTCCCGAAAATTAGTATATCCTTGGAACTTCCATCCCAAAAAGGAGAAAGCCACTACTTTCTACAGGAATTAATAGGCACCTTCACTACGTGCCAAACACTATCCCAGCGTCCCCATATCTTCAAGATTTACCCACAGTCAATCCCTTTCTACTAGTCACATGAGTTCAAGGTTGAATACATACATTGTTCTGCAGAAGTGCATGCAAACATGATTGCTAAAGTTTGTTACAGGAGCAAGGATTCTAGTACCATGCAACTTGGATGACACTAAATGTCATGAGAATGGAGTATTATAAGAGGATGAAAACATAATTCACTCACCATCTCCCTTAAGAGCTTTGGGAGCAGCTTCCTTTGCAAAGTAACGAACAGGTATAACACGTTCATGCTGGAATACGACCTGACCAGCAGAAAGCTGCAGCCGCAAAGTATAGAAATGCGAATAAGGATAGAAAAGGGAAAGGATCCAGAAAACATCACTATTAAATCATAAAAAACATAACAAGAAACACTAGTCATTCAAAGCAACCAATCAATTGGCAAAACCTAAAGTGCAACTTACCAGTATAAACTCTGATCTCCATGACCAGAAACATGTTATTCTAAAAATGAATCTTTTTACATACCAAAAACAGTGTCACAGACATAAAAAGTCCTCATATGCCAAAAAAGGAGGAACAGAGGCAAGGAAGAGGGTACTTCTTACCTCTCTTTCCATGCCTG
The DNA here is from genome assembly GCA_018398585.1 of Simmondsia chinensis. NCBI lineage: Eukaryota > Viridiplantae > Streptophyta > Magnoliopsida > Caryophyllales > Simmondsiaceae > Simmondsia > Simmondsia chinensis. Next base: position 29,952,850 of record JAGTTD010000002.1, on the reverse strand, counting down.
ATGTCCATTACCACATCATTTGGTATGTTCAACACACTAAATTTTCAGGTGCGTGTAAAACTACCCTTTCTACAATTGTACTCCAATCAAAATGTCACATTCTAATTTACGCTCAAAGTAAACCACCTAAGTGCCAAGTACTTTCCATCTTGAACAATTATAACTAATCCAGGAAACCACAGTTAGAAGAATAAATTTGAAGAAATCAACATCAGAATTCAGAAAAAGGCTATACATGAGGAGACCATCGCCCTCAAAAAAAATTGAGTGAATGAACCAAATCAAACGGCATCCTTTTTATGGTCAACATTCTAGGAACTTCGTTAGAAACATCAAAAGACTTTGTCAGACCACTATCAAGGATTCCCATTTCCACAAGCCCCCAACCCCTTCTAATACAATCTAAAGTGGAAAATAGACCGAAACAAAAATAAAACAATAAAATGCCGAAATTAAAGAGACAAAGGAGAAAAGATAAAGATGACAATCATTTTCAATGATTGATTTTTTAGTACACTTGGGTGCCTATTTATAGAGTTTTGCTACTCCCTCCCAAGTCGGGCCCATCTACTTCCACTGGGCTCCCGTATTGCTCTTGGCCCACATACATATTTCGGCATGCATCAACTTCATACCCAGATTAACCAACTTAACATACATTAAGCAACCTTTGTCATGATACATCACATCATCCATTCAAACACTTCCTATCAGGTAAAATCGGAGATCAATTTCTCCCAGAAACGGGAAATTTAGATGATTGGAAAGCACATAAGAAGGAAACTAATGCAACATTTACAACATCAACAAACATCGACCACGTCACCTCAATTCGCCTAAACAATTATTAAATTCCAACGGGCCTTAGGCCCAATCCATAGAGTTGGAATACATGAGATCCACAAATAAGCCCAAGGGGGTTTTGCCAAAAAACCAATTGGCATTAGGTAGGTAACCCATTAAGCTTATATGTCAATCTCTTCGCTCTTACAATTCCAACGTGGGTTCACACTAAACTCACACGTAAAATCCTTAACAATAGCAAACAAATGGTTTGAACAAAATGTAAACAATTGACCCTAAATCGAGATAGTTATTCCACGATCCAATGTGAAGAAGTGAACACAAAATGTAACCATCCTAGATCAAAATGAAGAATATGAATCAAAAAGCGAGAAAGAAAATGGAAAAATGGGAAAGATACCTGCTTGGATTTGGAGAGGAGACGAGAAGCAAGCGCCATGATCGAGGAGGTGGGGCAGTAGAGCTAGGTCACTCTCTATATCGCAACTCTTTGGCTTTCGCCTTCGATTTTGTCTATGGAAGATTGGGTCTATGTATATGAGTTGGGGGGGGAGGGCGAGGGTGACGTTTGAGCCCCCAAGCGTCGGATTTGACTCTTACGCTTAAATCTGGACCGTCTATTATTACTCTTGGTTTGGAGATCAATGGGACGGATATTTGGGCCTCGTTTTGTTTTTTCAATAATTAGCGATATAGTTATGATACAAAGCAAATAATTCAAACAAATGGGCCCTGAGTCGATCCGTATATAAAAGAGGGTCAAAAAATAGGAATAGTACAAACATGAATACAATCAAAAATAGGCAAACACTAAGATCCTCAAACACCACTATGGAGAATTTTGCAACAGGACAAACCAAAAAACAGGAATATAAGACAGTCACGCTCCTAATCTCTCGAAGTAAGGTGCTCAATCATAAGCGGAACAAAACCGTCAAAACCCTGTCCTAGTCTTTTCCCCATCTCCCAGGTGCGCTCCGCAACAAAGAGCTTATTAGCATCTTTAACACTATCTCCCTTTCCCCAGATTCCTGGAGGCCTTCGTTGACCTCTTCACGCTATTCCTGGGTGACATATCCTTTAGAAAGTCTTGCAGCTCCCTCTTGGCTTGCTCTTTCATCTTGCGCTCCATTGCTCTCCTACTCCTTTTTGTCGCACCCAACTTAGGAATCTGACGACCGCCATAACTTTTTCCATAGTCTTCCCAACTATGCTGGACTCCTCCATAAACGGCACCGGGACCAAGAAATTTATGGGCAAACTTTCATCTACGCGTGGGGTCTTGCAAAGGTGGGGGGCTCGAACCCTGGCCGAAACTGGAGGCCAAAGGAACCTGAGTCACCATCACTTATGACGTCCTAGGCTTCATTCTCATGAGACAATGTCTAACCATGAGGCTTAACTATTCAGGCTATGTCTTTCTTGATCCACGGTAGGAGGAGAGGAAAGTGTTGGTTTACTTGAACTTCCTGGATTGGTGGTTCAGAAACAGGCAGGGGAAAAGGAAGAAGAAGAGATGAGTGTGGGTAATGGCAATCCCAAGCCCATCTCCCAATACACTGACCATCAACATGAATTTCAGTATGGCCGTATCAAAGTGATGCAAGCTCTGTCTTGTTGTGCATGCAAAGAATATGTGGCATGTTCCCTTGATAATCTAGCCGAGACGGCGGGGGCAATAACCTTCAGAGAATAGTCTAGGATCAACTCTGAATTACCTTCTGTGACAAGTACCATGCGAGATCCCCCGTTAACCTGAACTTGGATCATTTGATGAATAAGAGATGGGGAGTAAGTGTCAATAAGAACCTTGGCTATATCAACACATCTCATAACTAAAGTCTTGGAATCCACTCTGATGAATTTTGTTTTGTTGTCACATGAATTGAATTCCTGCGAGAAGTTGTATTTTCTGAGAATTCAATTTCTTTATCAACTTTCCAGGAAGTAGGTAAAGAATATGTGGTTATCAGGATGGAAAATAGAACTTCCTTAGGGAGGATAGTTAAAAACGAATGAATTAAAATTTACCTAGGAGATTAGGTAAGTTGCTTCGTGCATTTTAATTTCCAATTCCTGCATTCTGCCTACTTCCTGCCAACCAAACGAGAGCCTAAATCTATATTTCCCATGAATTTCTACTTCCCGTATTTACTTCTTACATACTAAACGAGGCCTTGGTCCTATTTCATGGGCCCTTTCATCTCGATATCAGTTTCGATATAAGATACTTTGATTTTTCTTTTTCTTTTTGTTTGGAGGAAATAGCTCCCTAACAACCTTTTCTTAAGGAATTGTTTTCTTAAGAAGTCCAAAATAAGAAGTTTTCTTATGTTTGAAATCGATTACGGTTCATTTATATTCGTTATGGGAGGCTCAATAAGCTTAACAAATAGAGTTTGAACATGGGAGCACTCAGTCATTAATGTTTGTGAATAAGGCTCATTAAAAGCTCGTTAAGGGCTTGTTAACAATCGACATTAGTTCAAAAATGGTTCAATAATGGCTTAATAGTGACTTAAGTAACTCAGCTCGGTAGCAAGCTTGACTTAATAGCAAGTTAAGCTCAGGTGTGAGCTTAATTTAGCTCAATAAAAAGCTCAAATTGGCTCAATTTGACTAACAAGCCAAACCGAGTCGAGTATCGAACACACTAATACCTTATCAAACCAAGCTGGAGCAAAGGTTCGAAAGCTTGAAAAAAGCTTGGTTCCAACTTTTGCTTGATAGGACTTATCAACCTCAAGTTTGAAAAAGAGAGATGCTTGGCTCAATTTGGTTCATTTACACCTCTAAGTAAATGTTGATCTCTATCTTAGCAACGCAGTCGTGAACTAGGGTCTTGATGACCCATAGTATGTTATGGTCCCTATTGATTGCCTTTATAATTATCTCATTATCCCCTTCCAAGACCAACTAGTTGAATCCCATCTTTACTGCTTGTTTGACCTGCTTTCTTGCCATTATTGCTTCCGCTAATTGGATAGGTGTCTCCCCCATATTGTAACACAAAACATTCTACAAGAGCTTTTATTAGCTTGGTATAGATCCGTGATTGAAGGTCATCAATCTCATTTTTTTCAAGTTGTTATTTCTATTTAGAAAAATTATAATCTTATTATCTATATGAAACTATACATTTCACATTTTCAACATTTCATTTTGACATCCGAGGTGTACACTCCAATATTTGAAAATTTTATCAAATTCATGTATTGTTTTTCGTCATAACGCGATTGTAACACTAAATAACTATAACCCAACTTAACTTGCAACATATTATGTTAGAACTATTGTAATGATTAGGCCACACACCTCCTATACTAAAGATCTTATGTTTGAAGCTTATCTCCTATCCCCCTGAAAGTTAGTATCCTAGTTAAAGAAAAAGTTGTATCCTCCTTAGTATTGTAAAAAGAATAAAGAACTCTAAGTAAGCAATTATGCAACATTCTAATAATAATAGAACTAGAATGTAGAATTGTCATTTTATTGCTAAGTTTGTTAGATGTGGAATTAGAATAGAACTAAAATTCTTTTATATGCAAAATTAATGAATAAGAAAACTCGAATCATCTCATATTTTGAGCCAATCCGATTGGATTGTTTTGTGTTTCAGTTCAACGCCGGCATGGTTCAACTTAGCTAGATTACTATGAATCGAACTCATCTCAGTGTTAGTTTAGGTCATGTTAGGATTCAGGTTTCCTCAGGTCAAGTTTGAGTCAAATTGAGTCATTTTATATTTGAGGCACATCTGATTTTGGGGAAGCGAGTCAGATCATTATGATAGTCGAGCATCTCAGGTCAAGTAGAGTTTAGACACAATCTAGATTAGATTGAATTATTTGGGTTTAAGTCATCTAGTGTTTTCGGTCAATAGGGTTTGGTCAATTAAGGGTTAAGATCATATCAAGTGGGTTAAAATGCAAGTAGGGTTCGAGTTGAGTATGATAGTTTTGGTTTATGTCACAGATTGTGGGTCAATCATGTTTGGTCACTTCATGCTTCAAGTCAGATCAGGTTGGGTCTTAGTTGGATTAGGCCGTCATCTTGAGTCAGTGGAATTGGGTCATTTCAAGTTTGAGGTCAAATTTTGGTCATATGTTATGTCAAATCTTGAGTTGCAAGCTAGGGATGGAGCCATTTTGTTTTGAAAATCAATGAAGGTAATATGAAATCATAATTCTTTTTTTGTTTGAAAACCAATGAAGGTAATATGAAATCACAATTTTTTTTTGCTCAAAAAAGTTGGAATATATGATGAGTGGTTATAATCAATTCCATGGTGCTTCATGGCTAGTTTTTCTGTACGGTTACCATAAATTTGTGGAATTGAACTTGCTCAAGGATTTATCTAGACTGGGGGTACATCAAGATTGAATTGCACATGATTAACTTCAACCAATCTATTGTTATGTGTTTCAATCTTTTTGGCAAATTTGACTTTAGTTTGCATTTTTTGGGTGGATCCTACCAATGCTCCAGTTAAGGATAGTTTTAATAATTTTTTTTGTATTTTTATATTATATGCAAAAAGTGAAGATATGGATTTAACTCAAGCGTTAGTTGGGGTGGAGTAGTATAGGACATTCCTTAAACACCTTACTTAAAATGCTAAAGAGCTGAGAATTGGAGTGCAGATAAGCTTGAGAGCTTGGTAACCTATCTTGAACCCAATTCAATAAGGTCTATGTTTGGAAACCATGACTCAAAATAAATCAAAGGAGATCATTTTGGCAAGATTATAGTGGAGTGAACCACATTGGGTCACCAATCCAAAGATCAATGCATTAAAGCTTAAGACTTGGTTGCCAAAACATTGGACTAATTGTATAACTTAAATTCACTATAGTGGTGAATGAAAGGAACTATGGCAGAAAGCACACAAAGAGTATGCCTTCTTGGACACCTTATTTGGCACTTTAATTGTATTTGCAAATGCAAACAAAGCTACAATTATAACTACTTCTATATAAAAGCAAAAGAAAAAAAACACAAGCTTGCATAAGATGAATTGAAGAGTTTCTATTGTGGTGTTGGGACCCTTTGCTAAACTATCGGTTGCCTTATTATAGGCTAAATAATCTAATTGTTGCTCTTGACTTCATGCAAGTATGCAAGCTTATCTCAATACCTTAAGCCTCCCATGATCACTGGGATTCTTCCTGATAGGCACGTGTTAAGGTTAGTGTCCTTCTTCTCCATGTGTCCCATCTCCATCGTAACTAACCTTGAGGCCCATGTTTCTTTTAGTGTTCCAAGTAACTTCCTCGGGTTAGGGGTAAGTCCTTTTGTGTCCCAAATAACAACCTCGAGCTTGAGCATCTGATTCCAACAACATCCCTAGTAAATGCGTTGAGTGCTTGCTTGCCTTAAATTACTTTCAATCACATGCCAAGCACATGCATAATGTAATAGAACAACATCGTTTCCAAACCATCAATTTTGTTGATTGAGCAAAATGCCCCCTTTTAGAGGTGGCCAACGGGTAGGGTCAGCCCGAAACCCGACTCGGCCCACTCTGTTGGGCCGGGTGTAGCGGGTCGGTCCCCAGGCCTTCTCAAAACAAGGGAGGCCTAGGCCCAGCCCAGCCCAGCCCAGGCCAAAACCCGGGCACAGACCATTGGGGGCTTTTCCCCCCAATATTTAGTATCCATTTGGGCATTATAGTTTATTTTATGGTTGTATTTTGTATTTATGTTGTTATAATTATATTTTTTTAATAAACTAAAACACATTTAATTTTATAAAATATATTTATAATTTTATAACGTACTATTATATTATTATAGTCGTATTTTTCAACAAGTTATAATACATTTTATTTTATAAAATATATTTATAATTTTATAAGACACTATTATAATTGTATTGTAAGTTATATATATATATATATATATATATATATATATATATATATCCGGCTCAGGCCCAGCACCAGGCCTGGCCAAGTTCGCGGGGCTAAGGCCAGGCTCGGAAGGCAAGCGGGCCTAGGCCCAGGCTCGGCCTTGCCCGACCCATGGCCATCTCTACCCCCCTTTTATCCATTGAGATAAATTTAAAAAACCAAAATGGAAATAAGAATTTGACTTTCAATGTCTATGCCACTTGAAGAGGTGGAACGAAGGTGAAATTCTTGCCTGTTTACAAAGCTCTATTTCTAACTTATTTATTAAAACTTTAGCACTTGTCGTCTTTGTATTTTCAGTTACTTTCTTTACTTATTGAATCATTTTGCTCAACAACAATGACCCATATCGCCTAATGTATTTCTCTCTTAAGCATTGAGGGAGATGACCTAATTGAGTGGTTCCAATGCTTGCTCTAAGGCAACTTTGGCATCATTGTGGATTAGCTGCAAGTTATGGCTAATTGAACTCTCCTCGAGGGGATTCTTTCCTCATTTGAAGAGGGAGACTCCTCTTTTAGCCCTCCAATCCTCACAGTGGATCCTTTCTTTAACCCGAGAACGAAAATCTATCACTTTCCCGGGTCTTTCCAAACACACCTAAAGAACCCTTTATTTGGTCCTTCTCCTCAAAGAGGATTAGGGTGGAGATCAAATTATAAGGACTCACTTTTATTTGGGAGAAGGATGCTCCTGGGCTTAGAAAGAAGTGGAAGACACTCGAATCTATAAAGCCCTAAAAGTTTCCACCTACCCCATTAAGTATAACTACCCAGTGATCACTTCTCTCTCCAGCGTCTAGTATCACTCCTACAATGCTTTCGTTTTCCCTAAGGGATTCATAGGAAGCACCCTCGACAATGTTGCAGCACTGGTATGTCTCCCATTTTCAGGTTTTGTGCTTCCTCTGACAGCTTACTTGTCTCGAGAAGCATAAGATTATCCCTTCCCCACTATTTCATAGCATAGCTACTCTTCTTTGTGTATGATTTCAACATTGATTTGCTAGATTTGATGGAGTACAAAATATCCTTGCATTTGTTTTGGCTCAAGCAACATTTCTTTTGCAACTCCTCAAACACTGTTTTTCATTTTGCAAGGGTACTATCCATTAATATGGCTTTTAGTGATGGTCCTTTGGCTTTGGGACCACTATTCTTGGATTAGGTCTATAGATTCCTCAACAATATTATATCTCAAAATTACAATCTCTCCCCAGAGGCCCTTCCAGTTCATCCAGTTATGGGCTTAAGTTTAATTTTCAACCTTTTGTGCCAGAGGGGCTATACATTCGACCTTAGGAGCTACCTGTTACTATGGGAAGCTTTTCTCGTAGGATGGTTTGTATTCTTCCATGGTGGAGTTTGGAAAAGTATTTTGATTTAATAATTGACACCTATCACAAGGAAGACTCCCTATAGACCCCTTTACAGGGAAGGGTCTTTGGGGCTTCTTAGTTCTAAGAGCTCAAATTGGACTAGGAAGTCTTAGTGGATATTAATTCGATTATTTAGTAAGTAATACTTAGCCTTAGGACCTCCCATGGGTTCAATTGGCCAAGTGTCATCCCTCTCATCTTGAGGAGGTCTCAAAAATCAACTTAGAGATTAGGCAAGTCTATGATGATCCTACAACTCATAGGTATGCACCTAGGGCTACCAAAGCTTTTTTGGATTGGTGCTCAAGTTTCATAAGCACTAGGCTCCAAAAAGACCTAAAAAAGCTCAGCTCGAGGTGAATATTCTCACATCTTGATTACTTTGTCAGTGCTAAGGGCTCAAAGTGCTCACCTAACTCTCAATCTTTCATCTTATCTTAGGTTTAGCAGCATGTTCCTTTCTCGCAATGGACCCTTGAAATCAGTCCCTATTGCTTGAAGCTTGTAAAAGGTTTCTCATTATAACAAAACACCTTCAGACTCAACCTTCATCAAGGCCTCAAGAAGACCCGAGATCAGTTCCTATTGCTTGAAGCTTGTAAAAGGTTTCTCACTATAACAAAACACCTTCAGACTCAACCTTCATCAAGGCCTAAAGAAGAAACAACCCCCCCCCCCCCCCCCCCCCCCCCCCAACTCAAGGAAGAAGGCACGTGTTAAAGCACTATCGCTAACAATTTCAGAAGCTCTAGCTCTATTAGTTTCTTCAGTAACAAAGGCAAAAGAAAAAGATTTGAAGCCATTTTTTACCTTGATCAAGAAGCATGAATCTTCTAGGTTATATCAATAGGTATATCTTCTTTGGGTTTGTTGTTTTGCTTCTTTGTTGTTGCTGCTTTTAGGATACTAACATTGTGAACCTTCCCTATACATGCTCAAGCTTAGCCACTAGTTGGAGAATTAACTAAAGGTTGTATTCATATCATAGAAGTTGCAAACTCACCCATAAGCAGTTGATCTCAGCCTTTAGTTCATTCTCTTGAGCCTAAGTTAATCTAAACGCAAGAGGTTGAGGATTTCATCTTCTTAGTGCTCCAAAAACTAATTGGCAGCATTCAAGCTAGCCAGGCTCCTATTATCAAAACAATTGCCAAGGCTTTCATCCAAGCGTCTTTCTTGGTAGTTTAAAGAACCTACCTCAACTTCTACATTGGTGCAGGAAATTCAAATGTAGACTAAGTTAAAGGACAACTTGGTAAGCTGTGCACCATACTCAGCTTTGTATTTTTTATCCTATCCTGGACTAATCATTAGTCCTTTTCGTTTTCAGTTGAGAAATTTTTCTTCAGGAAACATCAACACTAAACCTCTCAAAGAGGCTAGAGTTATGAACAAGGAGTGTAAGAAACCCCCATGCCTCATTAAGAGACTCAAGCATGACCATCTGCTCCCCTTAGTAGTAGCGCACATGAGGTAATATGAATATCCACCATATTTTTTTTAATTAAGCTTGAGTTTCTCAAGCATTGGTACTGACTTTTCTTCCTCTTCTCCTAGGCGGTAACTTCATCTACACTTTCTCCAAAGGTGTTCATGTTGAGATACCTAGGGGCTATTGAAAAGCTGATGCTCCAACTACTGGATCCTCAATCTTCACCAAAGTTCTTCAAGAGCGGGGAACTTTTGTCACTACCATTTGTGGACTTACCCTTTCCAACAGCTGTTTATAAGTTCTTTCACTTGTGAAGCGCCCATGAGTGACCTTATGACCACGACATCCATCTCGAAGGAACTCAAGGGACTCAAGGTATCGTTCAGATCTTAGACAATTTTCTATCCTCTACCAAAGCAAGAGGGTGCTTAGAAAAGTTAAGGGCATTCAGTCATTCCATTTTAGCCATTACTTTCAAAGTTATAGGCTCCAAATCCATTCTCAAAGAGCTGCAACAACTAGAATGCAATAGAGAGTAACACTCTCCCATTGTGCAGGTAAAGAAGCTACAAAGTGAAGAACTCAAACAACAATTGGCGCAACTTGAAGATGAAGCTTGTGTGATGGAGACCTAAGACACAAGTGACTTGGCCCAAATATTGAGACATCAAGGAGTAGCTAAAGAACTAATCCTTCTCAGTTCTTCAAGAGCAACTCTTTTCAACAGAAGCGGAGCTCAAACATATTGTAGTAGAGCTTGTCGATCTTAGTAGTCACTCATTAGTGCTAGACTTATGTTTTTCGATACGTAGGCAACCAAGCATTGAATTTTCATTTTCTTTTTCCTTAAGGTCCATAGTTTCTACCTCACAAATCCTTTTAATGAAGATGCAATTCTTAGAATGAATTTATTTATACCAAACATCATTTTATTTTGTTAGATATTTTCTCATGAAGTTCCTCAAGATGCAAATGTAAGTCTAGGAATAAATCTCAAACTTGATCCTCTAGACATTGGTGCTTAACTTAGGCCTGAAGTTTTTGAAAACAAGAATTCAAGACTTCTTTGTTTGCATCCCAAATTGAAGGTACATATTTCTTCGAAAATCTACCATTAATTGCTTTGGGTTGGGTTTTCCCATATAGAACTTGAAATAAGTGTGTATTCCCTCCAAAGGTTTGAATTACTTTGAATGGACCTTCTAAATTAGGGGACCACTTCTCAACAATTTTGTGTTTTTTACTCAATTGGGAAAATGACTTTCGAAACCAGATCTCCTATGTCAAAGAACTAGGTTTGACCTCTTATGAAAGGCCTTAGCCACTCTCTTCTTTTGTCTTTCAAGCCTATGGAGAGCATCACGTGTCTCTTAATTACGATCATTGAGTTAATTCATCATGGCAAGCTATACTCAAGCTTTGAGAGCTTACCTAGATGATAAACTATCATTTACTGGACATTGACTTCGAGTACAACAACATCATGACTATAAAAATTAAACAATGTAGTCCATGTTGCATCCCTTTTTGATGTCCTATATGCCTAAAGAGAATGAAGCAACGTTGAGTTATCATTAATCATCTTCTCAATATTGATCTTAATAATCTCGTTAGTGGACTTACCTAGGCCATTAGCTTAAGCTTAATATAGAGTTGAATTCAATATATCGATATCGAATGCCTTCGCAAAATCCCCTCATATTCGTTGAACACTTGAGCTTTGGTCTATGTAAAGAAATTTGGTATGCCAAACCTAATTAAGATGTATTCCTTGATGATGTTTATTACATCTTGTTTGTTAATCCTCTTATATGGTTTAGCCTTGACCCACTTAGTGAAGCAATCGGTGGCTACCAAGATAAACAAGTGTTGTCTACTTAAAAGGTTATTAATTTCCTCTATAATGTCCCTAACTCAGCCTCAAAAGGGCCCCGTTTTAACTATTGAATGCAACTTAGATGCAGATACTCGAGGGACATGGTTATGCTTTTGGCAGGCTCTACATACTTAATGCAATCATTCATTATAAAAGGCCAGTAATAATAGCGCCTGATAAGCCAATGCATGTTGTTCCTTGCTAGATTGGATCTGCATATACCCTCGTGAGCCTTGGCCATGACTAACATGGCACTATCTATACCTAAGCACTTAATAAGGACCGTAAGCTTCCTCCAATCCTCACAATTTGTTGGTGCAATTGTCGTTTTCTTAAAAGCACTCTACCACAAGTTGGTCATCATTTAGGATCTTAGATCTGATGACCATAGATTTGTCGAACCAAGTTCTTGGCAATCTATACTTCAAAGCTAACTAGGTAAGGTCATTAGCTACTTTCTTCTCAACTTAAGGTATGAACTCAATTCTCACCTCCTTGAATTTGCTAAGGAGAACTTGACCGGTAGAAAGGTATCAACTCGAGGTGTCACTCAATCATTAGAATTGTCCAATGACATAGTGAGTCATTAATTGTGGATCACCCTTCATATGAAAACAGGTGATCCCAATCTTGAATGGGATCATAAGACCTATAACTACAGCCACATATTCAACTCTATTATTTGAACATTACCATATGAAGTTAACTGTTAGTGTAGTCATGTTCCTCAAGGAAATTCAACCACAATCCCTATTCCAACGTTAAGACTTAGTCCTTAAACCACCAAAATATAATTTCTGGGGGACTATCCCAGCCACTAAAGCTTCTTCTTGTTTGAAAGAGCTCAAGTTTTCTAAGCTGGGATGGTTTACGAGAAAGTCAACTAGGCCCTGACCTTTTATTGAATTTTAACGACGTAAACTAAGTTGAATTAGAGGAATGCTAAGCTCCACTTACTCAATCTTTCTCAAACCAAGTCTGTCTAACATATATTTCAAAACATTTGTTTCAGAGATTACATAAATCATAAAAGCAATAAAGTAATGCCTTAGCTTAAGGTATGTAAAACACAAACACATACGCAATTTTTCAATGGAAGTACATTTTATTTCACATTCATTAAGACGATGGCTAAGATGAAATACAACTTGTTCATATCCTTGCTCATTGTCTTTACTAACAAACAACATTTGGAGTCATAAGAGGATGATATATAAAGCTTCAATTGCTTGCCTTGGCTGTGAGGAGTTAACCCATGGTGTTTGATCAAATACTCCTTAATGGCTTCAAATGCTTCTAATGCTACCCTTTCCTCTTAGACTCATATTTTAACTTCAAAAATGATGAGAACACCTTGGTCTTTCTTGCAACATTTAAAATGAAGTGTCTTATGAAATTGAATTAACTGAGGAATATTTGAAGTCTCTTCTAATTTGAATGTCACTGGCTTCTTGCATAGCCTTAATCTTATTTTTGGTCTATCTCGATTCTATGTTAATATACTCGAAAGCCCAAGCAGTATATAGCTTAGACCTCAAAAGCATGTTTAATGGGTTTATCTTGATATTGTGACTTCTTATCCTTAAGAATGTGCTTCTTGAGTCAACTAAATGTTTAGTTTGAGTTCCATATTTGACTACAATATCATCCATTTAGACCTCATTATTTTTACCAATTTAGTCATTAAAGATCATATTCATGTCCCTTTGCTTAGTAATACTAGCATTGTTAAGTGCAAAAGACATGACAACCCATTCAAAAGTGCATTTTGATATTGGAAACCTAAGAATAGCTTTATGAGCAGGCAATTATAACCTAGTAATATCCGCAATACCCATCCATTAAAAGACAATGCCTCATGACTTGAAAACAAAACAATTAATATGCAGCTATTGACATTGGGTATTCATCTTTTAGAGTGGTCCCATTCAAGCCCCTAAAGTTAATGTACACTTTTATTTTTCCGTTCTTTTTAACCAATAGCACTATGTTTGTCAATCATCAATATATCTGGTGGTTTGAAGGAACTTTTCCTTGAGGTTCCCCTTTATTTCCTCTTTGACCTTGTTAATCATCTCTTAGGACATTTGCCTTTGTGCCTAAATGACAGGCATGGCTCTAGGCTTGATTTGTAGCCGGTGCTCAACTAGATTCCTATCCACTCCTAGCATCTCATGATGCTCTCAAGCAAAGCAGTCTTTGAATTCAAGCAACAACTAGATGTAGTCACTCATTTGCTCATAAGAGTTGTCCACTCACATATGTTGGCCTTGGTTATTTTTCACTTCAATTGACCTGAATCAAGTGCTCTTAATCCGAGTCTATTAAGTCGTCCATCTTAGCTGGAGTTGACCTCAATTTAGTCATTGCCTACGCTCTCTCTTGAAGAGATTAGTGCTCAATTCCATACTTGAAGAAATCTGGCTGCTTAGCCCATAGCTTGTCCTCAACTTGCAAAGATATCAGTTTGACAACAACTAAGGACACTACCCTCCCGGCTTCTACCTGCTAGAGTTGGGTTACTTCCATTAGGAACCCTCCTCATTTACTTCCTAAGTTCTTCCCTTGATTATAAGGGTCTTCATGAAATTAGCAAATTCGGATCACTTAGTCTCTATATAGCTAGTGCATATCCTTGCTGGTGGTTCAGTCGATATGGTTATGGAACCATTATTTTGACTAGCATCACCCTCATCATCTTTAGGAATCTCACTCGGTCATGTTCTGCTTATTTGTATAGGGCCAATGCCATCTCCATAGAATTTGGGCTCCACAAAGTTAGAAAAAGCCAATAACAACTTATGATCTACCATGACAATCTCATATATGCCATGATTCCAAAGGACTAAGAATTTATGCAAAGAGGTAGGGATGAAATAGTAGGCGTGAATCCAGTCCCTTCCAAGTAATGCACTATAGCTCAAGGCAATATCCACTATGAAGAAAGTTGTTAACTTGCTTGTAGTACCAACAATGAACTCCATTAAATGACCCCCTTAGACTAAATAGTGGATCTAGAAAGGCCCAAATTACCACATCTAGTTAATGAGATCATCTAGGAACTTACCTGTAGCTCCAAAATGTAACATAGGAGGATGTTTATTGCTGCACCATTGTCAACCAATACTCTATTCACTAGGACTCCATCAAATTAGATTTATTGTACAAAGGTCCAATGTTACTATTGGGCATAGATGGTGCATTAAACATTTTAAGTACCTCAAGGCTTTCTTTAGCCTCGAGACACCAATATTTAATCACAAGGTAAGGTTTCACATTAACCTTCACTAGCAACCTAGACTTCTGTGACCAATTTGACCTACTTCGCCTCACCCAAAGCTTCCATGTCTCCTTTAAGCTCGGTCTCTTTAAAGTTTTCCTTGAACTCGAGGGGCAACATTATTGTTATTCTCATGTCAGCTTGTTATGATGGTGACCCAAATTGAATTTGTAATTGACCGTAGTGAGATCATCTTTTGGGTTTGACTCACCCGTAGTATCATCATGTGGCTAATCCTTTGTTTTGTCCTCAAGAACAACTATAACACAATTCACCAAGAGGCTCAGGTACATACTCGTTATCTATAAATGAGTTGAAACCATCTTCAATATACATTTGATCCTATGTAAACCACTCCTTCCTCGGTACATTTCTTAGCTACTTTCTTTCTCAAGAGCTTTCTCCTTTGTCTCCTTGAGAGCTTAGCTTCGAAGGAGTTGGACCCAATGTTGCCTGAAGTCTTTCTATGTCCTGGCGCATCTGGTTATTCCTTCAAAAATTGCTAATCCGGACTAGGGGTGTATTTGAACCAAGCCAAGCCCGCGCCTGCCAGGCTCGAGGCGAGGCTCGTTAGCATTAACTTCAACTCGGGCTCGGCTCAAAGCTCATCGAGATTCGAAAGTTCAGGCTCGAGCTCGGCTCGTCAAATGCTCGAGCTCGGCGAGCTTCCAATTAAGCTTGCAATAGTTTGACTCATTTAAGCTCAATATAGGCTCCATTGGGCTCATTTAAGCTTGGGCTCAGCTCATTTAGGCTCTAATATGGCTTCATTGGACAATATTTAAGCAAATATATTATACTAAAAAAGCTCGCTTAAGCTCATTTAGGTTCGCGAGCCTACGAGCTCGAGCTTCATTAGGCTCGGGCTCGGCTCGAGAAGCTAAATGAGTTGGGTTATTTACACCCCTAATCTAGACCCCATGTGCTTAACAACCTGGTAGTGGAGGCATATAGCTCTTCTATTTCCTTATGGTATTAGGCTAAGTCCCAATAGCAAAGTACATGGGATTTCTCTTGAGATGCACCATCCTTATAATTGGCCAAGCTTTCAGAAAACTGTCCCATGCTCTCTTGAAGAATGAGGTGGCAATTCCTCATTTCCTTAGATAACAGTTAAGCACAACTGTTACATGCCACCTTTTTTAAACCTTCGAGGTTTTGGATGACATTTTTCTTAAGGAATCTTCCTACATAGAGGGCCTGTTGGAAACTCATTCCATCTTTGATACTTCCCTCCTTTTTTATCTAGACTGTCTTTTAATCGTCTTTATGGTCAAGACCGTAAGCCAATTCCTCATGATGTATCAATTAGATGGTTCCTTTCTTTTCTACTTAATCAAAAATACTTGAAGATATCGCACTTGGTTTGGTATTCCATCATTGACTTGTCAGAAAGCTTCATGTTAGTCATTTTATGAGCTCACTATTTAGGTTCAAAAGCATCAACCAAGCTCATTTGGATTGAACTTGGGAAGGGGTCATTATCTACCTCCATTTAGTCTCCCTTAAGAAAGATTAACTCTCAAGCCTCAATGGCATCTTGAACTAAGTCCTTAAAGATTACATGGTCCCTAGTTGAATGGGTAAAAGAGTAATGTCACTTACAATAAACTTTCTTGTTAGTGTTTTAGGGTCAAGAATCTTATGTTTACCTTTAACTTCAATTTACATTTCCCTTTAGCTAATCAAATATTATGTCAAATAATTCAAAATGGTACTTATGTAAGTCTTGGGTTTGTTTAGACTTCCTATCCCTCACATCATTTTTCTCTAAGTGGGTTGTAGACTACGTGAGGCCCTTTGAAATACTCAACCCCATCAACTTAGTAGAGAGGTTTATCCTCTTCCTCTATGACTTCTTGGACATAGGTACCATTTACGTTGGGCTTCAAGATCTCTTCTTTCAAGACAACTTCATATCTAGTAACACAACTAATAGCTGAAGAAGACTAATGAAGTTTAAACCTGTGAACTTCTTCATTTATTCTATGTCCAAACCATTTAGGACCAGTTTAAAATATTCCACTTTAGTTATAGCCATCGTATACTTAAACCTAGCCCTACTTGAATCGGCTGATTAAGCCTTCCACTAACTCACTCGACTTTTGTCTTATTTCAGCAAGGTCAGACATGGATGCTTCTAATTCCATCATAAGGAATTGGTGGGTTTGAACCTTCCTATTCATTTCATCACAAGGTAAATAGAATTGGTAGTCTAATGTACCATTGAAAGCAATTCTTGTTGGGGAACTTGGGAAAATCTCTCACGAGGAACATATTGTTAGTCACTTCCTTATATTAACTATTGAACGAACCTTGCTAGGTATTCAAGGGTAGACATGTTACCTTCTTGGAAAAGGGGGTAAAAGGAAAAGGTAGTCTCGATCTATACAATCTGGATATAACTTACAACAAATTATTGTTGGGTGGTCAATTTTAATTTCATAAACTAAAAGAGCAAACAATGATCGTATCTAGTATGCAGAATCCCGGTTTAAAATTCTCTAATTTTAAATACATGCAAAATTTTGACTCTAATTAAACATAACAATGCATAGCATAGAAGGCATACCCATGAAAAACAATTAAATACAAATATAAAACTATAAGTTAAGAAATCTCATACCTCATTGTAGACATAAGTGTAAAGATACTCCAAATGATACCTCCGAGATCTTCTCTGCAATTTGTCTCTTAGTAGCGAATGAGTGCGCGTCGTGAAATCAAGCAATTCTTGAAACGATTTTAAGAATTAATTGAGAAGAGATTTTTTTCGTTTTAATTCTTTATATAATTGGGAGAAAATTGAGCTAATTTTAAATTAAATCCGAACGAGCTAAGCACCCCTATTTATAGAAGTCTCAAAACCTAACTAATTCTATTAGAAATATAAAATAAAAGATACAATTTTATTTTAATTAGGATACAATACCCGAAAAAAAATATAAAAATACATCAAAAATATCGTGCCTTTTTTACTCAACCATAGGGTGCCATGTGGCACCCTTTCATTGGTCCGCGCCAATGTGATGGCCCAGTGTGGGACACGTTTCACGCACTAATTGGCTAGCACGTGTTTTTTCGTTTTACCTTTTTTGTTTTTCTTGTAAAATTCATCCCATGAATTTTTGGATTTAATAAAAAATTATTTTATTCAACTCTTTGAGTAAAATAATTCATCTCATGCATTTTCTTTATATTTGTAGGTGCATAATTTAGAGGCTTGTACATGGACCTTTATTTTTAGCTCTAAATAGATCAAATCTAAATATCATCTTATGATAAACAATTAATTACCATTTAATGAAGCTTAATTTTACTAAATGAGTTTTACAGTGCTCTAAAATAAATATACTTACTTGCTAAATTTTACTGCAATAGTTTACTTATAATTGGCCCTTCTAATAAATGTCCATGAAAAAATAACTTAAACTACTAGTGCTATTCTTTCTCACTGTTCCTTCTATGTTCCCAACTCGCCCTTCTTGAATAATTCGCTAGAAAAATACTTCTGTATTAATTCCAATGTCCAACATAAGAAAAGTTTTTGCCAAAGTATTTGGAATTAATTCGAATACTTGCTAATCAACTAAGGGTACATTTTACATGGTAGATTCCTAGTAAAATATTCATTCCCGCCACACTTTATACAATTGCCCAATGAACGTAAGATCCCGGTTACACTTAATAACCTCATCATTTTAGCACATCAAAGTAATTAACATTCCATGCACGAGTCCGGACTATTTTTCGGATTAAGAGTCATTGTATAAACAAAAATATATGAGTGGCTGACTTCTAATAATAGTACAGAAACGAGCAAATCATGTGGTCCTGTTTAGTGTAACAATCCCATTGTAATACACCAACACACTATCCTGGATCATTATCCATATAACCAAGACAAGTTATCTAAATGTCATGTTATATCTTAACAGACAAGAAGCCCAAACTTATCACTGACTATGAACTATTTATTAAATAACCTTCTTATCCATTATTTAGTCCTTTTGTGGCATAATCTCATTATCCACTAAAAACAGATTTTCCAAATGTTATTTAAGGACTTCATCCATGTCATGGTACGTGCTTTGAAAGAGAACAACGTCACATGTATAAAGACTCGTAAATTAAATAGACGATAATGATAAACAACTTTTACTCACTAATAAAATGTTCACATAAATTGGGTTCCCTAGCACACCAGCTCTAACAATCTCCCACTTATCCTAGACCTAATTTGCCATACAATGCATTCCCATTCTATCTAAAGTGACTCAAATGAATTTTGAGTCAATGTTTTTGCAAAAGGATCTGCTAAGTTGCTTTAGTATCTATCTTTAGAATTGCAATATCCCCTTTTTCCATGTAGTCCCGAATGAGATGATACTTTCTTTCGATATGCTTGGACCAATTGTACTTTCTTGGTTCCTTAGAGTTAGCTACCACCCCCCGAGTTGTCACAATAAATGGAAACAGATGTAAGCCCTTGCTTTATAACCTCAAAATTCATAAGGAACTTCCTTAGCCAATAAGCCTCCTTGGTAGCTTTCGAAACTGCCACACATTTGACTTTCATGGTGGAGTCAGCAATACAAGTCCGCTTGACACTCCTCCAACTTCTGGCTCCACTACCAAGGGTAAAGACATACCTAGATATCGAATGTCTAGCATCCATGTTTGACTGAAAATCCGAGTCAGAATAGCGCACTAGAATCAGTTCACCACCATGAAAAACCAAAAGTACTTGAGAATATTCTTCACTGCCGTCCAGTGCATTACACCTGGATTAGACTGATATCTACTCACCATGAAAAAATTCTCAGGTCCAATACATAACATAGCATACATAAGGCTTCCCACAGCAAAAGTATACGAAATAATCCTCATATATTCTTTCTCTTGAGATGTCGTAGGACAATGTTCTAAAGAAAGAAGTACTCCATGCCTAAAAGGTAATAAACCCTTCTTGGAATCCGCCATGTTAAACTTTGACAACACCTTGTCTATACAGGCAGCCTGAGATAGTCCCAGCATCCTATTCTTACGATCTTGCAGAAGCTTAATCCCAAGAATATAGCTGGCTTCTCCTAGGTCTTTCATATCAAACTGACTTGACAACCAAATCTTAACAACTAATAAAACTCTTACATCATTTCCAATGAGTAGGATATCATCCAGAAGCAAAACCAAGAAAGTCACTACTTTCTCTATGTTGTGTTTGTACACACATGGATAATCAATTGAATGAATAAAATCGTAGAACTTAATCGCATAATTGAATCTCTTATTCCATGAGCAAGATGCTTGTTTGAGTGCATAAATGGACCTTTTCAGTTTACATACCATATGCTCCTGATTCTTACCAATGAACCCGTCTGGTTGCACAATATAGATGTCTTCATCAAGATTGCCATTCAAAAAGCCTATCTTTACATCCATTTGCCATATCTCATAATCAAAATGAGTTGTAATGGATAAGGATATCCTAATGGACTTTAGCATGGATACTGGTGAGAATGTTTCATCATAATCAATACCTTCCTTTTGAGTATATAACCCTTAGCAACCAGTCTTGCCTTAAAGGTCTCTACCTTCCCCGTTTACTCCTCTCTTCCACTTGTAGACCCACTTACAACCTATGGATTTAATGCCAGGTGAGTTGCTAAGAGCCATTGGTTAGCATCCTTGTCCTTGAGCGCCTCATTATAAATAAGAGGGTCAGATACATCTTCTAATTCAGCCACTAAGGCACCAGCCATGTGTCTGTCAGGTTACTTGATAACCTCCCACTACGACTAGGCTCCCCGTGTACTAGGAATTGTCATAGAACGAGGTGTATCTAATACCCCTACTCAGTCCTGAGACACATTAAGCCATTTAGGGTTCTTAATTAACTCCTCCAACACTATTCAACTTTTACTTCTGTAATCAATCATAAAATTCTCCTCCAAAAATCTGGCGTTTGCGCTAACAAACACCTTTTGGTCTGAAGGACTATAGAAAAGACTACCTTTTGTACCCCTAGGTAGCCTACGAACATACACACTTCTATTCTACACTCCAACTTGTCCGGGTTCTTTTTCAACACATGTACTAGACATCCCCAAATACAAAGATATCATAAATTAGGCTTGCGTCCAGTCTATAGTTCCACCAGTGTTTTAGGGACCGACTTCTTAGGAACCAAATTAAGAATGTAAGCTGTTGTTTCCAAGGTATAACCCTAGAAAGAGATGGTCAAAGTAGCATGAATCATCAACCTTACCATCTCCAACAACGTTCTTATTCTCCTTTCTGCTATGCCATTCTGCTGTAGTGTACTCGGTGTAGAAAGATGAGATCTTATCTCACTTGGAGTTAGGAAATCTAAAAACTCTCCTAAAAGGTATTCACCACCTCAATCCTATCGAATTGATTTGATACATTTACCCATTTGATTCTCAACTTCAGCTTTAAACTCCCTTAACTTTTCAATAGAGTCAAACTTCTATCTCATCAAATAAATAGAACCATACCTTGAGTAGTCATCCGTAAAAGTGATGAAATATTCATAGCCTCCTCTTACCTGAACATTCATTGGTCCACATACATCTATATAAACCAACCCAAGCAAGTTACCAACTCTAATGCCTTTACTCTTAAAGACATACTCAGTCATATTTTCTACTATGCAGGATTTGCAGACTGGTAAGGACTTCAAGTCTAAAGACTCAATTAATCCTTCATTTATTAGTCTTTGGATCCTACCAGAATTAATATGACCAAGGCGTTGGTGCCATTTGAAGGAATTGTCAATTTCAAGGTTTTTTCTTTTAAAAGGCAAAATTAGTCTAGTAGTGTTAGATTCGAACATGCAACTAGTAGAGTTTTGGTCAGGCATCAAAATGAACAAACCATTAACAACAGTACCTTTGCAAATAAATATTTTATTATATTAAATGACAAAATCAATTCCAGAAGTAAAAGAATCTCCATCATCGACTAATCGTAGCACATAAATCAAATTCGTTCATAACGCAGGTACATAAAGACAATTGTTTGAAATTAAAACTCTACTCCTCAATACGAAGCTAAGTTCTCCAATTCCTAAGACTGAAATGTGCCTCCGGTCTCCTATGGTCAGGTGCAACTCTCCATCATGAAGCTTCCTTGTTAGCCTGACTTCCTACAACATATTGCAGACATGGTCAATTGAACCTAAGTCCACGCACTAGGATCCTGGTGGACTCTCAATTACACATGGCTCGGTCAGATAAGATATCTCTACACCTTGTTCTGATGGTTTCTTTATCTTAGCAGGAACACTTGCTAAGTATTAAGGACAGTTCCTCTTTCAGTGGCCATCCTTCCCACAAAAGAAACACTTTCCTCCTACTGATAGCTTCTTTTTTATTGGCTTAGCTACTGCACTAGCAGCTTTGTTGTTCTTCTTTCCAGACTTTCTCTTAGACGGTTTCTTGTTCCTCGTCCAGTGTGCTTGGGTTAAGTGGACAGTCCCCTTAGCCCTCATCACCCCCTTAGCCACTTGTAGTTCCTTCATCAACTCAAGCCACTAATAATTCCTTATTGTTCATTGAATAGTTCAACCTGAACTAAGTAAAGGACTTTGCCAAGGAGCCAAGTATCATGTCCTGCTGAGATTGACTATCACTCTTAGCACCAAGGAATTTCAATTCGTTTAGATAAGCCATCATTTCAAAACATATTCCTGAACTGGACTTCCGTTAGGTATTTTCATAAACATGAGCTTTCTCATAAGCTCCTATTGTGCTGCTCCATCTTGCCCACTGAATATTTTCTTAAGATGTTCTTTCATTTCCTCTGTCGTCTTCATTTCAAGCATCTAATGCTTGAGAACGTCAAACACCGAAGTCAAGATATAACACTAAACTAAATTATTAGACTTAATCCAGCGGTCATAATGTTCCTTGACAGCAGTAGTGGAATTATTAGCAGGCACATAAGGACAGGGTTCAGTTAACACAAGCTTATGTCCCTCGTGGATTAGTACAATATCTAAGTTTATTTTACAGTTTCGGTAATTCGGTCCAGTAAGGAGGTCATCTTTTAGTATGGAATGTAATGCACAAGTAGTAGTTATGATTACACTGAAAATATGTTAATAAACCATACGAGTGATGCATCTATCTATGACATTTTTTTCTTTCAAAATTTAGCAACTATAATTAATTATGTATCCACAAACACCTTATTAAAAAAAATGCAATGATGATCCAAACTACCCACTCGTTACTCCCGGTCGATGAGGCCACAACAAGCTTAGCTCAGTTGAGAACATTTCTTTATAATAATATTTTTTTGTAAACGCTTTACTAAATATCAATAATTCACCATTTTGTCCTTAGTCTTTAAAATAGCACAACAGAGTTCCTCAGGGAGGCTAATGTATTATTTTAGTCAAGTGTAAACCATTACTTGAACATCCATTCAAGGTCTCAATACACTCCAAGTCGGCGTGGCCGCACTCGATTGCTTGGACTTTAGTTCATCCTAATAGAAGTCTAACCTAGTGTTCCGTGAATTAACATCATCCTCGGGGAGTAATGCAAACCACTATACTATTAGACCAATAATTGAGACTATGAGTTTTCAACCTTTGAACCTCGTTCGCACTTGATTTTTAAAACAAATTAGCAGATTTGAATTACTCTGGGTTATATTATCACCTAATTAAAATAATACGAATAGAATAATTAAATTACTATCCTAACCCAATTAGGACTAATTAAATTATTCACTATGAGCAATCATGTTATTAAAACTCATTTTAATAACAATTTAACTCAAGATAAGACTTTAATTATTTTCTAAACCTTTTGGAAAAAATACTGATTATCATATAATCCTTTTTAGAATCCAATTCTAAAAATAATAAGACAAGAGCAGTGACCTCCACAAGTCTGATAATCTTTCTTTTGTGGTTTTTTGATTTAGAATAAATTTTTCGTATTTTAATCGACTATAATCTCATTATATCAATTAGTTTTATCTAATCCAATTAGATAAGTATACGAAGAATTTAACCTGCCATGAAAATCCTATTTTCATGACCATAAATCAAAAACTATGTAAACATTGATCAATACATTCCTTTTAATTGAATTTTAAACAATGTAAACAATCAATTAAACATATAACAACTTATACAAATATATTCAACCATTATTACATTATAGTTTTACTTGATCCCATCATAAATTCGTATTTAAAATGAGTTTGTCGACTATGTCTATCAATGACCTCGTGCACATCATGAATAATTAGGCTCCAGCTTTGATACAATTTGTTGGATAATTTTATAAATTAAAATAGCATAAAACGTTAGTATCTAACATAGTGAAATCCCGATTTAAAATTCTCTAATTTTAAATACATACAAATTTTTGACTCTAATTAGACATAAAAATCCATAGCATAGATGACATACCCATAAAAAAAAATTAAATACAAATATAAAAGTATAAGTTGAGAAATCTCGTACCTTGTTGTGGACTACAAGTGTAAAGATGCTCCAAACGATACCTTCGAGATCTTCTCCGCAATTCCTCGATTAATATTGAACGAGTGGGCATCGTGAAATCAAATAATTCTTAAAACGATTTTAAGAATTAATTGGGAAGTGATTTTTTTTTTCTTTTTAATTATGTAATTATTTGGGAGAAAACCGAGCGAATTTTAAATTAAATCCAAATGAGCCAGGTACCCCTATTTATAGAAGTTTCAAACCTTACTAATTCTATTATAAATATAAAATAAAAGGTAAAATTGTATCTTACACTACTACATAATTGCACATAAGCAGCGGTTTTTTTGCAGCGGTTTTGAAACCGTTGCATAAAGTTATTTTATGCAGCGCTTTTGCAACGTTTATAAAATCGTTGCATTATATGATATATATGCAGCGGTTTATACTGCGGTTTATAAACCGTTGCATTAGGCCCCTTTTATGCAGCGGTTTTACCATTTTATGCAGCAGTTTTAAACCGTTGCATTAGGACCATATTATGCAGCGGTTTTTAAACCGTTGCATAAGCTTAGTCATAATTACGTTGCAAAGGTGAAAAGTTGGTGGGAAGATGATAATGTTTACAAAATTTGGGTAAATCAATAATTTTAAGTGAATTTTTTCTGCCAAAAAATTGTTAATTAAAAAAAGGATTTTTTGCATTTTATCACGTAGATTTTATGTCATCTAGCTTTTAACTACCTTTTTTTTTTTTTTTTTTTTGCTCTTAACTACCTAAAAAATTTTCTTGGCCGCAAATGACCACAACATGGAATATAACGCTAGAAAAAATATAACATTCCATGCAATTTTGAAATATTTTATGATATATAGCTTTTAACTAACTTCTTTGAGTGATATTGAAGAGTTAATATGTAAAAGAGTACACCAAGTGTTTCTCCTAATTTTAGTATTGTTTGCAAATAAACTACCTATATTTTATGGTATATAACTTTTAATCAGCTGTATTTTTTAATATATAGCTTTTGATTACTAAAATTGATAATGAATATTATGGAATATTTCAAAATTGGATGGAATATTTTGCTTTTTCTAACGAGTATTCCATATGGTGGTCATTTGTAAAAAAAAAAAAAAAAAGTTTACATGGTTAAAAGTAAAAAATAAAAAAAATTAGGTGATTAAAAATTAGATGACATAAAATCAAGGTAATAAAATACAAAAAAACCCTTAAAAAAAATCTTAAATACAATAAAAGCAATTTGAACCCTAAATTAGAATAATAATTTTTATAAATATAAAGAGTCCCTTTTTTCTATAAATATGAAAAAAATTCTAATTTTTCCTCAAAACATAAAATCATACTTAAAAATAAAATTAAATACTTAATTATTTTATTTTGAGTAGTAAAATAGTCAAAAAGAAGTTATTTGGGGACAAAGTAATAATTTTTTAACAGTGAGGGGTTTAATGAGTGGTTTTATTTATGAAGGGGGTTTTCTATTTTTAAAGCAAAAGTCCGGAAATTTTTTATAATTTACTGCTTTCTTTTTGCAACTTTTGGGTTTGAGAGAAAATGCGGTTATAGTAAACCGCGTCAAAGCAACTCATTTAAACAAAACAAAACAGGATGTGTTCTGTAAATGAACGGCGTCCTGAAGACGCGGTTTAATTACATAACCGCGTCCTAAACCGCGTCTCCAGGACGCGGTTTATTCACAATATATAACCTTCATGTCCCCTTCCCGCCCATTTATTCATGTGTACGGCTCTCCCCAACCCTCAACGTCTCACCGTCTCTCAAGCGTACAAAGACTTTGGTAATCTTCTCTCTCTACTTGTTCTAGGTTTAGGGCTTGATTGTCTCTGTAATTGGTGTTAATTGTTGTATGGATCTGCCTTCGAGCTGACAATTTAGTGTTTAAACTTGCGGAGGAGTAAATCGTAAGTGAAATTTGTGCAATTTCTAAAGAAATGTTAGAAGAAATTGCTGTAAGTTAGGGTTTTTGAGGTTGTTGGTAAGTGTTATGTTTGCTGAAGTTTAGGTGCAGTTTTGATTTGTTGAAGGTTCAATTACTGCTGTTCTAACAATGCATTTGCTCTTGTTTTAGCAATTGGATGATCCAGAAGCAAGTTGAATTGTGTTTGCAAGTCTCCCTCCTCTGCTACTGGCCTCTTTTTCGCGCGCTCCTCCGTCTCCAGCCGTTGCTTAGCTGTACTGTCTCGTCTGCTCCCGTCATCTCTGGTCTGTCCAGTCATCTCATCGCATTTTTTGCTCCTCTCCGGTCATCTTGCCGCCTCCTTCCTCTCTGGTTATTGACAGTAAATTTTCGCTCTCTCTCTTCTTTTTGTTTAGTTCATGATGTTCTTGTTCACTTTCTCTTGTATTGTGTATAAATTTGTGTTTTTTTAGTGTTTTAGAGCTCTAGATATTCCTTGATTGAAGTTCGAATTTAGAGCCCTAGGATATTGTTCATGGTCATGTATTTGATTTTGAATAAACTTCTCTTGTTGGTTGCTTTTTCATTATCTTTCATCATTCTTTCAAGTAATCCAATTTTTTATGGAATTTTCATTTGAAAGTTAAGGCTACATTTGTGAAAGAGTTTGGCTTAAACCCTACACTTTCATACATCGATTGTGTTAGGAGATCTTGACATACTAAGTTTCTTTTGGGATGGTGATGCTATTGATTGTGATGTTTTTAGGGCGTTAATTGGCAAATTTTGATGATTTTAACATATTCATGACTTCTAGATTGTGCCTGTAAGGTTTTTGTTGATTTGCCAATGAATTTCATTATAGAGTGCATCTTGTATTTGATTCCACTTAGGTTTTTTTTTAATTCACATTTTACTTCTTTTGGGTGTTTGGAATTTTTTTTTTTTTCATTAAATGACATAAGATGTTTTTACCAATTGATTATCTAGTTATTTGATTCATAAACTGTTTCCCATTAAATGAGTTTATATCATAACATTAGGTACATAAATTGCATATCTAATTTAGGTACATTTAATCTTTTTTTTAAAAAAATTGTTTGGAGAGTCTATTTGATGAAATAAAAGGTTGGAGGGTCATATTGATTCTTACCAATTTGGAGGTGTCTTTGATTAACTTAAAAGTCTAGGGGATCACATTGTTTTTAATTCATAGTTTAGGGGAGGTCACGTTTGTTTTGAACAATAGTTTTGTGATGTCTTTGTGAAATTAAAAGTTTGTGAGGGCACTTTTATTTTGATCAATAGTTTAGGGTTGTCTTTGGTATTTATCTTATTAACAATATAGCTCTAAAAACATACATGACTGCTAGAAATTTTATCCAATATCAGCAGAGACTATTGTTTAGCGTTTTGACATGGGGCTTATATGGTTTTTCCCCCCCATTTCTTATATGAAAATTGTTGATCATTCTTTTGTAGGATTTGGGAATTTTTTTTTATGTTGAATAGTGCTTGTGGGGTTAGTATTTGAGGTTGGCTCCCCCCCCCCCCCCCCCCGAATCTTGAAGTTTGATTGTAATGTAACTAGGCAATGCATCTTATCACTTTAGCTGTATGTAAATTGAGTTTAGGAAGTTGTTAATGATCTTATCACTTTAACCTAGTTGCTTCTATGATGTTCTCTGTCTCTAATTTTCCTGTTGAAGCTGCTATTGAGTATGAAGTGTTTCTTTGAGGGTGATCTCTATATCTTCGTGTTGTTGGTTTCTTTAAGTTTCTGGCGTCTGTTTTGTGATGTGTTGATTTGACTGTGTGAAATATTTCGGAGCTTATTTAGTCTTTTTTTTGAGTTATTTACACTGTCAGTTCAAGTTTTTTGTAAATTTGTTCAAATTTGTTCTTCTTGTTTTCTTTTGTTTAAAATAGTTTTTAATGCTTTATTTAATGATAAAATTAGTTCCTTAGTTGTAGACCAAAA
This sequence comes from Simmondsia chinensis, assembly GCA_018398585.1. NCBI lineage: Eukaryota > Viridiplantae > Streptophyta > Magnoliopsida > Caryophyllales > Simmondsiaceae > Simmondsia > Simmondsia chinensis. Next base: position 29,924,758 of record JAGTTD010000002.1, on the reverse strand, counting down.
TAAGATAAAAGTTGATATTCTCCCTTTTATTAACACAATTCAATTGGTGAACATTAGCCTATTGCATTTTATTTTTTGATAAATAAACAGCATAGCTCAATACAAAGCGGCGTCCCAACAGTCGGGGACTTGAGAGCAAACTAAATAGCCCTGTTACTACTAATACTTATGGTGGGTATGTTGATGGGTGCCTTTGGTACCAACTACAATAGGCTAAGTTCTAATAGCTTCAATCATTATGATGTTGTAATGGCTGGGGTTTGTCTTTATTTGTTATATCTTATATAAGTGTTACGTTTGTGATTAAATAACAAATATAAGCTAAGTAAATTTGGATAGATTGAGACTATGAGATAGGAAAGAAGGGATACATAGTATCTTCTGTACTTGTCAATTTCATTGAATGATTTATGAATTATTACACCACTACTACTTATAGGCAAATTAAGCAAGCAAATACATTGAATTAAGACAAACACTACTAACCAACTTAGGAACTATCTAGAAGACTTATGAATGCAATATTACCCCAATAAACTCCGTCTTATCCAATTGACGGGGTGGCCAATATGCTAATCTTGGTGAGAGGTTAGTAACTTATGGTACACGCTATGAATTACTTGAGTTCTTATTATATTTCTCTACTTTTATTTCTATTATGTACGTGGTTCATTGATCTCTTAAATCATCTTAGGATAGATCTTGAAACCATTCTAGCTTGAGAGTGAAATTGGGAGTTATGATTTTGTGGGACAATGACTCAAAGGTGGATGGTCTACTAAGTTGCAAGACTATTTGACAATTGACAATGACTTAAATATATTAGGACCAACCGTGCAAATAACTATTTGACAATTAACTTGGGCTTGTTATAAATTGGGCTTAGAATGAAGTTGAAGCCCAATACATTGAAGTGGCCCTTTAAGTGCAGCTCTTGCATTTGTGAAACCCTAGTCAAGCAGTTACCATTTTCGACTATAAAATCTCAGCCTCAAATCTTAGAAAAATAATTTTTATAGAAAAAAGCATTTATTTGGTGAAATAAGCAATCTTATAAAGCTCTAATCTTTCCATATTTAAGCTTGGTAGGCCACTTGACTAAAAGGGCACTTTTGTCCCTCTATTACCCTCACATGTCACAAAAATCCTCGCCGATCAATACCATAAATGGTCATTGTTATAATTATTTTATATACTAATAGTTAAGCAACATACTTAGAGCTCCAAAGGCTCCCTTTTGAGCAGGGTTTAGAGGGTGAGGGTGAGGAGAGAGAAAATGATAGGGGGTAGGGGGAACACAGGACAGAGGAGAGAGAAAAGGAAAAGTGGGTGGAAGTTTAGTCTTTTTGTAGGTTTTATATTTAATTTTCGTTATTATTTCATCATCCTATTTTAATATTAATCTGATTATTTTTATTATCCATACTACCATTCAACCAACAAAATAAACAACACAGAAATAAAAACAACAAAGAAATCAAACAAGGGTAAAGAACCAAACCGTTCCCAAAATCTTTGCCTATTCCATCCATTCCCAGTGTAATTGTAACCGATTCAATAAAGCCTCGAGATGGAGCCATAATCTCTTATCAGACTTTAGGTAGTAGCAAAATTGCAACTGAAGGACGGAACTAGAGGAAACTTTGGGTTGAAGAAATGAGAGAGAATGAAAGATGGTGAAGATCTGAAGAGTAGAGGCTGAGATTTTATAGACAAAAATGGTAACTGCTCGGCTAGGGTTTCACAAATGCGAGAGCTGCACTTAAAGGGCCACTTCAATGTATTGGGCTTCAACTTCATTCTAAGCCCAATTTATAACAAGCCCAAGTTAATTGTCAAATAGTTATTTGCACGGTTGGTCCTAATATATTTAAGTGTGTTTAAATTGATACCTTAGCTTTTACATTATTTAAAATAGTTTCTAATAATGGAGAACTTGATACAGCTCGATACTACTAATTCGCATCCCCACTCATTTTCTCTTGTAACAACTCCTTCCCTCTTAAATTTATCTTTGTCCTCAAGGATATAATCGATTTAGAAGGGGTGGTATCAGGTGGTCTACCCCTGTCGAACCACACTAGCCAAGCTTTGGAACTTTCCATGGCTCTCATGATCGTCTCATTATAGCAACCAAGGAAGCTCAACATCAAAGTCTTGCAACTTAAATGCAATGAGGTCCAAGAATACCGCTGTTGTAATAAGTGAATGGCTACTCCAAGTCTAAAATGATAGCGCTCAAGCCTTTCTGTTAAACTTGCAACAAACACGGTGATCTGATCTTCAGGGCCATCCCACTAGAAATTATGATCTCCAAGTATTGTCCTAGTGTGCCGACACATTATACCAAATCTGGTTTCTGATCTTCCCAGCACAAATTCATGTTCTTGGCTTGTAATTAACTAAAGCATTTGTTGATCTCTCCATTGCTGATTCTGGGGGTGTGTTTCAACCCTACTCATCTGCCTAATTGATGCAATATTTGTTGTGAATTACAGCAACTCAGTACTTGGGAAGAGCATATCACAGTCTGAAAGCATAGCTAGACTTGAATACATGAAGTACAATGATCCCAAGTCTCTAGAAGTACCAATAGCTTGTTTGATGATTGTTTCATTGAACTCAGCCACCAAATCCCTGCTAACACCAGTATTCTAGATGCATATTGTCCTTTCTCTTGGTCAATTTCATGCTGAACAATAAGTTGGTCGTGTCACTGAATAGGGTTTGGATTGATCTTAGCCCTTGTGTCATCGGTGAGGCCCCTTTTTTTATTGATTTGCAGCGGCAGCTGTAAGGGTAATGGTTTTACTCTTCTTTCGGGTTGAAAGACTCCCTATTTACTGCTTGATCAAACTTGTAATTCCTAGCTTGCTTATCTTGAATCTTACTTAGACTGTTGGTCTCACACCCTTATCTAATCTCAACTACTTGACTTGGTTACAAATCAGATTTGTAGCTGACCTTCAGATGCATATCTGAAAGTAAATACTCATCTTTTATGTTCTGTTGAACTAATTCTTTACCAACCTCCATTTGCTTGTCCACTATTACTCGATTCCCCTCAATTTGACAATGATTCCCATCTTTACTAATATGTGGCAAACATACGGTTTTAAATTCAGGACATTGTTGGGAGTGATGATTTGCCACAAAATTGACTTTTATGATATTGTTATTACATTATATTCAATCAGAAACGCCAAAATGATAGCTAAAAGTAATGTTTCCAAAATGGTAAAATAGTCTGAATCATTTTACAATAAACTTCATCAATTACCTTAGTAGACCATCCACCTTTGAGTCATTGTCCCACAAAATCATAACTCCCAATTTCACTCTCAAACTAGAATGGTTTCAAGATCTATCCTAAGATGATTTAAGAGATCAACGAACCACGTACATAATAGAAATAAAAGTAGAGAAATATAATAAGAACTCAAGTAATTCATAGCGTGTACCATAAGTTACTAACCTCTCACCAAGATTAGCATATTGGCCACCCCGTCAATTGGATAAGACGGAGTTTATTGCGGTAATATTGCATTCATAATCAATGTTCAATTGAGTTCTCAATTCTTTTAATTTCTTATTCATGAGTTTTCATTTCTTGTTCAAGACCAGCTTGTTTCACTTTAAAAACGATATCTCTCAATGATTCTTCATGTAAAACTAAAGAAATTATTTGTTCCTACATCTCTTTTGTTGTATAAGACTCTAATACTGCTATGTCATGACCCGAGGTGGGCTCGGGTTATGACTTATAAAGAAAGAGAGTTTGGGAGAGAGAATTGAGAAAGAGATGAGATAGAGATGAGAATTTGAGGGAGAAGTAGAGAGAATAGTGTTATGATTCGAGAATTTGAGGTTTGAGCTGTTGTTGGCTGTGGGGCTGTTTGGTGTCGTGAGCTGCTGCTGTTAGTTGTTTTTAGGCTGTTTAATGCTGAGTAATTGGGATTAGCTTAGTTAGTGATGTAGTAGTTTTGTTAATGGCTTTTTTACGGCATTATAGTGGTTGTAATAATGTGCTTAAGTTTCGGCTTTGTAACCTGCAGTAGCAGGTTACGGTTGTAAGCCATGGTGAGTTGTCCTTGGCGCCAATAGCTTAGAGTTTGTTAGTAGATATTTTAGTTAGATATTTTCATGACCTAGATATTTTTAGCTTAGGCGGTTACTTGTAATTGTCTAGGTTCAATGTCTAGAATTGCTATAAGTAGTAGTTGAGCTATATTTTTAAATCATTCAATCATAATATCAAAGAAATGTCTTTTTTGAGATCAAACTTTCTCTCTCTCATCTAACTCTCTCTATTTCTCATCTCCTTTCCCTTGTTATCTCATCTATACTCTAAATTATCTAATTTCTCATCTCAATTCACTTTTTTCTCATCTCATACTCTTAACTATCCTTAAATTGACCTAGCTGACGCTTGTGATCTAATCACGAGCGTAACAAATAGAGGGAGAGTAAGAGAATTGAAGTGTTGATATTATCATGGAATGATCTCCAAAGTACAATTACAACTCTTTATATGAAGTAAAACACATAACTATCAATGTAACAACTCAACTAAACAAGAATATCTATCTCAACAACTATAATAACCTCATTTATCTAATTACAACTACTTCCAACTAAATCTTATCACTTCAATTCATGACATGCTACTTATGCTCATTTTATATGTTTTTGGTGTCAGGGTGTTGAGGATCTCGATAATATTGATGGACACGCTGCCAATAAAAGAACATAGTGTGGAGTTTATGAATTTGAAGAATGTACTTGATGTGGTTGAATGTAAATTGTGTTTTCTGATATTGACTTGGTTATACACTTTTGTGGGTGTAGGATACAATACCCTAAAAAATATAAAAATACATAAAACATACTGCGCCTTTTTTAATCATGGCACCCTGCCATTGGTTCGCGCCTAACGGCATGGATCAGCCCCATGTGATGGTTCGCTAGCTGGTTGGCTCGGGGGCGGGGGCGGTGGGGAGGGGCAAGCGCACATGGATCATCCCCCTTTGGCCAGTCAGCACACTACATGTGTTTTTTTTTTGTTTTACCTTTTTTTTATTTTTCTTGTAAAACTCATCCCATGAATTTTTGGATTTAATAAAAAAACTTTTATTCAACTCTTTGAATAAAATAATTCATCTCATGAATTCTCTTGATTTCTATAGGTGCATAATTTAGAGGCTTGCGCAGAGACTTTGGGGACAATTTATTTTTAGTTCCAAATGGGTCAAATCCGATTATCATATTGTGATAACAATTGATTACCATTTAATAAAACTTAATTCCACTAAATAATTTTTACTGTACTCTCAAAATAAAGACATTTACTTATTAAATTTTTCTGTAATAGTTTACTCACAATTGACCCCTCTAACAAATGTCCATGAGAAAAAATAGCTTAAACTGCTATTATCATTCTTTCGCACTTTTCCTTCTTATTTCCCAACTAGCCCTTCTCGAATAATTTATTAATACAGAGAAATACTTCATTATTAGTTCCAAATGTCCAACATAAGGAATGCTATGGCCAAAGTCTCCAGAATCAGTTCAAATATTTGCAAATCAACTAAGGGGACATTTCACATGGTAGATTCATAGTAAAATATCCTAGGCAGTCATAACCTCAAGTGAAGCACTTATAGGCTAGTTTATTTTCTGATCATACTTCTTCTTATTCCTTTTTTTTTTCCCCTCAAAATTCATTAGTACTTAATTGGTGGTTTTATTTGCAGGCACTCAATTACTTCAGGTTGGGGGTCCTTGAAAATAGCCTACTTTCCACTCGGAAGGGGTAAGGCTGCGTACATCACCCCTCCCAGACCCTGCTTTTTGTGGGAGCCGCGAGGCACTGGGACTGTTGTTGTTGTTGTTGTTGAGATTCATAGTAAAATATCCGTTGCCGCCACACTTCATGCAACTGCCCAATAAGTGTAAGATCCAGACTAGACGTAATAACCTCATCCTTTTAGCGCATCAAAGCAATTAACATTCAATGCAATAGTCCCAACTATTTCCCGGATTAAGAGTCATTATATAAACAAAAAAATATGAGTCACCGACTTCTGATAGTAGTATTGGAACGAGCAAATCTTGTGGTCCTGTTCAGTGTAACAATCTTATTGTAATACACCAACACAAGATCCTGGATCGCTATCCATATAACCAAGACATGTTATATAAATGTCATGTTATAGTCGTAGTAGACAAGTAGCACAAATTCATCACTGACTAAGAACTAATTATTAAATAACATTCTTGTCAGTTCTTTAGTCCATACGTGGCATAATCTCATTATCCACAAAAACAGATATTCCAAATGTTATTTAAGGACTTCATCCATGTTATGGTACGTGCTTTGAAAGAGAACAACATCACATGCATAAAGACTTGTAAATTAAATAGACGATAATGATAAACAACTTTTATTCACTAATAAAATGTTTATATAAATTGGGTTCCCTAGGACACTAACTCTAACAATAAGCTTATTTTACATGCCAATGTCTCACATTTGTTCATTTATGTGGGCCAGCTGGTTTTGGAGGGACAAGTTTGCAACCTAGTTTGCCACAAGTAGTTCAAGGTATCAGCTTGGTAGCTTGAGCTCCCATGATCATCTAATTGAGGAATGGTATTCGTCCCATGTTGGTTACTACATTCAAGTCAGCAGGGCCTAAATAGTCTAGCTAGCGCCCTTGAACTCCTAGAGGGGTCTATGTAGTGCTCAGGTTTCTCATCTTAATAGGACCTCTAAGAAACATTTGGGCCCCGACAACGGTTTTGGGTCTTGTTTATCCCTTGGCCATACACTCCAAGGTTCAAGCTTGTTATTAGGTTAGTTCCCCAGTTTGTGTCATCTACTTGCTCTTAAAGTTGAATCAAGCCTAATTGCCCCCCCAGCCTATAGACATGTTCGTCTTGAGGGGACAATGGTTGAACTAGAAGCATGCTCTTGCCCACAGAATACCTAGGTTTGGGGTAACAGAAGGGAAAACTATTCTCAAGCTATTATGTGGTCCTTTAAGGCTAAGCCTCTCACTAGATAGGTTCTATTGGATCTTTATATTGTCAAGTGCTTTAAATTAAACACCGTTGGATGACAAAGGTTGTATAAGAGAGTCCATTTGGTGGCCCATTCCTAACAGTGGAGAGGTTTGATCTTAATTGTCTTGTATCTTTACTAATAGACTTAACTAAGCTATTTTGAACATTGGATTACCTCAAAATATGCTCAATTCCACTACAGTTTCTTTTGTGATATCCAATTGAGGCTAGGGTCATGTTTATAGCGGTCATGATCCTTTCAACCTCTTTGTGTATCCGTTTATCTATGGAGGCTCCCACGGCGTTCACGGCTTCCCTTAACATGGTTGTGCATTTAAGATTTCCATGCAAACTATATTTAGTCTTCGCATAATTCCTTTTAGTGAAGTCATTCATGTAATTCTCAATTTTATCCTCCACGACTTGAATTCATCTTTTGACCATGGCCACAAAGCACTTTCGAGAATAGCTATCAAGATCTTTCTGTCGTCCTCAGCGGGATGTTTTCGTCACCACTGATATCAAAAAATGCAATTGCGACTACTTTCTCCCTCTCAAGAGGGCTAAGCTTGTACAAGCTGCTGTTCAAGATTTAACCCGAGTGGAGCCAACTCCTTGGTTTATTTACCCTCGAGGGTGGATCTTTTCCTCATTCTACCCATTTGCAAGTTGGTCGCCCACTTTTGTTTTGTGGCTAATTTGCTTATATGTTCATCACTAATTTAAGGAAACACACCGGCTCAAGGATTTACCTTGACTTTGGGGAAAATTAAGTTTAAACGACACGTAATTGACTCAATATGTTTTGGTAGTTTTGGTGAATTTGACTTTGGTTTACAATTTTTGTGTGGATCCAACCAATGTTCTAATTAAAGATACTTTTAATATCTTTTTTGTACTTTTATAAATTATACTAGAAAAGTAATGATATGAAATATTAACCTAAGCGTCAATTAGAGTGGAGCAGCACAAGGCACTCCTCAAATACCTCACCTGGAGCGCTAAACAGCTAAGAATAGGGATGGAGATAAGCTTAAGATATCGACAACTTATCTTGAGCCCAATTTAATAAGGTCTATACCTAGCAACCTTAACTCAAAATAACTCGAACAAGACCAATCTCAACAAGATTATAGAGTCGCCAACCAAAGATCAATGCATTACAGCTCTGGCTTGGCTGCCAAAACCTTAGACCAATAATTTGAATTAAATTCACTATAGAGGTACATGTAAGGAATTATGGTAGAAAGTACAGAAGGAGCATGCCTTCTTGAACACTGGCACTCTGATTATGTTTGCAAATGCAAACAAAACTACAATTACTCCTACGGAAAAGGAAAAAGAAATAAGCACAAGTGTGCATAAGGATAGTCTAAAAAGTTTGAATTGTGGTGTGGGGACCTTTAGCCAAGCTACCGGTTCCCTTAGTTATAGACTAAATAATCTAATTGTTGCTCCTTACTTCATGCAAGTACACAAGCATGTCTTTGTACCTAAAGCCTCTCAAGATCTGTCATGATTCCTCCATATAGGCACGTGTTGAGGTCAATGTCCTTCTTCTCCACATCTCTCATCTCCAACGTAACTACCTTTGAGGCCCATGTTTCTTTTAGAGTTCTAAGTAACTGCCTCGAGTAGGGGATCGGCCTTTCTATAGCATCTCAAATAACAACCTCGAGCTCAAGCATTTAACTTTAGCAACGTCCCTGTTAACAACTTCAAATGCTTGCTTGCCTTAATTACTTTCACTCACATGGTAGGCACATGCCACATTTCATGGAATGGCATAGTTTCTAGCCCATTAGTTTTGTTTGGTAAAAATATGGTATTGAGCTTTTGAATTGTATTTCTAATCACAACAGATCTACCACACATCAAAATTAAAATTTTGGATTCCGATTTCAATTTCAATTTACAACTCAATTCCCAACTTAAATTTCAAGCGTCAAATAAGAGCTAGTGAACAAATATCCCAAAGAATCTCTCAAATATTACTATAGATCAATCTAACTCTTCTGACCATCAATTTAGTTAAAGCCATCTCTAAACTATGAATTCATATAAGGTAGACCTTCTACTATAAATATGCCAAGCATTTTCTAATTTTATTAACAACCAAAATCAAATGCATATATCACATGATGTAGAGGGCCTAACTAAATTATTCAAGGGATTTGCATGTAATTACGACCGTTAAAAGAGTTAAATTTAGGTAGAACTTACCTATTAATTAGAGGGCATTACTTGGCGAAAATAAATTCTATAAGGACAATTTATTTGAAATAAAGAAAATTCCAAAAAATAAAAAAAAGGAAAAGCAAAGTTAATGAAAAATGGAACGAAGGAAAATGTAAGGGAAATGACTAAAAGAGAACTTGAAAGACATTTTAATTGTTCATGAGAAATTTCATTTTTATTCCAAATATGTAAGGAAAACGATGGGAAAAAAATCTTTCAAAAACTCGAACATTCAAGTTTTACTCTTAAAATTAGTCAATCTAGACATCAGTATTCCCGAGATGGATAGAAAGTTCGCTCTAGACCAAGTTGTTTAGCCTAAGACCGAATGTGATATCGTATTTAAACCTCAATTTGGAGCTTTACCGGATATTTAGTTAAACTTATCAATTTTAAAGTAATAGACATCTTTAGCGCATTACTATAATGGCTACTAATGAAAATCAAACTAAAATGAATAATTTGGTTAAATATTGGGCCAAAGCAGTACTATTCACTTTTTGTGCACGCCCATACATCCAAACTTTCTTCTTTTGCCAAAAGGTAAGCGCATTACTTCTCATTAATCCAAAAGATACCTATTTATAATCCATACATCCAAACTTTCACCGGTTTGCAATTTAATTTGAGTTCAGCTTGGATTAATGAACACCCCTAAATATTATGTATAAAACTGGATTCAAGTCAAGGATCACAAATCAAACCACACAAGAATGAGTTGGTCCAGTCTTAGATTAAATTTTTCCATCTAGATTGGTTTTTAGTCTATGTTCATTGAATTAATCTAGGACTACCTTGCCAGAAACGGATCCACATATTAATTTGTTACATGCCAAAGGATGTTCCATCCCAAAACCAATTGGCAATGGGTGCAGTAGCTCATTAGGTATATAAAGTGGTATTCTCACTTCTAGTCCACCAATGTGGGATTCTACTTTTCTTCTTCTTTTGACTTGTAGCAAACCACCACGCGTCGCAACCATCGTCCTCGATGGCTTCACTATAGGTAGCTTCAGTCTGAGTAGGTAGCCCTTTTCTCTCATGGACGACTTCACTCTACTCTAGGTAGCCCTCTCCTAGGTAGCCCTTTCTGAAACTTGGGCCCGTTACATGTGGCTTGTCAAGCACAGCCATCAAGCACGATTCGTCCCATACCAAACCAAGCGGTGCTCCAAAGCACGGTCTGTCCCGTACCAATGTCGGACCCGAGCATGGGAGGCACGTGGGTCAATTGTGTTATTCTCATTACACTGAGCATGGCTGTCAGCATGTTAGTTATATCACGGTTAATGGTAGTGTTAGGACAAGGTGTAGCATGTCATGGGAAGATTGTCACTGAAGTACGGTTACCGCTAGGGTATGTTAGTAATGTTGGTTCTTAGATTGTTAGAGAATTGAGGTGATGTATTAGCCTAATTCTAGTATAAGTAGTAATGTAACCCCTTATAATCTTCATTCAAAAAATTATCAATACGAACTCATTCTCTTCCCCCAAAAAAAAAAAAAAAATCCTTTTAATTCTTTCTACCTCTTGACCTCATCCCTATTCTAAATCTTGAACTGTCACATAGGTTTGTGACAATTGGTACCAGAGCTCGATCTTGAGCTCATAAAACAAAAAAAACCCAATGTCTCATATTGGCTCGAGGTTGAAAGAATCCAACAATGGCAGAAATCAAGAGTCAGGTGCAAAGTTGGTTCAAAGACTCATAAAATCTCAGCAACAAGCTGAAGAAACTTGAAGACTTAGAGAGGAAAGGCACAACCAGCTTCTGGAGGTGATTCATCCCAAAGAAGAACACCAAAGTCGTATGATGGAGGTGCTACAGCAAAATAGCATGCAAATGCTGACATTAATGCAGCAACTGGTGCTGAATTCTTTTTAGTCAAATAATCTAGTAAGGAATAATGAAGCAGAGGTACGGTTACAAGGATTTATGGTGAATGTGGGGCAAAACAATGCCGGCAAGCTCCCGATTTTGGGATCTTTTCCTAAAAATAGTAAGAATAGTCAAATTTGTGGCTCTTTCAGAGATAATGGCTTTATACCTAACCCTAAAATTTATTTTCCCAATTTTAGTGGAGTGAACCCCATAAGCTAGGTTATAAAATGACCGACAATCTATTCTCCTAACGCAATCAAGAATGTGGCTCCACATCCACAACCTTCAAAATTAAGAACCATTTTGAAAGGGGACGTGAAATCAAAGAGAAGAAAGAGCACTAAGATTGGAAGTTTAACAAGCCGGAGCGCTAACTTGAAAATTCCAAGAAAAAGTCTGATTAAACTTCAATCAAGATCACTTAAAATGAAACAAAGAAGAGTCATCGACGCAACGACATTGTGCTGGTCCGTGAAGAGAATCTTCGATTCTGGGAAGACGTCATCAACTAGAAGTTTTGCAAACTCGGGTCAAGTACACCGTGTTAAGGTAAAAATTATGACTAAGGGCTTTGACAAGAAAGCAATGACGACTTGAGTATGGGAACGCTTTCCACGAACTAGGATCAATAAAATAATCACAATACACCGACCTCGATCTTGGAAATTGATCCTTAAGGACAAGGGTTACTTCATCGACCCATGAATAGATGTTGGGTATTTGGGAAGTCAGCCAGTGGGCACATGCCAAGGAATCGGTTAGCGCACATGGATGAATATGGTTGTGAGTTAGAGATTATTGTAGGTAGTTACATAATATGTTAGTATATTGTTACATGTAGTAGGATATTTTTCATGTATTAGTTAGATGTTATCTTATGTAGTAGAATATTACTAGATATTAGTAGTTTGCTACAAAATAGTTAGGTTATTGTGTAGTTAATTGGGATTGTTACTTTGATGTAGTGGGATTTTTCATATGTAATAGTTAGTAGATTGTTGATGTAATAGTTAGATTTAGTGCATCTACCTTCTCTTGTTCATGCTAACACTTTTGTGAAGACGGAAGGTAACTGATAGAGGTGTCTAATGATGATTCAAGAATTTCATCCTTGAGGACAAGGATCGTATGAAGGGGTGAGAAATGTCATGGACCCGAGTAGAGGAGGCACATGGGTCAATTGTATTATTCTCATTACACTGAGCATGGCTTTAGAGAATCATCAATACAAACTCATTCTCTTCTTATCTCCTAACTCTCTCTCTCTCTCTCTCTCTCCAGATTCTTTTAATTCTTTCTACCTCTTTATCTCATCCCTATTCTAAATCTTGAACTGTCACATAGGTGCATGACAATCAAACAAGTGGAATCAATCCGAGAATCAATGGCTTTGATGCCATTGTTACATACCAAAGAAGGTTCCATCCCAAAACCATTTGGCAATGGTTGGAATAGCTCCTTAGATATATAAAGGGGTATTCTCACTGCTAGCCCACTAATGTGGGATTCCACCTTTCTTCTTTTTATTGATTTGTATCAATGTATTTGGTGAGAATAAGGTGGGTGGGTGCTTGGTGATAGGAGGCATAAGTGGTGGTGGTGGTGGTGGTTTGAGGATGGGTGGTGGTTGTGGAGGTATAAGAGGTCACCATTTGCCCATAGTTGGTAGCTGCCACCAGTAGTCCTGATGGTCCTTCTGGCAGATCCCAAGGTGGGTCCGATAGAGCCTTATTACGGGTGTGCATTGTACCTACAATCCAAGCACCGACAAACTCTGATACCAATGATACGAACCTGAAATCGGAGTAAATTATAGAGTCAAAGAAAGCATTAAAGTACTGAAAATAAAGAGATATAGAGAGAAATATAAAGATGATATTCATTGATTGGATACCCCCCCCCCCCCCCCCCCCCACCCCCATTTATAGAATAAAACTTCCCTATGTGGGACCCTCTATATTATCTATTAGATTACCCTAATATTATAAGCCCTAATATTATAAACCTTAATATTATAGATCTTAAATACCTAATTTAGGAACGTATCATAATTAAATTTCCTTATCTACTCTAGTTCTGATGCAGATTGTACTTTTAATTTTGGATGTGCTAATCAACACGCTAATCAACACAAATCCAAATGGATCTTGCTAAAAACTAGACCAAACAATAATCATTACAACGCAATATTAAATGAGAATTTACCAATCCAGTTTAATTTTAATATGGACAAGTAGTTAACATTTCAAAATATGTTCATAAATGAAAGCCCATATTACAACCTTGGTGAAGACTAGCAACGGTCCAAACTAAGATTCAAAATCAGGTCAAATAATTACCATTTTGGTTCATCTTTTAGGTCCAAGCTCGTAATTGAATAGCACTAGGTGCAAAGTTAGATACTTCTCTTTAAACATTAACTTATAAGTTCTGATTTATAATCACTCAACTTCACTATCTCCTTCGCTTCTTATTTTGATTCCTCAAACTTTCCTTACCTTCAGAAAAGCAAAATAAATAAAATTTCCTTTATATTTCTCCCTATGTTATAAAATAAAAATACAGAATATCAAAACACTGAATACAAAAAAATAAAATTTAAATTACTCATTTTTTATATATTTTCTTACTCATCTATGTATCCACATTTACATATGATGGCAACAATTTATAGGCAATGCAGAGTTACTGTTCCAAATCATTGTGGGCGGATTGAGCTATAAAATTCAAAGGCAGGTCCTGCTGTAATAAATAGATTAAATAAGGGGACTCATAAGAACTATTTTGCACATGCAAAAATTAGGTAAAATTGTAAGCAATTACATACCCAATTATTGTGCTAAGGGTACATTGATCAACCATAAAAATATTCTAATATTTATAACATTCTCCTTGGTTGACCATATACTATGAATATGCCTTGTAAAAACCTTGATAAGAAAAACTCAGTGGGATAAAAACTTAGCTAGGAAAAAAGAGTACAATATTCATATTTTCCTTTTGGATATATATCTTGAAAGCTCTTCAAGACAAAAACTCTGAATGTGTATAATGTCCTGGATATATGCCTTTTAACATTGCCTCATTAAAAACATTGCTTCATTAAAAACCTTGCCAAGAAAAACCCCAGTGGGAAAAAATTAGCAAAGGGAAAAAAAGTTCAATGCATATATAACTCCTTCCGACGAAGGCATGTCAACAACGGACATCCTTGAGTCGATGCATACCAATCCTGTGAACCAATTCCTTGAAAGTTGAAGTTGGTAATGCTTTTGCAAATAAGTCTACTATGTGCTCACTTGAATGAATTTGCTGAACATTTATTTCACTATTCTTCTGTAGATCATGCGTGAAGAAAAACTTTGGTGAGATTTGTTTTATTTCTGTCACCTTTAATGCATCTGCCTCTAATTTAAGCAATACATACAATATTGTCTTCATATAATATTGTCGGATTCTTCTTGATCATTGGAAGATTGCAAACTTTTTGAATATGTTGAATTAGTGACCTCAACCATACACATTCTCTGCTTGCCTCATGAAGTGCAAGAATCTCAGCATGATTTGAAGAAGTCGTTGCTATTATTTGCTTTTTGGATCACCAAGATATAGCGGTATCACAATATGCAAATAAATATCCAGTTTGTGAGTAAGCTTTGTGTGGGTCAGACTGGTAGCCAGCATCTGCATATCCAATCAATTGCAGGTTAGATTGCTTCGATATAATAATCCCATATCAGTTGTACAATGAAGATATCGAAAAATATGCTTAATCCCATTCCAATGTCTTCGTGTTGTTGTTGAACTGTATCTTGCTAATAAATTAACAAAAAAGGCTATATCAGGTCTCGTAAAATTAGCGAGATACATCAGTCACTGATTGCACTTAGACAGGGAACTTCAAGACCAAGAACTTTTTCGTCATCTTCTCAAGGACGAAAGGGATCTCTATTTACATCAAAAGATCGGACTACCATTGAGGTACTCAATGGATGTGTCATATCCATATGGAGTTGTTTAAGCACTTTTTCTGTATAAGAGGATTGATGAATTAAAATTTCATTAGATAGGTGCTTAATCTGTAGTCCAAGACAAAATTTTGCCTTTCCGAGATCTTGTATCTCAAATTCTTTCTTTAGATATATAACAGCTTTTTCGAGCTCTTCAGGGGTTCTTATGATCTTTAAATCATCAACATAAACTGCAATGATAGCATACTCGGAATTTGTTTTTTAATAAAAACACATCACTGATGGGATTGTTAGCATATCCTTCTCACAGAAGATATGTGCTAAGACGATTCTACCACATTCGCCCTGACTATTTTAATCGATACAAGGATATTTGCAATTTGATTGAAAATAGTTCCTGAGGTTTTGAGCTATATACCTCTGGTATTTTTAGTGCTTCAGGAACTTTCATATAGATGTCACTGTCAAGGGATCTATATAGATAAGCTGTTACAATATCCATAAGACGCATGTGAAGTCTTTCAGAGACTGCCAAACTTATTGAAAACCTAAACGTAATCACATCCATTACTAGCGAGTATGTTTCTTCATAATTAATTTCCGGTCTTTGTGAGAAACCTTGGGCTACAAGTCGTGCTTTATATCTGACCACCCCATTCTTTTCATTTATTTTCCGCACGAATACCCATTTGTACCCAACGGGTTTTGTATTTTCAGCCATTTGTACTATAGGCCATAACACTGCACGTTTTGCCACTGAATCTAATTCTGCCTGCATTGCATCTTTCTATTTTGGCTAGTCCCTCCTTTGTTGACATTTTTGAACAAGCTTAGGTTCAAGATCATCGTTTTCATTAATCAAATCAATAGCAACTGTATATGCAAATATATGATCAATAACTGTGTTATTTCGATTCCATTGCTTTCCAGTATGAACATAATTTATCGAGATTTCTTCATTCTCGATATTGTCATTGTTATCACTTGTTTCAAGAACCTAGCACTCTTGAGAAGTTATTCCGTCATTTGTATCATTTTCCTGTATTTGTATTATTACCTCTTCAGGAGGGTTGCCATTGATAGATGGGCCAACTTCCTTATTTTGCCCCCTTTTCTTTCTTTGGTTCTTATCTTTAGAACCGATTGGCTTACCACGCTTATGGCATGCAATAGATGTATTTGCCAATATTTTAGGAGCTTGCTCACTTGGAATGCTAATCCGTGCAGGAGCATTCACAGCTGGAATATGTGACTTGGTCACTCTCTTTGTATCAGCCAATGCATCTGGCAATTGGTTTGCAATATTTTGCAAATGAATGATTTTCTGAATTTCTAGTTCACATTGATTTGTACGGGGATCAAGATAAGATATTTATGATGCATTCCACAAAATTTCACATTTTCCAACTTTTGCTTTCCTCCCCCTAGTTCTAGAAACATTACGTCATTATACTTACAATCAGCAAACCGTGCTGTAAAAGGGTCTCCGGTCAATGGTTTTAGATGTTTCATAATTGATGGGGATTCAAACTTGACATAAATTCCAAGTCTCCTTTGTGGACCCATCTTTGTACGCTGGGATAGAGCAATTGGAACATACACCGCACAACCAAAAATTCGCAGGTGTGATATATCTAGTTCTTGTCCAATGACAAGTTGTAGCGAGGAGTATTTATGATAGGCAGTTGGCCTAGTAGGAATTAGTGCTGCAGCATGTAATATAGCATGCCCCATTGCAAAACTACGTAACTTTATTTTCATGAACACTGGTCTAACAATAATTAGTAAACGCTTAATTAATGATTCCACAAGATCATTTTGTGTATGTACATGGGCCACTGGATGTTCTACCATAATTCTAATTGACATACAATAATCATCAAATGCTTGTGATGTAAACTCTCTAGCATTATCAAGATGAATTTTCTTGATCATATAATCCGTAAATTGAGATCGCAATCGGATTATTTGTGCAAGGAGTCTCACAAATGCCACGTTACGAGTGGATAATACGCAAACATGTGATGAACTTGTTTAGGCATCTATTAATACCATAAAATATCAAAATGGTCCACATTATAGAATAATGGGTCCACATATATCTATTTGTATTATGTCCAAAAATGCTGGAGATTCAATCCCAAATTTAATTGGGGATGCCTAATAATTATTTTTCTTTGAGCACAAGCAAAACATGAAATTTCATTTGGTAAAAAATCTTTTGGTTCTTTAATGAATACCCATGAGAATTTTCAAAGATCCTTTTCATCATAGTTGCTCCTGGATGACCCAAGTGGTCATGCCATAAATTGAAAGTGTAATATAAGTATAACATATCCATAAGTGAGTGCTGACAATTTTTTCATTATATGCTTATTTCCTGAGATAAGCGATATAATATAAAGGTATTCCTTATCGCTTTTCGTTTACAATTACAATATGATAACCATTGTGAAGGATATCACGAAAGCTGATAAGGTTTCTCTGAGATCTACTAGAAAACAGAGCATCGCTTACTCTTAGTTTTATTTTTTCAGGAAATACAGCATGTGCTCTTCCGGAGCCTTCAATTAAATTTGAAACGTCCGATATTTTGTTCATAGTTGCTTTGGCTAATTATAGTTGAGAAAAACATATTTTGCCTTTGAGGATGGAGTGTGTGGCTGCGTTGTCTGCTAGACACAAATCTTCACCATTAACTTTAACCAAATCCATATTTCTTAATAATAAACACATATAAGTGTTGAAATTATGAGTATGACACATAATATAGTATATAGTAGTATATTTAAAATTAAATATTTATTATTATATTTGAACTTTTCCTGTTACATTTTATCCTTCCTTTAGGACAACAAGAATTGCATATTTTAAAACAAGTAATTTAACTTACATGTATATGCAATTGCTAAGTATGATAATATTTTAGGTATATATAAAATATAGTTAAAATATATATAATGATTTAATTATTTTATTTTAGAAATAATAAGAAAGTAATCGTTCCACTAAAAAGAAAATGATTAAACTTTAAGTTATAAAAATAGCTAAATTTTAACAGTCATGAACAGTAATCTAACAGCTAAAAACGGCTAGTTTCAACGATTATGAATAGTAAATTTACTTCTATAAATACGTCTTACCACATTGTAAATCAAACCACTCAAAAATTTACATTTCCCATTTCTCAATTTTTTGTACATCAATATGTCTTCCTTTTCTTGTTGTATTTTTGTTGGTGTTATTATAGTAAGTCTCTTTATTGTGTTTGGGGATTTTATCAATTTTACATGATTCTATGGAGATAAATATCTATATATAGCTATAGGGATAGATTTTATTTTGTGGTTAGTAAATCTTATTGCAATATTATATTTGTTGCAATATACTATAATGCAATAAAATTATATTTTTTTAAGGCATAGCAAAGACATTAATACATATAACAAAATATATCATATTAATGATAAAATATTAGATTGATGCTTCTACAATGATTTGTTCATAACTAAAATAACACCATTTTATTAAAATTAAATATAATGCAGTACATAATAAACTTGAGAGTGAATATTTCACTCTAGTTGAACACTTCCATCTTTGATCAAATGATCAATTCTCCTACTAGCATCTTCAAAAAAATTAGACACATTTAGATACGTTTCATTAAGTAGAGAATGATATTCAACAAAATTTATTTCTGCAAGTTTTTCTTTCCCTTTAACGATGCTTAGTAGTGTTTAACAAGGTGATCCACCGTATGACAAGTATGTGTATAATGACCTCTCATATCGCATCGATAGCAATTTGTTTCTAAATCTTTTTACGCATTTTGTTGTGGGGATTATCCCTTTTTATTCTTCTCCTCGTAATCTGTGAACTTCTTAAGCTTTGGTCAATTATTAAAATTAAATATAATGCAGTACATAATAAACTTGAGAGCGAATATTTCACTCTAGTTGAACACTTCCATCTTTGATCAAATGATCAATTCTCCTACTAGCATTTTCAAAAAAATTAGACACATTTAGATACGTTTCATTAAGTAGAGAATGATATTCAACAAAATTTATTTCTGCAAGTTTTTCTTTCCCTTTAACGATGCTTAGTAGAGTTTAACAAGGTGATCCACCGTATGACAAGTATGTGTATAATGACCTCTCATATCGCATCGATAGCAATTTGTTTCTAAATCTTTTGACGCATTTTGTTGTGGGGATTATCCCTTTTTATTCTTCTCCTCGTAATCTGTGAACTTCTTAAGCTTTGGTCAATTATTAAAATTAAATATAATGCAGTACATAATAAACTTGAGAGCGAATATTTCACTCTAGTTGAACACTTCCATCTTTGATCAAATGATCAATTCTCCTACTAGCATCTTCAAAAAAATTAGACACATTTAGATACGTTTCATTAAGTAGAGAATGATATTCAACAAAATTTATTTCTGCAAGTTTTTCTTTCCCTTTAACGATGCTTAGTAGAGTTTAACAAGGTGATCCGCCGTATGACAAGTATGTGTATAATGACCTCTCATATCGCATCGATAGCAATTTGTTTCTAAATCTTTTGACGCATTTTGTTGTGGGGATTATCCCTTTTTATTCTTCTCCTCGTAATCTGTGAACTTCTTAAGCTTTGGTCAATTTTGGGTACTATAGTTCCATTTATTTTGACCGTGACTATAATCTCGCCCACGGCCAGATCCACGACCACGTCCAGATTTACAACCTCGACCACGTCTCCGATGGTCCTATGATGTAGCATTCACATCAGGGAATGCTTCTGATCTAGTCAGTCATTACTGATAATTTTTCATCAACAATTCATAATTTTGTTCAGCAATAAGGAGGCATGAAATTAACTTCATATATTTTTTAAAATTTCTTTCTTGATATTGCTGCTGCAGAAGTATATTTGAACACGAAAAGTGGAGAATATTTTTTCTAACATATCTCCATCAGTAATATTCTCTCCACACAATTTCAGTTGGGAGGAAATTCTAAATACTATGGAGTTGTACACGCTTACTGTTTTAAAATCCTGCAGTCGCAGGTGAATCTATATGTAGTGAGCTTTGGGAAAAATCATATATTTTTAGTGATCAAATCTTCCTTTTAAATTTATCCAAAGGTCATAAGGATCTTTCACACTAAGATGTTTGGATTTCAATCCTTCATAGAGATGATGCCGAATAAATATCATTGCTTTGGCACGATCCTGCAGGGATGCGCTATTCCCCTTTTTAATTGTTTCTCCGAGATTCATAGCATCAAGGGTCCATGGAAAATAATTTTTTTCAGATATATCGAGAGTAGCAAATTGAACATTGGTAAGATTTGACATTATAAAAGATAAAGGAAGGAAGATAATAACTCAGTCTTCAGTTAGTTAGAGACTTGTGCAGATAGCGTGTTATAAAATAAAAATATAGAATATTAAAATACTGGATACAAGAAAGTAAAATTTAAATTACTCCTTTTTCATATATTTTTCTACTCATCTGTATATCCACATTTGCATACAATGGCAGCAATTTATAGGCGAAGCAGAGTTATTGCTCCAAATCATGCACGGAAGGATTGGGCTACAAAAGTCAAAGGCGGGTCTCACTGTAATAAATACATTAACTAGGGGGACCCGTAAGAACTATTTTGCACATTCAATAATTAGATAAAAGTGTAAGCAATTACATACCCAATTATTTGTTAAGGGTATATTGGTCAACCATAAAATATTATAATATTTACAACACTCTATTCATTTTCCTTCTATTATTACTTTTTCAAGAAAATCTTTGTCCTCGATACAAGTTTAATATCACTCTCCTTAATATTGAAGCCTCTTTGGAATGATTTTCAATTTTCAAATTTTTGTTTTTAAGAAGTTCAAAACTAGGCTTTTTGTCTTAATTTTAACTTTCAATTTCTAGTTTTCATGCAAACTTTAAAAAAATTAAGAAAAATTATTGGATTATTTATATTTTAGTACCATGACATTTTTGGAAATAATATAAAGGACCTTTACTTTTTTGAATTATTAAAAAGGCCCCCAATTTTTTGTCGTAATAATAAAAATGCTCCTAAGCTTTTGTCACATTAATAAAAAGGTCAATCTCCAATGTGATGGTGTCATTTTTAGTTGACAGAACTGACGTGACAGCAGTGTTTTTATTAGTGTCAAAGTAAAATGGCAAAAATACGCTATAATAGCCATATTTTGAAACATTAAGCAAAAACAAATGGCATCTACATAATACAACATCTTGAATTTCATTCTTATGAAGTAAGAATAGAGATGTTGAAGCGTACTTTAGGTCATTTTATTGTAGCATTAATAAAATTCAATTATTATATCAGCTATATCGATGAAAAATAACATCATTACATGATACAACCCTGGCTTCCCAGCTGCCACCAAGTCCCTACAACATATAATGCCAAGGCCTTTGCTTGCCTAACTGAGTGCCGCCTGCTCTTGCTTTCCCGCCTTTTCCACCTATTCGTATCGAGGCCTTTGCGAATGCAAGCCTCCTGTCCCTTGCCACGTCACCATCAGATATTATACTAGATATTTAGCATCTTCATCTATAAATAGGAGGAGTTAGTTATTTTAGGATTCATACTTATGTGATGTGAACTTTCTCTCTCCCTCAAATCTTCTCTATGTCTTCCTCCCTTTCTCTTATGTAAATCCTCCATACTGGGTGCTTATACATCAATATATACAAAGGGGCAGTCAATTATTGCTCCGTAGACCCAATTGTTTGTTGATTGAGTGTTAGTTTGAGTATTGATTCCATTGATTGAGCTTGGGTCGATCTAAGTCCATATCAATGGGTATCAGAGCCACCCATCATCGTCATTCACCTATCAAAGATCCACCATGGCAAACGAAACTTGATCCCAGATTTCGCTAAAGGGAGCTTGAGGAATCCCATGAGCAACAGATCACCACACTGGAGTAATCGATGAATGAGATTCGGTAAGCAATCAATGGCCTTTCTGTTCAGATGGGAGGCTTGGCGCAGTTGGTTCATGATTGCCCGATCCCCCCAGCAGCACATGAGTCAGCACACCAGTGGGCAAGGTGTTCCAGCTTCGTTTACTCAGCGAGGTAACTATACAGTGCCGACTCATTTAACTAAGATTGATTTTCCGAAACTTAGTTGGGGGAGGGCTGATGGATGGATTCATCGATGTGAGAGATACTTCTCCATCATCGAACTCCAGATAAGCTGAAGGTGATGTTAGTGAGTGTGGCCTTGGAGGGAGACGCCAAAGAATGGCATGATTCATTTGAGGAATCATGACTTCATGAGGCTATCATACCGTGGGAAGTGTATGCCCCGCAAATCCGAGCATGATTTGCAAAATCATCCGACAAACCCTTAACCAAATTAATGAAGTTACGACTAATAGGTAGCGTGGATGAATTTCTAACTTAATTTGAGTCATTGATAAATCGTTGTGCGTTGGATGAGGAATAAAATATTAGAATTCTGATAGGCGGGTTGCGTGATGATATATCTGAGTGGACTCGTATGTTTCGACACAATTTCGAACACGACACCGTTGTTCTAGCTAAACAATAGGAATAAAACTATAAGTTCATTGAGGGATTTACCAGGAAGAATCCCCAAAGAACAGCCCTGACTTTGCCATCACCCGGTCCTCCGCCTGCAGTTGAGGGGTCTCGGTTTTTACCTACTCCCTCGGCCTCTGCCTCGTCTTTTACCCTCCCCAGCGGGTCCTCCACGATCTGGCACACGAGGCCAATTGAGCGTCACTTGAGCTGAATTAGATGATTTATGTGCTCGCAACCTCTGTTCACTTCACACCGAGTCATTAGTGCGCCATTCGCAATTGTGCCCGGGTGTTCTGGCTAGAGGCAGATGATGAGGATCCAGAATCCGCCATCACCTTATCACCAGATCCTGCACCGGACCCGGTAACTAATCCCCACATCTCTATCCTTGCTCTGGAAGGTGTCCCGCATCGTTAGACAATGTGTGTTTAGGGTCAGCATCAGCGATGCTCCTTGAGAATCCTCATCAATAGCTGCAGCACTCATAATTTTCTTGCCTGCTTTGCTAGACTCATTGACTGCCCCATCGATACCACCAATCAACCTTCAGTCACTATCACTGATAGCAAACTGTATAGGCATCTGCCGCTATTGGGGCCTCCATGATGCCGCCTTCCATTCCTATATGTTACTTATTCTGTTATCTGGCTGTGACATGGTGTTGGGCATTCAGTGGCTCCGTACTCTGGGTGATATTCTTTGGAACTTTTCCGAGCTACGTATGTCTTTTGGCCTTCAAGGTTGCTTTTACACTCTTTAGGGGAACCACCCACTCCCTTTAAAGGCCATTACGGAGGACAAGCTTTCTTTGCTTCTGATGACTTCTGCTTTCTTCTTTGCTATCTAGGTTGCGCCAAAATCCAACTTGCCACATTGTTTCTCGGTAACAAATACTCTACCAACAGAAGACGCCCCGCCTGACCTGCAGGCCTTATTTACAGAGTACAATGATGTCTTTATCGCCTCTCCTAGGCTACCTCCTTCCCGCTAATTCTTCGATCATTGCATACCGCTTAAGGAGGGCGGCAACTGATGCGTCTCGTACTTACACATCTTTTAGTTGTTATTTTAATTATTTTGCACCTGTTTAATTATAGTTCTACACTTATTTTGGCAATTTTTATGTTTAACAGGTTTGAAATTAGAGTTCTGAAAATTGTCAAATATTGGTGCAAATGAGGCAAATTCGATGCGTAAACAATTAAATCAAGTCAATCGAGATTCGGGACAAGATCGTATAAGCTCGACCCGCATCGACCCGAGGCAGCACTGTTCATCATCTTCAATCCCAAGCCGTCCCGGTACTGTTCAACCTCAGCCCAACTCCAGCCCAACAACACCCCTAGCCCTGCACCTGCATCCGGCCCATGAACAGCCCGCCACCAGCAGGCCCAACCGACCCACACCATCATCGTCATCTCACGACAGCCCAAAAACCCAGCCCGTTACTGTTCACCGTCGACCTTGCCCCAAACTCACCGACCCAGCTCCGGCCCACCAACAGCCACACCAGGACGTCCTCAGCTCGGCACAACAGCACCAACTTAGGGCTCGTTTTGATTTAAAAAGAAGAGCAGGGTCGCTGGATTTGGGGAAACAGCCGTTGCCCTCTTCCCCTGTTCTCTCTCTCCCTCATCCTTTTCTTTACTTTTCCTTCATTTAATATATTTTATTTTTTCGTTAAATTGGAACGAGAGCTAAATTAGCGTGGAGATCAACATGAGTTTGTTCAACTTCTTCTTCACCGGATAATCCTTGATGGAGAGCTAACTTGCTCTCTAGGGTTAGATGAAATCTTAGCCTTTACTGTTGTTTACTTTTAGTTCTGGTTAATTTGATTGTTTACATGAATTGCTTGGTTGAGATAAATATTTTAAAGTATTATATTTTTTTTATTGTTTATTCAATTGATATGATTAATGAGTTTGTAACCTTCAATTATTAATGTTGATATTTATAAATTAATTCTTCGTGCTTGTAGCCTTAGGATTAATTAATCAAGTAATAGTATTCACCGAATTGTTAATTTAAACCTATTTTCCCTATGCTTTAGTTAGATAGGGTCAATACGTGATAATTAACAAATACGTTAGGGTGAGCCTATTTTCCTTATGCTTTAGTTAGATATGGTCACTACGCGATACTAACAACATCACCTTAGTAGGTTGAAGCTTGTAGCCTAAACCACTACGCGTGTGACAATTAATAATCCCAAGTTAAAAGTTAACGCAAAAGTAATTGGCTAACGATGGATCAGAAACCCTAGGTTCCAATTTAATACACTTTTTCGATTAGAAGTAGATTACTTTAGTTTAATTGTTGTTTTCTTAGGTTAATTAATACAAAAACCTCTCTATTTTATTCAAATCAATATAAGTCATAAAATAAATTCAAGCACTTTTAGTCCCTGTGGTTCAACACCCTCTTGCCCTACACTTCAATTTAGGTGTGTTTAATAGATAAGGCTTTATATTAAATTTTGATAGACGTAGAAAAACACATCAAGATTTTGGCGCAATTGCTGGGGACTAGCCAACGTTCGTGATTTTGTTTTTATGATTTTCTTTGATTTTTAACTTTCTATTTCTTCTTTAATTTTAAATTAATTTATTTTATTTTTCAACCTAGGATTTAAAATCGTAATTGATTCTTAATTTAGAATTTTTAATTTTTAATTCTCTTTAATTGTTATTGTCTCTTTTTTTTAAAAAAATTTTAATTGTTTTCTTTTTATTAGGATTATTTTTCTTGTGATTTTCATGCATAGGTTGACTTTAGGATAGTTTATTATTTGTTTTCTTTTGTTGTTCTCTTTAAGTGTTTGTTTTGTTTGTTTTGCTAGTTTTAGTTTTTAGTTTCATTTGCTTCTTGTGATTGTTTATTTATGCACGGTCGCCGCTCTTTGTCTCATGACCATACTAGATTCAACCCTAAAATTGAAAGAACTTTAAGAGACCTTAGAGCCCAACACCAAGCACAAAACGTAATGGCTGACGAACAACAACCACGTACGCTTATGGACTACTTTACTTCCACCACATACGCTTCACCCTCCTGCATTAGGTTGCCACAGGTAGCCCATTAGTTCAAGCTCAAGCCACATACCATACAAATGCTTCCTTCATTCCATGGCTTAGGTAATGAGAACCCGTACACACACTTGGATAGTTTCATGGTGGTTTGCTTAACCTTTAGGATTCCTAACGTCAGTGATGGCGCTATCTTGCTTCACCTCTTTCCTTTCTCTTTAAAGGAAAATGCTAAATATTGGTTAGGCACCTTACCTAGTGGGACGATTAGTACTTGGACTCAAATGCAACAAGAATTTCTTAAGAAATTATATCCCATTAGCAAGACTAACACTGCTAGGAGAGCCATTAACACCTTCGCCCAGCTCCCTACTGAGGAGTTTCACGGAAGTTGGGATAGGTTTAGAGAACTCTTACGAGCTTGTCCACATCATGCTATCCCTAAATGGCAACTAGTCCAAAATTTCTATTATGGGTTGAACGAGAAGGGTCAAAAAAATGTTGATGCCTCATGCGGTGGTCAGTTCCTTAGAAAGAATGAGGATGAGGCGTGGGAATTGTTCGAACTTTTGAATGAGAATTCACAACAATCTGCCGCACATGCACGTCTTAATGCTACTAGGTTAAATAGAGGAGTAAATGAGATTGGTCACACCTCTATCTTAGATAAGTAAGTAGACTCTCTTGCCTCTTCCGTAGAGCAGTTAACTTCCCTATTTAAGATGACACTGGCCCCCTCTACTGTACCTAATGTGTCTCATGTTTCAAATATGTATAGTGCTTGCTCTTCATGTTCTAGTGTCTCTCATTCTACACATGACTACCCCTCTGCTTCACCTTATGTGGAGTGGTCAGAGGAACAAGTCAATGCAGCCCAAGGATTCTCTCGAAACGACCCATACTCTAATACATACAATCCGGGCTGGAGAAACCATCCTAACTTCTCCTGGAGGCAAGAAGGAGAAGGAAAAATTGTGCCACAACAATCTCAACCATGACCTCACTCACCTGGTATGACACGAACCGCCGGTTTTCAACCGCAAGGGTATGCTTCCAACTACTCTCAACCTCCTAATTTGAGCTTTAATTCGAATTTTGAAGAGAAGGTTTTGAGTGCGCTGAAAGGTTTGGAAGCTAATTCCCAACTCCTCCACTCCCATACACAATCGATTGCAAAGCTAGAAACCCAAATAGGTAATCTAGCTAACACTTTGAGTAGGAGAGATGAGGGAAGACTCCCTAGCCAAACCATAGAAAACCCTAGGAACTGTGTGAGGCAAGACAACTATCCTCCCCATCAAGAACAAGCAAAGTCCATTACAGTGTTAAGAAGTGGGACAGAGGTTGACGATGGAGTGAGTGTTGAGAGTGAAGTACCCATAAGCGGTGAGGGAGAAGAGAAGAGCAAGGAGGGAGAGAAGGCAACTGATGAGGTCATGCACCCTTCTCCCAGTCCTATGACCTCTGATCTTCCTTCCTCATATGTACCTCGAGTACCCTTCCCCCAGGCTTTAGTTGCACCACATCCAAATGGGAAGGACAAGAAGTGGGAAGATATTTTGGAGATATTTAGGCAAGTAAAAATTAACATTCCCCTTCTTGATGCGATTAAATAGATCCCGGCCTATGCGAAGTTCATTAAGAATCTACTGAACCAAAAGAGGCGATCTAGATCACATATGCCTAAAAAAGTGTTTTTAGCCGAGCAACTGAGCTCTATTCTGAAGTGTGACACTCCAGTTAAGTACAAAGACCCTGGTGTCCCCACCATCTCTTGTTCACTTGGAGAGTACCCGATCGATAAAGCCTTACTGGACTTAGGAGTGAGTGTCAACATTATTCCTTACTCGGTTTATGAGAAGTTAGGCCTGGGAGAGTTGCAACCCACCACGGTGACCTTGCAATTAGCAGATAGATCAACTAGGATTCCTCGTGGTGAGCTGATTAACGTGCTGGTAAAGGTAGACAAAGCCATGTTTCTAGTTGATTTTCTTGTACTTGACATGGAACCTTCTAGTCATCCGAAAAACCATATCCCTGTCATTCTAGGTCGGCCTTTCTTAGCGACGGCCAATGCCATGATTAATTGTAGATCTGGGGTAACGGATGTTAGCTTTGCAAACATGACTATCAGGTTAAATATTTTTAAAGCTTCAACGTCACCCACTAGCTAGGATGAGTCAGAGTATTTTTGTGTGGATATTGTTGATGATTTGGTGGACCAAACACTCTCCTCGACCCTAGTTAGCGACACTCTTGATAAAAATGCAAAACCTTCTAAAGAGATGCAATGAAGGTTGAACCCGGACATGAAAGAAGTCTTGGGTTGGGAGAAGAATCACGATGTTATGGTTTAGGAGGAAATTGTACTAGGCCATAGGTTGTCTAAGGAGGGTATTGAGGTTGATAGAGCTATGATAGATTTGAATGTGAACTCGCTCCCTCCCTCAAATGTGAAGCAAGTTAGAGACTTTCTAGGTCATGCGAGTTTCTATAAGGGATTCCTTAAGGACCGTGGGAAGTTGACTAGACCATTGACTAGTGTGCTATCTAAGGACATATCAGTTGAGCTCTATGAGTCTTGGTTAGAAGCTGTTCATAAGCTTCAATCTACACTTTTTGTTGCCCCCATTAGACATCCACCCGACTACTCTTTCCCTCCTGAAATCATGTGTGACACTTCCAATTGTGCTGTAGATGTTGTCTTAGGTGAGCTCGATGAAGTTGTTTCTTTGGTTGATGCCATTACTTGATCTTCGCTAGACCCATTGCGCCCAGCTGAAGGTGTAAAACTTAGCGCTCCTAGGAGGCAGCCTAGGTTTGTTATTTCTTGTTTTAATTTAGTTTTTGACTTAATTAGTTGCTTCGAGGCTTGTTTTCTCTCTTTTCAGGTTCTTGTCCCGTGTTGAAGGAGTCATATATACAAGGTCACGCCGTCTTGTCAGGTTGTATTGCTCCATCTCACCTATATCTTGTGCTTTAATGATTAATGTTGTTGCATTGAGGACAATGCATGATTTAGGTGTGGGGGTGAGGCTCATTTGCATATGCACATTTTTGGTCAAAATTTTAAAATTTTGAACATCGTTTTGTGCATTTTGAGCGTGCATTATAACCGTTTAGCTAAGTTTTCCTCGATCGACGCATATCTTATGATGACAGTGGGATTAGTTGTTTATTTCGTTCTCTTAATTCCATGAAATTAAATGATTCTACTTCATTCTTGTTAATGAGAGTTGTTGATTATTGTTGATATTAATGGGTTCTACTCATACCGCTCACATATTCACTGAGCACAGGACTTTCATGTTGCGAAAAATCTGAAGAATTTGAGTAAACAACCTTATATATCTTGAGTTTTGCAAGCCTGCCCTATTGGCTTATCCTAATCCTTGCCCTTGATGTTGTATAAAGTACTGGTTGCTCAATGTCAATTATAATGATGAAGTACGTGTTATTAAAAAAAAAAGTCCAAAAATGGACAGAAAAGAAAGAGGAAACAAAAAGAAAAAAAGATGAAAAGAAAAAAAAAGAAAAAAAGGGTTTCCTCCAAAAGCCAAAAAAAAGCAAAAGAAAAAGAAAAAGTGAAAACTGGTATACATTTATAACAAAGAAGTTTCTTTTGTGCTATACTAAGGTCAGAATGTTGTAAAGTGGTCGCTCATATGCCACTTAAAATTTCTCTATGTATAGGCATGTTTTTAGGTGATTCAATGGTGCGGGTGCACAAAACCTGTATATATTTGGTTGGGAGCGAGAATTTGAGGAGATTCCGTGGCATGAAATCCTAATCACTTTCACTTGTGCACTTAAATTACTTGAGTAGTTCCTATTAGTTGATATAAGGTTAATCAAATTCTATGACGAGTTTTGAACGTTAATCATCTGAATTCGTGGAATTGGAGAATGCTCTAAATGATTTAATCTTGTCTTAAATTATAATATAGGTGTTAATCTCGAAAAATTGGGTGAAGGTTGGGATGGTTGGGGTAGTTGGTCACTCAAGTCGTTATGTCTATTCCATGCTTTGCTCGAGGACTAGCAAAGATTAGGTGTGGGGGTGTTGATGCGTCTTGTATTTACGTATCTTTTAATTGTTATTTTAATTATTTTGCACCTATTAATTATAGTTGTACACTTATTTTGGCAATTTTCATGTCTAACAAGTTTGAAATTAAAGTTCCGAAAATTGTCAAATCTTGGTGCAAATGAGGCAAATTCGATGCGTAAACAATTAAATCAAGTCAATCGAGATTCGGGACAAGAACGTATAAGCTCGACCCGCATCGACCCGAGGCAGCACTGTTCATCATCTTCAATCCCAAGCCGCCGCGTTACTGTTCAACCTTAGCCCAACTCCAGCCCAACAACACCCCCAGCCCAGCACCTGCATCCGGCCCATGAATAGCCCACCACCAGCAGGCCCAACCGACCCACACCATCATCGTCATCTCACGACTGCTCAAAAACTCAGCCCGTTACTGTTCATCATCAACCTTGCCCTAAACTCACCAACCCAGCTCCGGCCCACCAACAGCCACACCAAGACGTCCTCAGCCCGGCCCAACAACACCGACTTAGGGTTCGTTTGGATTTAAAAAGAAGAGGAGGGTCGCTGGATTTGGGGGGACTGCCGCTGCCCTCTTCCCCTGTTCTCTCTCTCCCTCATCCTTTTTCTTTACTTTTCCTTCATTTATTATATTTTATTTT
The DNA here is from genome assembly GCA_018398585.1 of Simmondsia chinensis. NCBI lineage: Eukaryota > Viridiplantae > Streptophyta > Magnoliopsida > Caryophyllales > Simmondsiaceae > Simmondsia > Simmondsia chinensis. The sequence continues at coordinate 29,894,272 of JAGTTD010000002.1, read as the reverse complement.
TTTGTCAAATTAGAATGAGAGCGAAATTAGCGTGGAGATCAACATGAGTTTGTTCAACTTGTTCTTCATTGGATCATCCTTGATGGAGAGCTAACTTGCTCTCTAGGGCTAGATGAAATCTTAGCTTTTACTTTTGTTTACTTTTAGTTCGGGTTAATTGGATTGTCTATATGAATTACTTGGTTGAGATAAGTGCTTTGAAGTATTATATTTTTTTTTTATTATTTATTCAATTGATATGATTATTGAGTTTGTAACCTTTAATTGTTGATGTTGATATTTATGAATTAATTATTCGTACTTGTAGCCTTAAGATTAATTAATCAAGCAATAGTATTCACTGAATTGTTAATTTAAACCTATCTTCCCTATACTTTAGTTAGATAGGGTCAATACGTGATAATTAACAAATACGTTAGGTTGAGCCTATTTTCCTTATGCTTTAGTTAGATGGGTCAATACGCAATACTAACAACATCACCTTAGTAGGTTGAAGCTTGTAGCCTAAACCACTACCCGTGTGACAATTAATAATTTCAAGTTAAAAGTTAACGCAAAAGTAATTGGCTAACGATGGATTCGAAACCCTAGGTTGCAATTTAATACACTTTTCCGATTAAACGTAGATTACTTTAGTTTAATTGTTGTTTCCTTATGTTAATTAATACAAAAACCTCTTAATTTTATTCAAATCAATTTAAGTCGTAGAATAAATTCATGAACTCTTAGTCCCTGTGGTTTGACACTCTCTCGCCCTACACTTCAATTTAGGTGTGTTTAATAGATAGGGTTGTATATTAAATTTTGATAGACGTAGAAAAACACATCAACAACCCCGTCAAATTCGACCTAACCAATTTCCCCTTTTCTAGAATGACATGATCGATTCTTTGATAAAGGAGATGTTACTTGCTAGGGTCATCCAGAATAGAAATTCACCCTTCGCTTCACCAGTGGTTCTTGTCAAGAAAAAGGATGGTTCTTAATCTGTGTGGATTTCTGAGCTCTCAACAAGATGACCGTTAAGGACAAATTCCCCATCCCCATCGTTATGGAGCTCTGTGTTGAGCTTAGCGGTGCCTCATTCTTTTCCAAAATAGATCTTAATTCTGGTTATTGGCAACTAAGGATGTCCGCTGATGATATTCAGAAGACCGCTTTCTGCACCCACTCCGGTCACTATGAGTTTACCATGACTCCGTTTAGGTTGTCGAATGCTCTGTCTACTTTCCAGAGTCTAATGAATGACTAGTTTCAGCCTTTTCTTCGTCAGTTCGTCCTGGTCTTCTTCGATGACATCCTTGTCTACAGCGCCACCTGGCCTGCTCATTTGGATCACATTCGTATTGTCTTAGGCGTTCTGCGCGCCAATCATCTTATCATCAATCACGCCAATGTATGTTTGGCGCTCACTGGATTGAGTACTTGGGGCACTTCGTCTCTAAGGATGGCGTTGCCGCCAATCCGAAGAAACTTGAAGTTGTCGCCAACTGGCCTCACACACAGTCATTAAAATAGCTCCATGGCTTCTAAGGGCTATTTGGATACTATCGATTCTTTATTGCATAATATGGCATTATTGCTAGCCATTAACTGACCTCCTCAAGAAGGACAATTTCTTCTAGACTCCGGAGGCTGAGCTCGCCTTTGATCGCTTCAAACACGCCTTGACATCTGCGCCTATGCTTGCTCTTCCCAACTTCACACAGCCTTTTATCATTGATATTGATGCTTCCGGCGGTGGCATTGGTGCCGTACTCATGCAAGGCAGTAGGCCTTAGCTTATATCAGTCGTACTCTTGCACCTGGCCATCATGATCTCTCGATTTATGAGAGAGAATTGCTCGTTGTTGTTTACGCTGAGGAAAAATGGGAGCAATACATTAGTGATTGTCATTTCATCATCCTGGCTGATCAACAAAGTTCAAGTTTCTTCTCGAGTAGTGATTGTCCGCTTCACTCCAACACTTGTGGCTCTCCCGCCTAATTGGCCTGACTATGATATCGTGTACAAGAAGGGTTCAGAAAACCACATGGCCGGTGCCTTTTCCCACCTTTCAAGCACCAAAGTTCTACTCATGGCATTATCATCCATCTCATCCTACTTTTTCGCCCGCTAAAAGGCGTCTTGGTCTACTGACCCTACTTTATCTCGCATTATAGTCAATAAGTTGGCGGAACCACTTTCCCATCCTCACTACTCTTGGCGTCAAGAACAATTTCTTTCCAATGCCCGTCTTCTTGTTGGTAATGACGCCAACCTTCACCAAGCCATCTTATTATGGCTACATGACTCCGCCCAAGGCGGCCATTCTGGCGTAGACGCCACTTATTGTCGCATACACCAGTTATTGTACTGGAAGGGCCTTCACCATAACATCCAAGCTTACATCTGCCAATGTTCCGTTGGCCAATGCAACAAGTATGACACTTCGACACTCGCTGGTCTTCTCCAACCACTTCCAATTCCTTCTTCAGTGTGGAACAGTATTTCCCTGGACTTCATTGAACGTTTTCCCCCAGCGGAAGGACGCTCGATTATTCGTGTCGTAATGGATCATCTGACTAAGTACACACACTTTTTGTCACTTGCTCATCCATACACCACAGTCGGAGTCGCCACCCTATTCTTGGACCAAATCTACCATCTTCACGGTTTCCCCGAGACTATCATTAGTGATCGTGATCCTATTTTCACAAGCCTTTTCTGGCGCAAACTTTTCTCTCGGTTGGGCACTCACCTCAATCTCTCGTCCTCTTACCACCCGTAATCCGACGACCGGACAATGGTGCTCAACCACTGTTTAGAAACTTACTTACGGCACATGATCAGGGACCAACTCCGGCTAAGGACTCGTTGGCTGCCCATAGCGGAATGGTGGTACAATACTACTTTCCAATCTTTGGCACAATCCACGCCTTACGAGCTGCTCTATGGCCAGCCGCCACCACTCGACCTTCCGTACTTGCCAGGCGAGTTCCCTGTAGACACTGTTGATCGCACTCTCTCTGCCCTGGAGGAAACTATCAATCGCCTATGTCACCACTTATTTTGTGCCCAAAACTGCATGAAAAAATAAGCTGATCACCATCACGTTGAATGCGTATTCCAAATTAGAGACTATGTCTGGCTCAAACTTCAATCCTACTGGTAGCATAGTGTTGAAGCCCGATGTATCCACAAACTTATTCCCCAGTTTTATCGGCCTTTCCAGATTCTTGATCCCTTTGGGGCTATTGCTTACCTTCTCGACCTACCCGCTCAAGCCGCCATCCATCACACAGTGCATGTTTCACACTTCAAGTGCTGCTTCCCTGTTCCCGGCTCCAACTCTCCTCTACCAGATGTTTGGCCTCCAGCATCAGCGTCTACTCAACCAATCGCCATCTTAGATCGCGAACTTGTTAAATGCTGACGCATTGCTGCCACCCAGGTCTTGGTTCAGTGAGTTGGCCAAACCACCTACGATACCACTTGGGAGTTCCTTCATGACTTCCAACTTCGTTTTCTTTCTTTTGATCCTAGAGGACGAGGATCTTCTCATGGGGGAGGCAATGATACAACCCCGGGTTCCCAGCTGCAATCAAGTCCCTACAATGCATAACCCCAAGGCCTCTGCTTGCCTAACTAAGTGCCGCCTACTCTTGCTTTCCCGCCTTTGCCGCCTATTTGTATTAAGGCCTCTACAAATCTAGGCCTCCCGTCCCTTGCCATGTCACCATCAGATATTTAACTAAATATTTAGCATCTTTATCTATAAATAGGGGGAGCTATTTATTTTAGCATTCATGCTTATGTGAACTCTCTCTCTCTCTTCCTCAAATCTCTTTTATGTCTTCTCCCCTTTCTCTTATGGAAATCCTCCATTGTGGGAGCTTATACTCGTACTTATACAGCAATATATACAAAGGGCTGGCCAATTACTACCCTGTAGACACAAATGTTTGTTGATTGAGTGTTAGATTAAGTATTAATTCCATTGATTGAGCTTGGATCGATCTAAGTCCGTATCAATTGGTATCAGAGCCACCCATCCTCGGCGTGGCACTGTTCATTTACCGATCAGAGATCCACCATGGAAGACGGAATTCGATCCTAGAATTAGCCGAGGGAGCTTGAGGAATCCCATAATCGGCGGTTCACCACACTAGAGCAATCGATGAACGAGATTCAGTAAGCAGTGAATGGCCTCTCGGTTCATATGGGAGGCTCGGCGTAGTTGGTTAATGATTGTCCAATACCCCCAGCAGCACTTGAGTCGCCACACACCAGTGAGCAAGGTGTTCCGGCTCCGTTTACTCAGCGAGGTAACTATCAAGTGCCGACTCATTTAACTAAGATTGATTTTTTGAAATTTAGTTTTGGGGGGGGAGGAGTTGATGGATGGCTTCGCCGACATGAGAGGTACCTCTCCATTGATCGAACTCCGGATGAGCTGAAGGTGATGTTAACGAGTGTGGCCGTGGAGGGAGATGCCCAAGAATTCATTTGAGGAATCATGTCCTCCGGAGGCTATCATACCGTGGGAAGTGTATTCCCGGCAAATCCGAGCGCAATTTGCAAAATCATCCGACAAACCCTTAACCGAATTAATGAAGTTACAACAAACGGGTAGTGTGGATGAATATCTAACTAAATTCGAGTCGTTGATAAACCGTTGTGGACTGGATGAGGAACAAAATATTAGTATGCTTATAGGCGGGTTGTGTGATGATATATCCAAGCGGATTCGTATGTTTAGACCCCATTTCATACACGATGCCGTTGTTCCGGCTAAACAACATAAGTGAAACTACAAGTTCATTGAGGGGGTTACCGAGAAGAATCCCCAAAAGAACGGCCCCGATTTTTCCATTACCCAGTCCTCCAACCGCAGCAGCTGGGTCTTGGTTTTTACCCGCTCCCTCGGGCTCCGTCTCGTCTTTTACCCTCCCCAGCAGGTCCTCCACGATCTTTCCCACGAGGCCAATTGGACCTCACTTCAACTAAGTTAGATGATGTACGTGCCCGCAACTTATGTTTTTATTACCGGGAATGCTTCACACTAGGTCATCAATGCGCCATGCGCAATCGCACTTTGGCGCTCCGGCTGGAGGCGGATGATGACGATCCGGAATCCTCCATCACCTTATCGCCAGATCCTGCACTAAACTCGGTTAGTGATCCCCACATCTCTATCCATGCTCTGGAAGGTGTCCCGCATTGTCAGGCAATGAGTGTTCGGGGTTAGCATCAGTGATGCTCCTTGACTATCCTCATCAATAGCAGTAGCATTCATAATTTTCTTGCCGACTTTGCCAGAGTCATTGACTGCCCCATCGATACCGTCAATTGGCCTCCAGTAACTATTGCTGACAGCAAACCGATAGTCTGTATGGGCATCTACCGCTGTTGATGCCTCCGGGATGCTGCCTTCCATTTCGATATGATGCTGATTTCATTATCTGGCTGTGACATGGTATTGGGCATTCAGTGGTTCCGTTCTCTAGGGGATGGTCTTTAGAACTTTTCCGAGCTACGTATGTCTTTCGGCCTTCAAGGTTGTCGTTACACCCTCCAAGGGATCCGCTTACCCCTTTTAAAGGCCATTACCAAGAACACGCTTTCTTCACTTCTAACGACTTCGGCTCCCTTCGTTGCTATCTCGGTCACGCCAGCATCCAGCTTGCCACTTTGTTTCTTGGTAACAACTACTAGGCCAATAGAAGACGCCCTGCCTGATTTGCAGACCTTACTTATCGAGAACAATGATGTCTTTATCATCTTTCATGGGCTATCTCTTCTCGCTAATTCTTCAATCATTGCATACTGCTTAAGGAGGGCAGCAACCATTTTAACATTCGGCCTTACTAGTATCCCCTTTTCCAGAAAGATATCATTGATTCTTTGATAAAGGAGATGTTACTTGCTAGGGTCATCCAGAATAGCAATTCACCCCTTGCTTCGCCAGTGGTTCTCGTCAAGAGAAAGGATGGTTCTTGGCTCCTCTGTGTGGATTACCAAGCTCTCAACAAGATGACCATTAAGGTCAAATTTCTCTATCACCATCGTTGAGGAGCTCCTTGTTGAGCTTAACGGCACCCCATTCTTTTCCAAGATAGATCTTAAGTCCGATTATTGGCAAATCCGAATGTCTACTGATGATATTCTGAAGACTACTTTCTGCACCCGCTCCGGTCATTATGAGTTTACCATTATGCCGTTAGATTGTCGAACGCTCTGTCTGCTTTCCAGAGTCTAATGAATGACTAGTTTCGGCCTTTTCTTCATCAGTTCATCCTCGTCTTCTTCGATGGCATCCTTATCTATAGCGCCACTTGGCCCGCTCATTTGGATCAAATCCGTACTATCTTGGGTGTTTTGCACGCCAATCATCTTATAGCCAATCGCCTCCAAATGCACGTTTGACGCTCACAATATTGAGTACTTGGGGCACTTCGTTTCTAAGGATGGCGTTGTCGCCGATGCAAAGAAACTTGAATTTGTCGCCAACTTGCTTCACCCACAGTCACTGAAACAGCTCCGTGGCTTCTTGGGGCTATCTAGATACTATCGTCGCTTTGTTCCACAATATGGCATCATTGCTAGACCATTGACTGACCTCCTCAAGAAAGACAATTTCTTCTGGACTCCGGAGACTGAGCTTGCCTTCGATCCCTTGAAACACGCCTTTAAGTCCGCGTCTGTGCTTTCTCTTCCCAACTTCACACAGCCTTTTATCATTGAGACTAATGCTTTCGGCACTGGGATTGGTGCCGTGCAAGGCGGCAGGTCTTAGCTTATATCAGTCGTACTTTTTCACCCGGCCATCAGGGTCTCTTGGTTTATGAGAGAGAATTACTCGCTGTTGTTTTCGCTGTGAAGAAAGGGGAGCAATACATTGCTGATCGTCATTTCACCACCCGGACTGATTAGCAAAGTCTCAAGTTTCTTTTTGAGCGGCGATTGTCCGCTTCACTCCAACGCTTGTGGCTCTCCTGCCTAATTGGCCCGACTATGATAACGTGTTCAAGAAGGGCTCCAAAAATCGGGCGGCCAATGCCCTTTCTCGCCTATCGGGCACCCAAGATCTATGCACAGCATTATCATCCATCTCTTCCAACATTTTCGTCCGCTCAAAGGCATCTTGGTCTACTGACCCTACTTTGTTTCGCATTATAGCCGATAGGTTGGGGAACCACTTTCCCATCCTCGCTACTCTTTATGTCAAGAACAATTGCATTACAATGGTCATCTTGTTGTTGGCAATGACACCAACCTTCACCAAGCCATCTTATTATGGCTTCATGACTCTGCCCAAGGCGGCCATTTTGGCGTAGATGTCACTTATTGTCGCAAACCCATTATTGTACTGGAAGGGCCTTCACCACAACATCCAAGCTTACATCCGCCAATGCTCCGTTTGCCAACACAACAAGTATGACACTTTGACACCTGCTAGTCTTCTCCAACCATTTCCGATTCCTTTTTCAGTGTGGAACAGTGTTTCCCTGGATTTCATGAAGGTTTTCCCCCGTCAGAAGGATGCTCGATTATTCTTGTCGTAATGGATCGCCTGACTAAGTACACACACTTTTTGTCACTTGCTCATCCATACACCATAGTCGGAGTCGCCACTCTATTCTTAGACCAAATCTACCGTCTTCACAGTTTCCCCGAGACTATCATTAGTGATCGTGATCCTATTTTCACAAGCCTTTTTCTGGGGCGAACTTTTCTCTCGGTTGGGCACTCACCTCAATCTTTCGTCCTCTTACCACCTGTAATCCGATGACCGGAAAATGGTTCTCAACCACTGTTTAGAAACTTACTTACGCTGCATGGTCAGTGAGCAACCCCGGTTATGGACTTGTTGGCTGCCCTTGGCGGAATGGCGGTACAACACTACTATCCAATCTTCAACATAGTCCATGCCTTATGAGCTGCTCTAGGGCCAGCCGCCACCACTCCACCTTCCCTACTTGCCAAGTGAGTTCCCCATCGACACTGTTGATCACACTCTCTCTGCCTGAGAGGAAACTATCAATTGCCTATGTCACCACTTGTTTCGTGTCCTAAACTGCATGAAGCAACAAGCTGAGCACCATCACGTTGAACACAAATTCCAAATTGGTGACTATGTCTGGCTCAAACTTCAATCCTACTTGTAGTATAGCACTGAAGCCCATCATTCCACAAACTTACTCCCCAGTTTTACAGGCCTTTTTGGATTCTTGATCCCTTTGGGGCTATTGCTTACCGTCTCAACTTACCCGCTTATGCCATCATCCATCACACAGTGCATGATTCGCACTTCAAGCGCTGCTTCTCCGTTCCCACCTCCAACTCTCCTTTACCAGATGTTTGGCCTCCGGCAGCAGCACCTGCTCAACTACTCGCCATCTTGGACCGCAAACTTGTCAAACGCCGACGCATTGATGCCACCGAGGTCCCGGTTCAATGGGTTGGCCAAACCTCCTACGACGCCACTTGGGAGTTCCTTCATGACTTCCAACTTCGTTTTCCCTCTTTTGATCCTTGAGGACAAGGATTTTCTCATGGGGGAGGCATTGATAAAACCCTAGGTTCCCAGTTGTCACCAAGTCCCTACAACGCATAATGCCAAGGCCTCTGCTTGCCTAACTAAGTGCCGCCAGCTCTTGCTTTCTCGCTTTTGCTGCTTGTTCGTATCAAGGCCTTTGTGAATCTAGGCCTCCCGTCCCTTGCTATGTCACCATTAGATATTTTACTAAATATTTAGCATCTTCATCTATAAATAAGGGGAAGTTAGTTATTTTAGGGTTCATGCTTATGTGATGTCAACTTTCTTTCTATCCCTCAAATCTCTTCTATGTCTTCTCCCCTTTCTCTTATGTAAATCCTCCATTGTTGGAGCTTATACTCATACTTATACATCAATATATACATAGGAGCAGCCAATTACTACCACGTAAGCCCAATTGTTTGTTGATTGAGTATTGATTCCATTGATGGGCTTGGGTCGATTTGTATCATTACGCTTGAGAGGGGCCTTTTTTTAATGCAAGAAAAATTTCAGAGGCCTTTTTAATAATTGAAAAAGATCAAGGTCTTTTTTATTATTTTAAAAAACGTCGGGGACTAAAATGTAAATAATCAGAAACTATTTCTAAAACTTAATTTTTAGTTTATCAAAAATTAAAATTGCAAATGAAAATATACCAGGCATGCCTTTAACAAATATGTTATAACTTTTAACCATTCTAATTTATAATCTCTCACTCTTCTTATTTTTTTGGGTAAATTACTAAAAATCTCCTTAACTCTCACCTCAAAAACAAAAAACCACCCTCAATTCTTAAACCAAACACTTTCACTTTTAAGAAATTCGTTACTTTGCCCTCAATCAATTTTTTATGACCATTTTTCCCACCAAAAGGGAGGAGTTAAGTGTTTAATTTTATTTTTAGATGGGGATTATATATTTTTAGGTAAAATTTAGGATTTTTATGTTTTTGTTAAATAATGAAAGGGTTTCATATAAAAAAATAATTATTTTAGTTAATTGTAGGAATAACACTATAAGTTTTGAAGAAAAAAATATTTTCAACATTTTCATAAAAAGTATTATAAGATAAAATATAAATTTTTTGTTTAAAATAATTATAAAATTAGACTAATAAATTTGAAATTTAAAAATGTATGAAATGAAAAATTTGAAAATAATTATAAAAACAATTTTTTGTAGAAAGTTTGAAAAATTTTAATAATATTTTTTGAATTTTAGTTTTTCAAATTTTTCCCCAAATTTTTTTTTTTTTTCCATACAGAATAAAATCAAACACTTCATCTCTTACTTTTACGGGGCAAAATGACGAAAAAGAATTAACCGGAATCAAAGTGATAAATTTTTGAAAAATGAGAAGGTTAAATGTTTGGTTTTAAAAGTGAGGAAATTTTTTGTGTATTTGTGTATTTTTTCCCCCAAACTTTTTTTTTACCTCCTAATAGAAGAAAGTAAATGAAATTTCCTTCATTTCTTTTCCTTCTTATTTTCTTCCAATTTAATTTTTTTATCAAAACATTCTTCATCCTAAACGCAACTGTCATGAACAGGGGTTCATGCAAAGAGGATTCGGTGATTAGGGTTGATAATTTGGGGCAAAAATCAAGATGAGAGACCTAAGGAAGAAGAAGAGAAAGGTAAAGAAAGGGAGAGAGAGAATAGAATGTTCAAGAGACAGAGAGAAAAGTCTGTTAATATTTCTGTGATACCTCATTCAACACTTGACTAGCCTTTTTTATACAAGTATTACATTTACTCAACCACCTAAGTATTATTTAGTTAGACTTAACTAATAATCTAACTAACTTAATACAAGTATCATGACGTTATCCCACCCTTAAAGGATCCTTGTCCTCAAGGATACAAACAAGTAAGACATGAATACAATTGAATGCCTCTGCTAATTACAAGTAAACCAATGAAAGAATACATGTTAGGTCAGGAACAATGATGACTCACAAATGCAGGAAACTGAGATCTAAGAGTTCCAATATCCTCCCAAGTAGCTTCACTTGTTTCCAAGTCACACCACTAGATCAGCCACTGAGTTGCAGCTGCATTATTACGTTCTAGAATCCTTCTGGACATAACTGCTTCATGCACAATTTTAACTTCCCCTTGCAGAGATGTTTGTAGCAGTGAAGGTCCAACCTGCACATGTGCTCCAATCTTCTTTTTAAGCTAGGAGACATGAAATGTGGGGTGAATCAAGCTATTTGCAGGAAGTTGTAATTTATAAGCCACCTTGCCAACACGCTAAAGCACTAGAAATGGACCATAATACTTGGAAGAGAGCTTCAAGTTCTTCTACATGGCTACTGAAGTCTGCCTGTATGGCTGGAGTTTCAGGTACACCCAATCCCTTGGCTCAAGTGTTCTTTCAGATCTATGTCAATCTGCAAAATACTTCATTCTAGACTGGGCATGACTGAGTGTCTATTTAAGTCTATTATGGTCTTGCTTGATTAAGGATGCTCAAAGCTTCTATGCTGCTGTAGTGTTGCTGGTTACTGCTTTGTTGCCGTTTTGTTGGCCAAGGTTGATGTAATGGTCCTTTAGTTAAATGTTGCATTGAGTTGTAAGTAGGTTAGTTGTTGTGGTTGGCACCAATTCTTTCAATTGTCAGTTAAGTAGGTTTGTTGGTCTTAATTGGTCAATTGTGGCGGCTGATTACTAAATAAGTCGAGCAAGGGGGTGTCTTGGTCCAATGTACATAGATTGAGTGTACATGTCAAAGTGTAATGTGGATTCATTCAATGAAAATACAAAATATCTCTTTTGAGATATTTTTCTCTCTCATCTAACTTTCTCTAATTCCCATCTCTTTCACTTCTATTCTCATCTTAACTCTTTCTCTATCCTATCCTTCCACAAGGTTAAACTCAAGTTCATCTTGAAGCTTAACAATTGGTATCAGAGCCTGAGTGTGCTGCTGTTTGATCAATTTTTGATTGATTAAGGCTGGCAAGGCAAAAGAAACAAGGATCATCAATGGCTGGAGGTGTGACAACACGATTGGGAGTTGGTGGTGGAAATGTTTCTACAAATGTTGATCCTAGAGTCACCTATGCTTCGGTTGTTGGTGCTGGTTCTATACCTGAAGCTCAGTACATAACGCAGGATCAATTAAGTTCACAGATTGAAGGATTATTCAATCGAATGCAGCCGGTTCAGCAGGAACGAGATCAAAGGTTTGAAGATCAGATGCTCCAATGAATGCAACAATTGCAACAAGAAGGTGATCAAAGAAATGAGGATCGAATGCTTCAGAAGATGCAACGCTTCGAGGATGAGATGGCTAGTTTACAGGATCAGGTTAATAGACAGAATGTGACTTCCGGTGCTGGAATTCTGTTACCTGCGAGCCTACAGAGGCAACCTCTAGATGAGGTGAATCCTTAATTGTCAAATATTGCTGATAGACCACCAGATCGACCTCCAGTGCCTAATACAACTGTTAGGTCTCAGGATCATCCACCTGATGCAACACATTCTCAATCTTCTAGTATAAATGCAGGATTGAATGATCGAACATCTGATTAGATGCAACAACAACAATCTAGAAATAATGAGGCTTCTTTGAGCAGTAAAAGCAGCAGCTTTAGGAAGCCAAGGATTCAAATCGAGCCATTTGATGGAAAACAGCCTCAATCTTAGATAAAAAGACGTGATCGATATTTTCATTTTTATCACATTGATGATGCAGAAAAAGTTGAATCAGCAAGTGTGTATCTTCAAGGAGGCCATGAAGTGTGCCTTTATAGTCTATTGAAGAGCAACCCTACACTTTCTTGGGCTAAATTTGTGGAGGAGCTTTGTGAATAATACGTTGATGAAGATTCAAGTGACATTGTTGATAATTTCAACAAGGTGGTTCAAGTGTCGACTGTGAAAGAGTATATGACAAGATTTGAGAATCTTAGAGCTAGTATGATAGCTGCTTATCCTCAAGCTAGTGAATCATACTATGTATCAAGTTTTAGAAGTAGCTTAAAGCCAAAGATTAAGAATCTCGTCAAAGCTATTGGCCCTAGAACCTTGTCCAAAGCCTATGCAAAGGCTAAGCTCTTTGAGACTATGATTCTTGCTTCTAGTGAAGGGTCAAGGTACAAAGTAAGAAGTTCTCAGAAGCATCAGAGGGAATCAGATAGATCAAAAGTTACCCATCCTATTGAGAAGAAGACTCAGTGGCTTTACTATAAGTGCAATCAGCCATATCAATTTGGTTATAAGTGTAATTCCAAATTCCTCATGACAGTTAAAGGTTTTAGTGCTGATGAGCAATCTGCTAGCAGTGAATCAGAGGCTGAAGCTAATAGTTCATACCTTGAGTCCCAAGGGCAGTGTATTGAGGATGAAGTGAAGATTTCTATGAAGGCTTTGACAGGGAATGGAGCTTATAACACAATCAGGATCGAGGGAAAAGCTGGTAAGAGATCTATTATCATCTTGATCGATAGTGGAAGCACTCATAGTTTCATTGATCCAAAGGTGGTGAAGAAAGTGGGCCATAAAGTGATCAAAACCCATCCTTTAGCAGTGACACTTGCTGATGGGAATTCAATACTAACTCAGACCAAGTGCCAAGGCTTCTGTTGGTCTATGCAAGACTACAAATTTGAGTATGACTTCAGAATCTTGCTACTGGGAGGTTGTGACATGGTTCTTAGAGTTGATTGGATGAGGTTCTTGAGCCCGGTGATCTTTGATTTTGCTAAGCTTAGTGTGTCCTTTGAGAGACAAGGAACAACTGTTACATTGCAAGGCATGGAAGAACAAGCTCATCTGCAGCTGATTAAGGGGAAGAGCTTGGAAGGTGCAATTAGAAGAGGGACTTATCAGTGGGTTGGACATCTTTTTGTAATATCACATGCTGAAGAAGGAGAGCCTTTCCAACCTGAGGTGAAGGCATTAATAGAAGAATTTGAGGATCTGTTTGAGAAGCCTACGGTCTTACCTCCTAAGAGGAATTTGGATCATGCAATTGCTCTCAAGCCTAATTCAGAACTTGTAAAGTTAATACCTTACAGGTACCCTCATGCACAGAAAATAGAAATTGAGAGGCAGGTGGAAGAATTACTCAAGACATGCTTCATAAGGTAGAGTCACAGCCCCTTTGCTTCTCCTGTTATACTTGTTAAGAAGAAGGAAGGTTTGGCAAGGATGTGCATAGATTATAGGCAACTTAACTCCTTGACAGTTAAGGATAAGTTCCCAATTCCGGTTATTGATGACCTGTTGGATGAGTTACAGGGTGCACACTACTTTTCCAAGCTGGATCTGAGACAGGGCTATCACCATATCAGAGTAATGGAGCAGGACGTGTACAAGACTGCATTTAGAACTCATCATGGGCATTTTGAGTTCATGGTTATGCCTTTTGGCTTAACCAATGCTCCGGCCACTTTCCAGGCAGTGATGAACGATGTGTTCAAGCAATTTTTGAGAAGATTTGTGTTGGTATTCTTTGATGATATTCTGATTTACAGCTCTTCTATGGAGGAACATCTGAAGCACTTGAGGAAAGTGTTCTTGGTAATGCGCAATCATCAATTGTATGCTAAATTGGCTAAGTGCTCATTTGCTCATACTCAATTAGAGTACTTAGGCCATGTGATTTCCCGTGAAGGAGTTTCTACATATCTTTCCAGGGCACAGGCAATGAGGAACTGGCCTGTTCCTGTGACATTGAAGTAGCTAAGAGGATTCTTGGGGTTGACTGGCTATTACAGAAAGTTTATAGTTGGTTATGGGACAATTGACAAGCTTCTAACTGATTTGTTGAAGAAGGATGCATTCAAGTGGACTGACAAGGCTTAGCAAGCATTTGAAGCTTTGAAAATAGCCATGTGTACAGCACCTGTCCTTGCAATGCCAGATTTCACAGTGGAGTTTGTACTTGAAACAGATGCTTGTGGGAATGGTATTGGAGCAGTCTTAGCACAGAAGGAAGGCCAATAGCCTACCTTAGCCAAGCCTTAAGTCCTAAGCATCAAGAATTGTCCACTTATGAGAAGGAGTATCTTGCAATCCTTCTAGCTGTTGATAAGTGGAGGCATTACCTGGATGGGCATCGATTCATCATCAAGACAGATCACCAGAGCTTGAAATATTTGCTTGAGCAGAAAATTGTTACAAGAATTCAGAAGAAAGGCTTGATGAAGATGTTAGGACTTGATTATGCCGTTGAATATAAGAAGGGAAAAGAGAATGTAGCAACAGATGCTTTGTCTCGCAGAATGGAAGAATCTGAGCAGGGGTATTTGGAGCAATATCAGTTATTCTTCCATCATGGGTTGAAAACGTATACAAGTCCTATGAGAATGACAACTTCGCACAAGAGTGTTTAACTGCATTCAGTATTGGCAGCACAAGCAACATAGCTGCTAGTGCAGGTGTGTCTGTTGTTAAGGGAATTATTAGATTGAAGGGTAAGCTATACATTGGGACATCCACTGACCTCAGGCAGCAAATTATCACAGCCTCACATGACTCTGCTTGGGGAGGACATTCAGGGGTTGAGGGAACATATCAGAGACTCAAAGCCTATTTCAGCTGGACTAGTGTGAAGAAGGTAGTGAAAGATTTTGTTCAAGCTTGTGAGACTTGTTAACATACCAAGTTGGGTGATAGCAAATATCAAGGTCTTCCCCAACCCCTACCTATTCCGGATGGTGCTTGGCAAAACATAAGTATGGACTTCATTGAAGGTTTGCGAAAGTCAGTAAGGAAGTAATATGGGTAGTGGTCGATCAGTTTACCAAGTTTAGCCACTTTGTAGCCTTGGCTAGACCTGTGACAGCTAAAAGACTTGCAAGACTCTTCCTTGACGACATTTACAAACTACATGGATTGCCACAATCCATAGTCTCAGATAGAGATAAGCTCTTTACCAGTCGTTTCTAGAAGGAATTGTTCAATATGTTGGGAATTACATTGGATCTTAGCGATTCATACAATCCATAGACTGATGGACAAACAGAAAGGGTCAATCAATGCCTAGAACAATACCTCCGGAGCATGGTGTTTAGTCATCCAAAAGTGTGGGGCAGGTGGTTGTCCTTGGCTGAATAAGGGTATAATACTCATGCTCATGCTTCTATTGGCACTGCTCCATTCAAAGCCTTTGTATGGTTATGATCCCCCAACACCTTTGATGCTACAAGCGATGGTGTCTTCAGTCCCCGAGGTTACTAATTTAGTGCAATAGAGAAAGCAATTGATACAGCTCTTGAAAGACAATCTTCATCAGGCTCAAGCTAGGATGAAGTTGTATGCAAATAAGAAGCGTGTGGATAAGGCTTTTGAAGTGGGAGACATGGTTTATTTGAAGCTACAGCCATACAGACAAACCACCATGGCTCTGAGGAAGAATGTCAAGTTGTGTGCCAGATTCTTTAGGCCTTACAAGGTCTTAAAGAAGATTGGCAAAGTAGCTTATAAGTTGAAATTACCTCCTAATTCTTACATTCATCCTATTTTTCACATATCACTTTTAAAGAAACAGGTGAAGGAAGGCCATGTGAGCTCTATTCAACCTCCATAAGTTGGCTCAAATGGAGCTTTGTTGTTACAACCTGCTGCAGTTCTGGATTCAAGGAAGCTGATTGTGAATGGCAGAGCTATCCAAGAGGTTCTGGTGCAATGGTCCAACTTGGACAAGAAGGTTATGACTTGGGAAGAGCCACGGTTCTTGAGAAGCCAATTTCTCACTTTTCATTCTTAAGACAAGAATGTTTTCAAGAAGAGGGGAATGTTATGATCATGCTTGATTAAGGATGCTCAAAGCTTTTATGCTACTTTAGTGTTGCTGGTTACTGCTTTGTTGTTGTTTTGTTAGCTAAGGTTAATGTAATGGTCCTTTAGTTAAATGTTGCATTGAGTTGTAAGTAGGTCAGTTGTTGTGGTTGGCGCCAATTCTTTCAATTGTTAGTTAAGTCGGTTTCTTGGTCTTAATTGGTCAATTGTGGCAGCTGATTGCTGAATAAGTCGAGCAAGGGGGTGTCTTGGTCCAATGTACATAGATTGAGTATAAGTCGCATGTCAAAGTGTAATGTGGATTCATTCAATGAAAATGCAAAATATCTCCTTTGAGATCTTTCTCTCTCTCATCTAACTTTCTCTAATTCTCATCTCCTTCACTTCTATTGTCATCTTAACTCTTTCTCTATCCTATCCTTCCACAAGGTTAAGCTCAAGTTGATCTTAAAGCTTAACAGAGTCCTTGAATCATAATAGCTCTTTCAGCAAGCCAATCTTCCACTGCTGCAACAGAAGTAACAGGATTGACAACATCTTCCATGTTCAGCTGTGGAGGAGAATAACCGTACAAAGCTTGGAAGGGGGCCATCTGCAAGCTTGAATGGAAGTTAGTATTGTACCACATCTCAGCTAAAGCAAGCCATTTATGCCACCTGGTAGGCCTATCCATGCAAAAACCTCTGAAGTATGTCTCCAAGCATTGATTAACTCTCTCGGATTGACCATCCAATTGAGGATGTAGTAAGATCAAGTGAACAACAAAGAAACCGAAATATTTCTTGCCAAAATTGGTTCAAGAATACTTTGTCTCTATCAGAAACAATGCTAACATGGAGGCCATGTAATTTATGGATGTTATCCATAAAGAGTCTAGCAAATTGAGGTGCGGTGAATGGATGTGAGATGGAGACAAAGTGAGCATACTTAGTCAGCCTATCCACAACCACAAGAATAGTATCCTTGTTTTCTGATGAGGGAAGACCCTCCACAAAGTCCATAGTGACATGGTACCAGCATTGATTTGGCACTGGAAGGGGCTGTAACAACCTTAGATAAGGTTGGTGTTCAAATTTATTGCGTTGGCAGATGTCACAAGCTGTGACTATGGTTTGAACATCCTACTTCATGTTTGGCCAGTAAAATAACCTCTGGAGTCTTTGAAGAGCAGCAATAATACCAAAGTGCCCCCCTAACGGGAGATGAATGAATAGAATGTAGTAGCTGCTGCCTTAAGCCATCTCCAGTACCTATAGCCAACTTGCCTTGCTTCCTTAATACACCATTTTTGAGGGAGAACACATAATGACTGTCAGGATGCACCAGCAGCTCAGTGAGCAACCGAGTACAATGATCATCCCCCTTATAGCTACTGGCTACGTCATTCATCCAGGTAGGTTCAACAGTTGAAGCCGACAAGGAGTTACAAGAGCCCTCATGCCTTGGAGATAAAGCATTAGCAGCTAAATTCTCCTTGCCCCTCCTTGCAAGTGATTTAATAATGAAGTCCCAGCAATTTGGACATACCCTTTTGCTGTATAGCACTGGTGATCCTCCATTCCAGCCATAGTTGTTAAAATTGTGATTCGAATAGTAGAATCGTGCGATTCTACAATCCTACCGTAGTCCATCGATTCAAATCGCTTGAAAAATTGTATTTAAGTAGAATCAGTCAAAAATCGGTAGAATCGTAATAGAATCGATTAAATCACGATTCTACAAGCAAATTTACCGATTCAAGCTATCTGCGAGTAGGAGTTTCAATATATTTATTATAAAGAAATAATATAAGGATTTGGATCATTGGCCTAGTGGTGAGTAGCCTAACTGGGAACTGCAAGTCCCAAGTTCGATCCCTAGACTTAACAATCTAGTGCATTTTTTTTGTATTTTTGCTCTATAGTTCTTTTTTTTTTTAAATACATTATATTAAATACTATATATTTTAGCATACATTCTAGAGCTTTGCATATATTTCTAATTCTTAGATAATTTTTGAACACTAATTCTTAGATAATTCTTAGATAATTGGGCTTTACATATATTTCTATTTTATAGATTTTTTTATTTATTTTTGTATATAATATTAAATATTAGATATTTTAGAAAAAAATTAAAAATAATATTTTTATGCTAATTACTTCAAATTACAAATTACTTATTCAGACACTTTTCAAAAAATTTAGTTTGTACAAAATTACTTCAAATTGTTTTAACTTTCTCAACTTTGTAGTTCGATCATATAAGTTGTATATCTCTATTTTTGTATTTTTACATCGATTCTTGTTCAAATTTTGTCATTTGCTTGCTGCCACCTTTATTTAATGCATAAAAGAAGTCAAAATCAAACAAAGTCAAAAAAACCTGAGACTAAAGACTCTCTCGATCTCTCTCCTCCTAAGTCCCGACTCCTGCTTCTACCTCCTCTCCCTCAGTTACCATCAAATCCAACCATCGCGCTCTAGCTGTCCATGCGTCCAACTACCACGCTTTTTGCGGCCACCATCGTTTGAACACCCGCCACCATATTAATGTTAGAATGATGTTACTCTTTTTCCTACCGTTGGGTCTAATATATTGTAAAATTAATGTATTTTAGACTTTTTGATGTTTTTTATCTTATATTTGAGAATTGTTATACTAATTTTGTTAGCATAAATAATTTATATACACATAAAGTAGAATTCTATGATTCTCAATTTCATTCTACAATTCCGATTCTGATGCCCCCTCATCGATTCTACGTAAAATCCCGATTTTGACGATGTTGGTTCCAGCAGGTACTTAAGAGCCTGATGGTTAGTTTTGATGACAAAGCATCCAATCTCTAGGTAGTGCCTCCGTTTGGCCACAGCCATCAAAATGGCCATGAACTCTTTCTCATACATGGACAGACCCATAGTTTTAGGCTCAAAGGCCTTGCTTAAGAAGGAAATTGGCCTGTCATGCTGCATTGACACAGCCCCCATCCCTGTGGCACAAGCATCAGCCTCAAGAGTGAAAGGTTGAGAGAAATCAGGCAGGGCCAGCACTGGGGCAAAGCTCATAGCCTGCTTGAGCTGGCCCTATCACACCATTTAAATCCTCGTTTCTTGAGGAGCTTAGTTAATGGTTTAGCAATGGCACCATATTTATGTACAAATTCTCTATAATACCCAGTTTACCCCAAAAATTATCTCAATTCTTTAACACCCCGAGGTCTTGACCATGATTGGTCTGCAGCCACCCTTTAGCCAAAATGATGTGCACAAGATACTCTATTTGGGGTTGGGCAAAAGTACACTTTGACCCTTTGGCAAACAGTTTATTATTTCTGAGTGTTTGGAGGAATGTTTTGAGATGATGCAGGTGAGTTTCAAGTGAAGGGTTGTACACAAGTATGTCATCGAAGAACACTAGCACACATTTCCTAAGGAAGGGAGCAAATGCGTCATTCATGGGTGCCTGAAAAGTGGCCGGGGCATTGGTAAGGTCAAAGGGCATTACCTTGAACTCAAAATGCCCATGGTGTGTTTGGAAGGTAGTTTTTAGTATGTCAGGCTCATGGACTCAAACTTGGGAGGAATCAAATCTCAAGTCAAGTTTGGAAAATATGGTTGCCCCATGTAATTCATCTAATAGGTCATCAATATGAGGAATAGGAACTTTTGATGGCTATGTCATTTAATTGCCTATAATCGCACACAAATCTCATGGAGCCATCTTTTTTCTTACTAACAAAACAGGTGATGCAAAAGGTGAGTGGCTAGGTTGTATTATCGAGTTATACATTTCTTTAACATGTTTTCAACTTCATTCTTTTGGAGGTAGGGAAACCTGTAAGTTCTAATGGAGATGGGTTTATGGTTCTCTTTTAATGGAATGTGGTGATCATGTGACTTTGAGGGAGGTAGCGACTTAGGTTCCCGAAACACATCATCAAAACTAGCTAAAAGGGACTGAACTACAAGGGGAACAGTGTCATAATTTACCATCTCCAGCTCATGTCCTTGTGCTAACATCAGGGTGGCCACATAGAATTCTTCCTTCATGTTACAAAGACTCTGCAACTTCTTCCCAGCCATCAACTTAAGAGAGCCAAATTCCCGAATGCCTGTGAGCTCCACCATCTTCCCATCCATTGCAAAGCTGAGTTTGAATTGATTGAAATCAAAAGATACTAGGCTAAACTATCTCATCCAGTCCACACCTAATAACATGTCACACCCACCAATCTTCATGAGCCTAATGTTGTAGGTGAAGATGTGGGATTGCATCTGCCACCTAGCCTTGCATTGCTGCTTACAGATCATCGTCTGACCATTGGCAACGGTGATCCCTAAGGGAGTGGTATCCTCTACAGAGAACCCAGGTTCTTTAGCCAACCTCGGGTCAAGGAAGCTATGTGCGCTTCCACTGTTAATGAAGATAATAGCTGATCTCTTGTGTAAATGTCCCAAAATCTTCCAAAGTGCTAGAAGATGAGCCTCCAATGAAAGTGTGAACATAGACTCGTTTAGCCTTTTCATCGCTAGCATCAATAAATTGGTCCCCCTCTACCATATTTGGTTCACTGTCTAACTTAGGATCAAGGTCCAGATCTGGTGCTTCCATTTATGCAGGGACTGATTGTCACACTTATGACCAGGGAAGTACCTCTTGTTGCACATGTAGCAAAGGTTAGAATTTCTAATGGCATTACTCCTGGTCTAGTTCGAGTTGTATTTTGTGAAGAAGGGTCATATTTTTGTGAATGGGAGGAATAGTTCGAATTGGAGTTTTTCGGGAGATTTTTGGCCTTCTGTAATGCCGCTTCAGAAGACTGTGAGTATAGCTTGGCCTTTGAATTAGGCCTAGGATAGGCATTTAGGTTTAGCTGCCTTCAACAATAGCTGGATTTCACTATCCAGGCTAGAAATATAGCAAGAGAGAAAATAACCCTCACTGAAATTGCTATCCGTGGAGAGCATATGGGACCTGAGTTCTTCAAAACATTCCTAATAATCCTTCAATGACCCCATCTGTTTCAGCTTGTTGAACTTGCTCACTACATTAGCCACATCACTTTCTTCATACCTGTCATAGAGCTCCTCAGTGAAGTCCTTCCAACTCACCGAACCTTTGTTAGAAATGAGTCCTTGAAGCCATGTATCGGTGTTGTCATCTAGATAAACTCAAGCTATCTTAAGCTTCATGCCCTTCAAAGTCTGATAAAGAGAAAAATATCTCTGACAACGGCGAACCCAACTTCTAGGGTTTTTGCCACTGAATGCTGGAAAATCGCTTTTTGGCTTGAGAAGATAATTGTTGCCTCTGCATGCATCACAATTCTGACTATTGCCACCAATTTAAGGGTTCGAACCCAAAATTGGGGGTTTCACAAAGTTGTTCTGTCCTATGTTGGCTCTGGACTCTTGTAACCTTGCCTCAGCTTCGCTACTCCTTGCAAGATCTGTTGATTGTGAAGAATACAGCATTAGTTGTTGCATCAGTACTAGCACCTGGGCATTATTTTGCTGAAGGACCTCCACCATCCGGCTTTGGTGTTCTTTGCGACGAATCACCTCAAGGAGCTGATTATGCTTCTCACCGACTGCTTATTGTGACTCTACCACCTTCTGAACCAATTCATGGACCTAACTTCCGATTTCTGCCATTGCAAGACTCCACCTACCTCGAGCCAGTTTTGCACAATTAGAGTTCGAAGGGATGCAATTTGGTGCTCAAGATTGAACTCTGATACCAATTGTCATGAACAAGGGTTCATGCAAAAGGATTCAGTGATTAGGGGACAGACCTGAGGAAGAAGAAGAGAAAGGGAAAGAATGAGAGAAAGAGAATAGAATGTTTAGGGTAGAGAGAAAAGTCTGTTAATATTTCTTGCATACCACATACAACACTTGACTGACCTTTTTTATACAAGTATTACAATTACTCAACCACCTAAGTCTTAGTTAGTTAGACTTAACTAATAGTCTAACTTAATACAAGTATCATGACAGCAACTTGAATGAAAGTTTCTAAAGTTTATACAAAAATTTCCAAACCATCACATGTCCCCCCAAATATTTTCAAACTACCCAGCTTTCCAAAATGTTGAAGAAAATACAGGCTTTGAGTTCCCTCCCCATTATGCAAAACTTTTAAACAAGAACACATGGAAGGACGAAGGTGCTAACTAATGCAGTCGATAAAGTTTTCTAGGAGATAATACTCGGGACTTGGAACTAAATTTCGCCTTCACAGGGGTGTGGTGATTTATGGGGTTCAGGAAGGGGCAATGGTGCAACCTATGTGGACATTAGTCTTTACAAGCTATAGTTCCACACACGAATCTAATACACGTGAGAGTTGTGGTCGAGAAAAATAATGTCATAAAATCGGATATTTTACATAATAAAGTTTCGCACCTCTCACTTTATGGGTAGACCTCATATGTCTAACTGATTCAACACCATAGACCAAACCTTATGGATGGACAAAATTTCCCAACAAAGAAATAAAATGGAGTAGAATGCAGAAGCAATTAATGCAATAAATAACTACAATGTAATTTGACTAAAACATCAAGAAACTAATCCTCCCTTCTCTCCGTGATTTGATTGTGGCCAGAGTGACGCTTCTGGGCAAGTGTCCTCTTAATGCTCTCAAGAACACCAAAGAATATGGACCCACCTATACCAATCCACAGTACTCTAGGCCCAATACCCTGCAATGAGAAAATCATTCCGGTGAATCTCCCTTTTTCGGTAAGTAAGCAAAGTCAGAGGACATAAATCTAGAAACTCTTGCTCTAGAGCCTCAACCTCAATAATGTTTCACCATTGAATCAAGCCTTCATTAGCATAATCTATTTCCTAATTGCACAGTTGTAGGAGAGAGAGAGAGCACTCAAATTCGATTAATTCCGTCAAAGGAAAATTGCAATCAACAATTGAAAAAGCTAAAGACCTGTTGGTATAGTTTTCTATTTGTAGTTTTCGGTTTTTAAGAAACTAAAAATCAAGTTTTGAACAACAGCTTTTTTTGGTTTTGGGCTTTTTGTTTCACATTTTCTGTCAAATTAGAAAAAAAAAAAAAAAAAAAAAAAAAAAAGCTTGAAAACAAGAAACCAAAAACCACAAGCCAAAAAATATCATTCATGAAATATCATCTTTAGTATCTAAAAACCCGAAAAACTGCAAACAGAAAGCAATATTAAACAGACTCTAAACAATCACACCAGTCTAAACTTTTTCTACACTTAGGTAAGGCCAGGATACATAGATCAAAGTATGTTCTGTTATCAAGAATGCCATTAAGCATAATTGAACAAGATCTTTTGATTCTATCCAGTGCTTATGATGATTAGCTATCACTAAGCCACCTGTTAGAAGGTATCAAGACGTCTTTTACCAGGAGGCATTGAGTTCAAACCCCAAGAACCTCCAATCTTTATTGTAATTTAATCGTATCACATAAGAAGTGAGTCTATATATTATCCATTTTTTGAGCCAGCAAGCAAGTGCCAGACGGACATGTTAGATTATGACACCATTTCTAAGCAGTTAGAACTTGTAGAACAGTTCGTTCGATGTCATGATTTATAGTTTGAAGAAGCATATGGAGGAGAGGCCTTACCCTCTTATAATAGAGTACATGCATTTTTCCATGTATGAATACCAGTCAAAGAGGGAAATGCCATTACGATCAGGGGCAGAGTGCCTTTATTTGCCTTAAGCGATAGTCTTGATGCCTACATATACACGATGCTTTTCTTTCCTCGGGTAGGTAAGCGGAGTTGGAGGATTTGGACCCCAGACATCTTGCCTTAGGGCCTTCGACATTTTGTCTTCGCTTTCCTATTCATTTTGATTTCTCCAGTATGTACTAATTTGTCCATAATCCTTGCATACTAAGCATAACCAGATCATGGTTGTTGATTGTATTGTAGCAACGGTAATGGTCTTGTGAAAGCACGTGTCGTGGATGTTACATAATGAGTCGCCACTTATGCTGTTTGGTTTTTGAAGGGAATAAAGGTTGTTTTCAAGCCTTATGTTTACAAAAAATTATAATAAACAGCCATACAAGCATTAATTGCCAAAATGTTTTAAGGGGTAATGAGGGTTAAAACTCCCCGCCCGTTTTATTTATCCTCGAATATGGGGGGGAAAGAGGGAGAGAGTTAAATTTTAAACAAAAATGGACAATTTTGCCCTTATTTTAATTATAACTCCTTTGACTCATACCTTTTTACCAAATTGCTAAACAAAGGTAACCTATTTACCCCTTTTACCCTTACCTCTCTTTATTAGACAATACCTAAACAAGGATAGGATAATCCCTTATCTTCCTCCTCTTTACCCAATTGCCGAACAAAGCCATTATACATGTGCAGGAGCAGTGTGATATGATATGTATGGGTACGTATAGAGTATGTAAGTAAATGATGTGGATATATATTGTGCCTTTTGTGTGTAACTATCCCACTTCACTATATTACTGTAATTTAATACCCTCGTGATCTATATGGGACAATATCTTTGAATTAATCCTAACGCTTGTCAACATGGGCATAAACAATTTACAACACCATGAAAAAAGTGGCAAATTAACTTTGATAGAGGATCCAAAAAGAGAATCTACCATAATATGACTGGATTAGAAACATGACTTTAATATATGAAATAACACGTGAAGATCATACCTTTAAAAGAGCAGGAGGTCCTTCTTCCCTGACAACAGTCTTAACGCAATCAAAAATCCCTTTGTACTGGTTTGCTGAACCCTGTAAAGATCAATTTAGAGATGGCATAAGGTTGAGTTGCTAGCACATAAGACAACCAACGAATCAAAACAGGGTTCCTAGTAACATCACAGTCGGGGTCATGGTTACCCCGACGGTGATGGGAAAGCAGGGTGTCAAGGATGTTACATAATAGATTATGGGAATCATTTTAGGCCTTTCTAAGAGAAAAAAACATTTGGTTTCAAGCCTTCTGTTTACAGAATTTAACAGAAAAGCCAAACTATCGTTGATTTAATGCCCCTTCGATAGTTTTAAAGATGTAAATATATTTATATATGTTTTACTGATCATATGCATGCATTATGAAAGCTATTAAAAGTTACCGTTATACCACAACTAATTGCACAGCGGGTAGCTCAAAATCAGTTGTTTAACAACCATCATGCCGTTTTTCCTTTGCTAAATAGCTGGTATATCATGTAATGGATTTTGTTTCATACCATGATGACAACATATCAAATGTGGCATCAGTGTCATTCAACACAAATGCCAACAACCACAATAGCACGAATTGGAAATGTGCGCCACTGAATGGACAAACCTGCACCATCAACCGGGTCTTAATCACGTCCAGAGGAGTAGTAATAGCACCAGTTAGTGCACCAGCAAATGCACCAATTACAGCATTCTCTGGGTCGTTCAGATCCCTTTTCGCCTACAAAACAAAAAAGTTTGGTTTCAGTTTAGTGCAAACCTCAAATCCCTAATGGCTTTGCAGTGAGAAAAATAAGGAAAGAAGAGTCACCGCTAGTTTGTAACCCAATCGAAGCTGTTCATAGATGCAGAATTGTATAGCATCAAATGGCAAGTCTCGTAGTAGAAATGATCCATATCCCTACAGAATTAAAAGCAGTTCAAAGGTACTTAAGTGCTATGATTCCACAAAAGATGCACATTCCAATCTATTTATGCACATAGTCATTGAATTCTTGTTCTGCCATAAAGTGCTCATGTCAAACAAGGATACTAGAAAGTTGGAGTAACACTTATATACTTCAAGTTGGACTAAAACATTGAAAAATCTTAGAAAATAGCCTAGTATGATCTCAGGACACATATTAGTGTTCAATCAAGTCTGGGTAACATAGATCATACATCTAACATTGAAACTTTAAACCCTTTTACAAACTGTAAGATTGCAAAATAACTAAGAGCTGCCAAAGTAGATGGAGAGACAGTTTAGATGCCTTCAATGAAACAAGAGAAGAAACTATCTAATACCGCAAAAAGACCTTTGAATCCCTCCCTGGAAACGATAAGACGAATAGCATCAGGGGCGGTTGCAAATTGCCCAGTTTGCATCCTCTGCTTAACAACCTGTGAGGCATTGCACATCAGATTTGTCCTTGAGACGCAAGCCTGAATATTTGATGCACAAACACCATTACCTCTGTTGGTACACGGACTAAAGAAGCAGCAAATCCTCCAAGAGCACCTGCAGTCTGCAGAAAACTTGCCAAAACCAAAGATAATTGTTCATTGCGAGATTTCCTTTGTTTTCTCTTGTAGGTAAACAGGGATAGGTCTTAATCTATGACCTCTTGTCCTAGCTTTCTAGTGCCTCAACCTTAATAGTGTTTTACCCCTAAACCCAAGTCTCATGATTGTTTGCCACAATATACAAATCTTCGGGTCCCACAAACTTATCTCCCCCTCAAAACAAAGGAAAGGAATAAAAAGGGGGGGGGGGGGGGGGGGGGGGGGGGGATGGGGGATAGAGAATCAAATAAAATAAAAAAATTAAACGCCGTTTGTTTTAGAAGCCTTCATGCATCTTATTCATATCATTTCCTTGATTAAGCAAGTCGCAGAAGTGACAACAACCACCCAGTGCCTGAAGTAATGATCTAACTAGAAAATGTTTCTTCCATAGAGGTGAAGTTACTTCCTCTCAAAGAGCACGGAAGAATTTTTCCTTCATAGGTGCCGCTGTAATGCCACATCAGCCTCAACTATGCCAAATGCAAACCCCCATACAATTTGTATAATGAAATAATTTTCATCAGTTGGACAAAAAATATTTTAAGAAAAGTTTTTCAACTGAACATGGAACATACCCAGTGCCTCAAGGGCTCCCGCCTACGCAGGGTCTGGGGGGCGCTGATGTACGCAGCCTTCCCCCTTCAGGATGTTAACCTGAAGAGAGGCTGCTTCCTCCATTCTAAGGGATAATTGTAGATAATCTCACTCCATTATAAAAGGTAACCATTCTCATCAGCAGAAATAAGTGGCATGTGACTGCAGTGACATCAAACCATTTGAATTGATGAATAGCATAGAGTAAGATTTGACTCATAGTCCAAAAGAATACAAGCCGATGGCAGTTGCTGAAGTTATTGTGTCACATTGAAAGGCCCAATGCAAATCTAAACCGGCCAACCCTTTTGTGAAGCAAAAAACCTTCATAATTCAATGGAATAAGCAGAAAATATGAAACAAACTGCTCATTGTGCCAGCAGTATGAAAGGAACAAGAAGAGGATCATACCAGATGTGCAACAGCACTGAGGTTCTCCGGGAACATCCTCAACAGCTTCTGCTTTGCAGGTTCATACACACCTAAGAAGATGGCAGAAGCCCTGGAACAACAATGAAATGACTCATTAGCAGGAATTTATGAAGATTTTAGGTCACTGAAACAGACAGTTCTTAATATTGACACAAGGAATGCTCCTTTATGTACCCTAACCCGGAATGAAATTACAGTTCATAGTAATAGTAGGAGGCCAAAGACATTACATAATGAGTTGCGCAAAAAAGATTGGGTTTTTCAAGGGAATACAAGTTGCTTTCAAAAATTTGGATGAACAACCATACAATTATTCATTTTATATCTCTTTGACAAATCTTAACATGCAAATACATGTTGTAAATGTGAGGAACATTAAAGTACCCAAGTCTAGCCCACATGAGATTTTATCCCATGGATATTCACTTAATATATGGCCTTAAAGGTCTTGACTGAAAGATTAAGCGAAAAAGGCAATTACAGTTTACATCCCATGTGAGGCATTTAGACCACTGCTTTATATAACAATCAGTAAAAGCAAGTAAAAAAGAAGGAATGAAAAGGACACAGCAGTATCAGAAGCTTTTTCACATGACTGAAAATCAGCAAAGCCATTTAAAGGTGCCCTTTTGGACGAATTTGGGGAAAATTGACTTGAAGTGTCAATTATACTTGGGGAATACGGAGGTAACTCTTGCACCATTCTAAATTGCTCATAGATTTCAAGTTAAAGAAGAAGGAATGAAAAGGACACAGCAGTATCAGAAGCTTTTTCACATGACTGAAAATCGGCAAAGCCATTTAAAGGTGCCCTTTTGGACGAATTTGGGGAAAATTGACTTGAAGTGTCAATTGTACTTGGGGAATAGGGAGGTAACTCTTGCACCATTCTAAATTGCTCATAGATTTCAAGTTACGCAAACAACTTATACTCCTCAACGATTTGGCATGTGTTCCTCTAAACTATAGGGTTTTTCACACCATATGCAGTTTCCATTTATTCCATTTTCATTCTCCTCCTGATACTTGGTGATTATTATCGTCTCCTGGATTTACCTGCCATGATCTTTCATGCATATATTGGTTTGTGTGGTTACTCCATCTGGTGAGTAAATGTTTGGAGCCAACAATAAATGTATTTTTAAATAATAATATACAAGACACATGATTATGGATATCATTATGAAAGTACTATTATGTAACGGCTACACACGGGGGTAAGTTTCACCCCTCATTATCTTTCTTTATCCCTATTTTCTTTACCCCCAATTTGGGGGGTCAAGAGGTAGAGGGTAAGTTTTTAAAAAAATTAGACAATTTTACCCTTAGTTTAACTATAACTCCCTTTTATCTTTACCTCCTTACCCGATTGTCAAACAAAGATAACTCATTTACCCATCTTTACCCTTGAGCCTCTTTAGTAGACACATCCAAACAAGGGTAAAATAATACCTTACCTTTCCCCTCTTTACCACTTTTTACTCCCTTTACCCCTCTCTAGTGTTAGGAGAAAGAAATGCAGACAGCTTGAGCTGTTAGTAAATGAAGAATTCACCAAGAGCGGGAATCAAATACAGCCATGAGCCTCCCATTACCTTTGTCAAACAGGGCAAAGGTTCGCCTCCCAATTACCGTTTACCCCTCATTGCCCCGTTGCCAAACAGGGGATAAGAGAACTCTCAAAACAAAATACGGGAAATCAAGCACAAATCCACCCTAACCAGGAAATCCATTTTCATTTAAATTTAAATTATTCATTCTCAAGTGAAAATGATACGCTCATATTGTCCTGATTCTGACACCACACTGTGCAGGAAATAGTAACTACAGAACATCACAAAGAATCAATTATGGAAAAAATGCACTATATTACAAATAAAGTTAAGAAGATACATACGGCAAGACACCTGCAATATTTCCAGCCAATCCGGAATATAGACCCTTGAAGACTATTTTACCTCCACCATGAGCAGCCTATAGCAAAGTTTTAGGAACATCTTTAATTACAGCTTTACAAAAGAAAGAGAACGTCAAGTCCAACAACTAGCTAACTGTATCATTACTGAGTTTGGGTGAACTGAGAAGTAAAAAACTCAGATGAGACTATGATTCTGCTTGGTTGTAAGGGAAAACAATTTTCTTCTGGACGACAATTTTACTCGATACACACACACATATATATAAACTATTTTTGTTCAATAGCATCAAACTAGCACGCTAAACAGCACCGCACATAGGAGTTGAATGCGGCGAAGATGAGGATGTTGCAGAGAATGTGTGGAAATACTAGGAAAGATGGAATAAAAAATGACGTTATAAGAAGCAAATTAGTGGCTCCAATTGAGGACAAGTTGAGGGAGCAACGCCTACATTGGTTTGGACATGTTAGGAGGAGACCAACTAACACCTATGTTAAAAAATGTGAACGACTACATAATACACACTGGAGGAGAGGTAGAGGTAGGCCAATGCAGTGTATAAAAAGGCGGTGAAGCGCAGCTTCCTCGCCTCGCAGGCCTCAGGGGAGGCGACTTTGAAAAAGCGCGCCTTGTTTTTCAGTAATATTTTGCCTTAAATTAAACATATTATGTGTGTTTTTTGTTTTTTTTTTTTTTTTTTTTTATTGTGTGTGCAAAAGATGGAGTATTATTCCTTGACTTCTAGATACTACTAATCCAATAAGGAAAAAAAAAAAAAAAAAAGAGAAAGAGAAGATGAAAAAAGGGAAATATCCATAAATTTTGGAGCTTACTACCGCTCACTTAGTAACATATTAGTAGTTATGCATGATTGATTTTGATATGATAGAAGTGGAAAAGAAGGATATTGGAACCATGTATTTTTTGTAAATTTTATGATGCCTTGCAATTTTTATAAAAAATCTTATGTTGATATATAATACAGCGCGTTTTTATGAATATCAGTATCTTTTAGCGGTATTTTTCTTAAACACTAAATATTTTTAATTAGAGTTGTTATATTACATAATTAATTAATTTTATAACTTATGTTCAAAAAATATTTTAGGGTTATTAATGCGAAAGGTCCCTGTACTTTACCCAAAGTGTCAATTTAGTCCCTGTACAATTCAAATTGTGTCAATTTAGTCCTATAGTTGAAATTGAAGTTAAGTTAAGAGATATAATTTTTAACGATTTGATTATGTAAAATGCAAATGACCCGATATAAACCCATTCACTAAGTCAATATAAGCTCACTAGTCACCCAAGCATTAATAATTTTATTAACAACTTGACGCTAATTTTACTCTAGAGACCAAATTGACGCAAAATAAATAGTATAGGGGCTAAATTGACACAATGAAAAGTATAGGGACTAAATTGACACTTGGGTTAAAGTACAGAGACCTTTCATATTAATAACCAATATTTTATAAACATAGAATATGAATGCAAATTACAATATTGTGCGCCTCACTTTGCTAAGGCGCTCGCCTTCGCCTTGCGCCTTGCGCCTTGCGCCTTGCGCCTAGGCACCAGGACCCCCTATCGCCACAGTGCGCCTTGTTTCTTTTTATACACTGGGCCAAAGAAAAGATGGACGAAGACAATTAGACAAGACCTTACCCACCAAAACCTTAATGAGGAGATGGCCTTGGATACAACTAAGTGGCAGTTACAAATATGTGTGGTCGGCTCAATTGTTATGAGAGAGGAGCACAGCGATGCTAGTTGACAGCCCCCTTAGGCTTACATGTCTGCTATTGCTAGTGCTTTATAATTGCTTGCATAGTTGCATGTCTGGTACTACTTTATTTGACATGCATTTTAAAAATATTGTTCCCTTTCTTTTTAGGGTTGGGAGCCTTTGGAAACTGCCTCCCTTCAGGGTTGTACCCTATAAGGGTAAGACTGCTTTCACATCACTCTCCCCAGACCCTGCCTTGGTGGGAGCCTTTTGAGGCACTTGGTTTATTGTTGTTGTTGTTAGCATCAAGATAGCACATCAAGCTTCAGTAAGTGCAACTATAATTCTTACCTTTAAAAAATAAAGTAAGTCTAATGGAATGTTCTGAAAGGACAGAGACCTAGCCAAAGGCAGGGGAAAAATGAACCAGTGCGGGAATTATCTTTTTTCTATTTCTGTAGGCAAGCAAGATCGGGTTGAGGGGATTTAGAATATAAGATCTCTTATCCTAGAACCTCAATTTTGGTATTGTTTTTACAACTACAGAAGACCTTATACGCAAGGTAATCGTGAACCTATGCTCAAATTAAGGGAAGGAGGATGACATGAACAGAAATCAATTCAATGACACAGATGACCTGCCTGAAGTCGAGTCTTTATGGTATCAATTGGGTACAATGCTGTCTCAACCACAACTCCGGCTGCACCTCCTGCAATAATACCATCTACAGAAACCAAATAATCAGAGTAAAATCAGCTTTAGTTGTCAAAATTCCAAGCATAAACTTAAATGAAAATAATGTGAACATGTAACCCGGAATGTAAGCTTATGATTTTTCATGTACTGTCCACCCAACTCAGTGGAAATATATTTATTGTTGTTTTTTTCCCTTCATTCCTTTTTACTTTGTGAAGAAGAGTGGATCCGAGCAAAAAATCTGTAGCAAGTAGTAACCCACTCCAGGCTCTGAAACAATGCTATAGGGGGCAACCAGTCAGCCATAAAGTGCCTGTGGGTGCTGCACAACTACACGTGGAACTATATAGCAATGGTGGTCATAGTCACCGCGTCACAGAAGTTACATAAAAGGGCACAGCAATACATTGGAAAATTTTAAGAAACTTTGTTACTTTTTCACCTTAAATTTACAATAATTTGGATGAATAGCCGAATTGTTAATTTTAATCCATTTAATAGCTTTTAACATGTAGATACATTGACAAGAATGTCTTAACATAAACGACATGATACAAATTCATTTTGGAGGAGGTAATACTGCCACACTAGAGTTGCATAATTTTCGTCAGCACACTACAGCATCAAGGGCTCCAATTGTGGAGACTAGATCTCATGTCAACAGACGAAGGCCTATCACACTTGTGAAGAACTGAATCCAGGGACTACGCTACTATTCATCATTCATGATTCATTGAGAAAGGAAAACATGCCTTCTCCTTCCCTTGGAAACAGCCAACAGCACCAAGCTCATTACAGTGGTTATTCAGACATGGCCTTCCTTGTCCGAAGTTTACTATTGAAAAGTTGGAAATTGCAGACTGGAGCAACAGAGAGCAATACCAACAACAATCAGACCACCACTCAGCTTAATTCTCTTATGTGTATCACAAAGCAAACAATCCTCGGACACAACCTCCTTTAAGGGTAACACTTTGAAAGGGTAAGGCTGCGTACATCCTCCCTCCCCTGGCCCTGCATATGCGGGAGCCCTTGAGGCATTGGGTCAGTTGTTGTTGTACAAAGCAAACCATCACACCCTTAGAAGAATCCCCTTTCAAATCCATCTTATTAGTAATCATTGTTGGAAAAGCCCATCAGCTTCTTTCACCTTCTCCCAAATGCTTCAAGAAAGAACCCAGAGACATTTACGCCCTGTCCCCAAAAAGGAATAAAGTTTCAATTCTTGACCTTCATGCTTACACTTCGCTTAGAACAATTTGCATTTCCATTGTTCCCACCACGCTATTTCACCCCTTTTAATACCTCCAGTTGGGCCAACCTAATATTGCGAGAGGTCTCAATGTAAGCAGCTCTCCGTTGCACCAGATCACTGATCACAATTCACTCATGACATGCCTCAAAATGCCATGGCAAGGCAGAATGGGGAAGACAGGGAACACACCTGACACACTAAACCACTGAGACGGACCAGACTTCAACAGATGCACTAGACAAAGTTTACCATAAGAGATTACAAGTAATAAAAGCATATGACAACAGAAACGTCTCAACTAAGAGTTAACCATCACTTCTTTCTTTTTTTTTTTTTTTTTTTTTTTGGTGTTCTTGATCTAATGTTTCCTTCTTGTTATTCTCTCTGTCCTTTTTCTGTTTGACTTGTTTTCCATTAACCCATCTACAGTCTCACATCACCACATAAATCGGTTAATATTAGTTATCCACATCAAAATTGTGAAAATTCATCCGTGTACACTGACGTTTCTTTATGCGTTCACAGGCTAAGTACAAATGATCGTCATAAGTGTTAGCATGTCATATCTATGTAATCATCTAAAGAAAATAGTGATTTGAACTGTCTGAGAAAATAAAAATAAAAAGAATCGCATACACAACCAGCACAATCCAGGTTACAACAGTAACAAGCAGCCAGACCTTTTCCCTACTAGGTGCGTTGGCTACATGGATGAAGATCAAAGCACGCATTACACTCTATTTCTTCGTCAAGCTCTAATCTTTCTCAGCACAATCTAGGCTACGAGAAACATTTAATTTCATCGGAAATAGAACATCATCAATGGAGACAAATTAGGATCATCTTCCAATTTCAGAGGTAGCTAGACACTAATATGCAAGCATGAAGGTGCACCATGGACTGATCAGGGATTTCCGGTCCCAACTCAACCTCAAGGATAACCTGTTATTATTTGTCATTAAATTCGACAACAAACTTCGGGCATACCTATTACTGTCTGGATGAAATTAAAGGGCTTCTGGTCCGTCAAACTAACTGATGCAAAGGGTTTGGTCCCCATGCGCAAACTTTGCGTTTTCCTTGTTGAAACATCTGCATAATCACAATTGATGTTAAATAAGAGCTTCAAGGAACTAGAAAAAGTTGCAGATGCTTTTTTTAGAAAACAGTAGCATTAAAGGTCACAATCCTTTCCTAGCAAGTGCACATAAAATTCCTCAATTAGATCAATTTCAAAAACATCATCACACAAAATGCATGTCATTAGAACAAGAAACTATGACAGCATATGTACTTCTTATCCATTCTTGCAGCACATACCTATCATGTGCAGCACATCAAACCAATTACGAACCCCACGGAAATTGAAATTTGCTGCTATCAATAGGGCCCTTGTCAATCAAAGAGAATTCATTCTCCAGTGGTTGGAAAAACATCATGACAAAAATCCCTCATGTCATGAACATAATTTCCTCAGTTAACAAGTTTTATCTTACAAAATGGGAAGAAACAAAACAATTGAATGAAATGATTACCATATGCCCTCCACACTATGATACTAGAGATCAATCTGGTAAAAGCGCTTTTAAAGGATATCCTAGTATGTCTCTAAGCATCAATGAACAATATGACATTTCGTATGCAGGGCCAACACAAATTTTCAGGCAGAGAAGGGTCTAGCAAAGTATGATGGTGTAGCGCTAAAAGAGACACATATGGATTGCTCTTATCTAATTTTCAGAAAATTGCTAAGATTTGCTAAGAAAACATGGAAATCATTCCAGTTTCCTGAAGAATTCTCAACTTGCGATAAAATTGCCTCCCAAAAATGTAGGTTATGAAGTTAAAATTTTTAGTAAGAAAATAAAGAATTCCACAGAAGCAGAAGGGATGCTAAGGAGAGCATCCAAGAACAGAAGAGAACTAACAGGAGAAAAAAAAAAGTTTAAAAAAACCCCTTGAAATCTATCTTTACAAGGTGAGAATATTAACAAAAACTACTATCCTGTGAGGAAGAGGAACGACCCTCATTTTCTTTTGGTAAGTAAGGGAGATAGGGAGAAAGAAAATTTGAACCTAAGGCCTCAACCTTGGTAGTCTTCTACCAGCGAACCCAAATGCCATTAGCAAGATACTCTTTTTACCAAAAGTATAAAATCCTACGCATATCTTTATCCCCCTCAAATTCCCACTTATTCTTCTCTCTAGATGGCCCAAACAATGGAAACTATTAAATGTATTTTAGTTTCTGATTTTCTGACATTGTAATTTGAGGCAGTTAGTTACTAATTATTCATTTCCTGTCATGTTTGTTAGTTATTATGTTAGATTGTTATGGTGATGGCTTAGTTCAATTTATTAGAAGCTTTTCGCTGGTTCATACTTGTATAAATAGCAAGATAGCGGGTACAGTTGATCATAAGAATCATTCCTTGTCTTCTCACAAAATTTCTTTTCAATTCTATAGAATGCTCATACTGCTTCAGCACTAGTTCCATGTGCTTGATAGCTTCTTTTCATCAATTGTGATACGATATCAGAGCAACAATATCCTCTGCTCTAAATCTCTTCATCTGTTCTTCCTTCAAATCATTCCTTCTTGTTGCAACAGATCTGCCAATAGCGAATAATCTCTAGAACAAAATGGCATATTCAGATGTTCAAGAAACTGTCCATTCAAGAGGAAATTCGAGCAACCAGCAGTTAATAGAACCCGCTAATGCTTACTCTTCTCATTATTTTCGGAACAACGGAGATAATCCATGATTCTTGTGGCCAAGAAGCTCGCTGATCTAAAGAACTATAATACGTGGATGTGCTTAATGAAGGTTGCTCTTAGATCTAAAAACAAACTTGGTTTTATAACTGGAGCTATTGAAGAGATGTTATTCCGTGATCATTCCATGTATACTGATTCAGCCTCAACAAAGATTGAA
The DNA here is from genome assembly GCA_018398585.1 of Simmondsia chinensis. Classification (NCBI taxonomy): domain Eukaryota; kingdom Viridiplantae; phylum Streptophyta; class Magnoliopsida; order Caryophyllales; family Simmondsiaceae; genus Simmondsia; species Simmondsia chinensis. The sequence continues at coordinate 29,858,175 of JAGTTD010000002.1, read as the reverse complement.
GCTAGTGTGATTTATGCTAGTTCATCCAAAGAAATTAGGGCAGATATAATGGAACAATATTCTCAATAGAACAAGCCGAGAATCTTTCAACTTAAAAGAGCAATAGCTGAGTTAAAGCAAGAAGGGATACCACTTACATCCCATTTCCCAGAACTAAAAACATTATGGGATGAACTCTCCAGCTGCATGGCAATTCTCACGTGTATGCCGTGTTAAAGGATGCAAATGTGTCAAGACTGTAGGAACTTCAGCAAGAAAGATATTATGACATTTTTAATGGGATTTAACGACTGCTGTGGACCAATGAGAGACAAATATCCTCCACTAGAGCCTTTTACCACGATGAAGGCCATTTTTGCCAAGATCACGCAATAAAAGAAACAGCTAGAGATCAACAGAGTGAAAACTCAAACAACTGCTAGTGGTGAGACTCTGTGATGTAGCACAAAAGGGAAGGGAAAACAAAGATTTTTAACTCATTCACAATTCTAGATTTAATTTCATTCAAAGATATCTCTATAAAATATATAAGGGTCCTATTTACAAAGCAGGAACCCTAAACTAGAAAACATAAAGAAGTATAATCCTAATCTAACTAGGAAATAAAAATAATCAAACTCTTAAAATATAATCCTAATCTAAATAATATAAATAATAAACCTAAATAATATTAACCTAAGATAAATCCAAGAAATCCTAAAGGATAAACTAATATCTAAAGAATTTAAAAGTGGCAATTATACTTAAACTCCTAATCCAAGTATCTTCACGAATCCCATATTTTACATTATCTCTATGATGCATTATTCTCCCCCAGTTACAAAAGACTCGTTCTCAAGTTCTGTAGAAGAAGAGAATGAAAGAGTGAATCGTAGGTTGTGATCTTGGCTTGAGGAAGAGCTTTTGGCTATATCCAAAGAAGACCCTTGAATAAAATTTGGGAAGATTGTCTGAAAAATTATCCGGGAATTATCAACTCAACATGTTGGACATGCTCTACATCAACCTTGAGATTATCGACTTGTATAGGCTTCCCTTCTTGTCCTTCATTGTTGAACTCAGTTGCTATCTAGGGTAGTTCTTCATCCCTCACTTCTTCAATCTTCGATGTGTTTTTCTCTACTTCAATGTTGACAATTTGTTTGGCCTTCCTTGCACTATTCATTTCTTCTTCTGTCTTTGCTTCTACAGTACTATCTAGGGGTGTAAACGATCCGAGCCGTTCGCGAGTAGCTCGAATAAAACCCGACTCGAACTCAAATTAACCAAGTTCAAATAAGAGTACCAAAAGATACTCGATTAACAAACGAGTACGAGTCGAGTAGTGAACTACTCAGCTTGATACTCGACTAAATACTCAACTAGATACTCGATTAAATACTCGACTCGGTACTCGATTCGATACTCAACTCATATGAAGTAGTTCTTGTGCATTATTTTCTTTTGAAATGGATGGCTTGTGACATTAATAGGAGAATGAAAGAAGGAAGATTAAATTCCTTGTAAAAGATGACATGTTACATTTGTGGTAAAGTGAAAGAACTTGTATTTGATTTGCTTGTATTTTCTGAAACTTAGATTTTGATGCATATTTGCTATTAATATATTTGTGATTTATGGTTATATTTGTTAAAATATAATGTGGGCAATAATTGAGTATCCAAATTGAGTATAACTAATGTTCGAGTGTAGCAACATTCTCAGTGCCCCAATGGCTCCCGCCTAAGCAAGGTCTTTAGAGCGAGAGGGGGGGGGGGGGGGGGGGGGGGGTGGGGTGTTGTACACAGCCTTCCCCCAGGGAGGTTGTTTCCGAGAACCCCTAGCCTGAGAGGTGTAACACAAGGACTTCCCAGGAGGTCACCCATCTTGGAATAATATTATAATAGAGCTAATTAGCTGAATGTTCATATGCACAATAAACAAATACTCGAGTCAAGTCGAGTACTCAAATAGTTAATCGAGTTCGAGTTCGAGCAAAATTAACCACTGGAATCAAGTTCGAGTAGTTAATCGAGTTCGAGTCGAGTACTGAGATACTCGGCTCGGCTCGATTACACCCCTATTAATACTATCAATAGTAAACAGCTTTGATTGGCTTTCTTTCACTTTATTTGGTTCCTTGATAGTTTTATTGTCATCATAGTTTGCATATCTGCTCAAAATATTTAGAAGCTCATTCAAATGTCCTATGATCTTATGACGCTTCAATTCACTAGCAAGCTCAATATCAAGTTGACAACAATCATGATAGATGTACGTCCCTTGTAGTTCTTGCTTTGCATAGATTGCATCATCACGATAATAAAATTGTATACACACACTGCGAGGTAAATATCATCAACCCAAGTAATATCCTCTATAAATCCACAATGACGAAATAGCCAATGTCGATCACTACTAGTAATGGGCTTGGAAACATGGTGAATCCTTACTATTAAAGATCGATCATCTGAATCACCCCGTAACCAATATCCAGTTACCTCATAATTTACCTCAAGCCTTTCTTCAGGTTTTCCCATTTGATACACATCTTATATGAAAGAGGGTTCAATGTGAATAATGTATATCTTCTTTTCTCATTATTAAAGCGTTGTGGTGTTTCCAAAGTTGCAAACGAACCTAAGGCTCGAAGCAACGCCCTCTGCGGTCCTTGAGCAACAGTAACAGAGACAGCGATGACAGGTCCTCGGTTTTCGACAAGGAGGTCGAGGAGTTAGGGCTGTAGGTATTGATGGGCTACGGGTGCTGAGTTGAATTTTTTTTTTTTTTTTAAATTTAGAATGGATGTGGGTTTCTGATACAGGGTTCGTGGCAAGAGAAGCCTTAATTTTTAGTATCGGGTCGAAATTGAGCTTAAAATCTTGGTGTTGGGCTCTATCAGGTTTGAATTATGGTTTTTGGCCGTTGCAGTTTTGGCGGGAAGCTCTCCAGCACGAGCGCAGCACGTGATCTGCCGAGGCAGTTAAGGCACGTGCCTCAGGCGTGCATTTGCAGCTGAATTTCAGCTGATTTTCGTTAATTTCATGCTTTTTTCAGGATTTTGATGGATTAATTAGTGCTTTTTCTCTTATTAATGTTGAGTATAAATAGCTTATGATCTTGTAATTTGGTTTTCTATCCAAAGAATTAATACAAACTTCTCTCTCTTATCTTCTTCTTCCTCCGATCTCAATCTATTTCTTCTTCTTCCCCATACTCTATTTCTGGATTACTTGATTGGTTTTAGGGATTCTGGATCTCTGTATCACTGGTATCAGAGCCGGATTCTCGGATCTGTGGGTGGAATTTTGATTGGATGGCTGAAGAAACCAGAACCAATGCTAAGATTCGTCGGGTTGAGGAGGCATTGGCCACCAGAATTCGATCTACTGAGGAATCGATCACTGGATTGAACAACAATGTAGATGAATTGGAAGGATCAGTGAAGCAAGTAGTAGGTGAGCTTCAGGAGTTCAGACAAGTGTTTATGGATTGGACACTACAGAGAGGAGGTAATGAAAGGGGAAGCCATCAGGGAGGAGGATCCAACTCAACTGCAGCTCAAGGAATCATCAAAGAGGTAGCACCTAAGCCTGGAAATGGTAATGGTAATCACCCTTATTCTGCTAAATTGAGTAGAATGAACTTTCCAATATTTGAGGGTGATGATGTCAATGGTTGGTTGGTTATTCATGTGTGAACAATTGTTTTTTTTGGACAACAGCCCAGAAGCTGAGAAAATTAGATTAGCTTCGATTCATCTTAGGGGATTAGCCCTACAATGGCACCTTCAGTTTGCTAAAACCAGAGGAACCCTTTGGAATGTGGCTTGGAATGAATACTCTAATAAATTGAGGGGCAGATTTGGTAGGATTTATGAGGACCCAATGTCTGAGCTCATGAGTCTCAAACAGGATGGATTAGTCAAGGATTATTTGGCTAAGTTTGATTCCATCTCTATGAGAGCTGATTTGAATGAGCCTCAATTGATTAGTTGCTTCCTCACTGGACTGAGGGAGGACTTGGCAATGGAAGTGAGGTCTAGATATCCCATCATGTTGCAGAGTGCAGTGAGATTGGCTAAGTTTGCTGAAGCTAGAGTAGAAGCCTTGGCCCGGCAGTTACGTTTGAAGACTCCTATACTGTCAACTCCAAACATTCCCAAAATAGCTCCTAATACTTATAGGCCAGCTCCTCCGAGAACTGCTCCAGAGGTCCAAGGTGCCAATCCTTACAACAAACCCCAACAAACCATGTCTCGAGCTGAATTACAGGAGAAGAGAGCCAAGGGCCTGTGTTACTTTTGTGATGAGAAGTTGGAGGCTGGTCACAGATGCAAAAATAGGGAGCCACAGTTATTTGTGATAGAGGTGGATGGAAATGATGGGGAGGACCCTGATGGAGAGGTAGCGTTAGAAGAAGTTGAAGAACCAATTGTTGAACCTTCAGCTCACATCTCCCTTCATGCCATGGCTGGTACAGCCAATTATCAGACTCTTAGAATCACTGGATCCATCAAGAAGAAACCCATACATATCTTGATTGATTATGGGTCTACACATAATTTCATAGATCTAGGCTTAGCCCTTAGGCTGGGATGTTGATGCAGCCAGTTCAGATGGTGCCTGTTGCAGTAGCTGATGGAAGCCAAGTAGAATGCAATTCACAATGTGAGGGGTTATCCCGGAAGATGAGGGAAATGAATACCAATCTGACTTCCTTTTGATTCCATTAGGAGGGTGTGATATAGTGTTGGGCATTGAATGGCTTTCAGCATTGGGAAACATTCAATGCAACTTCCGTGAACTCACCATGTCCTATACTCAAGATGGGAAGACTGTTATTTTGCAAGGCAATGGTGTTAATGAGTGTAAGGCAATTGGAGCTAAGGCCATCACTAGAGCCATGGAGAATTCCCCTATGATTGCTCTATTACAAATCAGTGTAACAAAATCTGAGAGAAAGGGAGCAGAATTACTAATGGTGGGTCTGAAAAGTGAAGAGCAGCGTCAAGAAGCAGTTCCTGATATCATCAATCAGCTGATAGCTCGGTATGCTCCCCTTTTTGAGGAGCCACAGCTGTTGCCACCCAGCAGGCCTCCATTTGACCATAGAATCCACTTGAGGGAGGGTACCCAGCCTATCAGTAAGAGGCCTTATCGTTAACCAACCCTCCAAAAGGATGCAATAGAAGAGATGACCCATGAGCTCTTGAGGAAGGGCTACATCCAACACAGTACCAGCCCTTTCGCTTCAGCAGTGGTGTTAGTCAAGAAGAAAGATGGGAGTTGGAGGATGTGTGTAGACTGCAGAGACCTGAAGCACGCCACCAACAAGGACAAATTTCCCATTCCTCTTGTTGAAGAGCTATTGGATGAACTAGGAAGCGCCAGGTTGTTTACTAAGCTTGATCTTAGATCTGGATATCACCATATCAGAATGCATGAAGAAGATGTGCAGAAGACAGCTTTTAAGACACACTTTGGGCATTTTGAGTTCTTGGTAATGCCCTTTGGGCTTACCAATGCCCCATCAACATTCTAAGCTCTTATGAACTCCATCTTTGCTCCCTACCTCAGGAAGTTTGTCTTGGTTTTCTTCGACGACATTCTAGTATACAGTCCACATCTGGATGATCATACCAGGCATCTGAGGGAAGTTTTCCAAGTGCTACAAAAACATCAGTTGTATGTGAAGACCAACAAGCGCTCCTTTGCAGCTCAACAGATAGAATACTCGGGACATGTCATCAGTAATGGTGGAGTTGCTACTGACCCCAAGAAATTGGAAGCTATCAGGTCTTAGCCTACACCTACCAATCTCAAGCAACTGAGGGGCTTCTTAGGCCTAGCAGGTTACTACAGGAGGTTTATTCAGGAGTTTGGAATCATAGCTAAACCTCTCACTAAGTTAACAGGAAAAGAAAGGTGGGAATGGAGTGAAATGGCTCAACAAGCCTTCATGGAGTTGAAGAATGCTCTGTTGTGTGCTCCTGTTTTGGCTCTACCAGACTTCTCCCTGCCCTTTATCATTGAGTCGGACGCATGTAACACTGGCATAGGAGTAGTGCTGGTTCAAGGAGGCCATCCCTTGGCCTATATGAGTAAAGCTTTGAGTTCCAAACAGCAGGTCCTTTCAATTTATGAAAAGGAACTCATGGCCTTGGCAGCTGCAGTGCAGAAGTGGCAACAATATTTGATGAACAACACGTTTGTCATCAAAACTCATCAAAAATCATTGAAGTACCTCCTGGATCAGAAGATACACACTCACTTCCAACAATTATGGCTGGCCAAGCTGATGGGGTTTAGTTATGTGATTGATTACAAGAAAGGGAAGGAGAATGTGGTGGCTGATGCCCTTTCCAGGATCCCAGGACACCAGATCACCTGTATGCTATTATCTGCAGTGGTAGCACCTTGTACGCAGAGATACAATTTTCTTGGCAAACTGATGAAGGATTACAACAGCTCATTCATCAGCTGGGCAGAGAACCACACAGACATCCTTGGTTCAGTTGGCAGGATGGTCAATTGAGAAGAAAAGGAAAGCTGGTGGTAGGAAATGATGGAGCACTTCAATTGAAGATACTGCAACGGCTTCACTCATCACCAAGTGGAGGTCATTCAGGAAGGGATGCCACACTGCAAAGGGTCACATCCATGTTCAGGTGGAAAGGAATGTATAAGGCAATAGCTGACTATGTTAGAAGTTGTCCCATTTGTCAAGCCTGCAAGTATGAGACTGTAGCCTCTCCAGGTCTTCTCCAACCATTACCTCTACCAGAAATGGTGTGGACAGACATCTCCATGGACTTTGTAGAGGGTCTCCTCGATCATTTGGAAGGGATGTGATATTGGTAGTAGTAGACAAATTGAGCAAGGCTGCACACTTCCTCTCTTTGACGCACCCCTACACAGCTCTATCAGTGGCTCAAATTTATATGGACAACATATACAAGCTCCATGGATTGCCTAAATCCATAGTCAGCGACAAGGATGTCATGTTCCAAAGTGAGTTTAGGCAGGCTTTGTTTTCCATTCAAGAGGTTGAACTCCACTTTTCCACAGCTTATCACCCTCAATCTGACGGCCAGACTGAGGTGGTTAATAGGGGAGTTGAGACCTATTTGAGGTGTACGTGCAGCTCTCAACCTCACTTATGGTCCAAATGGCTTCCCTTGGCAAAATGGTGGTATAACACCTCATGGCATTCACCAACACAGAAAACCCCTTATGAGATTATATATGGTCAGCCTCCACTCCTCCACATTCCATACATTCCAGGGGAGACTCAAGTGGATGCAGTGGACAGAAGTCTGCAAGAAAAGGAAGAAATGATTACTCTCATCAAATACCACCTATCACGAGCCCAAAACAGAATGAAGCAAGTGGCTGATAGAAGGCGTACTGACAGAAGCTTTAACCCAGGGGAATGACCTTATTTGAAACTTCTCCCCTACAGGAAAATTTCAGTAGCACATCGTCTCAACCAAAAGCTCTCCCCGAGGTACTTCGGGCCTTTTCTAATACTAGCTGCTGTGGGCAAGGTGGCACACCGACTAGAATTACCTGATTCCGCTTGCATTCATGATGTGTTTCACGTGTCCCAACTTAAACCTTACATTGGTCCTCCCCCAGCTACTATCATTCCCATTCCAGCCGACATTGAGAGTGCACCAATGAAGACACCGGAAAAAGTCCTTGATAGGAAGATGGTTAACAGGAGGAATCGAGCAGCAACAAAGGTTCTTATGAAATGGCAGGGATTTCCCAATGAGGAGGCCACTTGGGAATTTCTTTATGACCTCCAACTCAAATTCCCTGATTTCCACCCTTGAGGACAAGGGTAAGTTTGAGGGGGAGGGTGTTGATACAGTATTTGTGGCAAGAGAAGCCTTAATTTTTAGTATAGGGACGAAATTGAGCTTAAAATCTTGGTGTTGGGCTCTATCGGGTTTGAATTATGGTTTTTGGCCGTTGCAGTTTTGGCGGGAAGCTCTCCAGCACGCGTGTAGCACGTGATCTGGCGAGGCAATTAAGCACGTGCCTCAAGCTTGCATTTGCAGCTGAATTTCAGCTGATTTTTGTTAATTTCATGCTTTTTTTCTGGATTTTGATGGATTAATTAGTGCTTTTTCTCTTATTAATGTTTAGTATAAATAGCTTATGATCTTGTCAGTAGGTTTTCTATCCAAAGAATTAATACAACTTCTCTCTCTTATCTTCTTCTTCCCCATACTCTATTTCTGGATTACTTGATTGGTTTTAGGGACTCTGGATCTCTGTATCAGTTTCGATGGGGTTGAGGATGGATTCTGGTGGTCGGGGGCGGAGATTCATGGGTTAAGGTTGTGGGTTTCAGTGGGGCTTATTTTGCAGGGCTACAGGTGTCGAATGGTAAACTGAGGGATACGGTGGGTGGGTTTCAATGGTGGGGGGATGCCGGAAGTTGGCAGCAGCAGTAGGTTGAGCAGTGGGGTTGCGGGTTTCGTAGAGTTAAGGTTTTTGTACGAAGGTGATGGTAGCAGCGGGCAGCGGGCAGCAGAGTTTAGGGTTTTGTTCAAATGTGCTGGCTGGGGGTAGATTTGATTTTGTAGGGTTTTGTTTCTTTTCGAAAGAGAAGACAAAATTGGATCAATCTTTGGCTCTAACACCAAAATTGATGTAGCACAAAAGGAAAAATAAAGATTTCTAACCCAACTCTCACAATTTTGGATTTAATTTCATTCAAAAATATCCCCATATAACTAAAATAAATAAGAAATAAAAATAATCAAACTCTTAAAATATAATCCTAATCTAACTAAAATAACTAATAAACCTAAATAATATTAATCTAAGATAAATCTAATAAATCCTAAAAAATAAACTAATATAATATCTAAAGAATTTAAATGACAATTATACTTAAACTCTTAATTCAGGTTTCTTTACAAATCTCATACTTTACATTATCCCCATGTTGTATCACTATGGCAATGCTAACAAATGAAAACAAGAATAGACTCATGGGTACTCAATTGATAAGTGCTTTAAGCTTCATGGGTTTCCACTAGGGTATAACCCAAGGGAAACTCCAACACACGGCTAGAATAAATCAATTCCACTTTCATTCCCTTAGACTCTTGGGTTAAAGGCTCAGGTGTAACACACTGAGTGGCACCATTTCTATATTTGAGTCTATTGCCACTTGTCCACAAACATTTATGATCTTACCCAGTGGTACATTTGCTGACACTCCCAAAGGATCAATGAAGATCACTTCTGATCTGTTATTGACAGAGGTTCAATTGGTCAGATTTGTACTTATTCTTAAATTGTTCTTGATTGTTCTCACGAAATCTATACACTGTACAGGTTCTTACCCAATTGAATAAGATTAAATTGGGTGAAAAGTTCCAAGATTTCTACATTCTCAAACCTGGGAATAAGGTAGCAGCTACATGTGAGGC